>CM059020.1:10000-681250 GCA_030272315.1 Paspalum vaginatum | reverse complement strand
TCCATTTCCTCTGACCATAAATTCCAGTTATACCATGGTCCATGGTAATCGTAAGTCGTGCGACCATAAATACTTACCATTTCAAACCGTAAAAATGTTGCCACAGGCAGCTCTTTAAACACTAAAACTTGTCTCACAATCGTAAATCTTATTTTTTTAATAGTAAAACTTCGTAACTATAAATAAACCATTGCAAGAGAGAGTGAGACAGAACGATAAAGCATGGTAGTAAATACTTATTTCTTAATTCCTTGTTCTAATTCAATTGACAATAAAATAGAAAAATACAACATTTAAATATAAGTAGTAATTATTCCATCAATCGTATCAAACAGTACATATTTGAAGATCAAGACACTGAAAAAGAAATTGACAGAATGCAATCGACGAAAGTCCATTGCTGCGTCAACAACCTAACGCAAACGTATTCCAGATCCACCCATTCTTCCATCAGGCGAACAGGAAAACCAATTAATAGAGATCGATCGGGGAGGAGCGATGGTCGATGGGAGCATTTCCACCGTCTAGGGGAGAACGTCACCCAGGCCTGAGGTGCGCCACCACTAGACCGTTGGGGATGGCGCAACTGCCAACACTGGACGCAACCATGGCCGAGTGGAGTTGCGTTGCTGCACTGGAAAGGCACCGGCAATGAGGAAGAGGTGCCGATGCTGTCGCCATGGAGATATGGATCTCACCACTGGCAGGCATCTAGATCCCACTGCGTGGTCCAGCAGTACACAGTCAAAGCCTCCACCAACTGGGCGAGCGTCTTCGTCGGATGAGGCATAGCAGCCATCGCAGGAAGGTTGCCACTACCGCTGCTAGTGAGCACCTGGGAAGTTCTGCAGCCGCAGGACCAGGGATCCTAGAAGGGGCGCAGTCACCGGATCCACCCGGAGAGGGGTGCCGCCTCCTGCCGCCGCCTGGCCGTGGAGGGGCACCTCCACATTCTCCGCCGAGGAGACCAAGGGGGGGGGGGAGGAGGGCTGCCTCCTGGGTACCGTGAGAAGGCTCGCTGTCACGGCTTTGGCGCCGGGGAGGAGCCATGCCACCGCCGCTTTGGTGCCGGGGAGGAGGCACGCCGCCGCCGTTGCTTCGGTGCTAGGGAGGAGGCCCGCCGCCTCTGCTTCGGTGATGGGGAGGTGGCCTGCCGCTGCCTAGGATCGGGACTTAGGAGAACCACCGCCACCGTGCTTGGGTGAGATCTGGATGAGGAGAGAGAGAAATGACGAAAAATGAGGAAAATTAGGGTTGGGCTGCATCATATATACCTATAATCTGAATTTACGGTTTTAATGGAAAATTTACGGTTTCGATGGAAGATTTTACGGTTGCGGGGTGGTATATATAATAGCGCTGGGAAATGATTTTACTGGGGAGGTTTTTTTACTGTTGCGGGTGTTGGCTGTTGGTTGGCGCGTTGAATAGTTATTCAACGCGCTGGGAGCTGAACATCAGTTATATATATATATATACACACATACACACATATACATACATATATATATATATACACACATACATACATACATACATACATATATGTATACACACATACATATACATATACATACATGTAAAAGCTTATAGTCCGCGACTGTGAAATTGTGTTGGAGAGTAAAATGTTGGCTATTGTAACCTAGAACATGGAGACATTCCCGAACAGTATAATCACCGTGCTGTGGTAGTAAAAACTCACCACAGCTGCACGTATAATACTACAGAAATCACTGGTACCCTCATTTTCTCTCTTTAATTTTCTCTACTCTCCCTCTCCCCACACCAGCGGATCTCATGGACATCCATGGCAACAACCATGGGTCGCAGCAGCATGCTCCCGGATGGCGGCAGGTGTTTGTTGTTGCACCCTTCGTGCATCTCAATCCTGTGTTTGCGCCTCCTCCCCGGCACCCTTCGTGCCTCTCAATCCTGTGTTTGCGCCTCCTCCCCGGCGTACCATTCCCTGGCTGCAGTGTCGTCGCTGATGGGGATGCATCTCAATACCGCACGTCATACTACCCATGCCTACCTCTGAATTCATCGCTAGGAACCACATTGAGGATGTGCCTCGATCCGGATCTAAACTGACCTGCAACCTAGAGCTCCTCTAGTGGTCTCCCTTTGATCTGTAGGAAGGGCGCATGGATTTGCAGGTTGGTCTCACTCGTTTGCTCCAGCTAATTCTGAAATGACATGATTATTTACCAACTGATTTGTTTTTATTTGGGCTGAATCAAATAGATGGCCTCTGCTTTACGATTACGTGCAGTGAAATCTTGTTTTTTGAGTCTCTTTTCCATCGGGCAGATGGGGATGTAGGGCATAAATCTAGATGCATCTTTTCTTTCTCCACCAAGTTGAAGATTTGATGCCCTTGTGGATTTTTAATTTGTACACCTTTCCTCTCGTTTTTATGTGCATATAGGTTTATGATTTGAAGCAATAGGATATTTATTTCTATCTCACTTTGCGTTGTCGTAAACAAATTCCTATCTCGGTTTGCGTGTACTCAAAAAATTGTGCCCTTTTCCTGCGGATCTAGATAATCGAGGAGGAATGAAGCTACAGCAACTGATTTGCATTGTGCAGTTGATTTTTTATATTTTCTGTAAAATTGTAAATTGTACGTACTAGAGTTGAATGCAATCGTTTTGGAAAGCATGTAAAATTTGAATAAATTGTGCGACCATGTGGCATGAATTGATGTGTGAATGTATGTCTCAACACAACTTGTAATCTGTGTACACGGTTGCAAATCACATGTATTTTTTTATTATTGTTTCATCAACAAAATCGGCAGAATGCTAACCACATATGTTAGTGAGCAACACCAACTAATTACTACTTTATTTTTAAATATGTTTTCATGTATTGCAAACATGAAATTGTTACATCATGTTGACACTATAATTTTTACTCCTTGCCTGGTGATGGAGTGGTTTTTTATGGCCAAATGATAATTTTACAGTTTGAATCGCAGCTTTACACTCAGATTTTGTGGGAGAAGAGGTTGTCTTGACATCCTGAAAAACTAGTTTTTTGGTTACACATGACAAACATTTACGAAGAATGTTTTACGGTTGCGGGTCTTGAGAGCAAATGTTTAATAGTTAGGGGATTATTACAATTGCATATAGACTTTTACAGCTGTGGGATTGTTCGGTTTGTTGGACTCGATTCTACTGTGGGGGTGAAATGTTACGGTTTCTTGGAGCTTGAGTGCAGTTGCTGGATAAATTTTACGGTCATGGATTGATTTTACAGTTACGGAGGAATATTTTACGGTTAAAGGTGAGAGATACGGGAATAAGGTTGGGCTTTTGTTGATTCTACAATTACGGTCGACAATTTTACGGTTGCGAGTGGAAAATTTACGTTTGCGGGAGAGGGGCTGGCTGACGCGTTGAATACCTTCGTATTAGTACATATAATGAGGTATGTCAACATACCTTAGGTATACTCGCATGCCTCTTGCACATACCACCACAAATGGTCTGATATCATTACATATTCTATGTACATACCTTTTGTTTCATCAGATACGGTCAAAATATTGAGATATATAGATGAGTGTAGCAATATGGGAACGTAGAAAAGAATTTTTCTATATATATAAATAGATCATAGAGAGAGAGCAGCCGTCAGCTGCCAGCAGCGAGGACCTTCGTTCTCTAGCTCTTCATTCACTCTCTCTCTCATGACAGCAGCGATCGACAGCAGCTAGCAGATGATAAGGGAAGGAAGAGGCCGATCGAGGAGGAGGCCAGCAACTATACACCTAGCGATAGCTCCGCTGATTGATAGATAGATAGTTATATACATGATGGCCCAGCAGCAGCAGCTGCTGCTTCAGCTGAGGACGACGGATTCGACGAAGAAGGCCGCCAGCAGCTGCTGCTCGGACGACATGGCGGACCTGGAGCGGGCGCTGGAGGTGCCGGTGCAGCGGCAGGACTCGCTGTACAGGGACGCAAGCAGGGCGGCGGCGGGGGCACACCAGCAGGGGCAGGAAGGGTGGGCGCGGACTCTGCGCCTGGCTTTCCAGTGCGTCGGCGTGCTCTACGGCGACATTGGCACGTCGCCGCTGTACGTCTACTCCAGCACCTTCACCGGCGGCATCCGGCACACGGACGACCTCCTGGGTGTGCTCTCCCTCATCATCTACAGCTTCCTCCTCTTCACCATCATCAAGTACGTCTACATCGCGCTCAGAGCAAACGACGACGGAGACGGTACGTACCTAGGAGTATTTCGTTTGCATGCAAATAAATGACATATATACTATAGATATATCTGCATGTATGTATTGCATGCAGGCGGTACGCTGGCGCTCTACTCTCTCATCTCCCGTCACGCCAAGGTGAGCCTGGTGCCCAACCACCAGCCTGAGGACGAGCTGAAGATGATGCTGGCCGACGACGGCGACGCCTCCTTGTTGAAGCCGTCGGCGTCGTTGCGCGGCAGCGTGCGGCGGCGGACGGTGCAGGTGCAACTGCAGCTGGCGTCGCCCAGGGAGCAGCGGGCGCAGTGGGTCAAGGAGCTTCTCGAGACCAGCAAGCCCGTCCGCATCTCCCTCTTCCTGCTCACCGTCCTCGCCACGGCCATGGTCATCATCGACGCCTGCCTCACGCCGGCCATCTCCGTGCTCTCCGCCGTCGGGGGACTCAAAGACAGAGCGCCCAACCTCACAACAGGTACGTACGGTATATATACCCTCACCTCGTCACGGCTACTATATCGTGCTACTACCGTGTGTGTGTATATATATATATATACACACACACACATACATACATACATACACACACACATATTCTACATACAGTATGTATATATGCATCTTTGTAGTATAGTATGCAAAAAAATGCAGGGTAGAACGCACAAAATAAAGCTACTAATAATTGACTAGCTAGGCTAATCACTTGGTATTATATCAATGAATCAATAATCAAGCTAGCCAGGCCACACTAGCTATACTGTGGCCCCCCATCATCATCTACTGCATCTCGATCTACTGTACTACGTAACGTACGTGCTGTCTAGCTCGACGGATCCCTAGCTGGATCTGGATCATTTTGACAAAGATACGTACCACAGGATCGAGGTACCGGTGGATAAAGAGACACCGGACCGCTCGAACCGGCCGGTTACAAATTAAATACAACCGAGGAAATGACGAACCGGTGCATGCATGTCTAGTACCCGCTGACGATATATGGGTATAATTGTGAGTAAACTGTAGCCACCGTGCACCACACGATTTATTTAATTAGCCTCTCCTTGTGATTCTACGGTGTGTAAAAAGGCGAGTTTGTTGATGTCAGGTTTCACCCAATCAAAACATCTATCCTTCACATTGGCTTTATTGCATATGTTAAAAAGGATAAGAAATAGTCTAAAACTGATAAAGAAAAATGTTTTATCACATCTTTTTTACCCATATTCACCGGGTACTTTTCTTAACCTTAAAATCAAAAAAAAGGGAAGGTCATCAATCCAGGTCTCTCTTTCCCTCCTTCCTTTCCTTGGCCCTCTCTTTCCTTTCCTTTGACATTTTCTCCTCTTACCGTGATCCCTGTTAAATATGAAAACTGAGATGCGGTTCATAACGTGCCACACAAAGTCTACATTATAAAAGATCGAGTTTTTGCAATACCATTTTCACCCAATAAAAACATCTGTACCCCTCACATTGGTTCCACTGGACAGGTTAGAAAGTGCCTAAAACTAATAGAAAAAAATTGTTTCTACCCTTTCGTCCTTTATTTTCTCACCTCGTTTTGTACCCATATCCACTATATAGGTTTCTTGTTTTAAAATTAATGAAAAAGAAAGTACATCAATCAAGCATGACTCCTTTCTTTTAATTTCTTATTTCTCTTTTTTTTTCCTCCTTGTTTGATTGCCGGTCAGTTCTTTCCATTCATTCGACGCTTTGAATTCACCACGTGCATATAACAAATAGCAAGTACCTCTACACTATATATAAAAACTTGACTAGTCGTTTCAGTAATATACATCTCTCGTAGTCGTATGTAGCTTGCTTCGACTTGCATTGGCCGGTCGGTCGGGCCCTATATAGCTAGCTAGACGCACCATGTATCAACGGCTTATCTCCGATCCCATTCAGAAAGCAGATGGAGACAGATGAATTACCTTGACTCCTTGAGAGTCCTTGGTAGTACTGTACGATGGAAGCAAGCTATCGGGCGTTCACATCTGTGATGATAAAATCTACTATATGATAGCAACGGGGCCGGAGCTAGCCACTAGTCAAATAATATGATACGACGGCTACCAGCTAGTAGGTGTACCGTGTACACACGATCCGACAAAAAAAAATAAAACTCTGTACATAAAAAATGAAATTATATTTTTGTCCTAAGTCAAATCATCATGATTTTAACTAAGTTTATATTAGAATATATTAAACCTTATGGTAACAAAAATTAGTGTAATAAGATTTATGTTGAAATGTATTTTCATATTATATATATTTGATATCATAAAATGTTGTTATATTTCTATATAAATTTGGTTAAATTTTTTTTGAACGTAATGGCAAGAGCTCTGACTTTCAATTAAGAAGAAGAGAATTGATCCCGTTTTAAGGAAAACGGGACTGAAAAATTACACTGAGCGCGCGGTTGAAAACCGGCGGCGAAAGGCCACCCTGACGACACCCCGACCACTTCCATACTATAAACCTTTGGACACTAATTACAAATGAATCTAGCCGTGCGTCTAAATAAATAAATACGCCTGTCTTATTAATTATTTGTTAAAAAAATATTGTTTGTAGTGTTTTAGATGATATCATTGATTGATGATAGCAGTCAATATAAGGTCGATCGAGCAATAGCAGTAGAGATTGCAAATGGGCTAGTATATGCACGCTAGCACACTATTCCATTCCATGCATCCGCGCGCGCGCGATCCTGTCGTTCTATATATATCGATCAGTAGTGGAGATACTGCGCGCAGCAGTGATGAGATGGGCCTGCAGGAAACTTTACATGGTCGGCCGGATCGTCGGTCGGTCGGTTGAGCAGTCTGCGTCCTTGTGATCAATGGCAGGTATATAGTTCCGTTACGCACGTACTACTTACGTTGATGATCGATGGCGTTGTGTCGTCAAACTGTCCTCAACGACTTGCCTAAACATTATTCTAACCATCTTTCTCACGGTGCACAGTATCGTTATAGAGTATAGGCAGCGCATTTACACGCTCCACCGAAGACAGTCTTATTGTGTACACACCTACTCCCTTTATCCCACAATTCAGGTCATTTTTTTTAAATTCTGTGCACGGTTAATCGCTCGTCGCATTCAAAAAATATTTGATAATATTATTTATCTTTTAGATTACGTTTAGAATATGATTACGAACACAATCAATAAAAAATAAATAATATGAACAAATATTTTTTTAATAAGACGAACGATTAACTGTATATGGAAATAAAAAATGATTTGAATTGTGAGACGGAGGAAGTACTATACTAGCTCTAGAGAGAGAGAGAGCTGAAAATCAGTGCAAGTGCAGAAAAATCATGCAATTACATGCATCGATATATATATAGAAAAACAGTTCACTCGCGATTATATATATACACACACATTGCTAGCTCGCTAGCTAGCTGATGTACATTAATTATTAGAAGCAATAATTAACTAGGAGTACTATACATACATAGTACAGCATAACAGCAATCATCATGCGTAGGGATCGCGTCGTCGTCGTACGTGTTTTCAGTTTTACGCCACTACAGACGAGGACGGGCTAAGCTAGCTAAGTATAGCTCTATAAGTGCAGTATCATCGATACAGTACTATCAAATTGGCCTCACAAATAGCGCGGGTATCTAGCTTTTTTTTTTGTTAATTTGTTTGTCTTATATTTATCTCTAAGTTGTTACATTAGAGGTTGTAGCGGGTGCTTAGTTGATTAATTCTATATATTATATTTCTACCAATATATATGGTCAAAGCTTAAGGCTACTAAATTTATTCTATAGATTATCATATTTTGTTATTGTAGATGTCTCATATTGAGTATCCATTTTCATGATACTCAAAAGTCGATCTTATCAATCTACCACTGTACATTGAGAAGTTTCGAAAGGATAGTAATTTCCATGCTACTCAAAACCTAAGGGATTTCTTGATAAATGGCAATAGTTTTTTTTCATGCTGGCTCATATGCTCTAGAAATGTTATACCGTACACACAAAGGAGGGGTTTGAATTTGAGGAATGGAGAAAAAACTGCTGGAATCAACCTAACAATTAGGCTAGTTAGCGCGCGCACTGCAGAGAGTATATATATAATTCTTCTTCCATCACTTCGATGACGAACGAACGAACGAACATGCAGACCAGATCGTGTGGATCACTGTGGGCATCTTGGTGCTCCTGTTCGCGGTGCAGCGCTTCGGCACCCACAAGGTGGCCTACCTGTTCGCGCCCGTCGTCCTCCTCTGGCTGCTCCTCATCGGCGGCGTCGGCGTCTACAACCTCATCCGCCACGACATCAGCGTCCTCCGCGCCTTCAACCCCAAGTACATCGTCGACTACTTCCGCCGCAGCCGCAAGGACGCCTGGGTCTCCCTTGGCGGCGTCCTCCTCTGCTTCACCGGCACCGAGGCCCTCTTCGCCGACCTCGGCTACTTCAGCGTCCGCTCCATCCAGCTCAGCTTCGCCTTCGGCCTCGTCCCCGCCGTCCTGCTCGCCTACATCGGCCAGGCCGCCTTCCTCCGCCGCTACCCGGACCTCGTGGCCAACGCCTTCTACCAGTCCACGCCGGGGCCCCTCTTCTGGCCCACCTTCGTGCTCGCGCTCGCCGCCTCCGTCGTCGGCAGCCAGGCCATGATCTCCTGCGCCTTCGCCACCATCTCCCACACGCAGGCGCTCGGCTGCTTCCCGCGCGTCAAGGTGCTCCACACCTCCCGCCAGTACCAGGGCCAGCTCTACATCCCCGAGGTCAACCTGCTGCTCGCCGTCGTCGCCTGCGTCGTCACCCTCGCCGCCAAGACCACGGCCGTCATCGCCGAGGCGCACGGCATCTGCGTCGTCCTCGTCATGCTCATCACCACGCTGCTCCTCACCCTCGTCATGCTCCTCGTCTGGCGGGTCAACGCCGCCTGGGTCGCGCTCTTCTTCGCCGTCTTCGCCGCCTCCGAGTCCATCTACCTCTCCTCCGTGCTCTACCACCTCGCGCACGGCGGCTACATCCCCGTCGCCATGTCCGCCGCGCTCATGGCCGTCATGGTGCTGTGGCACTACGTCCACGTCAAGCGGTACGAGTACGAGCTGGAGCGCACCGTCTCGCACGACGCCGTGCGCGGCCTGCTGGCGCGCCGCGACGTCCGCCGCGTGCCCGGCGTCGGGCTCTTCTACACGGAGCTCGTGCAGGGCATCCCGCCGGTGTTCTCGCACCTGCTCGACAAGATCCCCTCCATCCAGGCCGTCCTGCTCTTCGTCTCCGTCAAGCACCTGCCCGTGCCGCACGTGGACGCCACGGAGCGATTCCTGTTCCGCCAGGTGGACGCCGGCGACTGCGGCGGCCGGGTGTTCCGCTGCGTGGCGCGCTACGGATACCGGGACCCGCTCGAGGAGGCCAGGGACTTCACGGCCTGCCTCGTGGAGGGCCTCCAGTACTACATCCGCGACGTCAACGACCTCTACGGCGTGGACCACCAGCAGCCGGGCGTCATGGGAAGCATGCGGCAGTCGGCGTCGTACACGGAGAGCCTGGCCCTGGCGCGGGCCTGCAGGTCGTCGTCCACCGGCGGCGGCGGAGGAGCGGAGATCATGATGAGCAGCATGCACTCGGCGTCGTGCGGTGGGTCCTCCGCCACGGGCGTCTTCGCCGAGGAGATGCTGACGCCGGCCGAGTCGTTTTCGGAGCTGGCGCGGATGGGGAGCATCGGCGGCAATGGCATGCAGATGTAGCAGGCGGCGGCGGTGAAGATGAGCCTGGAGGCGATGGCGCGGATCGAGGAGGAGCAGCGATTCATCGAGCGCGAGATGGAGAAGGGGGTGGTGTACATCCTCGGGGAGAGCGAGGTGGTGGCGCGGCCGCACTCGTCGCTGCTCAAGAAGGTGATGGTCAACTACGCCTACGCCTTCCTCCGCAACAACTGCCGGCAGGGGGAGAAGATGCTCGCCATCCCAAAGTCGCAGCTGCTCAAGGTCGGCATGTCCTACGAGATATGATCCATGTCGTACCTGCCTGCTACCTGCTAGCTACTCTGGATTATGCCTGCATGTAGTAATAGTATAGTATGTTGGTCAATACATCTGTATTATGTACACGCACTAGTAGCTACAGTAGCTTGCTTGCTTGCTACTCGGATCGATCCTGCAGCAGCGTATATCGTTCGTCCCAGTAAAATTCACCGGCGGTACCTAAACGAGTCTAGGGGTGTCATCCAGCTTCTCAAACTTATAAAATAAATGCATATCTGCTAATTGTGCCATTTAGATCTCAAGTCTCGTAATCAGAGTTAAACCGGTTGCGTGGCGGACGGACTGACTGACTGGGCAACAGAGCGGCTCCGCGCGAAGGAGGCACATCGGCCCAGTTGCAACGGCAGGTTCCCCGCGGCCGTCATTGTGGCCCTGCTGCACCTCCCCGCTCGCGCGCCGGCCGCTGCACCGTGGCTCCACCTCCCCATGCATGGGTCGGCCGCTGCAGCTGGACCTACCCACACGCGCGCCGGCCGCCTCTCCACTCACATCTGTGGTGACGGTGGCGCGTCGTCGATCCGGCGGTGGTGATGGATAGAGGCCGAGGTGGGGGCGGGAAGGCGTCCACGGTTGCGGCGGACCTGGTGCAGTGGTTCCGGGGTGTTTAACCATGCCACTCTTTTTTATCAAGGCTTGCGGGACATCTGCCACCAAGAGGAAGAGGTACGGCGACAGAGGATCCCCCTGTCGGAGTCCACGTTTACACTGGATCCAGGGACTGGGGCATCCATTCACCAGAACCGCCGTCCTCGACAAGCTAAGCAAGCTCTCAATCCACGCACACCAAGTATCATCAAAGCCTCGAGCGCGCAGCACCACCATCAGACTGTCCCAACTAATTGAATCAAATGCTTTTGCAAAATCAAGTTTCAGTACCAGGGCCGGGACCTTCCTTTTATAGCAACACTGGACCAACTCGAGCGCGTATATAAAGTTTTCAGTGATCGACCGCCCGCGGATGAATCTAGTTTGGTCCACACCCACCAATTTCGTGATTTCCTTTTGCAGCCTTAAGGTGAGTGTCTTAGCGAGGATCTTCACGCTGCAATTTTGGAGACTAATGGGCCTGAAAGCATTCACAGCACACGCCCCCGGCGTTTTTGGCAGAAGAACCATATAGGACCAGTTCACCCTTTCCAACTGAATTGTCTGGTCTTGGAAGGCAGAGCAGAAATTTGTAACAGTAGCCTCAACCACTCCCCAGGCCGCCTAAAAGAAGGCAAGACCAAAGCCATCTGGGCCAGGAGCGCTTTGCTTGTTCATCGCCTTCACTGCCATTTTTGCTTCAGCAGCTGACAAAGGCGCAGACAGACACGCGCTTGCCCGAGCGTGGTCACGGTAGAGCTCGGCAATATCAAAGGACCAGACTGGGGCAAGTTAAGGGCTCTACTTTTTTAAGGAAAAAACTGTCTGAAACTAGTAATTTCATGGAATTCTACACTGGAAGCTTTTTGTTGTATGAAACTCCGTAATGAGCTATAATTTTGGGAACAATGCAGCAACAACAACAAAGCCTTGGGAACATATCAATTAAGTAATTTTCTTTCTCTAGTGAGCAGGAGAGTTGTGCATCATTATATTAAGAGAAGAAACCAATCGACTACTTGAGTATACAAAAGACAATGGGGGTGCGTAGATCCAATGAAAACTCATTAGGCTGAACTAAAAAACAACTAAGAAAACATCTTGAATTAGATAAAATTGGCATGTCATTATGATAGTTCACATAAACCTTAACATATATTATGTCCACGGATAGATATATTAAGAAAGACAAATATTAGCACTGCATGTGACTATAGACTATGGAGAGTGGGAACTTGTTTAGCAATGGATTTTCACTACTTTTCCTGAGTGTGATGCACATGCAAGTTGAATGGTGCATGCCTAGCCTTCACTTGATAAACCACCAGATTAAAGAGAGAAAGCCAGGCGTTTTCATGACGACCACATCAGCATATGAAGCATCTTACTATAAACTCGAGAACTCAGACAGGCTCAAGACATTTAGATTTTGTCAATGATGTTACTGAAATAAGAAAAATCTCACTTCTATCACCATACAGATTGATGTAGCAAAGACAACGTACTATGTCAAAGCTAGGGTAATTGGAGCAGGTAAATCATAAAGAAACATGACTGGGGTTACTAATAAACCTGATTATTTTTCTTGTAATAGTCAGCAACTTTCCAAAAGTCTAGCAAATGAGCAAATATTAGTAACCCGGGCAGGACAATGTATCGTAGCTACTGGAGGTCCTCGTTGTGAAATGGAAAACCATCTGTTTTGGTATATGGAACACGATGGTCGCCAAGTAGCATACATATTACAGAAATATGATGCAAGCACCCCTAAAAGCGTGACTTTGACATGGGTTTTGTAGCAAAGCCAAAAACGATGGTGCTACATTTATCTACAGAGGGGGGGGGGGGGGGGGGGCAATCGCTGATTCACTGGGCAGAATATTAATGAGGCACATCGTAATTCAAAATGCTCGTGTGAAGTGCTGGTCTTGTCTTGAGGATCTCCTAGCTGTCGCGCCAGCGTCGGCCTAGACCTAGAGGCGGATCCTGGTCCCGGCGCGAACGCGTGGCTCGGCTGGGGATGAAACGCGAGAAGGGAAGGGAAGGGACGTTGCGAGCGGTAGAGGAGGAGGCGGCCTGCCTTGGATGTGGACGCAGTTGCGCGCCAGCCCGAGGTGTACCGCCCTCGCCTGATCCGCGCCGCCGCAAGCCTCGCCCGAGCCCTGCTGCCGCCGCGCGCCAGCACCGGCCGCCCGGAGCTCCGCCTCTGCCTGCCCCAACCAACCAGCCAGCACTGGCTGCCCGAGATCTGTTTCCTCCTGCCTCAACCCGCCATCGCACGCATGACGTCACCCGTCACCTAAAGCCCCGCCACCGCATGTGTCCAACAAGCTCAGCCGCCGCAAGCGCGCCGCCACCCGCTGCGTTTTCTCCCAGGTCGACTACCTGCTTGGCAAGCAGGCATACAACGGCAAGACGGACTCCCAGGTTAGCCCTTTTTCCCATGCCTGCCATGGCCATCTCTCTGTTTCTGTTCTGCTTGCGTTGCGAAATGCGAATGCATAGAATAGATGATGATGCTCGTGCGTAAACATATGTGCGTGCAGGGTGGGCTTGAGACCGACGCCATGGCCACGGCCAACATCCTCGAGAACAGGGCTGAACTGAGTTTGGGCGAGCGGAGCGAAGCCTGTGAGAACAGCAGAGCAGTGTGCGCAGAGCGGCAGCAGGCTAGCAGCCAAGCAAGCAAGGGTCTGAATAAATTTAATTTTTTTCCAAATAATTATAGAATCAGGAGTAAAATGCATCCGCGGTTCTCGAACTTGGCTCGTTGTGTCATTTAGGTCCCCGAACTTACAAAACCAAGAAAACAGGTGCCGAACTTGGCTTCACCATCCGAAACCGGGTGACGACGTGGCATGGCACACGGAGCCCATCTATCTGTCGCGTGCCTCGAGTCCATCCCACTTCTTCGTCCGTCCGTCGGTGCCATCATCCACTCCGCTGCCGACCCTGCGCCCCGATGTTGCTCGCCGCCGGCGCCGGCGCATCAACCGTGCCGAGGGGAGACGAGTCCCCCGCCGCCGCCGCAGGGACGGTGCTCCTCGGTCGGTACGAGGTCAGCTTCCTCCTAGGCCACGGCGCGTCCGCCAAGGTGTACCTCGTGCGGGGCCCTAGCCGCCACCGGCGAGCTCTTCTCGCTGGTGGACGCCTCGGGCCGCATGACCAAGGTGGTTCACCGTCCGCGTCCTCCCTCCTCACGCGACCCCGAGCCATGAGACCTAAGTGGAAGAGTTCCCCATTGCCGGGAACATGTCACCAGATCACCAAGGAGCCACTCCCATCCCCTACGCACCGGCGCGGCCCCACTGGCCACGTTTCCCCTCCCCTACTGCGTCACGAGGTAGAAGAAGAAGGGTGGATATTTTTGTTTTGGTCCCCGAATTCCCGGCAAATTTGTTTATTGTGTATTGTCTCTAGTAGGAACTATGAATAACCCCTAGATCTATTATGTTTGTGCATTTTAGCCAAAGCCCCGACCTTAGCATCCAGCTAGGCTCTAGCGTGGCACGCGGCACACAGATGGGCTCCGCGTGGCACGCCACGTCGGCACCCGGTTTTGGATGGTGAAGCCAGGTTGCAGCACCCGTTTTCCTAGTTTTGGAAGTTCGGGGACCTACTTGACACAGCGAGCCAAGTTCGAGGACCGCGGGTGTATTTTACTCTAGAATGAGTTTTGTGCTAATTTTTTATGCATTTTAACAGTTTCATTATCAAAAATAAGAATATAAAATTGCATGAAAAAATTTATGCATAATTTTCTAACAATATAGAAAAAGGTTAAAAAGTATCCGTATCCGAATATGATTACGTCCAAACTCATTTTAGCAAAAATAGAATAGATTTAGGATTCATTTTTTATGGACATTAACAACCTTAACACCAAAAACAAGAATAAAAAATTGGATGAAAAATTATATGTCATATTTACTCACCGTAGAAGAAAAAAGACTATCCGAATAGTTATCCGATTACACCCCTACAGCTAGCCATGAAATCGGATCAGATACGGATGGATATCGAGGATCCCGTATTTGATCCTATATTTTTTTCGATACAGATTTAGACATAATTTTCTCAAATACAGATACGGATGCGGATATCTCGGTTAATGGGCGTGGATTGTTGCGGATCAGATATGTAATGAACCGGATACAAATAGCCTTGAATACGAATATTCTTTCGTATATCAAGTAAAAACAACATCCGCATGTATCGTGTATGTTATGATCATTTAAATGTTTGTTGAGTCTAAAATACTACCAAATCATGATAAATCATGTAATATTTTATGGATTTAATTGCATTTTCATGATTTACTGTAGAAAAAAAATTAATAATACACAAATACACTCAAAAATTCATGATGTTTGGCGGAGAGGAAAAATATATCTACGTAGCATCCTAAAAAAGGTTTGGACAATAAACTCAATAGGGTATCGGTGTTCCTTTTATATGTCTTCTACTCGTAGTTTAGGTTACACGTGAAATCATCCTAGTCATTCAAGTTTCAACATGACCCATAGTTTAATTTATTATTTTCACGTGGGGTCTTGAGGTTACCTTTGTATTGTATGTTTATTGTCTAAGTAAATTATTTGCAATTTTCAGACAACGCTATAATATTTTATTTATTTAATTGCATTTTCATGATTTACTGCAGAAAGAAATTAATAATACAAAAATAGACTCAGAAAATTCATGATATTTAGCGGAGAAGAAAAATATATCCACATAGCTTCTATAAAAAAGTTTGGACAAAAAACTCAATAGGGTGCCGGTGTTTGTTTCATATGGCTTTCCCTCGTAGTATTTGTTACACGTGAAGTTACCCTAATCATTCAAGTTTCAACCAGACCCATAGTTCAATTTATTATTTTTTATGTGGAGGCTTGAAGTTACCTTTGCATTGTATGTATATTGGTCTAGGTAAATTATTTATAATTTTCACACAAGACTGTAATATTTTATGAATTTAATTGTATTTTCATGATTTACTGTAGAAAAGAAATTGATAATATACAAATAGACTCAGAAATTCATGATTTTTGGCGGAGAGGAACATTGTGTCCATGTAGCATTCAAAAAAAAAATTGGACAAGAGACTCCACCGGAAGTAGGTGTTTCTTTTATATGGCTTCCATTCGTAGTTTAGGTTGCGTGTAATGTCATCCTAATCATTTAAGTTTCAACATAACCATATTTTATCGTTTTCATGTAGGGATTTGATGTTACTTTGTTATAGCATATTTGTTAGTCTTGGTAACTTATTTGCATTTTCCAGACAAAACTACAATATTTTATGCATTTAATATCATTTTTCATGATTTACTTTAGAAATAAATTAATAATAAATAAATATTCTCAGAAATTCATGATATTTGACGGAGGGGCAACATATGTCAATGTAGCATTTTTTAAAAAATTTGGACAAAAAAATCCACAATGTGCAGGTGTTTCTTTCATATGGTTTCCTATTGTAGTTTAGGTTACACATGATGTCATACTAATCATCAAAGTCTCAACATAACCAATATTTTACTTTATAGTTTTCATATAGGGTCTTGACGTTACTTTATTATATCATTTTTATTGGTCTTGGTAACTTATTTGCATTTTTCAGGCAATACTACAATATTTTATGCATTTAATATCATTTTTCATGATTTACTGCAAAAATAAATTAATAATATACAAATAGTCTCAGAAATTCATAATATTTGTTGAAGGAGAAATATATATCAATGTAGAGTCTTCACAAAAGTTTGGACAAAACAATCCACAAAGTGCTAGTGTTTCTTTCATATGGCTTCAATTCGTAGTTTAGATTAAATGTGAAATCATCCCATTCATCCAAATTTCAACATAACAAATATTTTACTTTATCGTTTCTATGTAGGTACTTGAGCTTACTTTGTTATAGCATGTTTATT
Organism: Paspalum vaginatum; assembly: GCA_030272315.1. NCBI lineage: Eukaryota > Viridiplantae > Streptophyta > Magnoliopsida > Poales > Poaceae > Paspalum > Paspalum vaginatum. Next base: position 664,478 of record CM059020.1, on the reverse strand, counting down.
GGTCTTGGTAACTTATTTGCATTTTTTACACAAAACTACAAGATTTTACGCATTTAATATCATTTTCATGATTTATTGTATAAAACAATTAATAATACACAAATAACCTTAGAATTTCAAATGAAATTAGTTGGATTGGAAAGATTATGTCCTTAGCTTTCCAACGATATATACAACGTCCAAAACTGAGTCCGTATGTGACTTTGGTGTCCGTTTTCGTGTGCTCCTGTAATTTAAATGGATAATAGCTCAGGTATCCGGACACATATCCGATCGGATATTCGGTATCCGATGAATATCGAGCATCCCGTATCCGTATCCGATATCCGACACATTATTCGATATCAGTGTCCGTTATCCGACTAAGGTATCCGAATTTCCGGATTTGCTATCCGAATCCTGTTTCAACCCTTCGGACGAATGGATAGTCGGAAAATATCCGTCGCACTTTTATCCCCACCTACAGCCAAGGGCAAACCGGACTTCCACAAGGAATTCAAATATATATTAGTTGAGTTGTCCAAACTAGACTAGCTGATCTCTAGCTAGCTAACTAGCTAATGTTTAGCTACAGCTAAAAATTAGTTTAGCCGTTTGGGTAAACCAAACAGAGCTTTATATGTGGTAACTAGCGAGATGTCCCGTGCAAATAGCGTGGGTAGCTAGCTTTTATTTCAACATTTACTTTTAGTTGAGTTGTATAATTTTTTTTAATTTTTTTGCTTAGCCTTAGGTCTGTTGATTTTACTTTTATTTTCTAGATTTTCGTTATATAATTTTGAGAACATATTTTTATGAGTTGACATATTAAGATATGTAGGCATATGCCTTCATTGCTATTTTTAATTTATAATCTAGATTCTAGCTTCTATCTAGATTGTCAAAATTTGTATGATATCCAAATATGACCTAGATCATATAATTTGATAATTAAATAACCACTAAAGTAGTGTGATTTGGTCACAGATTCTTTTAGCATCTGTTCCAATATTTCACCTTATCTTTGTTTTTAATTAAACTTCTATAATGCTGACAATTTTTTTCATAAAATTGCACTAACATCTGTACATCGAATTAATTTCATTAATTTCACTTTGAAAAATATTTTTCCTATTATATTTGGTTCATATTATAGATGTTAATATTTTGATGTAAGATAAAGATAAACTGAATTACAATGTGAAATAGATAGAGTATTGAACAAACTAGAAAGACATATAGTATGCTCATTTTAAAAAAATTAAATAGTTATTTGTTCTAATGTAATTTGTCTATTTTCTAAATCCTGCTTTTATGGCCTGTCTTGAAGAAATGAGAAAAAGGAAAATTGTGGGCCACTCACATTACCCAAATATTAACCCTCTTCCTCTCTCTCACTGCCCCCGTTGTTCCTCATGCTGCCGCCCGCCGAGCGCCGACCATGAGTGAACCGGCGTTCACCGCTGCTTATTGCCTTGATCCGCCACCCACCGCAGCTTGCCACTGCATGGAGTGGTGGAGCCATAAATGGAGGAGACGGGCAGACGACATCCAACTGGGATGAACTTGTCTTTTTGGGATGGGCTCATCCTAGGATGTGAGGAAATATTCCCTATTGGGAGCCACTCCATCCCACCATTCTCTAAGAATGTGTTTGGTTTGGAGACACTGTAGCATACGATGGTTCCATCCCTCAATTTTGGGATAGGACCATCACATCGATCCCATGTTTGGCTGAGGGGATGAGACTATCCCTGTTTTTGTATGGTTGTATTGATAATTTGTGGGATGAAGCATCTGACGCATGGGGTCCGCTTGTCATCCTCTCATTCCTTCTTCCTCACTTATCAGCTTCCATTTCCAATACATTCCTATAGCATTGTACAATAGGAATGTATGTTCATTTATGATTAAAAAATGATTGAATAGTAACCTATTATGTTGTATCCGGACAACGCATATATGCACTTACACATAGATTATCAATGTTAAATTAATCTGGTTAACACCATCGAATCTAGATTAATTGTGTAATACTCCGTATTTTTTTAAAACACTTAAGTGCATTGCAATTTACTCTAATTATTCTTTCAAAAAATTTGATTCAAATTTGAATTTGAGGCCTTTTTAAAAAATTTGGAGTTTTCTAGGGGCAAAAATGTGAAATGGTAGTTTAATTAAGCCCTTTCACTTTTGTATTTGGACCCCTGTCGAAAAAGGTCAAAATCTAGGGTTAAAAATGAAAAGGGTAAAAGTAAAAAAAAAAGAAAAAGGGGGAGCCTCGCGGGCCAGCTGGCCAGCCCGCGGCCACGCGCCCGCTGGGCGAAGCCCAGCCGGGGGCGGCGGCCCGCGTGGCAGCCAGCCCACCCGCCACCCGCGCCCCCTGTCAAGCGGCGCTGACAGGTGGGACCCGCGGGGGGCGGGGTCTTCTTCCCCGCCGCGGCGAGCGGGGGAGTCTCCTGATCCCCACGCTCCCGCCCCTGTGCCCGCGCCACCCCGCGCCCCGCGCCGTCGCTGCCCGCCTCCGCCGCCGTCGCCGTGACCCCCGCGCTGGTAAGTCCAACCTCGCCGGCGCAACGCCGGATGGTCGCCGGCGCCGCCGCGCAGGATGGTCGCCGGCGCTGCCGGCGCCGCGACGCGCCGAGCGCCCAGGCGGCCGGGCGAGGCCGGTCCGCGGGGCCGCCCGCCTGGCCGGCCGGCCTGCCGGCCTGCGCGGCCGCTGGGCCGAGCTGAAAAGGCGGAAGTTGGGCCGCGCCCAGGGGAAGCAGGCCGCAGGCCCACTCCGGGCTGGGCCAGGCCGAAAGGGAGCCCATGCGATTTTTTGAGGGGGAAATTAGAAATTTTTACTATGTTTTTTTAGTGGGCTGGGCCGAATTTCAACTATAATTCTGTTTTTTTTTCTTTTTCCGTTAAACTTAAATTGTTTATTTATTTTACATTAATGTTAATATGTTTATTTTAATTAGTAAAATTATTTATTAATTCATATAAATATTTTGGTAATTCTAAAAAGAAATTAAATTAGAGTTTATATATTTTAAAAAATTAGCCTTTATTTAAAAATGCAGAAAAATTCATAAAAGTGTATTAAAAATAGAAAATTAATTCAAAAATCCATTTTAATTATTCAAAAGTTCCCAAAAAATTCATTTAAGCTTTAAAATTATTTAAAAATATTTAAAAATACCTGGTAATTCCTTTAAACCATATGACAATCATCTACATCCAAAAATATCCATGTTTAACCCCAAACACCCTTTTTCTTTAGAAAATTGTATATTTTACTTTTTCAACAGGTTGATCATCCTCATATTTTAAAACTCCTGCATGTCATCAACCTAGGCACGTTGGTCCCACCACTTCCAGTTAAAGAGTCTTCCACTGCAACTGAAACTCCGGAAGCCGGTGCGGCCGAGGCATCCTTCATACCAGCAGAAGGAGACTCTGAGTCACCGACAGAGGCAGATCCCGTGAATCAAGGCAAGCCCCGGTGCATTACACAGTTTTCTTTAAGTTCTTAATTTAAATCAGAGTTATGCTTGTGCATTAGAGTTAGGAGTTGATTGAAACCCTAGAGCATGATTACTCTTTATCCAGCATAAAATCCTGTGCTCAGTAGATGGCTTAGGTGGCATAGGCCTAGAACGGAATTTTTTTACAGCAAGTATTGGTTAAGAATAAGAAGAATGTTAATAATTTGACAGGCACGAGGCGGTATCAGTTTCGCTTTCGTACTTTACATGTTATGATTATTTGCTATGGACTCTGATCCTGCCTGTGTCGCATAAGGCCGTCCGATATGTGGCCTGGTTGGGCCGAACGCGCCTCATTCACTTACCGTCCTTAACAGGCTCCGGTAAGCCTTTCGTCCTGTTGTACCTAAGCACGGAACTAGACGAGACCAACTGGAAGGAGGAGGTTGGGCGGGTGTCAAAGGACCGACACCCTGGTTCGGTGAGGATGGTTTCGGCTAGGTGGCACTGGATGTTGGGTTGTCATATGTGGGGTCGGTGTACACACATATGACGGGTGTCTGAGTATCCCTCTCGAGAAGTGGAAAATCGATTCGAATCGTCTGTGGCTTGCCGGTTGTAAGCTGTCTGATCGCGACCAACATCGTAGTAAGAGAACTGATCCTGTTAATGAAGAATGCTTGACTACATGTTTGTCCTGGTTGGTTAGTAGATTAGGAATAACTTAGCATGGTCAGGTAATAACTAAAAAGTGAACCAAATTCTAAGAGCTAAGGATTTACTATTAGGCCTGCCGTAGTGTGAGTTGACCTAACCACCCCGGCTGTGAGTTAGGAAGTCGGGTTTCGACCGAGTGGTCGGGTAAGTCTTGCTGAGTAATTAGTACTCAGGCTTCTTGCCTATTCTTTTACAGGTGCGGAATACACGTGGTTTGAATGGGATCCTTATCTTACTCCTCTTTCTTCTGAAATAAGCTTGCTACGCCTGAAGCAGAATAAGATGTGTGTGTTGGAGAAAAACTTGTGAACTATGTTACTTTTTGTTTAAATGGCTGAAAAACTTATTAGCCGGGATGTAATAAGTACCAGACCCTATGTGTAATATTTCAACTTTATGTAATAAATGTGGCTGTGCATGTTGTAACATGTGGACTCTTTCGAGAGTCGCTCCAAAAATTAAGCTCGATCCGGATGGGAAGGCCAAGTCAGGATACCTACATCCTGAAGGACTACCGAGGTTAGTCCGGATCTAATGATTAAACACTAAATCCGGGTTAATCTGGGTGGTTCTGCCACAAATTGGATTAGCCTTCTTTACTCTCCGATATATAGAGCTATAGCCGCCTATTATTTTTTAAATCTTAATTAATAATGTGGTCGCTGAATGGATCGACGGCTAGATTTCTTTTTTCCCTTAAATTAAGTTGAGAATTTCTTTGGAGTCCATGATCAAGTATAGAAGATAGATTTGATATATGGCACTGCAGGACACCTTTTTCATGTTAGCGTACTGGTTTAGAGTTGGAATCCTACTATTAATCAACATCCCAGCAGAGTTTGATTTAGCTGTTGCACTGGACACATTTTTCCTGTTAACACACTGGGTTTAGGGTCGAGAGTCCTACTACTACTACTACTCAATGTCACGTGAGGGAAAGAGATGTGTTTTTAGTAGAAAATATTTAGTTGTATTTGGTATGGAATATTCAATAATTAATATAGACCGTTCGATGATTATAACAATCAATGGTGTAGATCTTTCCCTTTTTTATTGTATTTGATATATGATTTAACATAGAACCTTATGTCGGTGTTTCATACCGGCAATGCACCACGGGATGCCTCACGATGTGCTTTTTGTGGTTGGCGAGATCGACTGTAGCTCGATCGCGATGAAAAACAAGATTTATACAGGTTTGAGCCGTGGAAAGCGTGATACCCTACGTCCTGTTTGTGGCGGATTGTATTGCTTTGGGTTCTCGAGATTACGATGAGGGCTTGATCAGCAAGAGGTTCTACGTGCGATGATCTGAGATCCTCTACGGAGGGATCCCTCACCCGCCTTATATAGGCTGACGGATTCTTGGGGTTCAAGTCGGTTTCCTTCTGTATCTCCTAGACGTCCTAGATTACAAAAGATTACATGGAATTCGCAAGCCCCACACTTTCCGGAGCTTGTTTCCAAGTTATGTGCATCTTCATGCATTGTTTAACCAGATTATAGCGTCCCTGCCTTGATCACCAAGCCTCCTTTGCTGTCCCCGGGCCAGCTCGGTTGTTCGGCCCATGAAATCAGCCACTGCCCTCCTTGGGCCCGTAACAGCCCATGCCTTTAATCCTCATCATGAGGACCTAGGGGATATCTATCCCCCACAAGCCTCCGAGGGTTGAGTTAATTCTGATAATATTTGCCCATCCCGTCCAAGGAGCAATCACAGTCTTTGTTGACTTGACTGATTACAACCAGGGAATCCCCATAGGCGATCAGGCGCTTGATCCCTAGTGAAATAGCTATAAGCAGCCCGTGTAACAAAGCTTCATACTCAGCGGCATTGTTGGATACCGGGAAGAGGATTTGCAGCACATATTTGAGGTGTTCGCCTTTTGGAGACGTGAAAAGGACTCTAGCTCTTGTCCGTTCTAGCTTTAGAGATCCGTCGAAGCACATTTTCTAGAATTCCATGGGCTCTGGATTTTTGGAACTTGATTTTCTGTCCATTCCGATACAAAGTCCACCAGAGCTTGCGTCTTGATCGCGGTACACGGACGGAAGTCGATATTATGTGTGCCCAGTTTGCATGCCCACTTGGCTATCCTCCCTGTGGCTTCTTTGTTGCGGAGTATGTCGCCGATCGGAAACTCAGTGACCACCACAACTTTATGTTCTTCAAAGTAGTGAAGCAGCTTGCGAGCAGTTATAAGGACCGCGTAAAGTAACTTCTGCACTTGATGGTACCTTATCTTGGATGGGCTGAGAACTTCGCTGATGAAGTAGACCAGATGTTGAGTCGGTTGTGTGTGTCACTCCTCTAGCCTCTCGACTACTAATGTGGTGCTAACCACGTGAGTCGTGCAGGATGATCTGCCGTGGCCCGGTTCGGAGACTTGAGCACCGAGGGCATCGTCAGGAACTTCTTGAGAGGTTCCAGTGCTTCCTATGCTTCTGGTGTCCATTGAAATCTGTCCACCTTCTTGAGCAACCTAAAAAATGGCATGCCCCTTTCGCCTAGCCGTGAGATGAATCGGCTTAGGGCCACCATGCACCTAGTTAGCTTCTGGACCTTCTTCTGCGATTTAGGAGGCTCCATTCGAAGGATGGCATCAATCTTATCGGGATTAGCATCGATCCCCCTTTTCTTAACGATGAAACCGAGTAATTGCCCAGCTGAAACCCCGAATATGCATTTGGTAGGTTTAAGCTTCCAGTGGAATTTCCTCAGACTGTTGAAGATTTCTTGTAAGTCGTCGATGAAATCATCATGGTTCTTTGTCTTGATCACGACATCATCGATGTAGGTTTCCACGCGCTTGCCCCAATGCTCTGACAAGCACGTCTGGATGGTGCGCTGATACGTTGCCCCATCGTTTTTCAGCCCAAAGGGCATAAAGGTGTAACAGAACTTCCCAAATGGCGTGATGAACACCGTCTTCTCCTGATCTTCTTCAGCCAGGCTGATCTAGTGGTAGCCCGAGTAACAGTCTAGAAAACAGAGCTAGGAGCACCCTGCCATAGAGTCTATGATCTGATCTATCCTAAGCAGCCCAAAAGGATCTTTTGGGTAGTGTTTGTTGAGATCGGTATAATCAACACACATGCGCCAGTCTACTTTATTCTTTTTTAGTACGAGTACAGGATTTGCAAGCCACTCAGGATGTATGACTTCTCTAATAAACTCGGCAGCTAGGAGCCGGGCCAGCTCCGCGCGGATCGCCTCTCTTTTGTCGGGAGTAAATCAGCGTAGCCTCTGCTTGATCGGCTTCGTGTTAGGGTAGACTTTGAGTTTGTGCTCAGCTAAATCCCTTGGGACCCCAGGCATATCGGCAGGCTTCCACGTGAACATGTCCTAGTTGTCTTTCAAGAACCAGATGAGCACATCTTCCTATTTGGGAGGGAGACTGGCGCTGATGGTGACTGTCTTGGATGCATTAGGGAGGTCGAGGCTGATCTCCTTGGTCACAATGGTGGCCTGTATTGCCGAGTTGGGGACCGAATCTTGAGTCGGGATCGGCAGGTCATCTGCTGGAAGTTAGGCCACATCCATCACGACTCGTCGTGGAGCCGTTGAGGTGCTTGCTATGAGGGCCGTTTGGAGTGCCTACCGAGTGCAGTCCGCTACACCCTTGAAATCTTCCTTCATAGAGAGGACACCTTGCGGGGCAGGCATCTTGAGGACCAGGTACGAGTAATGTGGGATGGCCATGAACTTGGCCAGCCCCGGCCACCCGATGATAGCAATGTAGGCGCAGTCGAAGCTTACCACCTCAAAACAGAGAGTCTCGGTGCGAAAATTCTCCGGTGTCCCAAAAGTGACCGACAGTGAGATGTGTCCCAGCGGGTACTCTCTGTCGCCTAGCATGATCCCAAAAAAGGGGCTATCTGATTCCTAGAGATTGCTGAGGGAGATCCTAAGGGCCAGTAGAGTCTTGGGGAACATCATGTTGATGCTGCTTCCATCGTCTATCAGTACCTTTTTAAGTCAGCTCTCGCGGAACACCGGACTTACGAGCAATGGATACTTGCCCGGGTGGTCGAAGTTGAGCCATTGATCCACCCGACTGAAGGAGATGGGAGTCTCTGACCATCTGTACGGTGTTGGAGGCTCTGTGGTAGCCGCCATGACTCGGCGGTCGGACAGCTTCTGCTGCCTGTTTCTCTCTTAGGAGCCATGCCCCCTGAAGATAACGTTGACCTCCTTGTTGACATTGGGGAAGCCGAAGCCATTGCCCCTGTTTCACTGCAGTGGTGGATTTTGGTCCCGTCGCAAGGGCGGCGATGGAGAAAATGGTTCGAACGGCCAGACGTGACCGATCGAGTTCTTGAAATCCTGGCATTGGCGCAAGGTGTGGTGCATGTCCTTGTGGAAACGGCATGGTCCGTCGAGAATGTCGTCGAGTGAGCGCATGTTGTTGCCGCAAGGATTTCCACGGGGCCAGCCAGGTGGTGGCCCAACGGCGTGGATCTCCTCGTGGGGCATCTTGTCCCACCGCTGGGGAGGATCCTACTATTTCTCTTGCTTGCCCTTGCCCCAGTTATCCTATCGCTAGTCGAGCAAGTCCCGAGCGCGCTCGTCTGCGGTGATGTACTGGTCGGCATCGCGGAAGAGCTACTTAGAGGTGGCCGGAGCTTTGTGCAGGATGCTTGTTACGAATGCCTCGTCGTTGGACCCTTGGAAGAAATCTTCTATCACCGCCGCCTCGGTGATGTTGGCGATGCAATTGCGCATTGATTGGAATCACTTCAAGTAGGAGCGGAGGGATTTGCCGTCCTTTCGCTTGACTGATTTGAGGTCCCATGGCTGCGCCGATTTGTCGTAGAGGGACTGGAAGTTGGCGATGATTCTATCGCAGAAGCCATTCCAATTGTCGATGCAGTCAATGGGGAGGTGGCAGAGCCACTGGAGTGCATCCTGCCCTAGCACGATCGGGAGGTAGGCCGTCATGATGTCTTCGCTTGCCCTAGCGGCTCCAGCCGTGGTGGAATACACAACTAGCCAGCCACTGGGGTCTTGCTTGGCCTCATACTTGCCAACGTTGGAAACCTTGAAGTTTTGCGACCATGGGACCACGCAAAACCGGTTGGTGAAGGCGGGGATACCGACCATCGCTCGAGGGGCCGGTGCGCCTGGGTCTCCGCCTTGAGCGCCTCCTTGTCGATGATGTGGGGACCGGGGGCGGTCACCTCCCAATTGGTCATAGATTGAACGACGAGGCATCGGGCTATTGAGGGAAGCTGTGCCCGAGCAGGCCTGAACACTGTTGTCTCGTAGGAGGGCATCGTGGTCTTGATCATACTCCTCCCGGTACCTCAGTTCTCCGTCGTGTTGGCGCGCGTGCAATTGCTCGATGTTGTGGTGCGCGTCACGCTGGTTTTTGATGTCGCTGCGGACATTGCCAGCAGCATGCACGTCCAGCACAGGCAGGAAGTGGTCCATCGCCTGAGTAAGAATCTGTTAAAAATACTCACCATCCGGGGTGTCGGGGAGGTCGTTGACGATTTGAGCTAGCGCGCCGCCCACTAGGCTCGGAGTCTCCATGGCCTTGACGAATTCTGGCAGCAAGTTGCACCCAGGAATTAGTGGTACGTGAGGCCATATGCGAGCACGCCCCTCAGGCTCTCGCTCACTATCGCGCACATCCTGTGCCGCCTGTGCTTGCCAGTGCTCCCGTCGCCGAGCGTTCCTCCGTCGATGGGATTCTATTTCCTCTAGGGTCTCGCTTGCCATAGTCAATTCATCGCGAGAGATGGGTTGAGTCAGGTCCCGGTTCCCCACGACTTGAGGGCGGCGGACATTGCAGCGCCAGTTCTTGCGTCGACACGTATCACGCGTCTGCTGGTCCTCCCCGTATATGGTTGGCTCATCATCAGAGATGGGGTCCTTGTCCATCTGTCCATCGATGACGAGGATGTCAAAGAAATAGAGGGATGAGCTTGGGAGCGAGCTCGTCTGGTCATCGAAGAGCATGGCCGGTTCCTTTGAGCTAGGGTTGGGAGCTAACACTGTGGGCTCTGGCGCCACAGCGGTGGATTTTGCCCCGAGTGAGTCGAATGACTCGAGCTTGCAGACCATGTACAGACGCGGTCCCTCGTTGCCCTCTTGGAGAAGAGGTAGCCGAGGTTGTTGCTGATGTGGCTCCGGTGGCACGGGTGTTGATGAAGGTGCCACCAGCGGTCCTGCCAGGCGAGAGCTGCACCAGCTGGTGGTCCTGTTGGTGGGGGTGGAGTTGATGACGAGCGCCAATCAGAGGCCAGTTAGCGGCTCATCAGCTGTGTTGTAGACGTCGTCGTCTGCGAGTGACGAGGGATGTCGTTCTGGAGCGGACGCCTCCCGTGTGCCCTTGTTGTTTTTGAGGAGAGAAAAAGTGTGGGAGAGGAGCACCTGGTATGTCGTGGCAGTGTTGCGAAGCCCGTGGGAGATCTGGGACATGACCCGATCCTCACCACGGCTTGAGCCAGGACGAGCCCTACCCTTTGTTGAAGGCATGGGCGAGCCTGCCTGATCTGAAGCAGTCGCTGGTGCTGAAGCCCGTGGGACCCAAGGCGGTGGTCGACTGAAGCTTGGCCGCTGGAAAAACATATCTTGCTGCGGGTGTGGCTGAAGGCAGCTTCTGAGTCGGCGCGGTAGCCTTGCGGTCACGCACTTCCTCCGTTGTCCCCTCAACACGGTGCAGGTCACCGTTCTCATCGGCAATGAATGAGATAGATCCAAAGTGGATCATCTTGCTAGGAGAGAGCTTGGCGAACTTGCTGGAGATGTTGGCCATGGAGCTAGCGGTGATGTTGATGTTGCCTCCCCTACTTCGCGCGCCAACTGTCGGTGTTTGATACCGGCAATGCACCACAGGATGCCTCATGAGGTGCTTTTGATTGTTGGTGAGATCGACCGTAGCTCGATGGTTCACGTGGAAAGCGATGAAGGACAAGATTTATATAGGTTCGGGCCACGAAAAGCGTGATACCCAATGTCCTGTTTGTGGTGGATTGTATTGCTTTGGGTTCTCGGGATTACAATGAGGGCTTGATGAGCTAAAGGTTCTACAAGAGATGATCTATGATCCTCTACTGAGGGGTCCCTCACCCGCCTTATATAAGCTGACGGGTTCTTGGGGTACAAGTCGGTTTCCTTCTATATCTCCTAGACGGCCTAGATTACAAAAGATTACATGGAATCCGCAAGCTCCACGCTTCCCGGAGCTCGTTTCCAAGTTATGCGCATCTTCATGCTTTGTTTAACCAGATTATAGCGTCCATGCCTTGATCACTAAGCCTCCTTTGATATCCCCAGGCCCTGGTCGGTCGGTCGGCCCATGAAATCAGCCACCGCCCTCCTTGGGCCCCTCAACAGCCCATGCCTTGAATCCACGTCATGAGGACCTAGGGGATATCTACCCCCCACACGTTATGTTGTATAAACAACATATGGGGTCTCCCTGAGTGGCCCTTTTGTGAGTGGTAAAGATCGATGTGCAACTTGCGGCGAAGGGGATCTACACGGAGGTGGCAATGAACACAAAGGTTTAGAGAGCTTCGTGCCGCCGAAGCGTAATACCCTACGTCCTCTATGTGTAGTAGTAAGCTTTGCATCTAGCTTGCTTGAGTTTTACATGAGGAGGGTTTTCCCTTCTATAGTCCAAGGGAGGACCGACCCGAGCAGCACTCTAGTTAGGGTTTGTACATGCATAAAAAAATCCTAACTACCCCTTTATGGAGTGGTATAATTACTTCCAATGAGTACACATGAGCATCTATAGTAGTAGACTTACTCACGCCATAGGGATGTGACATTCTCTTTATAGACATGCTCAAGTGCCCTTGCGGTTGCGGCTGCAGCCCTCGCCTTGTCCCGCCTGGTGCCCCATGCCATGTCCCGCTGCCCCTAGGTGCATTAAATGCCTCCAGGGCTCCTCATTGGACCGCGCGGCAGAGGCGCAAACAGGCCTGATATGGGCGCACTATTGCGTAACTAGGCATTTAATGAAGTGCAGGCATCCAGTGCACGCCTGGGCCCACACCGGTCCCCAAGGTCCCAGTGCAGCGCATCGCCTTCCTTCCGCCTTTCCTTGCTGGACCCGGTGTCTGGGTCCAGGGGTGAGGTCCAGGCCACCAGCTAGGGTGAGGCCAGGTCCTACCAATGCCGGCGAGGCTGGACCTAGCCTCCCACATGGCAGCACTGGACCAGGCCTGATATGGGCGCACTATTGCGTAACTAGGCATTTAATGAAGTGCAGGCATCCGGTGCACGCCTGGGCCCACACCAGTGTGATGCCCCCAGCATCTCAAAAGCTTTAACACGCAGTTAGACAAAAGCTAATTATGAGTTAGGGCTTAATCATGTTTAGTAAGGAACAATAACTAGACAAATAAATCACAAAGTCAAAAATTTTCTAGTGGAAAATGCAAAACCCTGTGTTGTTTGGTTGGATAGTTAAAATCTATACGTTTTCGTGCAAGACATCAAATACAAAAGTTTAAAACAAGAAAGATTTCACATAAAGTAGAGCTGCAATTTGACCAAACCTTTGAATGTATATGTGCTTGTAGTTCAAAATATAATGTGACTTAGACCAAACTCTCTATAGAAAACTTGTAGCCAATTTAATGAGGAGCAACTTTGTTATTGAGTGTGGTAACATGCACAAAGGTTTAGGTGGAGTTTTGAGTCGATTAATGAAAAAGCAAAAATCTGCCTAAACTTGATCGGTAAGGCAAATTCAAATTTCAATGGAACAAAAATCCATATCATGCAAAACATCATATATGAAAGTTGTAGATAATTAAAAACTACACAACATTGGTATAATACTATTTTTCTGAAAATGAGCATAAAATAGACTTTAGGAATTTCTAAGTTTGCATTAAACCTTGGTCAAACTGGGATCAGTTGATTTAATTCAAATTTAAACCAATTGTTACTACAGAACTTGGTATACATGTCTATAGCAAAATTGTAGAGTGAGAAAGTTAGAACAATTATTGTATTATTAGTATTTCTTGATTCGGCCATTCTATTGCTCAAAAACAGAGATTTCCAAACGAGTGTTATAGCAGTCAAACAGCCTCATTTTCTATTTTCGGATTTTGTTTCTTTTTTAGTCTATGACGTGCGGGTCCCACCTGTCAGGTCCATTGGATCCGCGTGGGACGGCAACCTTGTGGGCCCCACCAACCAGCTCTGCCTTTGTCTTTCCAGGAACCAGTCCATGCACTCTTGTTTGTTTTCCCTCTCCAGTCCCACCTATCAGTGACACCGGGTCCATGGACTCAGTCCACCACGCCCCTCTCCCCTTCTTCCCCAACCGGCGCCCGCCGCGCCTCTGCTCGCCGTCGCCACGCGGCGCCGTTGCGCTGCTACCCACGCCCGGCCACCCTTCGGCCTTAAGAGACCAGCGCCCAGCACTCAGCTCCCGCTCACGCGCCGCGCTCCTTTCTCCCCAGCTCTCGCTCTCTTTCTCTGCCTCCCGTTCAAGCGCACAGAGCGCCGCCGCCAAAGGAGTCCATGGCAAGCTCCTCGAGCTCGCATCCCGACCCCCTCCGACCCCCACTCGCTCCACAAACGAGAGAAACGGCTCCACCTCCCTCCACTCCGTCGATCCCACCCGGTCTCAGCGCCTCTCTGCCCTCCTCCGCGTGGAGCCCGACGCCGCCCACTGCGGGAGCCACCATGGCGAGCTCCGTGCCACCGGATCCCCTTCGGGCCGTCCCTGTGCCTCCATTTCCCTACCGCCAGGACACCCTCATCCTTGCGCAGCTCACGGGCCCGCCCATGGCCCCTCCCCTCCGCCGCAGCCACTAAATCGAGCTAGCGCCGCCACCAAGCCCGGCGCCCAGCCCAAGCCGGTTCACGGCCGTTTCCCTGCTCGTCCACCCCACCCCGAGCGACAAAATTAGGGGGAAAAGGAGCCCCTCAGCCAGGAACACCTTCCCAAAGCCGGAGCCCGTGACCTAGTCGTCCGTACGGGCCGCGCTGCGCGCGAGAACACGGGCTGCCACGCGCGCCATGCCTGTTCCAGGGAAGAAGAAGGTGAAATAGCGAATAGTCCCCTGCCTTTTTGTCTATTTCCATTCGGGTTCGAAGCGTTATTTACTGAGTCACATGAGTCTTGTATGCAGGTCCCTGGGGATAGATTTAATTATGGAATGGCCCCTGGACAGTAGGTGTTTTAGCTTTAAGTGGTTATTTGCTTTAGAAATCAATATTTAATCACAGGTAATTCCATAAATAGTGAAAGTTGTTTTGTTGTACCGATTATGAGTAGGTCCACAAGAGGGGTATGACGTGGATACGTGGAATGACTGATTTGCCCTTGTTACTTTTCATGCATGTGATTACGGGTTAATTGATAAAAGGATACTTAAATGCCCTAGATTCATGAAACTTGGTCGGTGGCTATGTTGTAGTATATATACTCCCTTGTATTTTGCTGCCCTTGTAGGTTACATTTAATTACCTAGAGCCCATTAACGGAGAAATATTTAACTAACTTCTGGATTTAGCATATAAACTTTGAAATACTCTAGAAATTAGTAGAAAATCCTAAAAATGTGAAACTTGTTTTGATGGATTGCTTATGAATAGAACTATGCAGTGGACTAGGCCTTGCATTGTAAAATGACTATTTTGCCCCTGCTTTTGTGCATGCCTTGTTTTAGTGATTAAATAGTAAAAGCGATGTAAATGAGCTCCTAAAAATATGAAACTTGGACTTTAAGCTCTTTATGTCATAGGGGATCACATATATTTTGGTTGCTACTAGCATTAGATGCAATTGGTAAATCTACCCCTAACATGTTTTTAGTGTATTTTATGCATATATAAATGCATGCTACATAAACTCGTCCTGAAAAATCCAAAAAAAAATAAAGTATATTGTACCCATTTGACTCAATGTAGCCCAGAAATAAAGTTTCATGTGTTTTGCTTGCTGATTGCTATGTATTTTGAAAATGGCAAATGTTATGGTCATTTAAACAAAAATAGGAAAGTGCTATTTAACATGTCTCCCCTATTATTCGCAACTTGATAAGCTTATATATATAATTTGCATGAGTGAATTCTTGCTCTAGGTCTATAAAAGTACTAATGCCACTAGCACTAAGAGTAATTCTTGCTTAAGTAGTGAAATCAAACATCATTGGATTTGTCCCTGTCCCTGAAATGATTGTTCATATGAGTGCTTGATATTCATGCATCCCGTTCGCTGCATCATGCATGGCATTCATATAGTGACGCTTATTGCAGATACGTGATCAAGAAGCAAGTGTGTGGAACTACTTCAAGAAACGGTGCCCAAAAAGACCAACTAAGACCCAAATATCACCTGGAGGCCCCTGAAGTGGTATTTGGAAGGAGGAGTTGTTCAAGTGATTAAGGGGTTGCCTGGGGCAAAGCCTCACAACCCGGCAAACTAACTTTAGTTTAGTTTGTTCAAGTTATCAACAACAAAGATAGGCCCCTTAGACATATACACCTACTTAGGGAGTCTCACCACCCTTTATTTGATTGTGCATTTACGTTTAGAAGTTGTTTGAAACCCCACCTGCATAAATACCTGATAACCTACATAGAATGGATAGATCGAAGTCTATGCTTAGCCATGCCTAGACGGTAGAAGACGGGTGAAGATATTCACTCGCGAGATGATGGGAATCAAAACTGCTTACCAAATTTAAATGGTAAAGCAATATGATATAATCTGATGAAAAGATGAGACAGGGCGGAGATATGGGTATATTACGATGAAAAATGATGAGGATGGTTTGGTGGACTCCGCCCGAGTCGTTTAAGGCCCGTCCGCTGTTCGCCTGCTGATCGGCATAACATTGGTAGAGTGCTTAACCGGGAAATGAGACCGGTGAAGTCTTATCTGGGTTTGTCCGGAGTTTTCGAGGTGCCACCCATCCACTTGCTGGAGGCCGATGGGCCCGGGGGCGCTTGTACTCGATGGAGGGCTGACCTTGGGCACTGTGGTATCGCTCCTGAGAGGGCACAACCCGGGGATTAGGTGGGGGCACTTTGAATCTTGGAACAAGACAGGTGGAGATTAGGACTATACGTGGAAACGCGATATGCAGTAAGCATATACCCCTGGCATGATAGTTATTCCCGAGAATTAAAATCGATTCGAATAGCTGATGCTCACCAGGTGTGAGAATGCCAGTATCGCACACGGGCAACGTAGTAATAATTTTAATATCTTATTCATTTAATCCTGCTTTTTATATTACACGTTTGTACTTGTATGTTTACGTTCCTGCAAGCTACTTTATGATAACATATATGTTGGGATAATGATATATATGAGTTATGGATCATGATAATAACTATAATGAATCAAATGAGGCTTATGATTTAAAAATGGATGATACTTGAAAGTAAGGATTCACTTTTAGTTAGCTTACGCGGGTTAGAATCAAGTCCACCAAAAGCCTTGCATACTCTCAAATGTGTCGGGTTGAAACCGCCCACGGGTAAGTCCTACGAGTAACTCACGTACTCACCCCTACGTCGTTGATATTTTTATTTCAGGATCTTCATGATCGAGAATGACAATGGTGGGCTCAATGTCATGGCTCGATGTTTTATTTCCGCTGCAAGAGTATATCGGTATTACGTTACGGTTTTCGCTGCGAGATTATTTTGAAACTCTATTTCAGAATGATTGTACTTCATTTTGAGCAAATATTTTGTATCAAGCCAATCTATGTTTGTATGAAATGATGTGTTGTTGTAATTGTTGTGGCTCTTTTGAGGGCTCAACGTGTGTGATGTCGGCATCCCTAGGTGATGGATACATCGAGTGCCCTTTTGGGTAGCTCCACGGACGACCGGGTTTGATTTGGTCCAAATACACTGCAAGCCAGATGTGGCAGGTGTACTTAGCCCGGATTAAATCGGCGGTTCCGCCACAACCAGTCCCCAAGGTCCCAGCGTAGCGCCGCGCCTTCCTTCCGCCTTTCCTTGCTGGACCGGTTTCCGGGTCCGGGGGTGAGGTCCGGGCCACCAGCTAGGGTGAGGCCAGGTCCTACCAATGCCGGCGAGGCTGGACCTAGCCTCCCACATGGCAGCACTGGACCCGCATCAGGATGGCTCAGCGGGTGTGTTTGTGAGTGTCTTGGTTTTCAGTTCCCAGAACACCGACATGTTAGATCTTTATAAAATCTGACGGTAGAGGCTTCAATTCTCCGATTAATGTGGTAATTTTTATGTCCTTTCGGTAAACATGATGGCTTTTTCTAATACTCCAATATCTATACTATAAAGACCAAGTTAATAAAAAAAAATTTTTTTACTCTATTTAATCTATACCCACCTGGACTCATAGATCCATCGTGTCCCCACGATAAAGCAAATAGGGCCCACGAGAAGCAACAAAAACAAGTTATTGAGGCGGAACGTGAGTTCCTCCTGCCTTTGAACTGGTCCGTAAGACTTCAAAACAAGCACTATTTTTTATCCACCATTGTACCCGCCGCCAACGTTTCGTTCTTTAACACAGATCAACAAGGGAGCGTTTAGATCATGCAAATACGGCCCAAAGCCAAGTATCACAGCCCAAAACCTATTATTTAGACCCAATAACAATGAGCAATGAGCATACAAACACGATCAATCATGAATTGAATCCCAAATCGCCTCAGCAATCCCGAACAAGCATATTCATAAACATCATTCCAAGGCCTTGAGAGACACCGAGATCAAAAAAATTAGATCGGCAAGGATGGCTTGGAGATGGTGGCAGTGGGGCCCTATACCTGTGCGGCCGGCGGGCCTCGTCAGCGTCGGTTGCAGGGTGGAGGAGGCGCCAGGCGCCGAGAGGTAGAGGGGAGGGCGCGGTGGGGTGCCACCGGCCGCGCCGGGGCTGGAGGCGGTGGCCCGGCCGCGGATCTGGCCGCGCCTGTGTGCCATCTAGGCCGGAGGCGCCCGGATGAGGCGGCGGCCGCGGCGCATCGGCAGAAGGGCAGGCGGGGACACGCAGTTGACACAGTTGGCGGAGGGTGAAGCTCGTCGACGGCGGGACCTGCCAGCCCCCAGCTTGCTGCCCTTCGCGACGGCGCTCTTCGGCGCACTTTATTATCCACTCACACGTCCATGAACCGGAATCAAAGAAAGAGAAATCAAATAGGGAACAAAAATCATGGACCAGATTTAGGGGCCAGGGAGAACAGAAACGAAACGAGATTTGAGAAAATCTAATAAATCCTATCCTTGAAGCCGGAGCCCCTCTCAGTTGTTTGGAGGTGTAGCCAGCCAAAATCTCGTCCTCACCACCGTCGCCAGATGTTCGTGGGGAGGCTAGTGAGGGATGTCGGTAGCGAAAGCGGCTCCTCTGTAGTAACTGCATCTACAGTTGAGTCCATGACAGGTGGGTCCACATGTCAGAGACAACTACAGGGCAATAATCGCAGAGGATCTCATTCGGTCCGGTGGCGGGAGAGGAAAAGGGAGACGAGAGTAAGAAAAGGCAGGCGAGAGAGAAGAAGTACGACAGCCACGCGGACGTCAAAATTTCACGAGCCAAATTTCAGAGTGTACTCCACCGCTTCCACCATCACGCATTGTTATGGACAGGTGTACAACTCTCTCGTGGTCGGCAGCTGCGTGGCCCTGCACATGGCATGGTGATGTCCAACAGTATTAACGATGATAGAGGCTTCATTCGCTCTAAATTTCAAATCGAAATCAAGGGTGTGTTGAAATTCACTTTGCAACCTCCTTTACGATGGAGGAAAAAAGCAAAAAAAAAAAAAAAAAAAAGAGAGAAAACTATGGGAGCCTTTGGATCAAATGATTGAATTCTAGCAATTTTCTTAAAATTTCTATAGAATGACATCCTCATTTCTATGGAATCACGTCCTCCCTAACAATTTTGGAGAAAAATAAACATGTGGTCCAACCTTATGTTTCTTACTTTGTTTTGCATTCCTGTATTTTTTCTACGTACGATCTAAACACATGTTTCCTCAACTTTAACTGAACAAGTACAAAATAAACTTAAAATTCAAAAGCTCGTTTATTGACTCAAAAAACTTTCAAAAGAATTAACAAAACAAAAATTAATTTTATCAAACAAAAAACTGTCAAAATTAAAAATTAAAATAATAACTTACTTTGACCTTAAAAAAATGCACGTGCACTCTATTGTTGTATACTTTACTTCATAAAAAACTAAACAAACCTATACTTAGAAATCACAATAAATTATAGTTAAATTTATTAATTCCTTAACTTTAACTAAACAAATATAAAATACATTTAAAATTTAAGATCTTGCTTACTGACTCAAAAACATTAAAAAAATTAGTAAAACAAAAACTATTTTCTCAAAAGAATCCTTTCACAAAAATAAATAAATAATAACTTATTTTGTATTAAAGAAATACACGCACGTGTATTTTTACTAGTTAAATATAATAAATGACTCTCTATCGGCCGGCCGTATTTTTGTTTAGCGGCAAGCTCACCTCCATCTACCGCACATTCAGTTACGTAGTTTTTTTCGTCAACACGTTTTTGCTTGCCAGAATCTTCTTTCTCTAGATATTCCATTTCTTTTCGCACTGACCCACGACTCGCAGGCCTGTGGCTCATCCATTCATCCCCAATCCACCCGTTCTCTCTCTTACTCTTTGCTCTAGCAAGGCCGCGAGGGGATCTCAACGGCGGCTGCATCTCATGTGCACTGGTCATGGCCACGTCGCTGCTCTCCCTGACGATGGCCGCCTCACAGGCTAGATCCAGTGGCCGTGCTGCTCCCCACCGTGCCACGAGATCTGATTCGGTGCTCAACACAACCACGACAGTACAGTACCGTCAATCCGATGCAGATGGACCACAACCAACCGCCGCCAGTCCAAAAGATTTATACTGATTTATGAAAATCTAGATGTCTGAAAAAAAATTCATTGAAAATGTGAGCCCTACTTTTCTTCTTTCCGAGGACCACTTTGGCAACCCTATTTTCACGAGAGATTTGGTTCATTTTTTTCCCTCCATTCCCAAAAATCCCTTTCAAATTCTTTGGAGAAATGGTGTTGTCTCTAAATATGGAATATGTTTTTCATCCATGCATTGCAGGTCTCCAAGCCATCAACAAAGAAATCAAATGCGTCACATACTCACAATGTATTGAAAATGATTATGCTACAACGGAAGAGGTTGCCTTGTTTTAAAGGAGGAAGTGATGGGGGCAGGGTATGCATCTTGCTTTTTTGATCCAGAGGTGCGGCAGGCATGACATGGAATTTGAGGTTGACATGGTGGTGTGATTTGAGGACCAGACAGGTTAGGGTTGTTACGATAGGACTTTGATGTTTAAGCTGCAAAATAAAGTAGCTTGATCCTCTGTTTTTTGTTACATAAAATATATTGTTTGTCGTGAAATTACTACATTTTCACCTATGGAATTATACTTAGCTTCCTTCGTGCATGCCATTGCTGCTCAATATGAAAAGGCAATAACCAGGTTGACATTTTGTTTGTTCTATCATTTAAAAAACGTGATTAAAACCGAAACCTATTGGTAAACTATGCAAATAAGATACTCAGATGCTCAAATTTGTTTGTGTTCGTCGGTGCTGCAATACTGTTTTAAAGCTCAGCGCTGCCGTGTGCTGTAGCGTCTTTGTTCAGGAGGCAATGCTGCGTGTGATAACTTGCTAGAAACGGAATGCTCGTTAGTTTAATGCTACTTGTTCCCTTTTTTTTGGAGTGCGTGCAGAGCCCCGTTTGCAAGGACGGCCTTATGTTAGCTACGGCCCTGTGAAGAGCGAGTTAATAAAAAATCTTTTTCACTCTATTTAATTTATCATAGATCCATCGTGTCCTCGTGATAAAGCAAATAGGGCGCACGAGAAGCAGCAAAAATAGGTTATTGAGGCGGAACGCTAGTTCCTGCCTTTGAACTGGTCCGTCAGACCTCAAAACAAGCACTATTTTTTACCCACCATTGGTACCCGCCGCCAACGTTTCCTTCCAACACAGATCAACAAGGGAGCGTTTAGATCATGCAAATACGGGCCAAAGCCAAGTATCACAGCCCAAAACCAATTATTTAGACCCAATAACAATGAGCGATGAGCATACAAACACGATCAATCATGAATTGAATCCCAAATCGCCTCAGCAATCCCGAACAAGCATATTCATAAATATCGAGACACCGAGGTCAAAAAAAATTAGATCGGCAAGGACGGCATGGAGATGGTGGTAGCGCGCCCCTATACCTGTGCGGCGGTGGGCCTCGTCAGCGTCGGTTGCAGGGAGGAGGAGGTGCTAGGCGCCGAGAGGTAGAGGGGAGGGCGCGCCGGGGCGGGAGGCGGCGGCCCGGCCGTGGATCCGGCCACGCCTGTGTGCCAGCTAGGCCGGAGGCGCGCGGATGAGGCGGCGCGTCAGCAGAAGAGCGGGCGGGGACGCGGAGGAGACGCAGTTGTGGGGGAGGGAGGAGTGAAGCTCGTCGACGGCCGGGACCCGCCAGCCCTCAGCTTACTGCCCTTCGCGACGGCGCTCTTCAGCGCACTTTATTATCCACTAACGCGTCCAAAAACCGGAATCAAAGAAAGAGAAATCAAATCAGGGAACAAAAATCATAGACCAGATCGAGGGGCCAGGGAGAACAGAAACGAAACAAGACTCGGGAAAATCCAATAAAATCCTATCATTGGAGCCGGAGCTCCTCTCAGTTGCTTGGAGGTGCCGTCGCCAGATGTTCGCGGAGGAGGCTGGTGGGGGGTGTCGGTAGCGGAAGCAGTTCCTCCACAATTACTGCACCTGCAGTTGAGTCCATAATATGTAGGCTCAATGTGTCAGAGACACAACCGCCGTCCGCCGACTAGTAACTGCAGAGCATCTGATTCGGTCCGCAGCGGCAGAGGAAAAGGGAGACGAGAGAGGAGAAGAAGTACGACAGCCTCGCGGACGTCAAAATTTCACAAGCCAAATTTCAGAGTGTGCTCGACCGCTTCCACCATCACGCCACGTTATGGACAGGTGTAAAACTCTCTTGCGGAGGGTAGCTGTGTGGCCCTGCACATGGCATGGTGATGTCCAACAGTATTAACGATGATGGAGGCTTCATTCGCTCTAAATTTCAAATCGAAATCAAGGGTGCGTTGAAATTCACTTCGCAACCACCTTTACGGTGGAGGAAAAAAGAAGAAAAAAAAACTATGGGAGTCTTTGGATCAAAGGATTGAATTCTAGCAATTTTTTTAAAATTTCTATGGAATGACATCCTCTGTAGCATTTTTATGGAATGACGTCCACTATAGCAATTTTGGAGACAAATAAACACGTGGTCCAACCTTATGTTTCTTTCTTTGTTTTGAATTTCTGTGACGCACGATCTAAACACATGTTTTATTACTTTCCTCAACTTTAACTAAACAAGTACAAAATAATCTTAACATTCAAAAGCTCGTATATTGACTCAAAAAACATTCAAAAGAATTAATAAAACAAAAATTAATTTTATCAAACAAAAAACTGTCATGTGCGGGAAACCTTTCACAAAAGAAAATAAATAATAACTTATTTTGTATTAAAAAAATACACGTGCGTCCCACACGTGCATTTTCCCTAGTAATAAATAAAAGGGGGAAAAGAGCACAGCACATAGATGTACTCGGCGAGTGCGACATTAAAATACCATATAGACACCTCAAGAGTAGAGAGAAGTGCAGCGACGTAGGCATTACTGCTGAGAACGATAGAACTCAAGAGATTTAGAGAGATTCGGGCCACCGTGGAGGTGTAACACCGTACCTCCTCTTTGGGGTACCATTATGAAATGGAGAGCAAGCTTACAAACCGAGTGTCCGAGGACCTGGGCGCTTGGGCGAGTTGAGAAGCTAAGTCTTGCGTGTATAGATCGATCCCGCACCTAGGTGCACTACCCTTTCCCTTCTATAGACCAAGGGAGGGAGCCTAGTACAGTAGTAACGCTACCGTGGTGGTTTCAATAACGTCCTACTTCGGTACGGTCTTCGAACTGCATCACATCGCACTGTAAGGCCCGTCATGTTGGCCAGTACGGTGTATTTGGCTTGTGGTGTCCTGCCGTGCACCCGTGCACGAGGTGGAGGTACCGTTACATCTCCACCTCGCCTGGCCGTGCAGGGGATGTGGCGCAGTCATATCCTTCTTACTGCCCAGTCGCTTCGACCGTACGTCGTTGTTGCCCTTGGTGTGCACCACAGCGGCAGAGTGGGCTGTTCTGTCCCATCCATCATGTTAGGTGATGATGGGACCCACACGCCCCGCGCACTGCGGTGCACGATGTGGTGACACCCTTTTTGACTGCCCTGCCAGCTGCATTTAATGCAGCGGCAAGCGGTTTCCTTCTCCTTGGAGGAGACCTCCCCGAGGTTTACGCGGCCAATGCCGGAGGCACCCCGGGGCCAGATACCCCAGTGTGGGTTGGGACAGTCAAGCGCGGGGCTAAAGCACCCCGCGTCGGGTCCTCGCGCGGTCTTTTCGGGTATGGGTCCTGTGGACCCCCTTGCTGAGGTAAGCTGTGGGCCCTTTTCTGAGACGAAGAGGCGCTTGGTAGGCGACTCGAGAGTATGGGATCCTGGAACGGGCCCCCCGGGTCTACCGTGAAGTTGCGCCCAAATCCGCGATTCCTTTTTTGCGATCAATCGCTCAGCGAGTGATCCGTAGCCGCGCAAAGGGTGGGGCCCAAGTGATGGCATGGGGTGCGCTGGCCACTGCCCGTATCGGTTGCTACGTGCATGTAGATGAGTTTTTTTTCTTTTTTTCCATTTGCTGTTTATTTTTTTGTGCGTTATCTTTTTTTTTCTTTTCCCCTCACATATTCCGTGCAATCAACAAATATCAAGTCTCGGATCTAAATTTAACGGTCGCTGATGTAAGTGCAATCGGGCTTATGGAGGACATATCCTGTGCAATCATTTTTTACGGAGGGGTTAAGTGAAAAATGGCACCAGCTATTGGATTTAGATCCGAGGCTTGATATTTGTTGATTGCACGATTGTACGGTAAGTCTGATTTCATAGGATATGTCCTCCTTTTTCTATTTTCTTGTTCTTTTTATATTTATCTACGTATTCTCTTCTCCATACGGTATAAGTCATGTTTACAATTTATTCGATATAACTTATGATCATAAGTTAGGATGAAGTTATAGAAAAATTATGTTAATAACTTTTTATTTTTATTTTTTATTCACGATAAGTTATATTTATATAAAATTATCGTGATAAGTTATGTTTTCGTAAAATTATCGGATAAGTTATATATGCTTCCATAAAGTTATCGTGATAAAATTACGCTTTCATAAAATTAATCTGATAAGTTATGTTTTCATAAAATATCGTGATAAATAACGCTTACGTAAAATTATCGTGATAAGTTATGTTTCCAAAATGTTATCGTGATAAGCTATATTTCTATAAAATTATCCTGATAAGTTATATTTTCATAAAATATCATAATAAATTATGCTCGCATAAAGTTATTGTGATAAATTATGTTTTCATAACGTTATCGTGATAAGTTATGTTTCTATAAAATATCATAATAAATTACGCTTACATAAAGTTATCTCGATAAGTTATGTTTTTATAAGTTATTCTGATAAATTATGGTTGCAAGTTGTGCTTCTAGTCAAAAATAACATTAACGGAAGGAGATAATGATTGTGCGTTATTTGTATTTTAATGGCAACGGCGTAGATGGCATGCACCATGCAGCATGCGCACAGACGGCGCAGGGTGGTGCTGGCGGGAGCAGGTGGGGCCGCCGCAGGGGCAACCTCCACTGCGCAGGAATTGCATCGCTCGCTGGATTCGCTCCTAATGAGCGTTCGCTAATTAGGGAGGCCCGCCCAAATCTTATACAACGGCCGAAATCATCTCGCTAGATACATACAAGATCCAGCTGGGAGACCTCACTCCCAACTTCGTGTTGAGGATGGCGACCTTCGCCTATCTGTCCGAGGACTTCCTCCGGGTGCGACCCTGTGTGGCACTATGGTGCCATTTCTCCGTGCAGCGGCTGCCTAGGTGCTCAGCAACCACCTACGGCTCTTGCCAGTTCTAGACACGGAGCAATCCCCGGATGTACTCTTGGTTCTACGTCAAGACGGATGTGAACAACCGGCTGAGGATCCCGAAGAGGATTGCTCAGGCGGCCAATTGGGAGCTGGCAGTAGAGATCGACGCAGTGTGGGCCTTGGAGTTGTACCGCATCAAGGCGGTGCGGGGGCGGGGCTCCACACGACGGCGCTGCTGGCGCACTTCACGGCGCACCGTATTGCGCCGCTGCAAAAACACGCACAGGTGATGTGGCAGTACACCAGGGATCTTGGAGATCCGATGCGCGTCGCCGGCCCGGCGCTTGACAGGGAGACAGTCGCCGAGGTCGTCAAGGCCTGCTGCTCCGGGGTAGGCCTCACCCTCATGGAGCTCCCCAATGATGTGGAGCCAGTGTGGGAGTTACCCAGCCCTAGCGTTCCGGGGGCCTGATGTCCTAGACGTGCGCAGTCGGGTTGGTGCATCCAACAAACTGCCTCCTTTTTGAGGTGGACAAGGCGCCGAATGCGCCATGGCAGACGAGACCCTCGGCGCTCAGGATTGGCGAGGGCCCGAGCCACACGACTCAGAGGTCTGAGAGCACACTGGACCCTTCACTGGCGACGGTGGCAACCAGGTTAGGGTCCCCAAGGCGTAAGCGATCACGCTCTTCGGTTGAGGAGGCTACCAATGAGCATGTTGTGTGCCCTGGGGGAACGAACTCCGTTAAGCATGCATTCAACAAGCGCGCGTCCAAACGCCTTAGGTTGTCTATCTTTCTGTTTTCTTTTCTTTGATGTGCTTGGTGTTGTTTCTTAGTGTATGACTCTTGACGGCAGGAAGGGGCTACCTTCCTACAAGGCACAGAGCAGTATCACCACCACGGATGCAGCGGGCGGCCACTCCGCCTCTTCCACACGCCCACTGGAAGCGAGCGCAGAGGGTTCTCCCTCGGCAGGAGGCTCGGTCACTCAAGTGATGGCCTCCACCGTCGCCGCGGGGGAAGAAGTTGACCTGGACCCTCAGGGCAGTGTGGATATCCCTGATCCCGGGGTCAACCCCAACGATGGAAAGAGACATCACCCGGACCGCAGTTGATACAACGGTGGCCGAGTAGGATGTCGCCGGGGAGGAGGCCCGGATGGCGGCAGAGGAGAGGGACGCCACCCAGGAAGAAGCCTGGAAGGCGAAGGAGGAGAGAGACGCCACCTGGGAGGAGGCTCGAAAGGCGGCGGTGTAGAGGGACTCCGCGGTTGTGGGTACCCTCGAGTCCCTGAAGAGATAGGAGGAGGACTTGGTCTTTGGACACCGATTTGGCCGCTTGAGGAGAAGCAAGCGCAATACGTGACTGCCAAGATGACGCTTGACCGCCTGTAGGAGCAGTTGGCGGAGCACGAGGCCCCCATTGGCCTCTGGGAGGAGGCTGCGAAGAAGGCGACAGAGGAGCGGGACGTGCTCTCAGAGGTGGCCGCAAGGGTGAACAAGGTCGAGGCCGAGCTCGAGCAGGCATGGTCTCTTCACGAGGATCACTTGAAGCTGTGCACTATCAAGGCCATGGAAATTGACCGGCCACTTGCGCCACCCAACCCGTCTTGGAACACCCTTGGGGGGATACAATAGGCCTTCTCGGGCCTTGCCCCCACCATAGCTAGCGCAAAGGCCTTCCTTGAGAAGGCTGTGGAGACCGAAGGGAAGGAAGTCGGCCTCTAGTGCACGCTTGATGCACTTGTGCTGGTGAAGAGCCAACAGCCGGACCTCTACATCTCTAGGCTTATGTCGGAGGGTCCCGATCAGAGCCGCGCAGAGTGAGCGGAGCAGGAATGCCAGGCCATCGCGGAGGAGATCGTCGCAGCCTACCACAGCGTACGTGGCCCAGCGGGTGCCAACCTAGAGGGTGAGGACTCCGATGGATCCTATGATGAGGAGTAGCTTCTTTTGCTGTATATTTTGCTTGTAAATATTCCTGGATGATGTTGTGGTGTCTTTATCTCATCTTTGAGATAGTTATCGTCATCTTTGAGGCCCTTGGGGCACTGCCCGAGGTCCCCGACAAGCCCTACGCCAGCCGACCTCTTTCGGTCGAGGCCCGGGACACTTGATCGTTCATTGCGAAGAGTCCCCGAGGCACCGCCCGGGAGTTCGCTTCAGCGTCCAGGGCACTGGGGCTCTGCCCGAGGGTCACGCCGGGCTTCATAAGGCGAAGCTATCTTTCTCAAGACCCCTAGGACCTCACCCGAGGTTGACTTGCTCACTATCTACATGAAAAATTCTCCGAAAAGGGGTAGTAACTCTTCTTACGGGGATTGCCCTTCGTACCTTACTCACTACTTTCATCTAAAGCCCCGAGGGTCTACTTCGGACTTGGCTCGAACGGCCAAAGTTAGAAGATTCAGGAACGGGAAGTTACAATAGCCAAGAAGCGATAAACTGGTGACGATGGGACGGACCGAGGCACAGCGACCCATCGTGAAATCCACGACTTAGCTGCGTCCGGAGCACTACTTCGTACTAGGATGCCGAGACAACTCAACTAGGTTTCCCGATGCCGGCTCCTAACTCCGGCCCTTGCCACAGACACCGGTTCTCCCCCAGGTCTTAGACTAGAGTAGTTTCAGGTATTCACAAACAAAACCTCATAAGGATAATACAATCAAATGCATAAATAGATGAAACTGATTTCATTAGATTTCAAAGGATAATTTACATTTCTTTCAAATCTACGAGCACCTATGTTACATGATGGATGGCCCCCAGGCAGCATAGTGGAACCAGGGGGTTCCAGTATGGTGCCTTAAGGGCAAAACTTACGAAGGTGCTCGATGTTCCAGGGGTGTGGAAGTTGATCGCCGCTCTCCGTGGCCAGCCGGACATAGCCAGGCCGACAGGCCTTGACCACTTTGTAGGGACTTTCCCAGGTGAGGGATAGTTTGTTGATCCCCACCCTACTTGTTATGCGTTGGAGCACAAGGTCACCTACGGCAAGCGATCGGGGCCTCACATGGCGCTGGTGGTAGCGACGTATGGCTTGCTGATATTTTGCTGCACGGATATCAGCTACCAGACGCTTCTCCTCCAAGAGGTCAACGTCGGCCCACTGGAGTTGATCCTGCAATTCTTCGTCGAAGGCATTTACCCGGGGGCTCCCATTTGTGACCTCGAGGGTAAGCACTGCTTCAGCCCCAAAGACCAAGAAGAATGGAGTCTCCCCAGTAGCCCGACTAGGTGTAGTCCTGTTCACCCAAAGCATAGGTTCGAGGTGGTCTATCCTTTTTTTGCCATACTGTTGCAAGCTCTCAAAAGTCTAGGTCTTGAACCCATTGAGGATTTCGGCGTTAGCCCGCTCAGCCTGCCATTGCTCAGCGGGTGGTGTAAGGAGGCGTAGCAGATCTTGATGCCCATATTTTCGCAATATTCCTCAAAGATGGCACTGGTAAATTATGTGCCAAAACGGGAGACAATCCCCAGAGAAACTTGACGCCAGGGTGCTTGTCAATCTTTCATACTGCGACCGCCTTGGGCCACTTGGTAAATTTGTCGATGGTGACGTAGAGGTACTCATAGCCGCTGACTGCTTTGGGGAACGGATCGAGAATATCAACCCCTCAGACCGCAAAAGGCCATGACAGAGGGATGAGCTGCACAAGCTGGGATGGGGAATGGATTTGCCTGGCATGAAACTGGCACGCCTTGCATCTCCTGACCAACTCAATTGCATCCTTGAGGGTTGTCGACCAGTAGAAGCCATGCCGGAAGGCCTTCCCGCCCAGTGTGCGAGATGTAGAGTGGCTCCCGCACTCACCCTCATGGATATCCACAAGAATATTGTGGCCTTCCTTCCGGGAGACGCACTTGAGCAGAACGCCGCTTGATGAGGGCTGGTAGAGGACCACTTTTACCAGCACGTATCTCTTTACTTGTCGATTCACGCGCTCTGCTGATGACTCATCCTCGGGAATGGTGTTGTCTTTCATGAACCCCCAGATCTCTTGGATCCAGTCATCGGGGGTAGCCTAAGCTTCTTCCTCTTCAGGAAGGATGTTGTCTTCTGGGCTTGAGGCGGCCCGAGGTAGGGTTGTCCGGCATAGTCATCTCCTGGCTGGGAGGTAGAAGCTGCCACCTAGGCGTCATCCCCGAACTCTGATGGTGGGGGTTCCGCTAACGGTCGGAGTAGTCAGTTGTGGAAGACAACGCTAGGCAGAGATTGTCTTGCCCAGGCGAGAGTCGAGAGCTCATCCGCGAGAGTGTTTTCTTCTCGCGGAATGTACTTGAACTCAACGACGTCAAAGGAGAACTCAATTTTCTTAACTTTCATGAGATACATAGCGAGATGGGCCTTGTTATAGGCACACACACCCTATTGACTTGATTGATAATGAGCTGTGAGTCTTCTTTGACACAGAGTTGCCGAACACCAAGACTAAGAGCAGTCTGGAACCCGGCTATTAGGGCTTCGTACCTCGCGGCATTGTTTGAGGTCTCTAACATAATATAGAACATGTACCGTAGGAGCTCCCCCTCGGGGGATATGAGGGCTACACCGGCCCCCGCGCTTGTATGTGTGTAAGTGCCATCAAAGCACAACTTCCAAGGCTTCTCGGTGAAGTGGATGCATGATTCCTCGGGAGTGGAGGGCACCGAGGCTTCTGGATCTACTGCATCGGCTCCTGGCGTCCACTCAGCGTTGAAGTCTGCTAGGATTTGGCTCTTGATGGCATGTTGGGGCACGAACTCAAGTTCAAACTCCACCAGCTCTGCTACCCACTTCGCTATCCATTTGGTGGCGTGCCGATTTCTCAGCACCGATCCGAGCGGATAAGAAGTTACAACGGAAATTCTGTGACACTGAAAGTAGTGGCGTAGAGCAGCTTTTGGACTTTAGAATATTTTTTGGAGGCATCCCATAGTACCACATTGATGAAGTAGACTGGGTGTTGAACCCTTTGGAGCTCAGGGGTGTGGACTTCAGGCTCAACGCAGGCGGGGTTGGACCATGGAGGAACATGGGTCTCTACGCCAAGCGCGGACTCCACTCCCGTTTCAACATCCATGTGGTCAAACGACTCTTGCGCCATAGCGTGGCCTGGCTCATCCCTTGAAGGCCCAATTAGAGGAGCCTGCCGGGGCTGAGGGAGTTCCTCGCGCTCCGCAACAAGCACCATGTTGACCACGTTGTGGGTGGTTGCCATTTAGAGGAAGAGTGGTTCCCCCTCCTCCGGTGCCACCAGAACGGTGGAGAGGTGAGGTACCTCTTCAGATCTTCAAAATCTTTCTGAGCCTCTTCTGTCCATTCGAATGGGTTATTCTTCCTGAGAAGCTTGAAGAACAGAAGAGCTCGTTCTCCCAGCCTTGAGATAAAGCGGCTGAGGGCAGCCATGCTATCGGTCAGCTCCTGTACCTCCTTGATGCGTGACCCCCTAGTGCAAATTTGTTCAGGGTTTGCCTCGACCCCCTAGTGCAAAACTAAGAAATCAAGGAGTTTGCTAGCGGCAACCCCGAACACGCATTTCTCAAGATTTAACATCATCTTCTATTTGCGAACGCTCATAAAAATATCATCTAAGTCCCAGAGGAATGAATCACTCTAACGGGACTTAACTACAATGTCATCAACATACACTTCTACTATTTTGCCTATATGATCTTTCAATGTAACATGAGTTGCATGCACAAAGGCTTCTAAAGTATTTTTGAGACCATAGGGCATATTCACATAGCAATATAGACCACAAGGGGTGATAAATGAAGTTTTCTCCTCATCTTCCCTAGCCATTCTAATCTGGTGGAACCCTGAGTACGCTTCTAGGAATGACAAAAGTTCACAACCAGAAGTAGAGTCTACAATCTGATCTATTCTAGGGAGAGGATAAGGATCTTTCGGACAAGCCTTATTTATTAGATCGGTGTAGTCG
The DNA here is from genome assembly GCA_030272315.1 of Paspalum vaginatum. NCBI lineage: Eukaryota > Viridiplantae > Streptophyta > Magnoliopsida > Poales > Poaceae > Paspalum > Paspalum vaginatum. The sequence continues at coordinate 633,370 of CM059020.1, read as the reverse complement.
ATGCACATCCGCAGCTTGCCCCTAGCCTTGGGGATGACTACGGGGTTCGCAAGCCATTCCGGATGCTGAACCTTCGGATAAAGCATGCGCGAAGGAGCTTGTCAACTTCGAGGCGAATGAACTCCTGCCTCTCCATCGACTGCTTGCGAACCTTCTGCTTCACCGGCCTTGCGCCAGGACGTACTGTGAGCTTGTGCTCAATCACCTCCCTAGGGACCCCGGGCATGTCAGAAGGTTGCCAAGCAAAAACATCGACGTTAGCCCAAAGGAAAGCGACAGCGCGAGTTCCTATTTTTCCCCTAGACCCCCGCCTATGCGAGTGGTCTAGGAGGCCTTAGTGTCGATCTGGACGACCTTTGCCGGAACAGCATCCCCGTTGAGGAGATCCTTCCGTGGGTAAGGTGGTGGAGCCCCAGTGCTGGACTCCGGTGGGTCAAGGGGCCCTAGAGTGATGGTGGGAACCCACGGTGTTGTCGCCAAGGGGCCCCCATCCCGAGGCTTGACAAACCCCTAGGCTGCGATGGCTTGCAGCTCCTCCATTGCTGTAGCAGCTAGGGGATGATCCCTGAGAATTTTGATGACGCCATTGGGACCCGGCATTTTCATGCACAGGAACCCGTAGTGAACAGCGGCCATGAAGCTGTAGAGCAAAGGGCGGCTAGGGATGGCATTATAGAGGAGCCAAAGATTCACCACCACAAACTTGACATGCTCGGTCCGAAAGTTGTCCAGGGCCTCGAAGGTGATGGGCAGGGTGCACGCCCCTACTGAGAAAATAGCCTAGGGCCGATCCCTCCAAAGGGTGAGGTCGGGGTGAATCTCGCCTCCGAGATCTAGAGCTGGCGGAATGTCTAGGTGGACAAGATGTTGAGGCCCACCCTGCCGTCCACTAGGACGTGCTTGAGGCAAGCATTGGTGATGATCGGAGCGACGAGGAGGGGTAACTCTCTGGCCCTCGCCATGTTTGCAGGGAGGTCGTCGGGGCCGAAGGAGATGGTCATGTCAACCCACCTGAGTGGGCTTCGCAACTTTGGGAGCGTGGCTACTACGGCCGCCTCCCTTCTCAGGAGCTTCACAGCACGGTGGGATGCCTCGCTGCCAACATTACCGTGTATCACGGCAATGGTCCACTTGGTAGCTTGGAACTGCTCGGCGTTGTCCTCGTTGTCACCGAGGGGATTTTCGGGGGTTGCGGGGTCATGAACGAACTTCTTGTCGACGGGCCCAAACGACACCTCCTTCCCCTGCGGTTTCTGAGGGTTCTCCCGCCTTTGGCGGTTACGCTCTGCAATATTCTTCACGATGCGGCAGTTCTGCAGATCATGGGTGTTGGAGTTGTGGATCGGGCACCACTTCTCCGTTTGGCCCTCCCTAGGGGCCGGCTTGGGCTTCTTGTCTGTGCGGCTGGGTTGGTTGTTGCCCTTATTGCTTCCGAACACGCAGATAGCCCCCTGATCAGGGGATTTGTTCTTCTTTTTCCCTTAGCCCTCTAGCCAGGGGTTTTGGTTGGTCATCCTAGGTTGGACTACCCAGGGGTTGTGCCATACACGGCCTTCAGCCGCATGAGCACACTTGTCCATGAGAGCCAGGAGTTCTCCAATGTCATAGACCTCGTGGGTCACCAACTTCTCAAGCATCTTCTTGTCATGGATGCCCTGGCGAAAGGCGACGATGACTAAGACCGCGGATATCCACTGAATGGTGTTGTAGACCTGGTAGAACCGCTGCACAAACTAGCACAGGGTCTCACCAGGTTGCTACCGCATGGCGTGGAGATCCGCCTCGAACCCTGGCCGTGAACAGGTACCGGCAAAGTTTGCCACGAACTGCTGGCATAGCTCTTCCCAAGAGGCAATAGAACGCTCCGGGAGATTCATCAACCAGGACCGTGTAGGCCCGGTCAATGCGACGTGGAAGCATTTCGCCACCACATCGTTGGCGCCGCCTGCGGCGATGATGGCGGTGGCGTAGATCTACTGTCGAGTTGATGGTACCGTCATATTTCTCTGGCAGGTAGGGCTAGAACATGGCTGGCCACAGTGCCCGGCGGAGATGTGGAGCCAGGGCCCGACATCCGGCCCTGAGCTGGAGCTCAGGCACAACAGGTGCCGGAGGAACTTGGAACACCCGGGCTGGCTAGAACGCTGGAGCTAGTGCTCCATACTAAGGGGCTAGAGTATTGTTGACGGCACTTAAGCACAGCAAAACCTTATACTGCAAGTGACGTTATCGTTGTAGCTTTTCCCCATGATGAGTATCATGGGTTTTGTCAAACCAGGAAATCAACTAATAAAGAACTAATTAACAAAGGTTTAAGGTAAACTAAAAGGTATTAGATAAACTCTAATCTATGTCTAAACTAACCCTAATCTGTATCTAATCTATATCTAAACTATGTTAGAGTTAGATGATAAACAATTAGATCATAATTAGAACACCAATTAAGGGGTATTAACTAAAGTCTAATCAAGCTCTAATTGGATCCAAGACATGCATGATATGGGCGCCACAAAAAGATAAGAGCAACGAGATAACTAGGAGCTCAAGGTAGAAATAAGCATGATCAAGCATATTCTTCATAGCATGATTAAATAAAGATAAATCAACCTAACCCCCTAGATCGAGTTTAACCTTTCTCCGGCTCTACTGTCACTAAAACCAGGTAATCGATGAGAAACTCTCAACAGGCATACATAATTAGAGAATGCACTTCTAATTACTTCACATAGTCTAATAATATAATAAGCATAGCAAGAACCTCTAAACAGCATGATCACAAGAACTAGCTAAACAACTATATCATTAGTAAGCAAGATTGAAGATCAAGATCGCTAGAAGAATATAACCCTTGATAACATGCTCTAATTAACATCCATCTAGGCCTAAAGTTAATTAGAGCTAGAACAAGCATAATTAGAACAAGAAGATGATAATTAGACAAGATCGATGCTTCATTAATAAATTGTATCATACTTACAACCATGGTCATAGCTCTTGATGATACAATTAGACCTCAGGAGCTAGGTAACTAGAGCACCGTGCAAGGGCTCTAATTACTCCTACGGATTAGAGAGGCTCTAATCCCTAGCCTAGAACTCGACCCTCTACTCTCATCTAATTGTTGTCCCTCTTGTCGTTGCCTCCGCGCCTTGATAATGAATTGGATGCCCGACCTCGAGGCTAAGACTCGCTATTTATACCTTGGAGGAGCCGTGGTAGAAAGGAAATTGGAAACCGACGTTAGGAGTCCTGAGGTCGACCGACTTAGGGGGTGGGGTCGGCCGACCCCAGCCCTTCATCTGGCCGTTTCCTTCCATCTTTCGCAGGGTCGTTCCTTGTCGCCTAAGTATGGACTTTGTAGTATTACTCAGACTCGTAAAGTTCTAGAATCTACGATATTGATTGAAATTCTGTTTTTGGATAGATATAAAGTGTCTTTCCCGTATATTCTTCCAGAAGCTTGTAGCATATGATATCTTCTAGAAGTTCCCTGAATATGAAGCCTTGGTCAACTCAGAGGGGGGCATGAATCAACCAATCTTTCGTTGTTTATCACCTTCTAGAATACCATCTTAGAGGTATTTTCTTACTCGACGTAGATTTATGATGAATTTTGCGAAAAATAGCTCAAAAAACTTGCAAAAATTAAGTATAGCATATTTCCAAGGCAATGTTGCAAAATCCACGATAATTGGTGATAATTGTTAGTAAAAGATAAGATTGAAGCTCAAAATCTATAGAAAATCATATAAAATGATGCAAAATATTATTCAAAATCTTGCGTCAACAAGCACCATACTGGTGTACCCCCTCAACGTGTTGACGTCAGCGGTCGCGGCCTCGCTCCATGGCGAGGCGCGCGTCCTCCGCCGCCTTGCTCCTGTTGAGGACCTCACGTAGATCGCGTGGCAGCAGCTGTTGCTGTTGAGGCAGTGGCTGTGCCACTAGTGAAGGCTGGGCCTCCACACGCTCTTGATGTGCTTGGGACTGTAGTGTCGACTGGGGCTGAAGCGCCTCTGGCACTCTAGAGGCCTATGTGGCCCTGGGCTCAGGACAGCCAGTGGCCACGAACTTGGCGACATCTTGTCACCACTGATCATAGACCTCCGACGTCGCACTATGAGCCAGAGGGTTGTGTAGCAGGGCCTCTGCAGCATTGAGATCCCCGACTACATGTTCAGAAAAATCCAACTGGCGATGAGCGCGACGGTTGGAACTTGGTCGATCCGTGGCTTCTGGACCGCGAACGGACCGTGACTTGGCCCCTTGCCCCCTATGCGGGGCCCCGAGGCTGTTGCGCCTCCACCGCCGATGGTGGGGTGTGCTGCTACTGCCCCTAGGAGGCAACTGTGCCATAGGATTCCCAACCGCACGATGCGGTGGGGCCCGGGCTCCGGCGGAGGCTAGTGGTGTGTGCCTCCACACATAGGAGGAGTGGCTATGCAGCGCCGGCTGAGCCAAGGCTATACGCTGCGGGTCCCCCTGTGGTTGGCGTACCCGGCGCTCATGACGTGATGCTACATCATCGTCGTTGGAGCCGCCGTCTGAATGGACGGCCCCATGGGTGTCGGCTGGCGAGCAGCCATCAAAATCAGCAATCATCGTGCCCTCCCCCTACCTAGCGCACCAATGTCAGCGAGTGCGACATTAAGATACCGTACATGCAATCTCAAGAGTAGAGAGAAGTGTAGGGATGTGGGCACTACTGCTGAGAACGATGGAACTCGGGAGACTCAGGAGATTTAGAGAGATTTGGACCACCGTGGAGTTGTAACACCCTACGTCATCTTTGGGGTATCACTGTGAAATGGAGAGCAAGGTTACAAGCTGAGTGTCCCAGGACCTGGGCGCTTGGATGAGTTGAGAAGCTAAGTCTTGTGTCTGGATCGATCCCGCACCTAGGTGCATTACCCCTTCCTTTTATAGACTAAGGGAGGGAGCCTAGTATAGTGTTGTTAGCATAGTAATGCTACAGTGGTGGTTTTAATAACGTCCTACTCCGGTACGGTCTTCGAACTGCATCACATCGCACTGTATGGCCTGTCACGTTGGCCAGTACGGTGTATTTGACTTGGTGTCCTGCCGTGCATCCGTGCACGAGGTGGAGGTACTGTTACATCTCCCACTCGCCTGGCCGGGCAGGGGGGATGTGGCGCCGTCATAGCCGTCATGTCCTTCTTACTGCCTAGTCGCTTCGACCGTACATCGCTATAGCCCTTACTATGCACCACGGCGGCGGAGTGGGCTGCTCTGTCCCATCCATCATGTCAGGTGATGATGGGACCCGCACGCCCCACGCACTGCTGCGCATGACGTGCTGACTCCCTTTTTTGACTCTGCTAACAACCTTTTTGACTCTCCTGCCCGCTGCATTTAATGCAGTGGCAGGCGATTTCCTTCTCCCGGGAGGAGACCTCCCCGGGGTTTACGCGTCCACCCCGGGGCCTGATACCCCGGTGCGGGTTGTGTCAATCAACCCCGGGGCTGGAGCATCCTGCGCTGGGTCCTGGCGCGGTCTTCCCGGGTACGGGCCCTGTGGGCCCCCTTGCTGAGGTAAGCTGTGGGCTTTTTCCGAGACGAGGAGGCGCTTGGTAGGCGATTCGGGGGTATGGGTTCCTCGGAACTGTGACAGATGTTTATTTATTTATTTAGCTCTCATCCCCAAGCTTACGGCGGGGTGGCCCAGCTGGTGGCGACACTGACACGAGCGTGGATGAGTCCGCTAAGGTTGGTTTTACCAGCTCGTCTATTACATCGTCTATATTTCAAACTCCATTTTGTCTGCTGTATGGAAAGCGTTTTGTACATCTATATACACGGTGACACCAGCCTGACGCAGAGCTTGACGCGGCAGCGCTTGTCCACCGTCTCCCTTTCCATGCGCCGGCTGCTCCAGATCACCCGGAAGCTAGAGGGAGCTGCCGTCGTAGGAGTTGACAGCGTCGTCGTTTGCGTCGTCGATTACTTACTGCACGTGTGGATCCGGCCTGCTAGTGCTGCTGCCTGGTTGAGTGCCTTGCACTCTGCCTTGCTTCCTGCTGCTTCCTATAGATCCAATCCGGAAAGAGACAGAGATCGTCGTCGTCGTCGTCGTCGTCGTCATCATCTTTTGAAATAATGCACTCCACCTTGCTTCCTGCTGCTGCTTCCTATAGATCCAATGCGGAAAGAGACAGAGATGTCGTCGTCGTCATCTTTTGAAATAATTCATCGCACACACCTAATAATTTGATACTAGTACATGCATACAGTGCAGCAAAGAATAAGATGATATTAGTAATAACTCACCACTCTACACAAACAGTACTCCTCGACTCCTGGACTGGTGATCTCTCCGTGTTCTGTATCGATCAGCCCCCACCACGTTTCAGAACAGAACAGATCAGAGCATTTCAGTTCATTTCGTCCCAATTCCTGCACAACACCCCCTCCCTGCCTCCTCTTCCTTCCGTCTCCACCACGTGTGGCGTGTGTGTGGAGTGGAGGCTCCCATCAGCGGCGTGAGAACCGTCGCCGTATCTCAGGTGACGCCGGTCAGTAGGGTGTTCTCAGGCTGTCATCACCGGCCCGACAATGGCTTCGGAGATCGAACGGCACACTACTGGACAATGCGTGGTAGGCTGGTAGTAGCTGATAAAGTAGGCCCCAAAGGTCATTGCACCGTACACGCGGCGCTCGACCATTCGGAAGAGGAGGCAGGCAAGAGGCCTCGTCAATCAGCGGATGACGGACGTCCTGGCATTCCATCAGCAAGGACGGACGCTTTCGGCGCGGGTTTTCCATCAGCGGTGCAGTTAGTTAGTTAGATGTGGCAGTGATGTTTCTTCGCAATGTATTGATGATTTTTAGTTCAAAAATGAATGAAAAACGTTATCCGATTGGTTTTAGGTTCTATCCTCAAAATGTCTATGCAAAATTTGAAAGTTCTTTACCACCCCTAGATGCAGTAACTTTGAAAACGGCTTGAAAACGGCAAGCCGCCGCCGGCTACTTATATATATATATCATTATTAAATGGCCAGACAACGAACAGAGCAGGGGAGGAAAGGAAAAAGAGTACATGTGGTCAGACTGAGGGAGAGGCCATGGTGAACTAGTAGGAAATTAAATTAAATTATACTATTAATTTAATTTCTCTACTAGTAGAAAGAAACGTTAGTTATTAGTGTTTCATCTTATTTCTCTTTTCATTTCAATCTTGCATGGGTTTTGCTTTCTTTCAATTTCCTGCTTCCCAAATTAAAGCATCTCGGATCGGCTAGCGAAACTTGAGGACGACGTACGTACCATCCTGTCTGTCCAAGAGCAGCAAACGCGCATCCTTGAGCAGCTACAACAACAAATATCCAACGCCAACCCGCAGGTACGTACGTAGCTAGTACTTGTTAACTTTTCCGTACCTGCAGCCGGATCCATGCATATTCTTTTGACTTGGGAAAAATCCTAAAACATGATCAAGGGGGAACAAGATGGTAGCCGCCGCCGCCGCAGCAGCCGGGCCACAGTAGGTCTTCCACAAGCTTCAAACAGGTTCCAACTCTCTTTAACAGCTTATCTAGATGTTTGGAACCTGGTACATCTATCCTTTCACATGCATGTACTGTCAAATGTAGCTTTTTCATATTAATGTTAAGGTTTATTGACCCATGTGCGCGCTCATCAGATTCCACTTCCTGCGCGAGGGATCTGTACGTGGCACGTTGCATGGCGCTATTACGTAGTGTTTCCACTTTTTGAGGAAAATACTATGCTTTGCACTCTCTCTCTATATAGGATGGAGGGAGTACTAGACACTGCGGCCGAGCTTTGGTTTGGATTCAATACGTTAGAAGTGTGTGTATATAGGAAAATTTCATGCTACATGCGCATATAGCTACATCCACGTACATATCTCAAGATTATGGGCGTATCTGACAAAATGAAAGGTACGTACATGGAGTAACCATTCGGGGTGGTATATACGCTGAGTATACACGGAATATGTGGACATACCTATTTATATGTACTAATATGAAGGTATTATATATCATAATGTGTTAAAAACATGTGTTCTATTGTAATTTTTCATATGTGTCTCTTTGGAGTATCTTATTATAATACTCAAACCGATATATGAGTATGATCGAGGACATACTTACATTGGTTTTATTACAGATAGGTACAGCTACATGCGAGTATAGAAAAAACTCTTCCATATATAGGAATGTGTGCATGTGTGTGTGGGGTATGTATGTATATTCTACAGCGAGCGGCCGTATCCATCCGGGGCACCCGATTGGCCCAGGCGGGTTCCCCGGCCGGTGCCTCCGAGCCTAGTGTACGTCGCAGCGAGCCATCGAGCTGCCATGCAAGTGAGCCGACGTGCTACGCTGCTAGCTAACGAGCCGCATGGTTCCGCGACTATTGCCCTAGTAATTAATAAATCGGTCCGTGATAATATTACCGCTGGACTTACTACTGTATATACTATACTTATATACGGAAAACATGCCTGTCATTGCATCAGGCGTCGCGTCGTGTAGAAGAGTGCACTACGTAGTTACCAGAATGCATGTACTGTTGTTCTCTGCATACACTGACATATGGTAAGCCAGTTACGGTTGTTGGGATATGGATTTTTACAATATTTTTTTGTGTGAAGTTGCTCTAATTACGGAACCGGCCACTGTTATGTGTGTCAAATTTACTGTGTAAATATTTACAATAATTCAAAATGGATTGATATGGCCGGTAATTTCGACTAGGAATTACCACAATTTGGCATTAGGTGATTCTAAAGAATTACTATAACTACTAGACGAGAACCGGCTACTACAACAACGGTGTGGCAAATTTACCATGGAATAGTTAGAAAAAATAATAATTTGTATGGCGTCACCACAATTTAATATTAAGAAATTATGAGGGATTAGTATACATAATAAGGATTTACAACAATTTGAAGACAGATTTATCTGAATATTTACGGGAAGTAAAATGGCTCTAGACGATAATTGGAATATGGAATTACCATGGCTTGATAATTGTAACTATACTGAGAAGACCAGTTTACAATAAACTATAATCATGATAATGGTAACTATTTACTAGAATGTATATGTAAACTACGCTTTGCAGTTGAATTACAAGAATTCAAAAGGACCAAATTAAAGACGGCAATCAGAATTGGAGCTACCACCATCTCTTGTACGTAGTAAATAATTCACTAGAATCTTTGTCACCACTATTTTGCAGTAGACTATAACTGGGACATGGAGTTACCATAATTCAGTGTTAAACTTTTTCGAGGAACCGATTATTATAATGGCAATAATGACTAATCGTATAATAGTTACGAGGGATCGAATGGTTTGAAACGATTATTAGGATAATGAGTTACAACAACTTGCATGGTGTGAAATGGTTTCAAGAAACCGTTCGTATAACGCTACGACAAATTTATTATAGAAATGTTACAAGTCTCCTTGAGATGATAATTAGGATAATGCGTTACCACAATTTAACGAATAGCTATTACGAATGAGTTATCTTAATCTATCCTATAAAAGAGCGAGTTTAATAGAAATTAATTTCCACTCAAAAGTTTTCTACCCACACCGATTTGCACCTTTGGATACAATAATGATTTCCAATCCAACCGTCCAAACTGTTTAGTTATCTTTCCCCATCGAAGAAGTAAAGTCTCCGGCAACTGCCTCGAATATCCACCTGTATAAGTTAAATCGTACGGCAACTGGGTAGAGTTTCTGCCACCCTTACGTAATTTTTTACCTACCTTTTGCACCAATTTTTCTACCCGTTGGAGGATAGCTCTCCTGCGGATTCTAGCCTAGGTTTACCAGCCAAATAGTCATACAACTTTGGGTCCATTAAGACCCACGCCATCCGGTACAAATCATAGGCAAATATATATGGCCCACGCCATCCACATACATGGTACAAACATACACGGTACATAAAATCAAACAGTATAATACCACATCGCCTTAAAAGATCTAAATAAACTTTCTCATAAACATTGAACAAGCTTGATGAAGCACCATGAGACGAGCTTTCAGGAGAATATAAGTAGCAAAGACCCAAATTCAGATGATGGAAAAATGAAGCTCTTGCTGGGGAAATCAAGAACAAATCAGCAAGGAAGATGTGCTGCGATGTTGGGGCTGCTGAGAAGCTGCAATGCACAGATATCAAGGAAAAAGAGAGGAAATCAGCCGAGGGACGGCGCGGCCGTCGGAGGGGAACAGTCGGCCTCCGCGGGCAAGGCTGCTGGGAAGCTGCGATGCGGAAATCGTAAAGAGGATCAGCCGACATCCTGGGACACACTTGCCTGCTACTGGCTCTAGCGCTGCCGCCGCCGCTCTTGCGCGCTGGCATGAGCAACGAGAGAACGTTGAGGTCTGTATGAGGCTCGGACCGCTTTAACCGGACGCAGGATAAACTAGTGGGCCTGCTTTTTGTTACTGAATGGAGTTAGTTTTAGTGCAGTGCAGTGCCGTTTTAACATGGTCAAATTGTTACCAAAATTTGACCAGGCCGCCACGTAGCGCCCTCAACCAAACAGGCCAAGTTATGCGTGGCTATGCATATATAACATATCTTTGGAAACATTTTCACTAACCTTTTTTGAACTTTCTTTTTCTTACCTTGTCTCCTCATGGTTGATTCGTGGAACGCACGATTATGTACAGGCAACGTGCATGCCATATGTATAAGCTCACTAAATATGAGTCAATCTAAAAGTATGAAAATATTTTTATATACCAAAACTAATATTATAGTTTAAAATTTACTACGCAAACATGAAAACATAATTTACACACAAGTTTTTCTTGAATATTATTATATTTACAATATTTATTATACATTGTAGAAACATAGAAATAATTGATGATACATGTCTTACTTCAATTAAACATTAAATAAACAAAACAACACATCAAATTTTATATCTATATAATTTTAAAAATTAATTATATGATATTTTTTATTATCACGTGTGTCCCAGCACGTGCATTTTTACTAGTCTACTCTATAATGCACAAGTTTAGGAGAAAATATTTTCTACCCCACATAAAGCCTACCCACCCTAATCTCCTCCCTTAGATCTAATTTCTCACTTCCATCTAATGGTTGGAAAAACCCTGACCCTACGCTCATCAAAGTATCCCATGTGGTCAGGAGAGCTAGCCGCAGGAACAGAGACATATAGACGTAAAAGTTTCTGCCGCTGCATCCATATTTTTTTCACCAAAAAACTTGCCCACCTCCCCAACAGATATACCACTATATTCACCAAAGCCCTCTCCCTTTCCAGCATTACTCTTTTATTCTTTTTGATAGAAATACGAATAATTTTCTTGGGCCAATAAGAGGATAGAAATAAGAACAGTCTTTTTGGGCCAATAAGAAAAGATTGTACATCTGATCAAGGCCCAACAACAAAATAATATAAATAGATAAATGGTATACAAACATCTCAAATCAAAAAACTTTAATACCAAATCGCGCTCTTGAAACACATAATAATGTACAAATAATAGTTCAACATTTCTACCGGAGAACCAGGAGAGGAGCAGGGGCGGGGGATTCACCACACAAGTAAAACAAATCGTGATTTGAGAGCGTGAACGACAAGCTTATAGGAGACAGATCGAGACGCACTGCCGGCAAGCAGGTGACGCCCTCCGTCCACATATCGACGATCAGGATGCCGTGAGATTAGAGAAACGGAATATATATTTAACGTCACACTAAAAGTTTTTTTTTTTGACATGCGCTCCGCACGTGCATGACCACTGGTGGATTAAAAAGCGAGAAGAAATTGAAAAGAAGACTCTTGCTGCAGCGATTGCTTGCCGCCTTGCCCCATATGACAAAATCAAAATGGCTCAAAAATAATTGGACGGGAATTTACCACAAATTTGCATCGATCTATTTTGAGGAACCTTTTACTATAACGTAGAGTCGTATTTACCATGTAATTGTTATGCGAAAGACAAAATGAATTTAGCGTTAATTGAGCTATTTCGAGGAACTAGCTACTATAATAACAATTAGAATTTTCCATGAAATAGTTATGGTTATTCGAATGGCATGTAATGACAATTAAGATAGTGAGTTACTAGAATTTGCCATCAACCTATACCGATGGATCAATTACTATTGTGATGAGTTGTACTTAACGTGAAATAGTAATAGAATTTCAAATGGCTTTAGACAATATTTAGGATGCGAGTTGTCACTGCTGTCTGGTTGCTTCTACGATCTAGCTACTACATCGAGGAGTTGTATTTTTACGATAAAATAGTTATTAATAAGATTCAAATGGCTAAAGACTATAATTTGGCATCGGATTATTTAAAGAGATCGGTTGTATCGAAAAGATAGTCATTAGAATTCGAGTGGCTTTAGACCACATCACACATGACACGAAAATTTGGCTTGCCACATCTTTAAGCATAAAATAGCATGTCTATGCTAGATCCACAAACTGAGTTTACATAGCACGCATGCATTTCTGCATCGAAATTCTGGTGGCGTCCAGACTTGGAATAGGTCGTACCTGTTAGACATGCATGTGTGCATGGCACTGTCATGCATGTCTAACAGTACTGAACTTCGGGTGGCAACCAACCTGCAATAAAAACTAATAAACCTTGAGCAAAAACTTTGAATACATTTTTAATAATTTAAAATAGAGTAAAGCAAGGTTTGCCCTGTTATGTAATTTTGGGGAGCCCATCACCACCCCAAGTTTTATAGCGGCATGAATTTCATTGTAGAAAAAACAGCAAGCTCATTTGTACACATCTTAGTTCTTACTTAAGCTCTCGTAAAAGAAACATGCAGAAATTATAAAACCAAACTCTTTGCGCGAGGAAGAATGGATAAAGATAAGAAATGAATTTTTCAACCATCATACACACACCGCATATATGTACGTGTGTGTATGCATATATATATGTACGTACGTACGTACGTATACACACATATATCACCCTGTTATATTGTGGACCTTTTTGTTCAACCAAATAATTACTAAAGACTAACGTCAATATGTGAAGATTGTGGCATGCATATAACTAATTGAGTCAAATATTCACTAAAATTAATTCATGACGACTTGTCCACGTCCCTGCTTATTCTCTACGAGCCTCCTAAGGAGCACGCATAATCCTTTTTACGTTTCCATTTGCACTTACATATATATCCACATTCCCTCTGCATATCAACATTCAATTCTTGCTGGCCAGGCGAAATGCTTATGCACGCCTATATAAACACTCTCCTAGAATATAGTTTCATGCCTATTACGAGACATGTATATAAATAAAGTTTACAACAATTAATTTTTTGTTCGTCCTTTGCTATGTTATCTCGAGAATATTTTGCCATTGCCCTCTTTAAACTTACCATATATTCTGCAATCGCTTTTTTGCTTTTCTTGCAGATCACAAACGGAGAAAAATGTCTATCAGCTAGTAATAGAGGGTGTAGTTGGGGAGAGAAATGACAATGATGGTTCTTATTTTGTTGTTAAAAGGGCACCTATAACCGTAACTGTCACTATTAGGAAGGCTGATGGCACGCCAGTTGAAGATGATGACCCCCTGGCTTCAGTGACAGTTAAACTAGTTGTCGTGGATGAAGAAACCTGCGCTAGTTGGGACAACACGAAATTTGTGGAAAGCATGGGAAAAAAACAAAAAGCTGGCATGCAAGTGGAAAACGGCATATTTGAACTGATTAAAGGGAGAGGGGTTCACTACAAAGCCAGAATTACGAAGAACTCTACCAAACATGAAGTTAAGCTTGGCGTAATGATGCACGCGTGTATTCAGGATATAGGAGGAACAAGATTCATTGAAGGAGTGTCAAATCTTTTCAAAGTGAAAGATCGGACGGAAAGCACGCAGAATAAAAGTGATTGCCTTTTTGTCAACACCGACCAGTTAGCATTTGGATTTAATTATTCACCCCTCTTACCAAAATAGACTGTACAGATGATGATAAGATTTCCTATTTTGTTGCAGGAAAGAAAACGGAGCGAACTGCCCAACATCAAAACAGTGGACATAATTTAGATGGGTTTTCCCCCATGGAATCAGTAAATATTCCTTCTATTTCATATTTCATAATATATAGATCACCTTAGAGCTTTGTCGTCCTAAGTCAAGCTTTATTTAAGGTGACCTACAATTTTATTAAAAACCATATCGAACACTACAACATCAAATTAATATCATTAGATCTAGCATAAAATATATTTTTATAGTGCAATTATCTTATGTTGACTCTGACATTTGCTTCTAGAAATTCAGTCGACGTTAAAAAAAAATTGACATGGGACAGAAGCACTATATTATATATGCAACTTGAGGCGTCAAATCAGCCAAGCAATTGTAATATGATTCTCTTCAATCAGTTGGTTTTGAAATAGTTTTTACTGTATCTCCCTCTGTCTAAGATCAAACGCCATATATAATTAAAACCACCATACCTAGGCTAGTTTGATGATTTTGGCCTTTTTACAAGGCCTTAAGTTTGATGAGCGAGACCCCATGTGCTTCGGTTGACATTTCTTGTGTTATCTTCTCTTCATTATCCTACTCAGGATCCCGATTTGTCTGTGGACGAGTATCTTGACGACAATGAAAAACTCAAGTCGTTTGTAACGCACATCTTATCTAAGAGCCTATATCGCGTTTTGGAAGAATTTCGAGGTATGTAAAGGCTAGAAACTTTGTCACCATGTGCTGATTTCGGGCGCCCTATGGAACTATCGAGCTTTTTTGCCCCTTATTTATCTCAACTCACGCCAAGGGGAGATGATCTTCACCTACTGAAATGCTGAGCTCGCCATAGCCGATTGCCTTCTTTTAATTAACCATACATTGTCTTCTTTTGTTACTTGCAGTGACCACAGAAAATACCGGTATATTCGCCATGCTACGTTGGCTGCGAACCAATTTAGAGGACCTCAAGCAGCAGCTGACGACAGGACAAGAAGGTAAGTAGCACTCCCCTCCAGTCCTAGATACATGACGACGCCGCAGTTTGATTAGTAAATGTCACAAATATATGACGTTTAGCTTGTTAGAATCTTTCTTATACCTTTTTTTTACCCTCGCAAATACTATGTCTGCTGCATGCTTGCCACCGAGAAAGATGAGAGCAGGTGAGCCGTGATATGCTTTGCGTTCAAATGGATCAAGTGAGGGCGGTAGACACAAAGTAAGAAAGCATAATCTGATATTAAATCCTTAGAAACTGGTCGGAAACGATATATGCAAATGACCAGAGGGAATATATTATACAAGCGTTTCTGATGCTTATTTAAGAGCTTCCAAAGTGTGTCGTACCTCTATCTTGTGGGCCCTAATGCTGTTGGTGAGGGTACCCATATTCTAGCGACGCACTCCACGCCATGGGACCAAAACGTCCGGAGGGCCGCTTGGGCATCGGACGCATGCGTGACAGTTGGATCACGTAGTAGTAGCTGTTCGATTAAGAAATATAAATTCCCACCGAAACATTAGCTCTCTGTTGCATGCAACACTGCACGATCTCCTATCATTGCTCTCATGTTTCTCATCTGGCAAGTTGCGGTCATGACGACGACGAACCCGTTGTTCTAGGCAGCTGGATCATAAAAAGATATTGATACACATGACAGGTTCTCTAACCCTTGCAACATGGACACTAATCTATTGTTGCAACATCAATAACAAAATAGGTGTTAACATCATGAATCCATTGCAACATCTCAAACTCACCAAATGCAACATTGGCGATTAATTACTGCAACATTAAAAAAGAATGAAAGTAGATGAAATAATCAAATCAACCCAACAAAACATCAAAAAAAGTCATCTATATAACATCACGGTTTTATTATTACAACAACACGAAACTTCAAACAAATCCATGAGGATCTTGCAATGCAAATATTCGTCCAAAATAACATAATGAAACATCAACAAACAACAATAAAAAAAATCAGTTAGACGAATAGATGAGGAGGGCTTGTGACCGAGTAGAGGGGATCTAGCGGTGGTGCTGCCATCCAGGAGAGATTCGTGTGATGGCACCACATCGATTCACGGAAGACTGAAATTAAGATATGTTGGGGGCGGTGGCAGCGGCTCATGGCCTAGCTAGCGAGCAGTAGCCATGCGGCTAAGGCGTGTGGCCTAGCGAGCAGCAGGGCGGCAGCCGTTTAGGCTGTTGTCACCGGAAGGTACAGACAGATATAATCTAGATAGATATAATCTTGTGCACATGCTGTAGATATGATGGAGTTTGAAATATAGGTGGTTGAATACGCGAGCTGGTGATGTTAGTCTAGACTGAGTTTAGCAGATTGTTTATATAGTCGTCTATAATACGAAAATGACACTGTAGACCGAATAGAATTTGAATATAAGCAGTGGAATCCATGATCCGCTGAAGTCAGCTTAGAGGAGGGAAAAAAAAGGAGCGAACGGGATGGGAGTGCGGTGTGTGGATGCGAGTCCAAGTGACGGAGTTCCAGATATGGTTCGGCATCGATTATGTCAATTGAACTGAACCAAAGTTTGGGGCCCATGCATGCATGGTCCGAGGGCGGGCATCCCACGCGTTGCAGAGCAATTAGTGCGACTAATTAAATTTTCATTTCACAGGCATCAATCAACAGCTACTACAAGAATGGCCATCATATTTAACGTCGACAATAAGCCCTCATCATGCAACAATAAAGGAATCTACAGGAGGCAAGGAGCTACACTCTCTTTCGATCCCGTATTTTCAAGACAATAAAAAGAGAGGCCTGTGTCATTATTTTATTTTATCTGCAAGTATTAATAGATCGTTGTTTCAAATACAGGGGAAGAACTTGTGAGCGATCTAGAACAATTCATACAGATATTAACGCAATTGATTACCGCCATGACTGAGGCAACAAAAGATGTGGAACCTGGTAATGCATGTCTTTGTCCGATACTTGAGATCCTTAGACAGCGCCAATAGCATAATCCATTTGTTCTGAAATTAATATTACAAGGGACTATGATTTGTCCTAAGTAAAACTTAAGAAAAGTTAACTAAATTTATAGAAAAGAACACTAATATTATGATATTAAATATACATCATTAGATTTATTATTTTATAGTTTATTTTCTTGATGTCATATACGTTAATATTCTTCTCTAGAATTTTGACTAAACTAAAAATTGTTTGGCTTTGGATAAACTTGAATCTCACTAATTTATATGTCAGGATAGAGCGAGCACCTCACCATTCTCAAATGTTTAGAGCTGTTGACTTTGACCATTCATTTGATTCGAAAATATTTTATAAGTTATCATTTATTTCGTTATGATTTGTTTTATCATTAAAGTTGCTCGAGCATATGGCTTGTATTTTTAATATTTATATAGTTTTTTTTGAAAAAATGAGTGGTTAAAGTTGTTGAAAAACAGTCAACGGCGACAAACATTTCAAAATGGGGGAGTATAGTGATTGATGATATCCCCTCTCATCATATTAGATTAAGAAATGATACGATGAGATCTATTTCCTGCTTGTGCGTACAGGAAAAGATACAGGTGGTGGTCAAGATCCCAATTCATCTGATCCAAACGACGGCACTGTAAACCCTGACTACCAGACGAATCCACAGGTGCAAATTACGACTCCTGCTACGACCGGTGATTTAACTAGGGCGCAGGCGATTATGCTTTATGTAGACGTTGAACACTTGCTTTTCCGCTCAATAAGATTTTTATTTGGCCACATATATATTATGCTCTGTCTAAGTCAGTTTCGTCAATTGTGACTGTTATGCTAACAACTATAGCAAAGTAACGCAACACTTAGAGAGCAGTCATACATGTACCAAAAATAGGAGGGAAACGTTATTGAAATCCAAGGAAGTAGAAGATAGTAGTGCACAATGTTTAGTTTTTTTTCCCGGCATTGCAGATTATATATTCCACTCTGATATATTTTTTGTTGTTCAGTTCCAACAAATCGCTCCTCCGACACATCCAAACCATCCAACGAGTAAGTCCAAATCACAGGCTCTATGCCATTTCTTTTCAATTCATTATCATTCTGATGACAGCGCACACACGCGCGTGCACACACATATATACATATATACACACACATATATATAGAGAGAGAAGAGTTATTTTTACTCGTACATGTAACTACTCCTATCTTTAATAAATCAACGTGGGTATGTATATATACTCGTTTATACGTTTGAGAATGGTCACATACTTATTTCAAAATAATCCAAATACCACATGAAAAAATTATAGAAGAGACCCTTATTTTAAATTTATTATGATAATATATACCTTGTAATAATAAATATTAATAAGTACGTCGACATACTCACCATATACTTGCATACTCAACTTACGTACCACCTTAACTCATTTAGTACTATTACATACTCTTCGTTTAGCTAGATATGCTCTGAATCTTTAGATACATACATGGGAGTAGCTACACGTGTGATTAGAATACAATTCGAGAGCCAAACAATTGGATTTAGGAAGCTGCAGCCAAGTAACATTTGTCAAAGCAAATAGAAATCTAAATCTCTGAATAACAAGAATTTACCTGATGCACATGCATCCTGCGTCGTTGACCAGCACCACCTCTGCTGTACTGCAATCTGCATTACGACAGGGGCAGCCGACGTGAGCAGCAACCACCGCCACCGATGAGGCGCTGACACCTAGAGCTTCCTTGGCCGGCCTTCCCTCACCACTGGATATGCGCTGGCGAGCTCCCTGCCGTAAAAACCAACCTCAATATACGCTGAAGCTATGAATTTTTGGGACAGATTACATTGAGGGGAAGGAGAGGTAGCAACTGGGGCAGGTTGCACCAATAATTCTCTGTCCTTACACTGGCGAGATTAGCACATAAACAACTAGCTAATAGTGATTTGCGCTTAAACAACTACTAATTTTCTATTGAGCCATGAACCAAACGATGCAAACAGCAAGGATAAAGTTAGCGGGCATCTTCCTAGGCTCAGCTCATGAAACCGCTGGCCCTCTCCTTTTGGTTGTTGCATTGGCAATGTACGAGATGCGCAAACGTTAGAGTGGGCATCCAAAGCAGATGTACGTAAGAAAACTGCAGGAGGGAGGAGACCACGTAATAACCAGACCAAAGCCTACCTCGATCTGTCGCCACCGAGCGAGGCCATGCTTGCTAGCTGGTTGCCGCAGGATCTTCGTGTGCTCGGCAGATCATGATCTGATCTGCTGGCCGGATTGATGTTCTTCAGCGGATCTGCCGTCCGCCGCACTGTCACCGCCAATCCCAACGATGGGAACCTTTGTCGCACTGCCTCTCTCCCCACCGCTAGGAGCCACTGGATCCGTGCTAAGAGAGGTCTCGCTTACGGTCGATGCGGCCACTCCCGCGCAGGCGACCCCACACGCTCGCTAAGGTACAGGTACTGGAACACCTTTGGCACGGCAAGGTCGGGAAGCGCGACCGCTGGCTCCTGCGATGGCGGCGGCGGCTGGGTGAGAACCTCAAGCACCACCTCGGAGACGGCCATGGGAGCGCGCGGGGAGGAAAGGATACCCTAGTTCTCCAAGCTCCTCTCGCTCGCTGCGGAGGCGTAGTGCTGCAACTGCAAGCAGGGGAGGGGACTGGGGAAAGTGGGTGGGCTGCCGTGGGGAGATGGATCAACGACGTACGGGGGTTGGTTGCGGCGGCGGGGCCCGACGTGGATCGACCGGACCGGACCGGGGAAGGCACGGGCTGGGTGCAGTTCGGTGAGGAGGATTTGGGGTGGTGTGGTTGGACCGATAGGCCAGGGCTTTCTTTAGTCATTAGAGCCTAGGGCTACTAATATACTATATATATATAGACACACACATATGAACGTGTGTGTGTGGCATCTCATTATTTTTGTGAATATCTGCCTTTCAAGAATCATGCAATTCATCTATATGAATACCAAAAAAATCTGTTCCCACTGTGTGATTATTTGTATAAAAATTGGTCTTACACATGTTGACCCTAAATTTTTACTCCTCAACTTCTTATTTTTCCTCTTACATTATTTTCCATGTTAAGTAAATTAATTTATGAAATCCATCTTATCCAACTCTATTGAAGGGAAGCTAGGAGCGAGCATTTTGTATATGAAATATAGAAATGAGTACACATGGAATGTTCTATTTCAAACCGTATGCATATTCAAAATGATAAAAAAATAGAAAATTCAGGATATTTCTAGGGGCGACCAATAATTTTCCATCTAAGTTTTAAGAAACAAATATGCGCCACGACTAACAATAGGTATATGTGGTGTGATGGTAGAACATGATCGCGTGAGGCGAGGTCGCGGGTTCGAACATAACAAACACATAGCCAAAACATTTTTTGGGCAATATAAAAAGCATCCTTTTCCTAACAAATTTCCTATTACCCTTTAATAGTTTATGGAACACTTTATGTTCACATCAAGGGAAGTGAATTATGCAAAACTCTGGCCGCTACTGATCACTCCGATACTGGAAGATGATCAATGCTTGTCATTTCGTTTATCAAGCTTACAAGTTTAAGTGCAAATGATATTTTTTTAGATTGAAATGCAGGCCTTGATGTTCCCCTTGGAGACATTTTTCCACCAAATGGTTAGTTTCTAAATCTTATCACCAATTCCCAGCAAACTAAATGAATTATGCAAAACTCAGGCCGCTGCTGATCACTCTGGTTCTAGGAGATGATCAATGCTTGCCATTTCGTTTATCATGCTTACAAGTTTATGTGCAAATAATGTTTTTTAGATTCAAATACAGGCCTTGATGTTCCCCTTGGAGACATTTTTCCACCAAACGGTTAGTTTCTGAATCTCATCGCCAATTCCCAGCAAATTAAATGAATTATGCAAAACTCTAATCACTCTAGTTCTAGGAGATAATCAATGCTTGCCACTTTGTTTATCATGACTTTTACAAGTTTGCGTGCAATTGTTAATTTTTTTGAAAAAAATTATATTCAGGCTCAGGCCGTCAAAATTCCTTTGAATTCTTTTGGAGAAAATACCGTTAGTTCCTGAATCTCATCACCACTTTTTATCGATCATAAGATTCGTTGTTGACTTGCATTACAGATGGGACATTATCAGTATTGGATTTTGCTAACGATGAAGGAGGCGCCCTACTAGAACCACGGGTGTTCGATGGCATTGGAGATGGGGGCATTTGGCTATGATCATGCATCGAGTAGGTGCCCTAGTAAGGCACCCTTATACGATGAGGCGATGGTGGAGAGGATAGGTCGGCAACAGCACCACGAAGGCAGAGAAGAAATGGTTACTCTAAAGCCATTTCTAATAGGGTTTCATTTGAGTTTCATTCTCATTAAATACTATGACATATCAATATCCTTGTTGATATGACAACGTATTTATGAGGAGAGAGATAGAGAGAGTTTGATCTAGATGAAACCCAAAATACACGGTTACCTGATAAAATTTGATGTGGCACTCTTGGTAACTGTGCAATGAAATCCTCCACTGAAAATGGCCTAAATATAGTTGGTGATTCGGCAAAGGCAAGGAGGATAATTCAATGGCTAGACGAAGGCAGAGACATACTTGATGTTATAAAGATAACTCATGGTGAATAGATGGTGAGGATGACAAGGAAGGGGCTGCATGAAAGAAGAGAAGGAAGATTTTCTAGCGGGATAATCGATGATTTAGAGATGGATAGTCTTGCTGCGATGCTTGATCATCTTGATGTCAATAAGATGGAAATTGAAGTACGTACACAGCCAGAGTGCGTCCTCTTACTTGCCTATCTTAGTTTACTATTACTAATTAGATGTTATAAAAAAAACACAGATTGCGAATAGCGTTAGAAACAAAAAGATAAATTATAGAAATTTTCACAAAAAAATAAGAAATATCTGGTCATCTATCGAGTACTATCCAATAATACTAGCCATTGGATCTATTATATTTTCTAAAAAAATTACCCACAATGCCATCATAAAAGACCATTAAAGTAACCCCTAAGTTTACATATAAATTACCCACCATGCAATTATAAAAAACCATTAAAATAATCCCTAAATTTACATATAAATTACCTACCATGCCATTATGAAATAACCTCGTAACTTTGCATATAAATTACCCACCATGCCTTTTTGAAAGATGAATTAAATTAATCCTAAAATTTGAATATAAATTCCCATCAAGCTATTATGAAAGATGAATTAAAGTATATAAAAAATAAATCAAAGATATCTCCTAATTCACATTTAAAGCATCCCTAAATTTGCATATAAATTACCACTATGTCATTATAAAATATAAATATTAATTAAGTAGAGTCTTTTATAGATAAATAATATAAAAAATTATGTTATATACAGACGTTCTATTAAATTATGAATATATGGAGATATTAATATTAATAATAGAAATTTTGATTAAATGTGGTTTTAAATTTATATATAAATTTTAATATTAATGTTTTACGCTAGCCCGTGACTTACACGGGGTTCACGTGCTAGTTACTAATAATTAGAGGTTATAAAACGAGCAAAGATTACGAGGCACGCAAAAAAAAGATAAATCATAGAAATTTCTACAAAAATCAGAAACATCTGGCCATCTATCACGTAGGCTCCAATAATTCTAGCTATTGGATCTATTATACTTTTTTTTAAAATATCCACCGTACCATTACGAAGGACCATTAAAGTAACCTCCTAAATTTACATATAAATTATCTACCATGACATTATAAACGATCAATTAAAGTAACCCATAAATTTACATATAAATTATCCACCACGCCATTATGAAAGATGAATTAAATAAATCTCTAAATTTGCATATAAATTACCCACCATGCCATTATAAAAAATAAATTAAAATAACCCTAAATTGGTATATAAATTATCCACTATGTGATTGTGAAATATGAATTAAAACCACCCATAAATTTATATAAAAATTACCCACAGTGCCATTATAAAAGATGAATTAAAATAATTACCTTCAATATTATTAAACATAAAATAAAATACATATAAACTCAAAACTACAAACATATGTTGTATAAAAAAATAAATTACAAAAATAGATTTATATATGTTTCTAAATTATCAACTGCTGCTAGTTATCTATCAACTCTTAATATATATACCTTCTAAAATTTTAATTTGTGCGAGAGCATATGCTTATGGACTAGTATATCTATATATATACCTAATAATAAAATATGGAAGATTCTGCGGTCCAACCTCATACCGTCTGAAATTTAATTTATTTGTGAATTAAATTCGAACTATAGGAGGATCCTACACGAAAACGGACGTCTAAATTGCATATGGACTCCATTTTCGACGTTTTATATATCGATGGAAAGCTAAAATGATAATATTTTCACCAATTGACATCACTCCAAAATTCGCTTGCGGTCAACGGTATGACGTAAAATTTATTCACAAGCCCGATTCGGACTGCAGGAGGAGCCTATACGAAAATGGATGCCCATGTCGCTTACGGACTCCGTTTTCGACGTTCTGCGCATCGATGGCAAGCTAAAATGATAACCTTTCCAACCTAATTGACATTACTTCAAAATTCGCCTGCAATCAACAGAAATTATCGAAACAATATGAGGTAGAATTTATTCGCGAGCCCGATTCAGACTGCAGGAGCAGCCCAGACGAAAACGGACGCCCATGGCGCGTACGTACTCCTTTTTCGACGTTCTACGTATTGCCGGAAAGCTAAAAATATAATATTTCTAACCCAAATGACACCATTTTAAATTTCGCTGGCAGTCAATCGAAAAATTCAAAACAATATAATGTAGAATTTATTCGCGAACCGGATTCGGACGACAGGAGCAGCCCACACAAAAACGGATGCACAGGTCACATACGGACTCCGTTTGACGTTCTATATATTGTCGGAAATCTAAAACGGTAATCTTTCTAATACAGCTGATACTAGTCTAAATTTCGCTCGCACTCAATGGAAAAATGTGAAACAATATGATGTGGAATTTATTCATAAGGTCTATTATTATATGCATTGATCTAGATGTGCTTAAAGATTTTTTTTTCCGTTGCAACGCATGAGCATTTTGCTAATAGCTAATAATAACTAAAATAACTCAAGTCGACCTACCGGACCGACTGTCTTACGCACGCACACACTGACGTATACTATGTATGTTCCTGTATCTAATTGTTTTCAGGGCAACAGTAGTTAAGCAGCAGCAAGAGCAGACGACGACGTCGAAGTAGCATGTTTCATTACTACAGAAACTCACTGCAGGAGTGGTGGAAAAAGCCTCTGTAGCAGTGGTTTTGAGAAGCGTTGCTACTCGTGGGGTGAAACCATTGTAGGAGCGGTTTGCGGACCGCTCTTGTAAATGTCTTAGCAGGAGCGGCTTACGTTTTGAACGAGCGGTTATTCACGTGCACTGCTCCTGCCAAGCGATTAAAAAAAAAGCTACCCTGCCACCGCGCCCTTGCCCGCGTAGAGGTGGGCACAATACCCGAAACCCAAATCCCGAACCTGAATAACCCGAAACCCGGAAAACCCGAAGCTATATCGGGGGGAAGATCCAGGAACCCGAAATTATTATGGGTAATTCGGGTCAAATATGTAGATGCTTCTTCGTGCCGTGTCTACGCTAGGCGTGAACTGCTATCTCGGGTATTTCGGGATTACCTGATACCTGAACCCGAAGTTTCGGGTACCCGAAATTTGGGGTCCTGCTTTTCTCGGGTGGCAGTTTTTGAAACCCGAATTTTGAAAAACCCGAAATACCCGACCCGAAATTTTCAGGTGACCCGAATGCCCACCCCTATGCCCGCGCCGCCGCTGCGACCGCTGCCGCCCGGCCGCGCCTGTCTTCTCCACAGCGCGCTGCCCCAACTCGCCGCAGCTACCCTTGCTCCGCCGCATGGCGCCCGGATGGCAGCGTGCCTCGGTGCCAGCCGTCCCGCCTCGACCGTGCACCGCCCGCCGACCGCACTGCCTTGGTCGCACGGCGTCCGCCATGAGCCCGGCACAATCCGCCGCTCCTGCTTTGCCGGCATGTCAATGGAGAAATTAATGGAAGAGATAGGGAGAAGCAGAAACATCCAGGCTATCGACGGAGAAATCGAGCAAAGAGGCTAGGTAAGTACCTCTAGCTTTGAGGTCGGGCCCAGCGAACGCCGCGGCGGGCGCAGAAAGATTACCATTGTTCTGTTCTTTCCTTCTTTGCAATTCCTCAAATGATGCATCCTATTCAAATAAGCATATAGAAGGTCAAAACTGTAAGCAGAATTTCAAGTTAGCATAGATCATTAAAAGCAGAAAAGGATACCATTACTATCTTCACTTTGTTGGTAATGTATCTACCATTCTTTTTCTTATGAGTGGCATCCCATAATTCTATCCTATGAACCTTTCCTTTCTTTTTATCTTCCTGAACAATAGAGTAAATGTGAGGATACATTCAATTCTCCATTAGAGGATCAATGAATTTCACGGATAATAGCAATGACAGAATGTTGATCACCATCTCTTTTAGAAGTCTAGCATGGCTTTTTCTCCCTGCTGTGTGTGTTCTTTTGTAGTTTTGCACATCGAGAGTTTGTTGCACATAATTTCTGCATAGATAGAAAAGTGAACAAACTCATTTTTTTATAAATTGCTTTTGAACTTCATCTAAATGGAAGATACAAAATATGTCACCTTATGTTGTTCTTGACACCAAAATCCAACAAGAGATCTCCATTGATGTTCATTGATAGTTTTTGGTCTACCTTCTATTATTTGTTCTAGAGATCTCTCTCCGCGATTGAAATGTTGTTTCTTCAATCTAGATTTGTAGGCTCACCACCTATTGTTAACGGTCCTTAGGATCCAATCCCTTGTAAGTTGTGTCATTTGGTGGGGAAAGACAAACTTTTCCTGTACAATGGAAATGTAAGTATAACGGATGGAACAAACAAGAAGGAGCATTGTTGCACTGTTTAGATAATTTTTACCTCAACATCCTTGGTTATTAGTTCCTTGTGTGCCTTGAACAGTTCATTATCCCACCTTGGAAGGTGTAGTGGTGCAAATGTTGGCCTTTCTGCTAGATATCCAAGCTGCTGCCCAAGAATAAAAGCTGACCTTTCATTTGGAACACCATTTTCATCGGTCCCTACCATTACTTTTCCTCCTTCTAATTCCAATAAATTTGCAATTCCGAAAGACCCAACAACTTTTCTCTTCTCTCCATTTGGCCCTGCATATATATAGTTATATGGTGTGCCATCACATTTAGATATTCAAGGAAATTATCAAACTTACAAATTATCGTAAGTGCACTTGTAGGTTGCTGTGGAATGCGGGCTAATATATTGTCAATATCTAGAGGTCCCTGTAAATTATCTTCGTTCTCATTGTCAGTCAAATTTTCACCCCTATCCTGCATAGGTTCCTCATCCTGCGTTCCAAGGTTCAAGTTCCTTAATCTTCGAGGTACTCTAGCCATGAACTCCTACAATGACATGAAAAAAATAAAAAATAGTACAAAAATAGAACCATTAGAAATTCCGTACCACAAATACTAAAAAAAATGACCACTACCAAAACTTTGCAGTTCCATTGGGTTAATTATCCTATTCTGTGCTTATCATCATAAATCTGGTGTTGCATTAGTAGGTTAATGATGAATGCTGTAAGTCAGTAATTATAATTACAACATACAGAGAGATGTGCACATTTTCATTACTGAAATTCATTTTGCACTTAGTTTTGAATTTGTCAGCATTGCTGCAGTAAAAAAGAATTGTAGAGTGTCTGTCTACATAGCTAATGGGAACTGTATCATCTTTGCTATATGGCCATGGATCGTCTATACGAAATTGCAAGAATATACAGATTGGTACAGTGTTATTGTCATTCCAATCTTTGTCGGCCAGTTCTAGAAAATTTGACAGAAACATGTATTAGGGGGCTGCCTTGTGTATGCAGATGAGGTCTATAGCCATCATATGATCTGGACAAGCAGAATTCGGTAGTGTGGCTGTAGTGGATTCTTGGAGTAATTATTCACAGCTAGCCAGTTGAGTTCAGTTGAACTTTTGTCATGGTTTTACATCTGTGCCTCTGATGTGTACTCGAAAATAAATGTCAGTTATCTTAGCCATGAGTCAATTAATGAACAATGAACAATGTTATCTTGGTTACTTTTCACTGACTTCCAGAAAGGTATTCGTGTGGTGGTGGCAGGGAGTTGAATGGAAGAGGCACCCAAGTTATATGAAGACGAGAGAAACGTGCAGACATGCTCACCAATGCTCACCAATGGTAGAAGACGGACACCAGTTGAGTGCTGCTTGAGCCTGGCGCACTCGAGCTTGCAGGAGCGCAGACAGAGCAGCTTGTCGGCGGCGCGGAGCATGCAGCAGGTGGAGGACGCTCGATCATGATCTGCAGAAGAGATGCCAGGTTATTTAGGTTAGACACCACCTCCTCCCACAAGGCGGCGGCGGCCGGCCGTTTGTTTGTTCTCAGTGTTGCCGGTGCAGTGCTGCGGAAGTAATTAAAGAACCTAGCTGCTCGTCGATCTGCAGCATGCAAATTAAGAGAGGAGAGACAGGGAGAGCGCGTCAAGTGTCAAGGCAATAAGGCTCCATGCATGCAAGCCATTACTCAGTCATTATAATTAACTAACGAACGGAACGAACCAACCAACAAACAAACCTGTCAGTAGTTTATTAGTACTACTACTAGCTAGGTAGTCGGGCCATCGCGGTCTGTGAGTTCTCGTTTTTTATAGCCGGTTCCCCGAGAGAGCGCAAAAGCATATCGATGGCCGAAGCAAATCTGCCAGGCCAGCCAAGCGGGCACTGGCAGGACAAATAATGTGAACGGGCGTTGACAGTGCAAGGCCTGACGGATAAGCCGGAGACACGAACCCAAAACGAGCCGACGCGTAGCGGTGAAAGGTGAAGGAAACGACCTCTCTGGACTCGACTGAAAGCAGCCAGCGGATATCTGTTGTATAGTACTTTCTGATTTTGCTAAAATAATACTACCCCTCATCTTTTTATGTATGACATTAATTAGTTTCCCTTTGAGCTAATCAAACTTCACATTAAAAAAAAAGATAGGAGCGAGTACTGTTGCTAATTTTAGAAAATGCTCTGCTAAAGACTACTCAAATATTAACTCCTTTAAAGAACTATAAACTATCACGTAGACAACATCTTAAAAATATTTAGTAAATGCTAAAGTAAACTATGCTTGAAGCAAGTAAATTATATAAAAACTGTTTGCCCCCACCTCAAAAAAAGCTTATAGATTTTTTAAACAACGTTTAAAGCGGAACTTTGAATATCTATTTTTTTACAAATATGCAATGAATAAAATAAAGTATTAATCATATTTAACTAATTTTTAATATGAATCCTATCATATAACATGCGCACACTAAAACATATGGAAATATTTAACAGGTTGACTTTTTGAAGAAAAAAACTATAGGCCTTATTTTTTAGATGGAGGGAATATGTTTTTGGACAAATCCATACTACTTCAATGGTTAATCAATTGCAAAACATGTTTCCCTAATCATGTTTGTAAATCGTATAATAAAATATAGCAATCCATATAGAAGAAAATATCTAGATTATAAATTAAAAACATCAATGATATTGGATCCTGCGCATATGCCTATATGTAACTAAATATGTTAACCCATCAAGATCATTACCATTGGTTGTTGATCATTCAATGGTCCAGATTAATCTAAATATTTTGTACCAGATATAACTATCATTATTTTAATTTGTGTTTTGTACATACACCTATGAATACGTGAATGGTTTTGTTATAAAAACATGAATGGTCACTATTAATACATCATGTATACTACTTGAATCATAAAAACTGTTAAAAACTACTAATAAGGAAGTAGCTCATGTAACCAACCCCAAGTTTTAAATAACTTTCTGAAAAAGCAAAAAGACAAGATCTATGCCATTAGTTGTCATGATCATCCATCGATTTAGATTAATCTAAATAGACTGTATTCATTAATTTAATTTCTATTCAGCACTTACGTCTGTCCCAAATAATTGAGTGGTCACTATTAATACTCTATGTACATAATCTATGTACATATTCAATTATTTGGATAAATATATACATTTTCGTGGGTAATACAATAATAACAAGAACAAGGGTGGCTTAATCAACCCTCTTTGGAGAATAATCTGTTAATATAAGACATATATCTACCACGCAATCTCGATTCATGATATATGTAGCATGTTACATGATTGCTGAATACATGAGAAAGAGAAAGAGGGACAATAGACACGGTGGACATGTTAGAAAAGTGGATCA
This sequence comes from Paspalum vaginatum, assembly GCA_030272315.1. Classification (NCBI taxonomy): domain Eukaryota; kingdom Viridiplantae; phylum Streptophyta; class Magnoliopsida; order Poales; family Poaceae; genus Paspalum; species Paspalum vaginatum. Next base: position 603,971 of record CM059020.1, on the reverse strand, counting down.
CTGGATAAGAGATAAAGGCTCCTTTTAGAACAGAAGAAATTTCAAAGGGTTGGTCTTCTTAAGTTTTCTCATGTCGCATGCTACAAGAATTGAATATAATAATTTTTATATAAAGGTTTTGTTGCCCTCGCAGAATCCAGAAAATTTTTACACTTACTCAAACACAAAGTTCTGGTGAAATCCCAAGGTGTAGTGGAGAAAGAGATGGCATTCGCACAGTCTCTGGCTATTGTTGTTGTGTCCCAAGATGCCATGGTCCTAAGTCCACACTATGGCTCGCATCCACTAGCCCCTAAGTCCCACCATGGCGACCACAACTCAAGTCATTCTTCATTACTTCGGCCACATGAACATTGGCTGATTATGTTATTTATTTATAGTTTCTATGTTAAGTACTCTTTGGTAATTCATTGGCAACTATTTCCTTTTTCTAGATTTTTATCTGTTACATTAATTCCTATTCCTCCTTCAAAAGGGACCATATGAATGGTATTTAGAACACTTAATTTACAGAAATATTAATTTAAGTTTTTAAATAATACTACCTTATATTTTCTTAGGTTGATCAATACTCTCTCTAGATTTTAGTTTAATTTGTCTTAACTAAAAATGTAAACATCCACAATATCTAAAAATACATTAAGAAAAACAAATTTAATGCTGGAATTTATGAAACCAATTTGATGTCTAGATGCTAAAGCCCATTTTAAAATTTGGTCAATGTTACAAAAGTTTGAGTTAGCACGGAGAGAATGTGAGTTCTATTTTTGATGGTTCAACTATATTTAAAATTATTTTAAATATCACACTACTTCAGTGCTATCCAATTATAAACATACCATACCCTAAATTATTTTTGTATATAATACAAATTATAACAATCTAGGTAGTCAAGACATTCTAAAATATAAATTTAAAATAACAATGATACTTGGATCCTATACACCATTATATTGTTTTTAAAAAAATTGCGATGTGCCTTGATATGGTAATTCATGGCAACATGTTCTAAAAATAATATGATTACAAAAATAAAATATAGAAAAAAGATATGCTCCTCGGGAAACAAAAAATAAATATAAGTCTTAATAAAAACAAAACAAATTCAGGCAAAATCCATATAATAAAAAAACTAGGTACATGTGCTAGGATCATTGTTGTTCAAGACTAATAGAAAAAACAACAAACATAAGGCTAAATGTGAAATTTTAAAAGCAATAATTTTGAACATTGCTAATTTTTTAAAAAAAATCAGCATATATTACTTGGTTTGAACTTTAAAACTTCAAAACATAAAACTATAACAAAAGTACATAAAGAAGGAAAACATTATGGTTAATTAGTTCAAATATTGTGGACAAAAGGTTCTCTAAACAAAACAAATAAAAGGTTAATAAAATATAAAAAATCCATATTAAACATTTATGCTATATAACCATACTTGCACTAAGATAAACAAAACCAATTATCATGAGTAAGTGTTCAAGTTCCTAGAAAAGTGCAAAGAATTATAAATGAAAATGCATGTAGAACAATTAGTGCTTGTGATTTAGCGGCTCAAATTTTGCAAAATCACAATCGCTAAGGCCATATTTGGTATGTAGGATTTTCCCCCGGCCCTACATTTTACCGGTGAAATTGAACTGTTTTCTATGAAAATCCTGGTAAAATTCCTCCAAACGGTCCCTAAAGAGTCTAAAAATTACCACATTAATAAAAAAAAGCAAGGGACCCATTAGATTTTAGAACATCTAACGATCTAAAAAGGGAAAAATATACATGATTATTATTATTACAAGTATAGATTAATCCTAATATTTTGTACCAAATAATACTAACAAAAAACTTCGATATATTAACTCATGAAAACATTTTTAAAGAATAACAAAAAAGAATGCTTTGAAAAACTGAAAACATAAGGTTAAACAAAAATGTTTACAAATAAATAAATTAATTAAAACAAACTGAAAACGTTAAAAAGATTAGCTACTCGCGCTATTTGCGAGGGCCAACTTGCTAGTTTGGTAAAGAATATAAACAGGAGTTCACATCTCTATGCTCTACTACTTGCATTTTTACTGCCGCACGTTTTTGTCTGCACGTGCACCTATTATATATTAGCTGCTGATTTATATTAGTACTCCGTGTAACTTTGAGCTGTTTGGATTTTGTTTTTTGAAAGGCGGAGCTGTTTGGATTAAACTAGCTAATTTTAAACAGCTAATAATTAATTATGTGCGAGTCTTGTTTTGTTGGGAAATGTCTTTCCTGATTTGCATATTCCGCTGCCCTCAAACAAGGGGCCTGCGTATGCCTAGGCTATATATATATATGAAAGCCACGAATGAAACAAGAAGAAGAGACGTGTTAGGTCAAGTATCCTTCATTCTATGGTTTAAGTATAATAACAATATATAACAATGGACTTGCTCCACCTAGGATCGGAGGGCGATATATATACGAGGAAGCTGGACTTAATTAGCAATGCGATAGATGTCACTATATATGCTAGCTTTCTGATGCGATGAGTTTTAAGTTCTTGTGATAGTAGGGGTTCCTCCGTGTTTCTTTTATTTGACGTGTTTCCTAATTTAAAAACGAATTAGCCGGTGATAAATATCGGAAAACGGAGGTAGTAACAGTTCTTTTCTGGTTAAACTAGCGGAGACCCTAGCTAGCCCTCTGTAAAACAAACCATCATCTTATGACTGTACATGTGTAGTAGTGTGTGTATTAAAATTAAAGCTGAGGTATTCTTGTATCATTGATCAAACGATAAGCCACGTACGCTTTATCACAATCATGCATTCATCTGCGGACCTAGATATTCGATGGAAAAGGTGCGCGTCCGATCAATAATCGATGAATGCAATGGACGGAGAATCCATCTGACGAGCAGCCAAGAGTGAGCGACGAAAGGCCGGCGCCTATATATCGTACGTTACGTTCCCAGCGCTCAGTGCCTCCTCGGCTGCTAGCTAGGCTTGGAAAAATAGTTCGAACCTCGTGAACCGGCTTGGGCTCGGAGTGGCTCAGCTCGGCTCGCGAGCCTTCAACGAGCTGAGCCAAGCCTGATTCTCTGGCTCACAAAAGTAACGAGCCAAGCTGAGCCGGCTCATTCAGGTTCAACCACGATAGCCCAAGAATAATTCCATAATAATGAATGGATTAATTCTTCATTATTGTGATATGAATTAATATTTATATACTCTCTTTGTCCATAAAAAAATAAAATTATGGTTTTGTCGTAAGTCAAACGATCGTAAGTCTAATCGAATTTATATAGAAATGTAACGACGTTTATGATATCAAATATGTATATTTCAATATAAATCTAATGACACTAATTTAGTAGCATAACTTTAAATATATTTTAATTTAAACTTGGTTAAAATCACGACGGTTTGACTTGACAATCAAAATTTCATTCTTTTGTATACGGAGAAAGTACGTTACATAGCAATCTATAGATATACGTGAGAAATGTGCACCATATAATTATTGTTATCATTACAAAATATGTAAATTAATTTTTTTTGAACTTAGTTTGGATTTTTACCGTGATAGCCGTCTGGCCAAGCTCCAATACAACCGAGCCGAGCCAAGCTCCGCTCATTCACCTTCCGAGCCGCACCGGGCCGAGCTGAGATTCGGCTCATTTCCAACCCTACTCCTAGCTTACTAGCCTAGGCAATGCCTGGCCCATTTGTTATTGGTTTCTTTTTGACAACAACATGCATGCCGAAGCAGCCAATCCATGCAAAGCCTGCCTTTTCGATCGGTCAAATTTCGCAGGGAGCAGAGGTTAACCTTTTGGGTTGAGGAATCCCGTGTTTCTTGTCCAACTTGGAAAAGGAGCACCCAGCAAACTTTTCATTAAATTTCAGTGTAGAATTTGATTTGTTTTTCAATAGAAAAAAAGTAAAACATAGCAAAACCTATGCTAAAGCCTCAGAGCCTGTTGGTACGACACAGGTGATTGAGAAGTGATTTTGAGGCTACCATTAGCTGAAAGTAAGCGATTCTCTAGTGATTTCATCGGTTGAACTCTGTAGACAAACTGATAGATGATACTATTTGAAAGTACTTTCTTTCATCTCCCAGCCCTTCACTTCACTTTAGAGAACCAGCCTAGCTACAAGAGTGTTGTTCAGAATGACAAAAAAAGATGTGCTAATTGTTATTACCTACTAATAGACGGAATCAGTAGGAAATTAATGACAAATTGGCAACCATCATATTAGCAAAGGCATTACCAAGCAATGATAGAGCAGTGTTTTCCCGATAAAACAAAGTGTAACTCACAACAAGTGCAGAAGCGACCCTAAACAAGGATCTGTGCTTCTGAACCCTGTAGGATATTTTCCAAAGCGATAATCGTTTGAGCAGCAAGATTAGCAGTATTTTGTAGGCTCGACATTTAGATTTTGTCAACAATGTTCCTGAAATAAGAAAATATCAGTTCTATCACCATACAGATTGATATAGCAAAGACAGCATACTATGTCGAAGATAGGGTAATTGGAAGAGGTAAATCATAAAGAAACATGACTGGGTCTACTAATAAAAACCTGATTTTCTTGTAATTGTCAGCAGCTTGCCAGAAGTCTATCAAATGAACAAATATAGCAGTAGTAACCCGGACAGGACTATGTATTGTAGCAACTGAGGTCCTTGTTGTGAAGTAACAAGCTAAAATGGAGCACAATGCTAACCAAGTAGCATATTACAGAAACATTATGTGATCTTTTACCATAATAGAAGGCTTATATTGCAGGAACATATCAGTACAACGCTTATATATCTACTATCTAGTGTGTTTTGTTTTCTTTTTGGGCGTGAACAAAATAAAATATATATTGTATTCACACATATAAATACAAACAAAAAGTGTGTGTCTGCTGCCTCGTTAAAAAAACCCCGTAAATAAAAGGGGGAAAAAGAGCACAGCATGTAGATATTGCGGTTGGGTTAGACACACAGTAACTATATACTTATTTATTTATTTAGCCCTCATCCGGTCATCCCATTGCTACGGCTGGGGGGTGGCCCAGCTGGCGGCGACACCAGCGTGGATGAGTCCGCTGACGCAGAGCTTGACGCGGCGGCGCTTCTGCACCATCTCGCTTTCCAGGCGCCGGCTGCTCCAGATCACCCGGAAGACGGAGCTGCCGTTGTAGGCGTCGACGGCGTCGTTTGCGTCGTCGATCACTGACTGCACGTGTGGATCCCCCCCTGCTGACAGCTGGTTGAGAGCCTCCAGCTCCGTGACGCGCTCCTTCAGCTTAGCGCACTCTGCCCTGCACGAGCTTAGGCAGAGCAGCTTGTTGACGAGGAGGATGAGTGCCATGACGTCAACGCCCAGGATCTGCGTAACTGACGCCACGACACTCAGGACGGCCTCCCACGACGATTCCATTGGCACTGATTGGCTTCTTGCTGCTGCTTCCTATAGCTCCAATCCGGAAAGAGACAGAGATATATCATCATCACCATCATACGTATCAAGAAATAATTCATCGCACACACCTAATGATTTGATACTGCTACTACATACAGTGCAAAGAATAAGGTGATAAGTAACTCAGCCACTGTCTACACAAAAACAGTATTGATCAGCTCCCTCCTCGACTCTCCTGTTAATTAGTTGTTGGATGATGCATCTCCTTCCTCTGCTCATATATTTATTTACAGAATGACAGTGCACCACGCGTGCAGTGCCTTTCCATAGGATGCATGCATGGCAGCACCATTCACCTCACCTGAGTTACACGCACCACCCCCCGACTTGTTTCCAACCAAGACAGAGGGTTCCTCGGTGCATTTCACGTATGGCGACTCCACATGCAAAGAGGGCACACCAACTGACCGCTGATGGCACCACTCCGCTTCAGCACACACCTCATTTCAGAGCATTTCAGCCCATTTCGTCCCAATTCCTTCACAACACCCCACTCCCTCCTGTCTGTGTGCTAGCTGTGCGGTGTTCAAAGATGCATCGCTGCACTTGTTGCTGGGCCGCTTTGTTCCACTCTACATCAAATTAATCCGCCTTATTTGTATACATGTACATGTGCTCACTTTTAGTATAAACTTCACTACTAGTAGGTCTGTGTACTAGAGCAAATGCTATATATATTAGAAATAAACTACGCATCTCTTCGTATGCTTACGAGTTATTGTAATCGGACACTTCAAGATTGCATAACCCATTTCGTCCCAATTCCTTCACAACACCCCACTCCGGAGAGATTTCACAATGGTTGAAAAAAAAGTACCCAATGGTATTAGAAGGTACCACTCCTTTTTTTTATTTTTAATGGCCTTTATGCTATTTGTGGAATTACAAATTTAAAAAAATAGTACCGATCCCACCATTTTTAATACCGAACCATCCTATTTGATACCGTATGGGTGGTACTTTCTATTTATAAACTGTTAGATCTCCTCTGATGAACGAATCCTATTTTTTTCAACCACAGTAAAACTTGTATATATTTTTATAATAATCCATACATGTGCACAAATGCGTGCCCTTAACCACTATACTATCCACTCCCTCCTCCCATTTTGAATAAAAAATGTCATATATCAATGACAAGAGTGAGTAATAGAATTATGTTTTGTGAAATCATTTCTCGCATTACGATTCCTTTTTAACATCACTCGAATGTTACTGCTGCTTCATTTTGTTACTATCTTTTGCTCCGTCCGCCCTAAATTATACTGCCTCCGTTAAAAAATGTACAACGTAATTGACTTTTTTTCGATACTTCGAACATTCGTCTTATTTAAAAACTATCATAGGTTACCATTTATTTCATTATGATTTGTTTTATTACAAAACATACTTTGAGTATGACTTATCTTATTACATGTTTGAACAATTTTTTCAATAAGGCAAATGATTAAATTTGTAGAAAAAAAAAGTTAATTGTGCTGTATATTTGTGACTAGAGGGAGTAAGTCGTTATTTACCCTAAGTTAAACTTATTTTACTTTGACCAAATTCATAGAAGAAATATGTTAACTCATGTCACCTGAGTTACACCGCACTAGCTCGTCCGCTCATCTCCAACGAAACACAATGGTCTCTCTTCTCCTTCGGTTTCACGCAAGGCAAGTCCAAAATGCAATCGATGGAGAGGCACACCAACTCACCACTCCTCGCAGCACTTGGCTTCAGTGCACACCTCATCTCAGACCAGATCAGGGCATCTCCGCCCATTTCGTCCCAATTCCTCGCTGCTTGTGTCTCTGCGGTGTTCAAAGACGCGCATCACCTGTGTGGGCCGATTTGTGTTCACTGTACTGTACATCTAATCTAATCCGTCTTATTTGTTGGAGTAGTATCTTCCACTCCATCCGCTTTAAGCTCAAAAGATTCTCAAAAAGGATTTGTTGGTCACGACACAACTAAAAGAATGTCCTCAGTTCAAAATAAAAAGACTATTCGATACCACTAGAATATATACCAACATGCAGGGAAGGCATGTGAGAACGTGGTCAACAACAGTCACATATTACTCGGGTCTCGGGATATGGAATATGGAAATTATTACAAGATGCGAGTCGATTCGGGAGATTAACAACAGTCACATAGCATAGTTAAGGGGTCCTTCAATTTAAGCCGTGATACCATCAAGTCCTAAAACGATCATCCGAGCCATGTCCCAAATTAAGCACCCTCTCGGAACGGGTTGCGAAACTTGAGGCGGACGTAAGTACCCTCGTCTCCGGCCAAAAGCAGCAAACGGCCATCCTTGAGCAGATACAAGAATCGATTGCCAACCTGCCGCTGCAGGTACTTGTGGGGCGCTCTTAATTTCTTTTCCCTTGAAAAATACAAGCAGTACCAGCCGGATGCCCGGATCCATATTCTTTTTTGACTTTGGAAAAATTCTAAAATATGACCAAGGGGGAACAAGAACAAGATGGTAGCCGCAGCAGCAGCGGGGCCGTAGTACCATCAACACAAGGTCTTCCACAAGCTTCAAACAGGTTCCAACTCTCTTTAACAGTTGGCTCTAGCTGCAAAACTATTGCCTTTAATTTGATACACACACACGCGGATACATACATGTACTTTTTTAGAAGAAAAAGAAAACTGAGTGGTGGCTACCTACTAGATGTTTGGAACTCAGTACATCTATCCTTTCACGTGTACTTTTTGTTTATAACCAAAAAAAAAACTGACCGTGCAGCTTTTTGTTCAACCAAATAATTACTAAAGACCAATGTCAAGATGTGAAGATTGCGGCATATGCATATAGCTAATTGAGTCAAAATTCGGTAAAGCTTAATTCATGACCACCAGACTTCACGCCCCTGCTTATTCTCTGCGTACGAGCCTCTTGCGGATCACGCATAATCATTTTCAAGTTTCCATTTGCGCGCGCGCACACACGAGATAGAGATGAAGCAGGTGGCTGATGGAAAGAAGCCGGAGGAGAGAAAGGAGATGGAGGGGAAGGGACCTGCCGCAGAAGGCGATGCCGATGCGGCGACTGATGATGCAAAGGCCGAAGATAATCTGCAGTTGGAACAACGCATCGTGCTGCATGCTGAGCACAACAGGGTCGGCGAGGAGAATGAAGGAGATGCAGATGATGATGAAGGGTACGAGTTCGGAGAGGATGAGGAGGCTGAAGTCATGATCAGTAAGTGGGTGGCCATCGCTAGGTTCTATTTATCCCAATTTTTGAGCGTCAAGAGTATGTTCGCTGAGATGAGTATTGCAAGGGGCCTAAAATCACCAGCAGGAGTTAGAACTCTTGGCGACAACAAGTATCTCATTGAGTTTGAGGACGAGATGAGCTTCAAGTACGTCACCAAAGGGGGACCATGGAGGTATAGGGGTGATGCCCTAATCGTGGTACCCTATGACGGCGAATGCCGCCTATCCGAGGTGGAGATTGAAGCTATCCCCATGTGGATTCGCATCTACGACATTTCGTTGGGGATGCTAACCACTGGCTTCGTGAGAGCACTAGGCTCCAACATAGGAGAGGTGATGGAAATTGAAGAGTCGATTCTGGATTTCAAACGGGTTCACATCAACTTTGCTTTTGAGAAGCCTTTAATACCTTCGGCGCAGATCAAAGTCAAGGGCAGAGGGATAATGAGCTTCGTTGTTAAATACGAGAATCTCCCATATTTTTGCTTTAGTTGTGGGAGGATTGGGCATGCAGTGAGGGATTGTCCTGATGGGGATAGGAGAGCTGAGGGAGTCAATTTCAGTACTGAATTGAGGGCATCACCTTACAAAAAGGAGTATGGTAAGAGGCTAAATGTTCCTGCTAATGTTCCCAGTATGAGAAGATCACTGGACTTCAGTGGTGCCCAACTGGAAATAGCCAGGTCGACATCATGCAATTCACGATCTCCGGCTAGGCAGAACCAGCAGGATGCTAGGGGGAGGGCCAATAGCGAGCAGAAGAGGGGACGGGATAGCAAGGAGGAGAACATCGGTGAGAATGCTGATAGCGTGCAAGCTGCAGTTGAGAGGGAGCTTGCGAAAGGGGTGAGTAACATGGCGGTTGAAGAGCCTGTGTTGGACCTAAATGCCAAGCCAAACACGAGCTCGGTGGATCAGGGAAGAGTGTTTGGCCTAGACTCTTTCGTTGACTCGAGTGATGACTCGCTTAGAGACATGGAGGAGGATAATGAGCAGAAGCCGGGTAGCTGGATGGATGGGCGAGTGGTGAATATGCGGAGTGGAAAGGAAGCAGAGGTTGGCATACAGAAGGAGGGGAAAGCAGCGATGAAAAGCATGCACGTTACAAGGGAAATTGATAAAAACCGCAAAGCACGAAAGGCGGTGAAAGAGGGAATTGCGGGTTCAATCAGGCACTTGCAGGGCTATCTGATGCTGCAGGCCCCTTTACTGGTGCTCCAAGCGTGCATATGGGCAGATGGCATGGCACTTCTCTAGTAGCCTAGGCCGCTGCTAGCAAGGGAGTTGAGGCGCCAGGGATGCCGACATCCAAAATCAGCAAGGAAGGCGAGTCCCTGGCAAAAAAGGCGAAGGTGTGGTCTGCAAATGGTAGTACCCTGACGGGAGCTCATGGTGAGCCCCGTTAGGAGCAATGAATGCCTTAGCTTGGAACTGTCGAGGGTTAGGGAACTCCCGTACAGTTCGAGAATTGTGCGGCTTTGTCCGCTTGTATCACCCCAAATTGGTTTTTCTGTCGGAAACTAGGATGAGTGCCGATAGGGCGCAAAATCTTGTGTGGCGTCTAGGGCTTCGTAATTCTTTAGCTATTAGCAGTGTGGGTCTTAGTGGCGGCCTTGCCCTTTTCTGGGATGAGGCGGTCTCTGTTACTTTGTTAGGTCAAGGTGTGCATTTCTTTGATGTTCTAATAAAAGAAAGTCCGGACCAGGATCCCTGGTGGGCTACATTCGTTTATGGCGAGCCTCGGGTGGAGAATAGAAGAGACATGTGGGATTTGTTGAGAAATTTAAATGATAGTTGGGATGGGCCTTGGTTAGTTATGGGGGATTTCAATGAAACCATGTGGCAGTACGAGCACTTCTCTGCCACGCAAAGGCCGGAGCGTCAGATGCAAGATTTTAGAGAGGTCCTAAGTCACTGTGATCTCCATGACCTGGGGTTTACAGGGCTGCCGTGGACCTATATCAACAACCAGGGAGGTCAGCGTAATGTGAGAGTTCGTTTGGATAGAGGAGTACAAACTCTGCGTGGTCCGCTGCCTTTCCCGATATGACCATCTCCCATGTTAATTCCTCCTGTTCTGACCACAAGTTGCTGGCCCTTACACATAGTGGGCCCCTTAGAAATGAGAGGGTTTTTTCGGGATTCCGGTATGAAATTATGTGGGAACGGGAGGAGAGCCTCGTTGTGGAAATAGAAAGAGCGTGGGCTCGTAGGAATCCAGGGAGTGATCTAGGAGTGTTAGCTGAAAATCTGAAACAGATGTCGTTAGCTCTTAAGAGCTGGAGTAGGGAGAATTTTGGCCATGTTACTAAAGAAATTGAAAGGTTACAAAAGGAGTTAGTTGATCTAGAGTGGGAGGATCCTGTGAGAAACAGGGAGGTTATTCAATCTAAGATGAGATCGATGAATGAGATCCTGTATAGGGAGGAGATGATGTGGCTCTAAAGATCTTGTATTTCCTGGCTCAAAGAAGGTGACAGGAATACTAAATTTTTTCACAGGAAAGCTGCTTGGCGCGCTAAAAAGAATAGAATTAAAAAACTTAGGTGTGAGGATGGGAGCTGGTGCACTAAACAGGATGATATGATTATTATGGTCAATGATTATTTCAGGAATTTATTTTCTGCAGATCCTGATATCGAACATGAGGAGGTTGTGAATTTATTTCAGAGCTGCATCATGGAGGAGATAAATAACGAGCTCACCAAGCCACAAGGCGCCAGGGCCTGATGGTCTTCCTGCTCGTTTCTTTCATCGCAACTGGGTCCTACTAAAGGAGGAGGTTATTAATTCGGTACGGAATTCTCTTGTCTCTGGGATAATGCCTGAGGGGGTGAATGAAACAAAGATTGTTCTAATTCCAAAGGTCACCTTCCCAGAAACTCGGAAAGATTTCCGTCCTATTAGCTTATGCGACGTTCTTTATAAGGTTGTTTCAAAATGTCTGGTGAATAGGCTTAGGCCCTTTCTTGATAATCTAATCTCCCCGAATCAAAGTGCTTTTATTCGAGGGAGGCTGATTACGGATAATGCTCTTATTGCTTTCGAGTGCATTCATGCGATCCATAGCAGTACAGATGCAAGGGGGGATTACTGTGCGTACAAGCTGGATTTATCCAAGGCGTACGACCGTGTGGATTGGGGTTTCCTAAAAAGCATTTTTACTGAAGCTGGGCTTTAATAGTGTCTGGGTGGAACGGATCATGTCATGTGTGACATCCGTCCGCTACTCTGTGAGCTTCAATGGTGTCTCTACACCTCTTTTTACCCCTACTCGTAAGGTGATCCGTTGTCGCCGTATCTCTTTTTGTTTGTAGCTGATGGTTTATCTGCACTAATACAGGACAGGATCCAGAGAGGTAGCCTGCAGGAGATGAAAATTTGTCGGCGGGCTCCAGGCATATCCCACCTTCTTTTCGCGGATGACACAATTCTTTTTTTCAAGGCTGATCATCATCAAGCCCAGCAGGTAACGGAGGTGGTGCAAGCATATGAGAGATGCACAGGCCAGCTAATTAATCGTGCTAAATGTTCTATTCTGTTTAAGAAAAAAGAGAACACAGAAGTGCAGGACCAGGTTAAAAGGATCTTGGAGGTGGAAAATTCTACTTTAGAGGCCAAATATCTTGACTGCCCACTCCATCAGGGCGTATGAAGGGGGAGCAGTTTCAACCGTTGAAAGAGAGGCTTCGGAAAAGATTAACAGCTTATACGGAAAAACACTTATCGGCTGCAGCAAAAGAAGTTCTAATTAAAAGTGTGGCCCAAGCGCTTCCTACCTATATAATAGGAGTTTTTAAGCTGCCACTATCAGTGTGCAATGATCTAACAGGTATTATTAGGGATTTCTGGTGGGGCAGTGAGAAAGGAGAAAGGAAAACAGCTTGGATTGCGTGGAAGAAGGTGATTCTGAAAAAGTGTCAAGGTGGATTAGGTTTCAAGGACATGAGATTATTTAATCAAGCTATGTTGGCCAGGCAAGCGTGGAGGTTGCTGGAGAGGCCAGATTCGCTTTGTGCTAGGTTATTAAAAGCTAAATACTTCCCGAGATGCACAGTTCTTGATTCAGTTAAGAGTGCCAACTCGTCTGCAACCTGGCAGGCTGTACTCCATGGCTTGGAGCTGCTAAAGAAGGGGATTATTTGGAGGATTGGGAATGGCTTGCAGGTGAGAATTTGGAGAGATCAATGGATTCCATGCGACTTCTCCCTGAAAGTCTCTTCTCGGAGGGGGAGGTGCAGACTCCATTGGGTCTCTGATCTACTGAACTCGGATGGCACTGATTGGGACCGAGACAAACTCTTGAGATGCTTTCACCAAGCCGATAGAGAGGCCATACTTAGTATCAAAATCCCTAGCAGAAGGACTGGTGACTTTGTTGCATGGCATGGTGAGAAGTCCGGAATTTTCACTGTGCGGAGTGCTTATAACCTAGCCCTGAAGTGGGAAAATTTGGACTCAGAAACCGCATCGAGTTCGAATCCATCCAGGGACAGGGCTTCGTGGGTGCATGTTTGGAAGGGTGAGGTTCCACCGGAGGTGAAAGTTTTTACTTGGAAGCTATGCAAGGACATATTACCTACAAGGCTAAATAAATTCGTGAGAACGTTGGAGGAGGATAGTCAATGCATGATCTGTGGCCAGGCAAGAGAAACTAGCTACCATGCAACGGTAGCATGCCGGGCGGCGCTGGATTTGCGGGAGGCCATGAGGGAACATTGGCTGTTACCGGATGGGAACTGTGGCACTACTCGGGTCCGGACTGGTTGCTATTGTTGCTGGATAAATGCAGTAAGGAACAACTGGACTTGATTAAGCTATTGCTCTGGCAGGCGTGGACAAGGCACAATGACATTATACATGGGGCAAGATCAGTAAGTATATTTGACTCTGTACATTTCTTGCTAAACTTGCAATCTCTTACCTTGCAGAAAGAGAATCGGATGGTCGATATTAGAAGCAAGGGCAAGGAACCTGTGGTTGATGTCGGTGGTCGCAGAGAGGAGGGAGCTGGGGCGACCACCAAGGGGGGATGGCAACTGCCGGAGGAAGGCTGGACAAAGGTGAACGTTGATGGCTCCTATGTGGAACGTACAGGCGAAGCTGGCGTAGGCATCATTGCACGGGACCATCAAGGGGATATCGTATTCTCTTCGGGGAGGATCCTCTTTGATTGCGCAAGTGCAGCGGAGTCGGAAGTCAGAGCCTGCGTGGAGGGGCTCAGACTAGCTGCTCAATGGTGCCCGGTCCGGTAATTCTGGAAACAGATTGTGTGCGTGTGGCGCTAGCGCTTCAGGCGACAGGAGATGATAAATCAGATCTTTGTTTTTTGATCGCTGAACCGCGCGAGCTAGGTAGGAATCTCCCTGGTTGGAGGGTTTCCAAGGTTAAGAGAGAGGATAATTGTGTTGCTCATGAACTAGCAATTTTGGCTAGCCGAAGTATAAAAACTGCTGTGTGGCTGAGATAGGCTCCTGCGTGTGTCCTTGATCTCATAAACACAGTGTAAGTCTGCTTCTGATTAGTCAATACATATCTCTCTTTACCCGAAAAAAAAAACTATACAGCACAATCTGTTTTTTATGCGTGCCGCTGCACGTGTGACTGACTGGTATTCTTATATTTGAGATTCTTGAAATCATGACCACGGCTGTGTTTTCAGTGTCTAATCTTTGGTTGTTATTTCGGATTCTTAATAATAAAAAAGGAAAAAAAATCATGACCACAGCTGCTCTGTTGTTTCTGAAACAAATGAAATGTATTGGGTGGACTATCGTCCAACTACTCCAGAAACAAAAACAATCAACCCATTGCTTCAAAGGAAAAACAGAGTCCAACTATCTTAAATATGTAGTCAGTCACCCAGGAACATAGGGAGGGACTCAACATACACTTGAGAGTTAGTTTTAAAAGCTGACTTGTAGTGAAGAAGTGTGAATGGATGGTTTTTTCAATTGCATAGTAAATAGTTTCGTCGATGACATGTGTTTACAAACATTGTTACTGCAGGCTCGCTGCCTTGGTTTTTCCTTTTTTTTTTTACCTTGGTTTTTATTTTAATATTATATTACTAGTATGTCAACCTCGTGCAAAGCACGGCCTAATATGGAACATAAATATTAGAAATTTTATATAAATTTAAGACCCACAATTATTCAAAATGGATATTATTCAATATTACCCATATGTTCACACTTTAATAGAACATCGGTATATATACATAATTTTCCATCTTATCTATCTATGACAGGATCTAGCTAATTAACATTTATATTTTTATAATAGGATAGTGGTAATTAACATGCAAATTTAGAGGATTGCTTCAAATTATCTTTCATAATAACATAATACGTGATTTATATGCATGTTAGTTTATATTTTTATTCATTTTTCATAATGCTAATTTTTGTGCAAATTTAGAAGTTACTTTAATTCATTTCTCATAATGGCATGGTGAGTAATTTATATTCAATTTTTGGGGTTTGTTTAATTCATTTTTCATAGTGGCATGGTGGATAATTTGTATGCAAAATTGGGGGTTAGTTTAATTGGTCTTTCATAATGTTATGGTGTGTGATTTTTTTAAAACAATATTATAGATCAAATGACTAGTATTATTAGAGACTGCTTGATAGATGGCCAGATGTTTCTGATTTTTTGTGGGAGTTTCTAAGATTTATCTATTTTCCTCTATCATGTTTCGTAGTTTGTGCTTTTTTGAACTTCTAATTAGTAATAAGTAAGATTAGTTTGTCACTCTTCACGAGCTCGCAGCCCCCACGTGCATTTGATCACCTCCTCAGACCATAGTCACCAGTGAGTGGAAATGGATGTGGAAAACAATGTTTACGTACTGTATACATAGTGAAAAAACAATGATTGCACACTATATATGCGGTACAAATGCACTATCTGATGACCATGGTCTCAGCAGTGGAGCTTGGAGGAGCGGCCGGAGACAGAGCAGCAGCTCATCGGCCAGGTCCTCTGTTTGCCGTGATCCGCACAACGGATGCCCGTCATCGCCGACAATTCGACAATGTCCCGTGTGTGTGTATATATATATATATATATATATATATATATATATATATGGCGTGCCTCTGGGACACAGGGTGCGTTGCGGCATGGACGACCATGGTCAACCACACGTATACATCGCTGGGATATATTGGGAGGGACGGAGGAACACCCGTCGGTTCGGTCTTACGCAATCTTCTCGTCAACGTCGTAATTAATCGCAAGTTTATTATTCATGCCCAATGGCCAATGGCATCTCCAGGGACAACTGGGACAGGGAGGAAGCTGTAGATCGACCGACCCCAAGAAGAAGGATCGAAAGCATGGTCCAGCTCGCTGTGTTTTGATCTTAGGGAGCACCTGCAGCTATCCGGGCCATGTTGGCATGGACCAGGAGTAGTAGGCACTACAGCCACTCATTGACAGTGATATATTTCCCACATAATTAAGGTTTATCCACGATAAAGAGCTGGCATCTACATTGCAGGGATGCTTTTTTCAACTATAAATATATAGTTTGATGGATCAAATGGGTTTACAAACAATGAAACAATGTGCCTAACTGCAGGTCCCTGCCTTATTTTTTTAATTTCAAAAATAAGAAAACTTACTTTCCCGTAAGACTATTGTGAACAGAGAGTACAAATGGACGTGCAAAACATTGTAGACGCTATGTAAAGATACATATTGTAAATAAAGTAGAGTTTAAAACAAAAGATTAGATATAGAAGGTTGGATGGAAATGGAAGGTCCCATAACGATAGCCTAAGATGAAAAAGAGAGAGTACAAGTTTATTACTTTAATTTTATTTTATGATTTCGTTGCTTTTTTAATTAGTTTAAAAATGAGCGAGCAGGCGTGGCCAAACAACATTCAAGAGTGTAGGTTTGGGTAGAGGTAGGAGCATGGATGATGCAGATAGCAGGGAGCGAGGAGCAGCGTCAAGTAGCATTCAGTATATAGGGGAGGTAGTAGTAGGTTTGGGCAGAGCTAGAGGCAATGGCAGCATGGATGATGCAGAGTGCAGTGAGCAAGCAGTGGGCGGCGTCGACGCGGCGGCGCATACGGGACATGTCCCTCTCCATGCGTCTGCTGTTGCGGATGGTTTGGAAGAGGGAGATGTTTTCGTATGCGTCGACCAGGCGGGTTGCTGCCTCGATGGTTGACCGGACGTCGTCGTCGTCGTCGCCGTCGCCATCGTTGCCGGCGTAGAGACGACGATGGAGGTGGAGGAGCCGGGACGTGCGGCGCTTGAGCTTGGCGCACTGGAGGTTGCAGGAGCGCAGACGGAGCAGCTTGTCGTCGGCCAGCCGGAGGAGCGTCGACGCGTCGACGCCGATGATCTGCAGCACCAATGCCACGAATGACAGAGCGGCGGCGGACGTCTCCCACCAAACGCCGGCGGCGGCCATCCAGGTTATTATCGATCGATCCGCCAGTTGAGGTAATGTGGGAGGGAGAGGACGATGCCACACTAACTCCGAAGAACAGATCGCCGACGATCGAGCCGATGCCGGATGGTGGGATTAAGCTCCTTTTATTTATTTATAGGAGCCTGGGATCGGGACATGCACGCAGCGCCAACGCGTTCGGTAGTAGAATACTGCCGCAGTATAATACTGCTGGGCACATGCAGCAGGCAGCGGCACGCGGAGTCGACGGACACCACGGCAGAGATGCGATACGATTCAATCTTCATACATTTTGAAACAAATTTTGAACAAGCGGAATAATAATTAAAGTTTTTTTAAACAAACTAATCGTGCCGTGCATTTGTGAATGGAAAGACTACCAGCTTACATTACATGCCATAGCTAAACATGTAATAATTATTAGTAAACATGCATGGGCCAAAACAAATATAGGTTGCAGTCGTTCCTGTCGCGCCAGGCTATTTCCAACTAGTGTACTCGTTTCCATTCCCCGTTTTCTATTACACTCTGTGTATCATGTCATCTACGATATAGAGCAGTGTTGGAATATTATTTATTTTGAGTAGATAGCCTTAGACCGATGTCACCAGATGGTGAAAAAAATTATGAAAAAACTGTTTATACACTGAGTGGAAAAATACGGTTTACAGTGCAGATACAGGCCTGGTCTCCCCCGCAGCGACGACTCGCTTTGCTGTGACCGGCCATATGCATGCATGGGCTGATGGCGATAACGCAAAGCAAGTTCCACGGGGACAGCGGGGCCATCTTACGATTGCCCCTAGGAACCTCGGGAGGGATGCAAGCAGCGTCTGACAAAAAAACATTAACAGGAAGAGACGGGCTCCCGCAGAGAATAAACGAATTGTACGGGTTCCGACTTCCGAGGCGATGCCAATCTACACTAGATCGTAAACAGAGTCAATTTTGTTGATGTCATCGGAAATTTTAACAAAATTGTCGAATTTTTTTTACTGCCATTGGAATAATTTTTCACTACTTGGTTGCCACTCCCGTTACATACCATCAAATTCAACTCATTGACGAGAGGGACCCAGAAGTTACAGTGCCAAACGGAGTTCCTACCGGCAGACGCGACCGGGCGGACGCTTGGACTGGGCGCGCGCTTGGCGGACACGCAGCCTACCGGCGGCCGCCTGCGCTTGGACTGGACCGGTGCAGGGACTCCCTACCGGCGGCCGCGTGTGAGAGAAGACTCCACAGGGCTGCACGCCGGGCGGACGTGCTGCTGGGCGCTGCCGAGGAGGGAGGCACTGGCGGTGACGCGGGGGCGGCGAATCGGAGCACCAGGAGGGAGGAGGCAACGAGGCGCGCGGCAGCGGGGCAGGTGTCGGGGAGCACTAGCGTCGAGAGGAGTGCCGGGATGGAGGTGACCCTTGGCACGGCGGCGGTCGTAGCCATGGGCACGGGGAACCCCGTCCTCTACAAGCTTGCGCTCGTCCCGCTCCGGGAGTAACCCTTCTTCCCGTGCACGCGCTCCCAGGCCGTGCCCTCCGCTCGCCCAGGCCGTTGCGCGGCCCTCCCGCCCGGCGCACTGCTTCCCCGCCTCCTGCTTCCTTGCATTCTCCCCCGCGGGCCGCCGCGCTGCCTCCCCGCCAGCCATCGCGCGGTCGCTCCAGCAGGCCAGCGCACTGCCTCCCCGCCTCGATGCCTGGCCACCGGCTGCCGCGGTGACGACGGCAGATGAGGCGCGGCGAGCACGGCGACGACTGCGGACAAGGCGAGCGCGGCGACGACGGTGGCGTCCTGGTGCAACCCTACTGCCGGCCTCGTGCACCACCACCTCGCGCGACGTTGCTCTGACGCCCCCGCGCTCGCCTCGCGCCGCCGCGGCCCCTGTGCCTGCCTCCTGTGGTGAAAGGGAGGTCGCAGAGAGGCTGGGCGAGCGGAGGGCGCGGCCTGGGCGAGCGCAGGCGCCTCGGACGAGCACCACCGGCGCGGGCCATCGCCAGGTAGGAGGCTAGACGGAAAAGTTCACGGAACGTGACAAAATGGTATACAAGGGATCGTAAATTCAAAAGAATGGCAATAAAGGAAAATCGAAAATTTTGATGGCACTGAGAACCTCTAAAATTTCCGATAACATTGAGAGGAAATTGACTCATAATATGGGGGCAGCACGTGGCAGTGGATTCCAGCCCCTATTATTATTCATTCATGCATGCCTGACGGACCTGCAGCAGATGCGGCTTCTATTGCATTGCACATCAGTGTTTCATTCCAATTAACAACCTGTCAGTATGCATGTTTTACAACTCTTCTTTGATTGGCACTGCTGTGATTCAAATCATTGTTTTACTCCAATATAAACCTATATACGGTTACTCAGTAATATATATAGACGGAGTCAGTAGTATTATTCAGAGAAATCAAAATTCTTCCAAAGGCAGTGAGTGTATATATGCTAACAACATATTACCCAGGATGATGATCAGACAAGTTTAAGCACAAATAGCAGTATACCTTTTCATCATGTGCCTTGGCATGGCCACACCGGAAAATTATCATGTCCTTGGCCATTGAAAATAAGCAGGTACGTGCTTATCCAAAAAAAAAATTCTTTAGCACGGAAGAATAAGAACAAGAACAAATTTTCATAAAATGTATAGAGTATTCATAACCTAAGCACATCATGGCACCTGTGGCGGCTCCCCACATGAGCTCTCTCGTTTTTTTTTCTCTCACCTAGACACCTACTATAACATCAGTGCCATGTTGGCAGCAGAGTTCATATGGCATCTCTAGGGACGAAGCTGCAGAGCTCAACAAAAATACAAAAGCGTGAGCTCATGACAACTGCCTAATTAACTGAACCAAGCAGGCACTTGAAAGTTTTCAATTAACTACGTACATACTTTGTTCATGTCTAAACTGTATTGATTGTTTTTTCAGCTACCTAGCTAGTTCATCAAATAAAGTAGTAGCTCTCGTGAGTAACATCTCCAATGGAAAACCCATGTCAACTTGTAAGGAACACAGGTACCGCCTCACGTAGATGTTCCAATTACTCACCAGCTCTTGGGAACCAAATATTCAAGAGTCCGTTGACAAGAGTATAATATCGTCTCAACCAGCTACTGCAATGGTTAAAGATTCAAAGTACCTTCAGAGTACGCTAGCTCAAGATCGCAGAGTGAGGGGTACAGCAACGGCAAGGGGTTTATATAAACCCATCCCGACGTGGCATTGATGCGGTTAATCTCTATTTATATATTTAGATGTAGATAGAATAATACCGGCAGCCTATTAGATCAACTACTCCATAAACCCGTGCGGTAAGGAAGTTCTGTTTCCTTGCCTTGGCTCTAGAAGTCCTGTCGGCGGACATAAGACGGAACCCCGGTGGTTTGAAGGCACGTAGCCACTGTGTCTAAGATTGAGCAGGCGTAGGGGCGGATTTAGGGGGGGTGCAGGGTGGGCTCAAGCCCCCCCCCTACCCTTGCAAATGCCATGGAGCCCCCCCTAAGCCCCCCAATAATTTTTTAGGAGGAAGAAAGAAGAAAAGGAAGAAAATGAGGGAGAAAGAAGGAAGAAGAAGAAGAGAGCCCCCCTAGCTTTCCATCCTGCCTCCGCCAGCGAGCAGGCGGGTACGGTTTCGGAAATGACATATTGAATAGGTCTGTATACCCTCAAGGGAGTTCGTTCCATAGAGATCTGACTTAGAAAAAGGAAGCTCTGCTAAAAGCTAAATCGCTAATAAGTTCAAACATCAGGAGATATAGTTTTAATTCTTAGTAATATTAAAGGTGATTATTTTGATTCATCTTTCATAATGACATTGTGGGCAATTTATATGCAAATTTAGGAATAATTTTAATTTATCTTTTACGATGGCATATTGGGTAATTTGTGCAGATTTAAGGATTATTGTAATTTATTTTTTTATAATGGCATGGTGAGTAATTTATGTGCAAATTATGGAGTATTTAATTTATATTTTATAATGGTATGGTGGGTAATTTTAATAGAAATTTAGCGAGTTATTTTAATTCATATTTCATAATGGCATGGTGAGTATAACTTTTATATAAATTTAGTGGGGTATTTTATTTTATCTTTCATAATGGCATGGTGGGTAATTTTTTTAAAAATATAATAGATCTAATGGTTACTATATATAATTAGAGATACATGATAGACGACAGGATGTTTTTTTTATTTTTGTAAGAATTTTTAAGATTTATTTTTTTCTTAGCGCATCTGGTGAGGATTAACGTAGATACTTCAAAAAGAGTCTTCAACTAGTAATAGTAAAATAAAATGTAGATTCTAGGGGACATGTCAGCATGTGATCGTGCATCCCACTTGACACCAGATCGACGGCCTTGAGCCTTCCCGTGGGGAGGGAGGGACCAATCCCGCTATCTTTAATTAGTTGAAAAAAAACAAGCCAGCTAGTAGGGAGCGTCAAACATTCAGCTGCAGCTGAGGTAGTAGCATGGATATAATGATTCAGATAAACAGCAGCGAACATGTCCCTCTCCATGCATGCGTCTGCAGCTGTTAGTAGGAATCTCGACGTGGCGGGTAGGCTATAAGGTCATCAAACAAATTAAACCCTTATTTGGACATGCAAAATAACAGCGTGGAATTTGGAAGAGAAGGTGGAATAGAGAGGTCAGTGATGTTAATTGCAGCCTGGATGGTTGACGATGCCACCTCTACCGCCGCCATAGAGAAGACGATGGGAGTTTAGATTTTTTTTATCTTGTTTGTTTGTTTGAGCCGCAATGGAGATGATGGAGGTTAAATTTTCTATCTCCGTTTGTTTGTTAGCGAGTAACGACGAAGTTTCATGCTTGGGTGGCTATCACCATTACGAAGGGATTGTTAGTACAGTAATAAAAAAAATGGGTGTTGTCTATAACCGTTATACGGACGCTCTAAAATCGCGTTAGATGCATGTGGTCTTCTCGGAGGACTGCTGCCTTCTTGGGCATCGCATAGCCTCGGCATGACAGCTGGGCCAGACGAAGAACGGTGCCGTATATATTGAGCCATATGCTTGAATTGGTCAACGCATAGCAAAAGTCCACAGGGGCAGAAAGTTTCGTGACGATTCAATAGATCAGTGCAAACGGCCAAATCAATTCAGCCAAGGCGAGAAGGAATTGTAGCCGCCCAATCAAAAGAAGGAAAAGAAAAGAAAAAGAAATTGATCCCACGAATGATGAGTGAGCTTCCCTTACCTCGACGTAGGGTGGAAGCGGGCTCATTTGCTAACATTATAGCAAGTCATTTTGACTCGTCCCAATGTCTACGAGTGGTTCCGTTTGTATCCTAGCCTCGATGTATGGTGGTGTTAGGATCCTTCAGCTCAGCAAGGCGTGCATTGCTGCGGCACGCAAAAAAATAAAATTCCTATGATCACGGTAATGAGTTCCTATAATATATTTTGCATGTAATCGCTAAAATTGTATTACTCCACTCCCCCCTTACTGTTTCCACGAATGCGAGGTCGATGATGTAACTCTATGGCGACAACCAACTAAGAGAAAATGCAATGAAATCAGGTGAGGGGGTCTTCCCCTCCCCGTTGAGAGTCCAAAAAAAAAAAAGGCTATTCGCACAGGACACCGTAGTCAACCCAACAATTCTACCATCCTGAGCTTTTCCCCTGTGTTTGCTCCTACAACCTACTAGGCTACTACCATCAGGGGCGCTTTGGCAGCAGGGCTCAAGACAAGTGTAGCCTAGTCAAGAAAAAAGTCTTGAGCATCCTCGGTATGAATAAAGTCGAAAGAGAGCCCCGCATTGTTATTTTAACATATTCAGAGCAGATAACAGGGTAATACCATATACGCATGCACCATGTCAACCAACCACTATCAGCGGTGAAATCTTGAAATTACCAACTACTACTGCATTGATTACTACTAGATCTTACAGTTTGCAGAAAACCAAAAGGGTAGCAGACCACCACATCCACATCTATCTACATAATGCCCAAAACTAAGCATCAATCTTCATCCGGTGTTTCCTCATCATCAGCATTGTTCCCATATCTCCACCCATCCTCAACATTGTTGCCCCTGTCTTCCTCGGTCTCCTCACTGTCATCTTCGTACTTCACCATGCCTGCTGACCACTGGTTCTTGACGCCACGGGCATCGGAAGGCACCACGCTCGAGATCTTGGCGCTGTAGGCTTTAGACGAGTGTGCCCTGTGTCCTGGGTTCGTCTTGCTTCTTTTGGGGTTTAGTGGAATGTCACCAACCTCAGCATAGCTATACTGATAGGCCGGTTCGTTCGCAGCATGCCAACCAGAGGAAGTACCGAGCCTACCGTTTTCCACTTGACCGTGTTAAGGATGCTGAGTTTTTAGATGGAGGTTCAGTTTGTAGCTGTGAATGTATGCTTTGTCGCAACCTTCGTAGGGTCAGACATATGGGCCGTCAGCAAAGCTTGTGGTCGCTGGAGCTGAGGCCTTCGGGGCGCTTTTTGGTTTTTCTGGTGGTGGTGGTGGTGGTGTATACTGCACTGCAACGGGAGTGCCAGCATGCATCAAGACCACCAATTGGACATAGTCAATTACACAAGGAAAGAGTGCAGAGTTCATAATCGTATATTAAAATTTATAATGTAGCACAATATGGGACTTTGAAACAACGATTATTTAGCTGTTTTAGTTATACTAAATCAATATGACATGAATCTTCTATCCAAAAAAAAAAAACCTATGGCACGGATCTGACTTGTTAGAAGTGCCACAATTTTTTGCAACCGGAACTTTTTTTTTAAACAAGTGTAACTGTAATATGCAATTAATCAGTTAAACTTGAAAAAAGACACAAAATCCTTCTAAAGACAGTGACTGTATGCAAACAACATAACACCCAGAGTATCGAGGTACCTTTCACCTGTAGATATATAAAATAAATGCATACAAAGGGCTTGTTTACCGATTTGACCTTCATCCTTAGAGATCTTTATAATTCCATAAATAACATAGAATTAAAGAAGGCATCTACAAGGAGGAATTCTTAGAATGCAGAAGGGCAAAAACGAGTTATGGTGCCAAACAACATGGATTTTTTGTCTAGGATTCTCTGCCGCTAGGCACAATCCCATTATCCCAGAAGTAGATATTTGGAGATACTAGAGATTGTAGAATCTGGTGTGAACCAAACACCCCCAAAATCCTTCTAAAGACAGTGAGTGTATGCAAACATAATACCCAGAGTATCGAGGTACCTTTCACCTGATAGATATATAAATTAAACGCATATGAAGGGCTTGTTTATCTAATTGGCCTTCATCCTTAATGTTAGAACGGGAGGAGGATTCTAGACAATGCCCAAAAGTAACACGCCCACACCCTTAGTGTTCTGTATACATATGGTTATACAATAGGCCACTTGGGCCATGGGCCTCATGGGCTGTATATTACTATCTAAGATACATACATAGCATAGCTGCTACACTTAACACCCCCCCTCAAACTCAATGTGGATGTTTATTACGTGCCAGACACATTGAGTTTGAGAAGATAGAATCTATGTTGTTCCTTTGTTTGAGCCTTAGTGAAGAAATCTGCCACTTGAAGTTCAGAGGAGACATATTTGAGATCTATGGTAGATTGTTGGCAATGAGATCGAACAAAGGATGCATCAACACCAATGTGTTTGGTTAATTCATGCTTGACTGGATTATTGGCTATCTGAATAGCACTAGTGTTGTCACATAAAAGAGGTGTAGAGGTATCACATGGAACTCCAAGATCAGCCAACAGCCATCTGAGCCAAATTATCTCTGCTGTTGTAGTGGCCAAGGCCCTGAGCTCTGCTTCAGCACTAGAACGTGATACTGCACTCTGTCGCTTTGATTTCCATGCAATTGGAGAAGTACCAATGAAAATGCAGTACCCAGTAATAGAGCGACGATCCATAGGGTCACTGGCCCATGTAGAATCAGAGTAAGCATGAAGCTGCAATGGACTAGATTTTGCATAGAATAGTCGTTGTGATGCTGTCCCTCGCAAATACCTCAGAACACGAAGTAAATGTGCATAATGAACTGAGGTGGGAGCACTAACAAATTGGCTAAGAATGTGAACTGCATGAGCAATGTCTGGCCTTGTGATAGTAAGATATACAAGACTGCCAACAACATGACGATACCTCGAAGGATCAGCAAGTGGTGTACCATCATTGGCTCGTAGCTTAAGATTAAGCTCCATAGGTGTCTCTACTGTTCGAGTATCAGTGAGGCCAGACCGAGCTATCAAGTCTTGAAGGTATTTGTGTTGAGATAAATAATAGCCACGAGAAGTCGATGTGACTTCTATGCCAAGGAAATAACTCAGAGGACCCAAGTCTGACATCATAAATTGCTCAGCGAGACGTGCCTTTACAAAGGCAATATATTCATTATCATCACCAGTAATCAGCATATCATCCACATAAAGCAAAAGTAATGTCCGTCCACGTTCAGAAACATGAACAAATAGTGCAGGATCATGGTCACTGGGAGTAAAGCCAGCAGCTTTAACAACTGAGGTAAACCGCTCAAACCATGCACAGGGTGCTTGCTTTAAGCCATAAAGAGCATGGCGTAGGCGACAAACATAACCATCAGGGACCTTGAAACCTGGAGGTGGCTGCATATATACTTCTTCATGTAGATCACCATGAAGAAAGGCATTCTTAACATCTAGTTGAAAAATAGTCCAAGAATGAACGGCAGCCACAGCAATGAGAGCTCAAACGGAAGTCATATGAGCAACCGGAGCAAAAGTCTCCTCATAGTCACGACCATAAGACTGCTGAAAACCCCGAGCAACTAGGCGAGCTTTGTATCACTCAATAGAACCATCAGCTTTGGTCTTAACCTTGTACACCCATTTGCATGTAATAGGGACAGCATGTGGAGGTAAAGGAACCACCTCCCAAGTACCAGTATGTTGTAGAGCTGCAAGTTCTTCAGACATAGCACGCTCCCAAGCAGGAATGCCAACAGCCTCCTGGTATGAAGAGGGTTCACTAGCAGCACCAGCCATTAGATACCCATACTTGTCACGCGGATGAATGGTGGCTCTGTCTCTAAGATTATAACGGGGGGCCGGATTGGTTAGGGAGGTAGAAGGATCATCCGTGGTGCTAGGCTGAGAATCGGAAAGAGGTGGCTCATGATTTGATGGAGCACGAGGACGACGACTATAGTGAAATAGAATGGGATGATGTGAAGAAATAGGTTGTGCAGGAATAGGGGCATCAGAGGAAGGAATAGGTTGTGAGGTCATAGGTTCGGTGGAATGAATATGTTGTAAAGGAACAGAAGGAATATCAGGTGACGATTGGATAGAATCTATAGATGGAGCGGGTGATGGAGATGATAGTGAATCAGTGAAGATAGGAGGTAGTGAAAGGAAAGAAAGAGACTCATTTGTCGATGACGTGTTGGATGTAGATGAGTGAAAATAAGGGCGAGACTCAATAAAGGTAACATCACGAGAAATACGAATACTGGCGAGCAAAAGGATCATAACAACGGTACCCCTTATGCTCAAGACTATAGCCTAGAAAAACACACTCAACTGATTGAGCTGTCAATTTGGTCCGCTCATGAGGAGGGAGAAGAACATAGCATGTGCAACCAAAAACACGAAGATGATCATAACCAGGAGGGGAACCATACAGAACTTCTCCAAGACACTTGCACTGAAGGCGAGAGGAGGGTTGAAGATTGATCAAATAAACAGCGGTAAAGATAGCCTCTGCCCAAAAGTGGGCAGGTACAAAAGATGAAATCAAAAGAGTGCGAGCTGTTTCAATTATATGACGATGTTTACGCTCAGCAACACCATTTTGAGCATGAGCGCTAGGACATGACAATTGGGGAAGAGTACCTTCAGATGAGAGAAGTTGATGAAAAGCATTTGACAAATATTCCCCCCCCCCTGAATCAGAACGAAAAATCCGAATAGTAGAAGAGAATTGGGTATGTACCATACGAACGAAAGATTGATATGTAGACAACAGTTGAGATCGATGTTTCATAAAATAAATCCATGTATAACGAGAGTAATCATCAACAAATATAACATAGTATCTGTGACCACCTTTTGAAGCAAAAGGAGCAGGGCCCCACACATCAGAATGAACAAGATCAAAAGGATTTTTACTTCTAGAAACACTAGTTGGATATGGCAATTGTATTTGTTTGCCCAACTTACAACCAGTACATTCAAAAGAAGTGTCAACAGACACTTTACCAAGAGCACCCTGCTTAACTAAGGTGGACAAACGCGAACCACATAAATGACCTAAGCGATGGTGCCATTGAGGAAAGGTAACCGCGGGCGAAGCAAAAGATGACAAAGATGGTGGTGAAGATGTTGATGAAGACAACGGTAGATGCAGATGGTCAAGGATGTAGAGGCCGAAGGAGCCCTTATGGCGACGGCCAGTACCAAGAAGAGCTTGGGTTCGACGATCCTGAACAAAGCAAGAGGTATCATCAAACCCAATGAAACAATTCATATCGGCAAGCTGACCGACAGACATCAGATTCATAGAGAGTTTAGGTACAATTGAAACATTTGAAACAGTGAGGTTAGAGGTAGCAAGATTGCCATGATGAGTAACAATGCAAGTGCTACCATCTGCGGTTTGAACATGCTGATGATGAGTAAGAGGTTGACATAAAACCAATTGAGATTGATCAGAGGTCATATGGAAAGAGGCTCCTGAGTCCAAGACCCAGGGAGTTGAAGTACCTGAAACAGAAGCTGAAGCAATAGAGCCACCAGACATGTAGGCGCCAACAGGTGTGGGAGACTGAGGTGCTGCTGTCGAAGTAGTACTAGGAGGCATGATTGGAGGGGCTGCTGCTGCTGTACCCTTTTGAGATGATGCACGTTTCGCCCTAAACTCTTTCAAGAGGTGTGGATATTTCTTGAAACACCGCTCTTCAGGATGAGTTTTGCTACCACAATGCTTACATTTAGGTTTCTCTTTAGAAACAAAAGAGCTATCCATGGCAGCATATTGGGGAGATGCCGCTAGGACCGAGTGTTGAGAAACAGAATCAGGAGCAGCTATAGTGCGAAGACGCGTCTCCTCAGCAATCACAGCGGAAAGTGCCTCAGCCATAGTAGGAAGAGTGGGACGGCCAAGCAGCTGAGCACGAATAGGTTCAAACTCTGAACGAAGACCCATTACAAAGTGAAACATTTTATTTTGCTGCTCGTACTTATCCCTAGCAGCACAATCTTTGCAGGTTGAGCAAGGCTTTGGCACCATTGAATCTAACTGACTGGACAGCTTAATGAAAACAGCATGATACTCTTCGACTGTCATATCTTGTTGCTGAAGGTGATGGAGTTGTTTGAGAATGGAATAGCGAAGAGCAGAGCTGCTTTGTTGATACCTCTGTTTTAGAAAATCCCACGAAGGCCAGAGTCTTATGCTTGGATCAACACTCATGGCCAGAGTAGCCATTACACGATCAGCGACCCTCCAGTCTTTTGCATCTTTATCAGTAGTATCGGGGGGAGGATCGGTAAGATGTGATGCTAGACCAGCAGAAAGAAGAAGCATTCTAAATGAATAAGCCCATTCTCGATAGTTTTGGCCGGTCAATTTAATATCAAGCACAGGTGCAGCAAAGGTAATAGGGGCCATAGTAGAGCTAGATGCAACACTCGTACTCATGGTCAGCACTTCCCCCAACTTAAGTCAGCAGATAATGTCTATGGGCACCTCAACCAAAACTGAAAGAAAGATCCAAAATACAGAGCAGCAGCACAGGAAGTGACCTTTTCAATTTGAGGGAGACCGAGTCTGCTATGTGAGGGAGAAGCAGTAATCCACGAAGGCTTCCTTCCACCAGTAAGATGCAGCCTGGGCACGTGAGAGCGAGCTGCGCCCAAGAGATGCCAACAAGTCTGCTATGCGAAGGAGAGGCAGTAGCTTGTGCCCGTGATGGATTCAGGCGCACGGCGTCGGCGTCGGCGTCAACGTCGGCGGCCAGCGCCCAAGAGATGCAGCCGCGACGGCAGCCTGGGATGGGGAATGCGAGGTAGATGCAGCAGCTCGTGGTTGATGCGAGGGAGATGCAGCAGCTTGTGGTGATGGAGCCGCGACCGCCGGCAATGAGGGCTAGACTGCCGGCGACGGCAGCGGTGCCAGAGAACCAGGCTCTGATACCATGTTAGAACGGGAGGAGGATTCTAGAGAATGCCCAAAAGTAACACGCCCACACCCTTAGTGTTCTGTATACATATGGTTATACAATAGGCCACTTGGGCCATGGGCCTCATGGGCTGTATATTACTATCTAAGATACATACATAGCATAGCTGCTACACTTAACACTTAAGAGTTCTTTATAATTTATTAAATAACATGGAATGAAAGAAGGCATCTATAGGGAGGCCCCTAGAGGCTGACAGCAAATAATTACAGCATAATCGCAGCATACAACACAATAATTTGCAGCTGCACTGAGCAAATACTGCAATATACCTGGCATGCTAGCACTATGGCGCAGAAAATGTGGTTACGGAATATTTACTAATCATTTTACATATTTTTCAAATGGATATAGGACTGATGACGTAATTTAGTTATTGTATAAATAAAAGGGCAACAAGCAGCATCCATGAGTTCAAATGGATATAGGACTGATGACGTAATTTTCAAATACTGCAATAGTAAAGACTGCATGAAACAAGCAGTAACAAGGGCAAGTGCACACCATGAGTGATGATTACAGAAGTTTAAGCACAATAGCGGTATATCTTTTCATGTGACTTTACATGAGCTTTTAGTTTGGAGTCGCTTGTAAATCTTTTGCCACATCCGGGGAAATGGCATATGTGATAGTTCTCCAATGCATGTGTTTCTAAGTGTGACCGCAAGTTAAAATCCAATGAGAAGGCCTGAAATTCAAATAATCTATTTGTTAGAAGAAGTGCATTGTAGCCAAAGAACACAATCTTAAAGAGAAGACATCCATTCGCATAAAAAGAAAGGAGCTGGCTAGGGTGCTCTGAGTCAGGACACCATCCTGGTGCCCCCAACTCCCCACGCGCGCGCAAAAAAAAAAAAAGACCAACAAGAAGGCAGGGGCTAGTCAAAGGTTGGCATGCCATAATAATAGTTCACGATTACATACAGCATATGCTACTAGATATACAAAGGGTAGCATGGATATATACACAGAGGGTTTATGGTGGAGTGGCTGAAATTTGTTTTAAAAAAAGGCACAGAGCACTAGAAATCCATGGTACCTTATAGGTACATTGCTAGAGAGGGACGAGGTAATTACCTTATCACAGCCTGGATGTGGGCACACAAAATCCTTTTGCCCTGTGTGAGTAAGATATGTCTCTTCAGCTTGGAGCTATCAACAAATTTCTGCAAGACAGAGCAACCGAGTAATTAGGATCTACATTAACAATTTGAGAGTTCCCAGGGTAAATATAGCAGACGCTTGGTTACAAGTATTTGAGAAGACATGGCAGAAGGTCCTAAAGAAAATTTAAATGTGCACTTTTTTTGTTTGGGGCTTTACTGTACGATAGATAGGCTCAAATTGAGGTATGATTTGTTTTGTCATTACTGGCAATGGAATTACAGACAGAACCTTAAGAAAGCAAATATGCTATTCATAAATTACAGGACTGGTCAGGATAAAGGTTGGGCAACTACAGATGGCGCATAAGAAATAGTCAGATGTAGGAATACCCAGGTAAACAAGAACATCTTAATTTCCTCAGGGAGCAGTATCATGTTTAAATACTTCGTGTAGGCTAAACGTACATTTACATATTGTTGGGCGTCTAGCACAATTTAGACATGACATCATTTCGACTTAGTGTTGATCGCGAACATTTTACATATTGCTGTTAAATAAAAGAAACATTTTCAGACACCACACCACCCAGCAAACAAAACAGTACTAAAATATGGACAGTTGGGTGTGTTGTGGACTACGAACTGGACAATGACAGCATCGATTTGGGTCGACTAGGTTATTTCCCAAAATTCAGTAAGAAAAGTCCATGTTTCTAGGCTAACGATGTACTCCAGCGTATAGTGCTAAACGTTGCATGAAGCTTGCGAGAACGATCAAATAACCACGTGCGCCATGAACAGGATCAGCAGTATCAGTTTGCTACTCTGAAAACGTTCAATCGATTCTGTTAAAAGGAATGCTAGTAGCCACATCCAAGGAATCATTCGCAAACCCAACACAGTTAGACAGAGCAGCTGAATGCAAGACGAACAGATGCCAATTCACTTGTATCGCCACACCTTTTGAGCAACAGAAGAAGGGGATTTTGGTTGCATACGTTGTGTCCCGTCACAGAACTAGGGAAGGAAGAGCCACGTTGACGTGCCTGCCCCCTTTAGCCGCTGCATCCTCGAGCCACCTTGGTCCAGGTCGGAGCCTCCTTAGCTGAGGCTGGGACCCGAAGCCTCACCGGTCACCGCCACCGCCACCAAGTGGAGGAGAAGCGGCGTCCGGCCGGTGTCACGAGCCAGAAGGAAGGGGGACCAGGTGGGTGGGTCACGGTTTTCTGGGCCGGGGAGCATGCGGACCGTGAAACAAATGTCAAGGCCACCAATAGCCAACGGGCTAACAATCAGAATCCCCCCAAATTATATCCATGGCCCATGGTCAATGAACCAAAACATCATATAATCTCATATCAAGGTCTGATTTGTCATATAAGCTGCATTGTCACTACACCATTGCTCTTCTTCTCAGAATTCATTCAAGCATGAGAGCTATCTAGCATTGCTAATCTCAACAGAAGTACCTTATATAGTAGTGAAAGGAGCATTTTTGGGGCGTGAACAAAATAAAATAGGAGTATATAGTATATTGACACATATAAAATGCATATAAATAGTGCCTTGCTGTTGGGTTACACACGACGCGGCACCGTAAAACTACTTGCTTCTCTACGTACACACGCACAGTATACGGCTGGGTGGCAGAGCTTCACACGGCGTCGCTGCTGCACCATGTCCCTTTCCATTCTCCGGCTGAACAGTATAATCTGCAGGATGGAGCTACTGTTGTAGGCCTGGACCGCGTTGCAGGCGTCCTCGATCACTGACTGCACGAGTGGATCCCCAGCTAGTGCTGACTGGTCTAGTAGTGCCTCCAGCTCCGTGACGCGCTCCTTCAGCTTCCTGCATTGTGCCTTGCATGAACTTAAGCAGAGGAGCTTGTCGACGAATAGGATCAGAGCCAAAATGTCCAGGCCCAAGATCTGCATCAAGGAAGCAGCGTCACCGAGAACAGGCTCCCACGACGCCATGGATTGCTGCTGCTGTAGGTCCATTCCGAAAGGAGAGTAGGAGAGAGAGAGAGAGAGAGAGAGAGAGAGAGAGAGAGATCTCATTCATCATAATCATATCAAGAAACTAATAGATGCATATGCGTACAGAGAATAATGACATGATAACTCACCCCAACACGAACAGTAATGAACTCGCTCCTCTGATATCCTTCCTGATACTACCGGGTATTATGTATATATATATATAGGGCGTGGTGGGAGCCGTGCTTGGCGCCCGATAGCCAGGTCACTTTCCGCACAACAACGACGCACCCCGGTTTGGGGTTGACAATCCATGCTGATGGGGAAAAAAAAGTCTATTTTCCTTTAATGATATTTACTTTATCATCAAACATCCGTTTTTATTTCTATTTGTACCACTGTGTTCCTTGCCGTGAGATCTACAAAACAAGACCAATATCCAATACATTTTGAAGTTGTTTCATGCTACCATCATTCTGTCTACATGTCTCAGAGCGTTGATGACGACGAGGCAGGCCGAGCGGTTTCAGGCAACAGGATAAGGCGCCCTCCTCAGACCGCTGAGACGACGGCGGGGCATCGTGGCCTCTTGGGAGCGCATTAGCCGACGTGGGCCCATGGGATCAGCGTGAAAATTGCGGAAGGGCGAGAGGGAGCGGAGTCGCGTAGTCAGCTATAAGGAGTAGAGACTATAAAATAGTGCCTGCGTGTGTCAGCTGTCTCGTTAAAAAAAAAAAAAACCCCCCGGGGGAAAAAAGAGTACAACCGTAGTAGATGTTTTGCTGTCGAGTTACACGCACAGTAACGACTTGTTTAGTATTTATTTACACACGCACAGTAACTGATGCCATGGCGCGCGCGCTTCGGTTGCTATAGCGGAAAGGGACATGAAGAGAGAGATCATCGTATCAAGAAATAATTCATATACAGCCTAGTATATAGTTTGATTTGATACTAGATGCATATAACAGATAATAATGATGAGATGATAAGTACTAGTAACTCACCACAACACCAACAGTGATAAACTCCCTCCTCCTCTGATAATCCCGCTTACTCTGCATTAGGTACTACGCACGCTCCCATATATATAGACACGGCGCGGTCCTCAGAGTCTCAGTGCGTTTGATGACGACGAGGCCGCCTAATGGTTTCAGACGCCCAACGATACGGACAGCGACACTCGCGGGGTGCTGATGGAGGAGGCAAATTAGTCTTGATCGGAAGCACTTCTCAGTCACTTTCTGACCCACCAACTTAGAAGAAGACTAAGCGCATAGTATATAGGAGCAACACTTGTTTCCTAATGAGGATAGTATTGCCGATTCCTATCCATTTATGTCCTTTACTATTATATATATTTGCAATCTGCACATTTTTTTTGCTGGACAGCACATGGCAAAACCAGCACAGTTGGCTTTCTGCCGAGTGCGAAAAACAACAGCTACATACGCGATTGATGACCGTAGAGAGTTCAAGCGAAAAAAGGATACCAGAAGTAGTTGGAAACATTGTCGTCGGCTGAAGGTGCGTGCAGTAGACCAGGAAGGTCAGGTACGGTGGTAAACAATGAGAACACCAGGGTCCATCACCCCCACCAAGCAGCATGGTCATAGCTGCCACGGCCAAACAGCATGGCGGCCAACTCCGACACCATGAGAGAGAAATACATAGTGAGGAAGTATCAAGCCAAGAAAAAATGGCAGGAACATAAAAACAAAATTCGTTACTAAAAAATATCACCTTTTGTCTACAGTGTTTTAGACATTTGTTTTGAGCCCTTTGGTGAACGATGGTGGCTACATATCCGCCTCGTGCAGTTGGAGGTCACCTCGTTAACTCCTGCGTAGCATTAGCCTATGCCGTCCAGACTTTGATTACATTCTGTCGCTGCTGATACGGCTTCTTCCTCACCACAAGTCCAACGTATCATAGATTGATTTCTATTCCATTTGCCGTGGTGCCTGCAATTCTAAACGGAAGTACTCCCTACCGTTCGTTTTTGTATGTCGTTCCCGGCATGTTTGGAAAAATTAAGGAAACGGTGCAGTGACAATTTTACCCTTGATTTCGTCTCCCTCCGCTAGCTCTCGCCCACGAAAACAACATACATGCGACGACGGGAGCGGGGCAGCAAGGGGTCGAGGGCGGTGTTCGACGACATCCTGCAGCTCGAGCTTGGCCTGGTCGGCCGCTGGGCACCTCCTCGAACTCTTGCTCTTGGAGCAGCCCAAGTCCATGGGCCTGCCGAGGCCGCCGTGGAAGAGTAAGAAGAGGACCCAGTGAAGGCGACGAAGCCGCCGGGCCCGTCCGCTTCGCGTCATTGGTGGCGGCGTCGGCGGATCCGGGGACGGGCGACCTCTGCACCGCCGCGTCCCCGGCTACGCGCGACGCCGAGACGCCCTGCTCCGGACCGCCTTCCGCAGCCGCCGCAGCCGCCGTCCCGAGCGCCGCCGGTTCGTCTGCACTGCAAGCCGCCGCAAGGTTCAAGCTGCCCCTATTCTCCCTATACTAAGTAGACTGTATGTTCACAGTACTACTGTTTGTCGACTAGTTAACTGAACATTTAGCGAATTGGCAAAACCTGGTTAATTCCAACAAAATCCATGCTAACAGTTCAGTGCATTGTCGGGCGCTATATAGCTGCAGGAGTGATTCGTAGTTGGCATGTATGTTAGATAATGTTGGGCTCTTGTGGCAGTCCTTCATCATTAAGTGCTCAGACGTGGCTAGGCTTTGAAGTTGGACAGCTTGCAATTTCCATATACCTGACATAATACTTCTCAGTAAAAATAAATAAATAAAGATTCTCTGTAGCACATTATAAATTATAAGTTTTATGCAAATTTCAGTAGAGAGATCACTCGATTGAACCGCTGCCCTGATCCAAGGTCTTGATCCATTTGAGCAACAGATTGATGGATAAGACCTATTGTTACATTTCTGTTTGCACCCATTTCTGCTCAATGTTCTAAATCTCCGGCTAAGGCCTTTAGCCTTTTAAGTTTTGTAGCAATTTAATCATATCTGTTCCAGTCAAAATGAGAATGAATGGATACTATATTACTATGTCAATGTCATTCACAAATTACACACTAAAAAAGATTGAACATTTGCTCTCTGTCCTAGCTGCTTAATTGCTTACCAAATCTCAACTTACCCACACAAGGTTAAGTAAAACTTAACAAAATGAATGAAGCAGGAATTTAATCTGTCAAGGTGAGGATAAGGAACATATGCCTGCTGCTTGCTCTTGCCCTGGCAGAGATGGCTGTGGGCGTGCCACTGGTGTTGGTAAGCGTTGGTCAGTGTTCGGTGCTGCTGCTTGGGGACTGGGGATACGACAGAGAGTAGACGTGGCTGCTGCTGTTTTGGGAGAGGACCGGGAGGAGTGGAGGATGGGAAGGGGTGATCTTGGTCCTTGCCTTCGGTGTTCGGGACTCCGGTCGCAGTCGCTGCCAATTTGAGAGGGAAGAGAACACCACGTGCTCAATACTGCACATGTTGGAAGGAAAAGGAAAGTATGTGATGGCATGCAGACAAACCGCGCGCTCTTGCCTGCCAGCCTCCGCAACGCCGCACGCCCTTGCCTCCAGGTGTCATGGCAGAAGTTGATCTACGCATTATAGCAATGATGATCCATGCAACTGATGGAGCATTTGGTCTCAGACAATTGTACGTTCAGGTTAGGTAAGGGCTCTTTTACTGAACTTAACCTTTTTGTATTTTAATCTCCTTTTTACATGTTTCTCATGATCATCCTACGGTGTGGCTGCTTCGTACTGGCTTCTCAGCGTTGTTGTTCAGCTTGTTTTCTTATTGGACTTGTTTGTTAAACCTGACGGCTGGTGCATTATTTCTGTCTTTGTCATGCAAACAGGTTAACAGAATCAGGGAGCTTCCGCAGAACAATAAGATCATAGCCACTCACACCGACAGTCCAGATGTGTGTCCTGCCTTTTATACTGCTATGTAATTCTTGTGATGGAATCATTTTCTCCTTAACCATTCTCGTGAGGTTGTAAAGGGTCGTCTACGAGTGTTGAGCCTTTTTTCATTGACATTCAGGTTCTTATTTGGGATGTTGAAACACAACAAAAAATACACATGCTGCACTAGGAACAACTTAATCTCGCCCTGATCTGGTATGATTAATTGTTTTATTCAATGTACCATGTGTACTCTTTTCTTGCACAGGGCTCACTAACATCTTCTGTTTGTCAGATATTAATGGGGCACAAGTAAAATGCAGAATTTGCGATTGCCATATGTCCAGCTGAATCATATATGTTCTATCAGGAGGTTAGCCTTTTCCTACCCTTCTCTTTTTTTTCAACTATTTTTCCCATGTTTACGACTGGGCGTGCATTATGTTCATCATTTATTTTATTTTTCTAGCAGTTAATGATAAATTGCTAGCACTTATTTCTTCCTAATTAAGTTCAGATAAATCAACATATGATACCTCCTCCCTCTTGATATTGTTCATTGTTTTCCTAATTGATTCCATCTCAAGGTTCATGATTTCAAAGAAAACGGTTCAGATCTATCATGACTTGGCACTTGGCAGTGGATTGGTTGGTCAAGTATGCAGATCAAGGTGTTGGGCACTTTGCACTGGACACTTTGGACCCAACCTATTGCCAGAGTTCTCCCAAATTGTAGGGCATTTGCGAAGACTGGCAGTGGGAAACATGATTTTCTGGTGCTAATGGGTTAGTCAAATGAGTGTCATTGTTTCAGGTTCCTCAATACAGTCTTGCAATCAATCATGTTCTTCGGTTATTAATTGCTACTCATCTTGTATTTATCATTTTACAAATTTGAAAAATAGAGTCAAACAATCTGCTTGTTTGTAATAGCTATTTACATTGCAGTATTGCACAAACTTTTGTATGCATGTGGGATTTATTGTTTTGGATAAACTGATATACAGTGTCCTGATTATTCCAATTACATTCCTTGAGCTTTCGTCACAATGTATATTTTGAATCTGACATGAAAGTTTTGGCTGCTGCGACCACATGTCAATTAAACCCTAAATGAGAAGAGAAACCCAGTTTCCAAGCATCTGTATGTTGGCATTATCTGCCCTATTCCAAAGTAGGGCTGTTTGTGGTGCCAATGGTAACTAATGTTGATTAAACTTACCTAAGAGTAGGTTTTGGGCAGCTCTCTTGTGACACCCTCTCTCATTCATGTTGATTAAAATAACCTTGCTGTTGAAACCCTTGTTGCTTCACCTCCCGTTCAGGTTTAAAGGACAAGAGCAGTTTACTTTCTATTTCTATGAATTTTAATTAAATGTTAGCCTGTCGTTGGTTACCCTACCTTGAAATATATCATTATCTTATTCTAAATGACATGTGATTCATAGTTTCGCAATTGTATTGTGCTGGGTATGGTTTTGCTTCTACTAAATGCCTAAATGTTCAAGATCGCAGAGTGATGAGGCCCGGGTACAGGAACGGAAGGGGTTTATAAACCCATCCTGACGCGGTTGATCTCTATTATATAGATAGAATACATACTGGCAACCGGCGATTAGATCAATGTAGGTTCTAGGGGACATGTCAGCATGTGATCGTGCATCCCACATGACACCAGACGGCCTCCCCGTGGGGAGGGATGGACCAATGCCACTCTCTTTAATTAGTTGAAAAACAAGCCAGCGTCAAACAACGGTAATCAGACTAGACAGAGAGAATAGCAGAGGGCCGGAGGGATATTTCACTGCTACATGAACAGACAGACAACACTACAAAAACTGGACAATTTTCGGCAACCAAAAACCGACGAAAATAAGGCTTTAATTGCCGAAAATAGTTATATAATGCAAACAACATATATCACACAGAATGATGATCGCAGATCAGTTTAAGCACAATATCAGCATGCCAAGCCATCTCTCTCTCTCTCTCTCGCTTTTATTCGGTACCGTGAAGTGTGCTCCTTTTTTTTTTCCGTTTCCATTCCTTTTTGTTTTATAAATCTTCTATATTTTTTTATTTTTTTTCAGCGTACTATGAACACTATATTTTGAACCTAGAACTACTATTTGTGATGACGCTTGAGTATTTTTTTTATTGTCAAGGTATAAATCTCATTCGTGTTGCGGAAAAATAATATTATTTCAAAGGTAGAATATTGTGTCTTAAATATAGAATATATTTGTAAATGAATAAAATTCTTCTTGTGAATACAAAATGTTTTAGAATGTTTTTTTTTGTTTGTTACTGAAGGTAGACTATTTTTATACATAATTGATGATGGATCTCTTGACAAATATTAGCATCATGTGGACGTGCACGTGACTATGGACTATGGAGAGTATCAGTGGTATCAGTTTGCCACTATAAAAACACTCGATCGATTCTGTTAACACATGGCACGTAAGCTGAGCAGGCGTTGACTGACTCACTCTACGGTCAACCACATTGTCATATCAGATCCGTAGGCAGTGGCACAGCCGCTTATTGATGAGTGATACATTTTGCACATAAACAAGATTTCCCACAAAATTTAAAGTGTCTGCGTACACTGCATGGATGGTTTTTCAATGACATATATAGTTTCCTCAAACGGATAAACTAAGATTTTTTATGTTCTTGTCACCACCTGAACTGCAATTGTGATTTTATCCTCATTTTTTATAACTTTGTGATTTTGACAAGGTGAATTTATTTTTGCCCTTGTTTTTGCCCTGTTTTAACAGTTGACTGGAGGCAAATCGCATTAACTTGTGAAAAGTAAAGAGTAAAATCATAAAGTTAAAAAAACGATGAGTGTATCACATCTGCACTTCAAAGTAGAGAGATTTAAACAACTGCCTTGTTTTTTAAAAAGAAAAAAAGGAAAATCTACTCCCGCGGCCCATAAGAGGGGAAAAAAGAGATACAGAGTAGAACGTTATTTTTTAATTTTTTTATTAGTTTGTCGTCTCGATCAATTAGTCGAAAAATGAGGTACGTTTATAGCAGGCAGCGTGGGATCAAGCAGCTAGCTAGCATATATTCAAGAGCTAGCGGAGGTAGTAGTAGTATGTTTGGGCAGAGCTAGGGGCAGCATGGATGACGATGCAGAGAGCAGCGAGCGAGCAGCAGGCGGCGTCGACGCGGCGGCGCATCTGTCTGGGCCATGTCCCTCTCCATGCGTCTGCTGTTGCGGATGGTTTGGAAGAGGGAGCTGCTGTCGTAGGCGTCGATGAGCCGTGCTGCAGCCTGGATGGTGTGAACAAATACTCCAGAAACAAATACAGTCAACCCATTGCTTCAAAGGAAAAACGGATTCCAACTATCTTAGATAGTCAGTCACTCAGGAATTGAACACAGGGAGGGACCGACTCAACATACACTCGACAGTTCTAAACGCTGACTGGTACTGCATTGTCTGAATGGAGCATGTGCAGCCCAGGCATGGCGATGGAACCGATCGACATACGGAGTAGTATGAGGCAGCATATCTACCGCACCGTACTCCTGGCATCGTTTTCACTTGCTGTTCACGAGGAACATTGCCTTAATTTAGAGATTGGTGTTGGATAAAACCCAAGTAAAAAAAAAGTTCACCTACTTCCGGGCACCACACTTATATCCAACAAGCAAAAGATGACTATATGGTGTGAGCCAGAAACTGGACAATCCAAATTTCAGTAAGAAAAAAGTCCATGTTCCTAGGCTACAGATAGAGCGTATATATGGTGCTAAACATCACGTGAAACTTGACAAACACATCAAAATAAGCAGATGCGTAATGCATGAACAGGATCAACGGTACAAGTCTGCCACTATAAAAACAATCAATCGATTCTGTTAAAATAGAGGACTGCTGATACTAGCTAGGCGGAATAATGGAGCGCAAACGCAACGGTCTATTCGTCTGAGGCAACACATTTTTTGATGAGAGTAACACATTTCCCACAAAATTAAAAGTTCACTGCCTAATTGGACTTGTGATCAAATGCAGTGACAAACAATGTTCCTGCAGGCTCAGTCTTCTTGCATTGCATTGCCGAGGCAGGGAAATATTAATTTATATTTTTACCATCACGTTTAATGAGTTTCCACACTTGCATAACCCAACAATTCTACCATCTTTCCTGACGAACCCTAACTTCACCAGGCAGGAATTACAACTCCATCCTCAAGTACTACTACTACAATACAAGGCATGAGTTCGCCTTGTTTTCTCCTAGAACCTACTTGGCTACTACCATCAGCAGGGGGAACTTTTGGCAGCAGGCACCAAGATCGAGTAGCCCAGCCAACAAAAGGCCTTGAGAGCATCCTCACTCCTCAGTATGAAAAAGTCGAAAGAAAGCTCCACATTGGTCTTCAGTATTCAAAGAAGATAACAGGGTACTTCCATATGCTCATGCACCATCTCAACCAACCAACCCGCTATATACCTACGGTTAAATCTTGAAATTACCAGCTATTACTGCATTGATCACTACTAGTTCTTTAAGAGTTTGCAGAAAACCAAAAGGGTAGCGGACCACCACATCTATCTACATAATGCCGAAAACTAAACATCAGTCTTCATCCGGTGTTTCCTCATCATCAGCATTGTTGCCATACCTCCACCCATCCTCAATGTTGTTGCCCCCGTCTTCCTCGGTCTCCTCGCTGTCATCCTCGTACTTGTTGACCTTGCCTGACCACCGGTTCTTGATGCCACCGGCATCGGAAGGCACCGCGCTCGAGACCTTGGTGCTGTAGGCTTTAGACGAGTGGGCCCTGTGCCCTGGGTTCGTCTTGTTTCTTTTGGGGTTTAGTGGAATGTCACCAACCTCAGCATAGCTGTACTGATAGGCCGGTTCGTTCGCAGTACGCCGACCAGAGGAAGTACCGAGCCTGCCGTTTTCCTCTTGACCGTGTTCAGGATGCTGAGTTTTTAGATGGAGGTTCAGTTTGTAGCTGTGAATGTATGCTTTGTCGCAGCCTTCGTAGGGGCACACATATGGACGATCAGCAAAGCTTGTGGTCGCTGTCGCTGAGGCCTTCGGGGCGCTTTGTGGTCTTTCTGGTGGTGGTGGTGGTGGTGGTGTATATTGCACTGCAACAGGAGTGCCAGCCTGCATCAAGACCACAAATGGACACAAATCAACTACACATGGAAAGAGTGCAAAGTTCGTAATCGTATGTTAACAATCGTAAAATTTATAATGTAGCACGCTAGGGGACTTCGAAAGAACGATTATTCAGTTGGTTTGGTTATTCTAAATCAATATGACATGAATCTTCTATCCCAAAAAAATTATGATGTGAATTTGACTAGTTAGAAGTGCTACAACTCTTTGCAACCAGAAGTTTTCTTTTAAAAAGAAACAAGTGTAAACTTGAAGAAAATACACAAAATCCTTCTAAAGACAGTGAGTGTATGCAAACAACATAATACCCAGAGTATTGAGGTATCTTTCACCTGATAGATATACAATATAAATGCATATAAAGGGCTTGTCTATCGATTTGACCTTCACCCTTAGAGATCTTTATAATTCCAAAAATAACATAGAATGAAAGATGGCATGTACAAGGAGGCTCCTAGGCTGACAGCAAATAAGTACAGCATAATCGCAGAATACAACACAATAATGAGCAGCTGCACTGAGCAAATAACTGCAATATACCTGGCATGCCAGCGCTGCGGCTTAGAAAATATTGGGTTACAGGGATCAATATTACTAATCATTTTACATATTTCTCAAATGGATATAGGACTGAGGATGTGATTTAGTTATTGTATAAAAGATTAAAAGGAATAGTAAAGACTGCATGAAACAAGCAGC
This sequence comes from Paspalum vaginatum, assembly GCA_030272315.1. NCBI lineage: Eukaryota > Viridiplantae > Streptophyta > Magnoliopsida > Poales > Poaceae > Paspalum > Paspalum vaginatum. The sequence goes on along the minus strand of CM059020.1, from coordinate 561,749 downwards.
AACAAGGGCAAGTGCACACCCTGAATGATGATTACACAAGTTTAAGCACAATAGCGGTATACCTTTTCATGTGACTTTACATGAGCTCTTAGTTTGGAGTCGCTTGTAAATCTTTTGCCACATCCAGGGAAATGGCATATGTGATAGTTCTCCAATGCATGTGTTTTTAAGTGTGACCGCAAGTTAAAATCCAATGAGAAGGCCTGAAATTCAAAGAATCTATTTGTTAGAAGAAGTAAATGCACTGTGGCGAAAGAACACACAATCTTAAGAGAAGACATCCATTGGCACTAGGAGAAAGCAGCTGGCTAGGGTGCTCGAGTCAGGACACCATCCTGGAAACCCCCCACTCCCCCTATGCGTGCGAAAAAAAGGCCTCCAACAAGGCTGGGGCTAGTCAAAGGCCCAGCCTTGTGCGTGTGTGTTTTGGGGGGGGGGGGGGGGGGGGTACTTTGAAACTAGTCAGTCATGGAAGTCCAAGCTGGATGCTTTTCGTTGTATAAGGTAACATGGCAATACAGTACTTGAGTGTACAAAATACAATGAGGATGGATGGATCCAATGAAATTTGATTCGATTGTACCGAAAAATCAAAGGAACATCTTGAATTAGGTACAGCTGGCATGGCATTACAATAGTTGACAATTCGATAGGCATATGCTATTTGATACACAAAGGGTAGCATGGATATATACATAAAATAACTTGATAAACATAAGGTTTATGGTAGTGGATGAATTTTTTTAAAGACACAGGGCACTAGAAATCCATGGTACCTTATAACAACATTGCTAGAGAGGGACGAGGTAATTACCTTACCACAGCCTGGATGTGGGCACACAAAATCCTTTTGCCCTGTGTGAGTAAGATAGTGTCTCTTCAGCTTGGAGCTATCAACAAATTTCTGCAAGACAGAGCAACTAAGTAATTAGGATCTACATTGACAATTGAATGTTCTCAGGGTAAATAAAGCAGGTGCTTGGTTATAAGTATTTAAGACATGGCAGAAGATCCTAAATAAAAAGTAAATGTGCAGGTGTTTGTTTGGGGCTTTACTGCCCGATAGGTAGCCTCAAATTGAGGTATGATTTGCTTTGTCATTAGTTGCAATGGAATTACTGACTGAATCTTAAAGAAACAACTATACTATTCATAAATTACAGGAATGGTCAGGATAAAGGTTGGGCAACTACAGACGGCACATAAGAAATTGTCAGATGTAGGCATACGCCGATGTAAACAAGGACATCTTAATTTCCTCAGGAAACAGTATCATGTTTGAATACTTCGTGTAGAGTGCAGATAAGCTCACCCATGCATGACTGAGGTGGGGGGGAAAAAAGAAGAGGTGGGTATTGATGCTAGTCCAGAGGGGTGGAGATACCTTGCCACAGTTGGGCTCATTGCAGATATACTGCTTCTCATTGTGCACATTGGCATGCTTGCGGAGCGCGCTGACATCAACAAAGGTCTTGCCGCAGTTGTCGTAGCTGCAGAGGAAGAGGATCTCCGTGGTTGGTTCGGGCCTGGGCGCCTCTACCTCCAGCGCCTTGGGGTTTTCCTTGGAGCTTCTGTGCCCATCCTCTGCAGACAGACAGGGTGGGCCAAAGGAAGGGGCTGTAATTAGTCAGCAGACCATGAATCCGCCCTAAATCCATGAAGCATGAGCTTTTCCGATGGGCACCCAGACCTAGCCTCCGGAAATTCGAGAACTCACGCAACCCCAGAGAGGAGAATTGTTCTAAAAATAACAAGGGGAATGGAGAAGATTTAGTACCTCTGACCCACTTGAAGAGCGAGCATTTGCCGCCGGAGGTCGCGAGATCCTGCGGGATCCTGGGAATAGGAAACGCAAGAACAAGAAATGCAGAGGCTCACCGTTAGCTGGATTGGTGGCGGGCAGAGAGGGAGAGAGAGAGAGAGGAGAGGGCAAGAAGGCACCATTGCTTGACCCAGCGGGCGGCGGGGCGCGGCGGGTGGCGAAGCGGCTGCGGCTGCGGCTGCGCTTGCTGCGGCGGGTAGTAGTGGTACGTCGTGTAGGCGCCCGATCCGGCGGGCGCCGCCTGGTACTCCATCGCTCCCCCCTTGCTCCCTCCCTGTGCCGGCGGCGGCGGCGGCGGCGGCTCGCTCGCTAGGGTTTCGTCTCCCTCACCAGCTGCGGTCCCTCCTCGGAGTCGGAGGCGCCTCGGTCGGTTTCAGTTTCGGCTGGTCGGTCGGTGGGAGAGACGGGTTTTAACGGCGGCCGGAGAGACTATACTTCACCATCGGCAAGACCTTTTTTTTTTTCTTGCCAAATGTACAAATAATCTAGTGGGTGGCTTTCGATCGGCATTGGACAGATTTTGGTTGAAAACTTGAACCCTCTGCCGGCTTGGAATAGCTTTCAGCCAATGTTCAACGGGACATGTGTTCATCAAATCATTTGCCCTAACCTAGAACAATACTCCAGCCTAAAATACATGTACAAGTACAATACAACAACGGCTACAGCCAGTAACTGTTCTCATCAGTGCAGCTCTGTATCAGCTATGGCAATATGGACATCACCAGCACCCCATGAGGCAGCAGAAAGCTCACACAGGTCACAGAAAACACAAGAGGCAGTGGAATCAAACAGCATTGAATTACATACATATGAACAAGAAACTAGTCCGGCTCGCTTATTCAATCGTCACATCCAGGGCTTGCTGCCTATTATTTATTTATTTCAAATAAACACCACAGCACAACTACATGCGCCTAGCTAGGTTTCTCTTGGTCTTGGCAGAACAATAATAATAAATATGACACTATTACAAAGGGTGGAACAGGCTCAGCATGATCCCGCCCGCGCAATGTTCACAGATAACGGAAGACTGAATACAATGGCCGATGAGTCGTGTGCATGCCTCTCTAGCCTTCTTCTAATCGGCACGAGATTGGCCAGCACGAGAGGACAGGATGATGCCGACGATGAGCCCATACAGAGCAAGAGCTTCCGCGAAGATGAGGATCAGAATCATGCCCACAAACAACTTTGGCTGCTGTGCGTTTGCCCTGAGGAGATAAAATCGGAATAAGGTAAGAACGCCATCTTACTAGGCCGTAAAAAAATCAAGTGCATACTAGCAACAAATAACAGGGACTACCGGCTAGAAAAGCATATTATTTACAATCAGTCTGAATAAACTTAGTGCCAGAGAGCTCTATAAGTACTGAAGCTGAGGTAACAAACGAAAGTACGAAACCAATGAGTTATTTTGCATGACGTTCATTGAGACATAAGTTAAAGAGGTCAAGTGGAACACCAACTTACTGCAAACAAAGGCTAAGCTACAGAAAATTTGGCAGAGTAACAAAATGCATTCCTCTGATAATACAATCTAGCCGCTTGGGACAAAAAGACTTTGTTGTTGTTGTTGTTTGTTGGTAATAGAATCTAGCGCATACTAGTCAAGAATAACAGAAATTGCTAGTATGCGTACAATGGCATATATTTGTACTCAGCCTGAACAATTTTAGTATTTGGTACAGCAGAGCTCGATAAGTAGTGACGCATGATAGATATAGCAACAAAAACGAATAAAGGTGTTCTTCTTTAACGAACTTGTTAAAACAGGTCAACTGAGAAAAAAAAACAAAAAATCATGCCAAACAGCTGGTGACTGGTATTAGCATATGAAAGCAAAAGGGATTGCACAGCCGAGAGCTAAGGTCTGAGCATGGAGTAGAACATATATCACCATATCAAACAACCCTTGAACTTGATGCCACAAGCCCACACCCAATCCCCAACAAAAGCACATGGGGATTGGGAGGGGTTGAGATGTAAATGAACTAATTTTCTTCTCAATCCCCTCCATATTCTCCTACAATCCCCATGGTGGATGATTAATCCAAAGCAGCCCTCACCAATATCCTGCATCCCCGGTCCACTGTACATGCCTAGCTCATGTGGCAACCACAGCGGAGGATGGTCTTAAAGACTATTAGTTGGAAGAAGTTTCAGTATCTACTATCTAATTTGCATGCTGTGGACCAAGCCACAGAGGTGCTTCCCCCCCCCCCCCCCTTGGCCACCAGTTTCTAAGGTAACAGCAGCAACCATGCACAAAACAGGTACAGATACTCATTCCGCATCAGCCATAATACGGGGTCAAACTTAAAACGGGTATGTTTGAAGGAACATAATAACTCATTGCTCACATGTGACCATCCATACCCAAGACAGGATTGAGCTATGATGGTCGGCCAGGCCAGCCACTCATCCTACATTACTTACTGGGCAGAGATCTCAGAATGACAGCAATTTCAACTTAGAATATCCCCCGGCATCGGCAAGGAAAGGAAACGGAGTGCCAGTTTCATCACAGTACCTGACTCCGGCGTCTCCGACGATGCCGATGGCCATCCCAGCGGCGAGGCCTGCGAGGCCGCATGCGAGCCCGGAGGAGAGGTGCGCGTATCCGTCGAAGAGGTAGTAGGGCTTGGCCTTGGGGTTGATCCCGGTGGAGATGATGACGGCGATGATGAGGCCGTAGATCCCGAGCACTCCTGCCATGACGACGGGGACGATGGACTTCATGACGAGCTCGGGGCGCATGACGCCCATGGAGGCGACGCCGACGCCGCTCTTGGCCGTGCCGTAGGCGGCGCCCATGCCTGCGGCAGAGGAGCGGAGCGGAGAGCGGCGGTGAGGCAATTGACGGATCTAGGCAAGGGCGGGAGAGGAAGAGGAAGAGGAAGAGGAAGAGGAAGAGGAAGAGGAAGAGGAGGTCGGCGCGCGGCGCTTACAGGAGAAGACGAGCGCGGCGGCGGCGCCGAGGAAGCCGAAGAAGGGGGCGGTCTCGTCGCCGCTGAAGGTGGAGGACGCCATGGGATCTCGATCTCTCTCTCTCTCTCTCTCTCTCCAAAACAATATTATGATTTTTTTTTTCTTTTCTACTCCTCTCTCGCTGCTCTCTGTACTGGGGAATTGCCAGCCTCCCGCTACGAAAATAATAAAAATAATAATTTCTTCATGGGCTGAGACTGAGATCCTTCTGTTGGGCATGGATCAGGCCCATGGGCTGCTTCTGATGGCATGTACTGCAGGCTGAGAAATGGGCCTAGTGGCACAAACAGACCCTACCACGATTATTTTTATACCTTTTGCCATCGGAAGTGCAAAATACTGTTTGAAATATATGTGGACCGATAACCTCTTTCACGGAGGAGTAAAGGCAAATGGCACATCCTTGAATTTAATCATCTGTTTTTTGTTTTCTCACAAACACACTACACATATATAGTTGGCCGGGTATGATTTTGGTAGCAGTGCAGTTTATATGTGTAGCACGTTGTGCGGTGGCCGTACGTGCAGTGTTTTCGTGTGCCGGGCAGATCGATCGATCGATCGCACATCCATCAGATATATGGCATGCGCATGTACTGTATATCCGATCGATCCTCCGATCCTCCGGCTGCCGCACGTACGTACACCTTTATTATTATTATTATTATTTCTTTCCCAGTGGATCGGAATCGTACGCACGCACGTTCGTTAATTATAGCCTTAACCTGTAAGCTATGTGCATTCCAGTTGGATCGATCACCATGCGTATGGACCATCACTAGATGAGATCTGGTAGTACTTAACGTACGTGTCTTCATGTATGGAGCGTGTGTATATATACACACATGTACTAAAGGCCTACATCGACCTTTAATTCTTTTTTGTTTCCTTTCCGAAACATACATAACAAACACGAGGTATATATACACGCAAGCAGTGTACGTGTGGATATAAAGGCCTGATGGTCCTTTGAATAATGCAAGCACACATCCAACTTCTAAATATCATATGTATGAACATCTCAAGCCAATCAATAATAGACTAGACTACTCTCTACACACAGATCTATATCCATCTTAATCTGTTGTTGTTGTTGTTGTTGTTTAGACCCATGCTGAATATAGACAGATAGAGTACGTACGTGTTTGTGTTGAGTAGAAAAGTGCATGTACACTCAATCATTATATATTATAAGCTAGGCCAAAAGATAAAAAAGCTCGCTCTTTGATTTTTTTTTTCAGTTTAATTTGATGAGTAGCATACACATTGGCGCACACGTAAGACGTGCGATATATATCAACGAGGACAAGGAAACAAAGTGCATGCCGCCTTTTATTTCTTGCCTTTATTTCTCGAACGAAATGTGGACGCGCGCGCGTATTTTTGAAAGTAGTCCGCAGCATACACACCGGCCTCAAGATCGAGCTGAGTAGTACAGTTGACGGCGTGCGTGCAATGCATTGACGTGTGTACTAGGCTTTAATTTAGTTAGTTTGCTTTGCGTCGCTGGACTACCTGGACGGATCGGAGGGGCCAGATCGTCCACCACCGCGGCATGGACAAACAGAATCTCTTCCAAATTCCTCCGAAAATTTCTAGACATGAATATAGAAAGAAAAAAAGGAGAAAGAATACATGTAGAGGAGGAGGAAGTATGCATGGTAGTCAGCTCCATCGTCTACGTGTTGATCCTCTGGATTCGTCATTGTCATAACGACAAATTAAATGATGTGCATCGGAAAAACATGCAGCCCCGAGCCCAGGACATCGATCGTTCGATGATCGCCGGCCAACAAAATGTGTAGTTCGCATGCACGATATTGATGTAGCGACAGATCAAGACCGTGCATCCATGCATGATTATTGATCACACAACGAACTCTCTTTTCTACAAAGCTAGCTACAGTCCATGTATATACACATGCATGCTTTCGATAAAGTTGTGTGTGACCACAATTAATAACGCATACTCTGGCACAGTGGTGCAATAGTTCCCCGGCCTGCTGTATATGTGGTGTACAAACTTTAGTTGATAGATGCATATCACATGCCTTGCTAGCTTGCCACACCTATACATACTACGCACACTATATATAGCTTAATAAATCCCTTTTTATTTATTTTGTTTTATACATGCATGCATGGAACAATATCTTGTATTCTTTTTTTTTCATATGCATACACACCATCTCTTCCTCGATCGCAACAATCAATTAACTAATTAATTAAAAGGGCCTAGCTATATATTGTGCTAATTTTTTGACATTTAATTTGTCTATTCTATTTATTTCTCCGAGCTTTACTTATATAAACCACATTTTCTTCTCATCATATAAAAGGTACACACACATATATTACATGTATGCATACTCCTGATCATTGATCATACATTGAAAATAAATAAAAGAAGTGGCTAGTACCTGTGCCTCTAACTTCCATAGCTCCAGCGGTCCAGCTAAGGGTCTCTTTGGGAGGGCTCTAGCTCGATTTATGGGTGAAGCTCTCACAAACGCCTATCCTTTGGCTGTACATGAGGCCCTCCCAAACACCCAAAACACAATAATGCCTTCATGATGAAGCACCCTATAAGGTGTTTGCGAAAAATGAACTAGGAGCCTCAACCCTTAAGATGTGATTTTCCTTGGCTTTCCACCTTCATCCATCCTCAAAGCCAAAAAGAAATTTCCCCATACGTTTTGCACACAGGTGCTTTAGCTCCATTATAAAAAGATATTTTACCAAAGAAGCCGAAGTCGTAGCCATTTTTTAAGGAGCTGGAGCCGTATATATACTGGCCCTAATTTCTCCTTAATAAATTTACCATTATTATTATTATGGGTTTCCCAAAGTTTGATCCGGAGACCTCTAGGAATGATATACTTAACGATGATTATCTTCTACGACGGAAAACTCTAGGATCAGATAAAGGTCGACTAAAAGGGTGCTGAGGTTGAATATCCTAGGAAGCTACTTTAAGCAAAGCGTTTAATTGACCAAAGAACATGTGAACAGTTCAACACTATTAATGCAAAAATCTTCGTGTGAGGATAGCTACTACAAATTTACCCACGTGGAAACAGTTCAACACTATTTAAGAGAGAGAGAAGTTGATTAAACACTACCAGTACAGTAGAAAAAAGAAGAGAGAAATTGATATACTTAGCACTTTGAGGGGGAGAGCTGTTAAAACAATATACTAAGCTGCCATTGATGCTATCCCAAGGCACACATGCATGAGGACCCATATTTTGGTGCTAACTGTTTATTAATGAAGAGTAAATTATACGAGCGGTCCCTAAACTACGTCGGATGTGTCATCTAGGGTCCCCAAACTATAAAAATACATATTTATGTCCCTAAACTATGTCGAGAGTGTCATCTAAGTCTCTAAACTACGTTGGAGGTCTCATATAGGTCCCTAAACTATGAAAATGAATCTATAAATCCCTAAACTATTTAAAGTGAGTTATTTCGGTCCCAAATCTGCCACACGAGGCGTCATGAGCCAACGTGGCAAGCTGACGTGGAATCTGCAGGTGAGGCCCACATGCCAGTCACACTGCTCGCAGTGCGTAACCGCCGCACACTGTGGGACGTTGCTTGCGCATGTCGCCGCCGCGCCTCCCTCTCTGCTGCCGCCCGCCACCAAGCCGTCCTGCCATGCCTCATGCCCGGCCGCCGTCGCCGCCGTGCCTCAGAACCTCCCCGCTGCCGCCCGCTGCCGGGCCGTCCGCCATGCCTCACACCAGGCCACCATCGCCACCATGCCTCCAAATTAGCCACCGCCAACGCCCTGTGGCAGCGACGCGTGAGGCGTTTGCAGCGAGAACACCGTAGGAGGAGAAGAGACATGAAAGTCAGATTGACATGTGGGCCCTACCCCGTAGATTACACATCAGCTTGCCACGTTGGCACATGACGGCTTGTGTGGCAGGTTTGGGATCAGCAATGACTCACTTTAAATAGTTTAAGGAACTATATATGCATTTTCATAGTTTAGGGATCTATATGAGACCCACGACGTTGTTTAGGGATCCAAATATGCATTTTCACAGTAGGGATCTAGATGACACTCCCGGCATAGTTTAGGGACCTAAATATACATTTTCATAGTTTGGAGACCCATATGACATCCCCGATATAGTTTAGAGACCGCTCATATAATTTACTCATTAATGAATTCCATCAATATTTTCTGGTTATACTTACCAACAAAGATAATTGATTTAACACTTCAATGTTAATACATGCATACTCGCTCCCTCCATTCTAAATTATAGACAATTTTGACTTTATTCTAGTCCAGTTAGACATCTCTAACTATTTTGCCCAAGTTTTCTAAAGAACATCTCTACAATTACAAATAATAAACATATTTCATGGTCGATTTGATGGAACAAATTTCATGTTATATGCGTGTTTGTACTTTTCGTCTAAAAACTTGGTCAAAGCTAGATAGATTTGAATTATAGAAAAGCCAAAACAAACAACTACTACCTTCATTCGAAAGTGTAGTTTATTTTAGCATCTTTCTATCCGTTCACGTTCAAATATATGTCGATGAATCTAGACATGTATATAAAACAAATTCATTGAACAATGCATGAATCTATTCGAATGCTATATTTTGGGATGGAGAGAGTATAATTTAGAAAGAAGTGAGTAGTCTTTTGGCCCAAATCACTATTGTATTTAAGCTTTTTTTGTGGATTATTATTGTATCTAAGCTCCATGGGAGTTGTGAGAACTTTTTCTACTACCAACACGATGATGTATAGTCCTATATTAATCACTGTATGTTGTGGATACAAATCTATTGATTGCTGCCACCCTATATAATCATGCAAATAAAGCACGTGTTGGTTGTGAGGCCTTCGTTCTAAGGCCCTCGAAAAGAAGAAGGAAAGAGAATACTACAATAGAAAATGAAAAGGGAAGCTGCTTGCAGCCTCCAGATTAAAGTTCAAACCCTCCCACGTTCCGCTTCCGCTAAAAAAGTGTCAATATCAGGGCTACTTTGTAACGCAAGATATTTTTTCAAATCATTTGTTTTATGTGAAATTTCTATTTTCTACTTTCAAAGGGCTCTTAATTAACATTGCCCGGTTGAATTGAAAGATAACATCGGTATGATAGTTTGGTTTCCATCCAATTAATCAAGGACACATGTCCATTCAAACTTTAAAGATTAGATTGATCCTGTTAGACAAAGCTCGATTGGGTCCCACCATCCCAGAGCTCAAGAACTTCGTCCCCTCATCATTTTACAAACAAAATCTACTTTCTCAAACTTTAATTTGCTAGGGTTATCTGGTTAAAATATGAACCGTGAAATCGGACATGCCACATCTGTGAGCTCACCAAACAAAATAAATTTGGTCCTTATGCTCATTGCGAAGGTGATTTTCATTTTTATAATATTAAAACTCTAGTTTATTCTCAAAAATTCGTAACTATTATGTTTTAAATAAATAATGAAAGTTATTTAGATATTGTTTACATGTACTACTGTTTATTGCATGTAACCGCACATGTTCATTTTATGCTCCAGTTTATGTTCATCTCATGATTAGCTGATTTGCATGATATTTGTGCCATTGCCTTACTTGAAACCTATTGCACAACTATATGCAATCATCATAAAGTAAGTGCTAGCCATGCAAATGCCTGAATCTGATCTATACGTGGTTGAGCATGGCACTTTTGTGAGGTTGGTGCTATCTCATAATTCTTCTGTGTATTTGTAGTGCACTACGTCCTCTTAGTCAATCTATGGATCTCATACAGTGGAAAGCGACGATTTTTAAATTAATGGGTATCACTAAAAGTAATAAAACAACACATGAGCATGGTTGAATAAGTTTTGAATAAATTAACTCTGGATAGATTATCAATAATATCGGTTCCATATTTTTGTTATTTACAATGAATCAACAACGGATGTTCAAGATCGAAGCAAATATTTAATATTCCAAAAAAAAAAAGAACCACCTTTGAAATGTGCTAAAGGAATAAATTTGCCCGGTTTGTTAGTTAACACGTGTGTCACATTTGGTTTTATTTATAGTTTGAGGCCAAAAATTAAACAATCCTAATAAGTTGATTAGTTGAAAAAAATAGATTTTACCTTTATTATTTAACTATAGTTTACATTTATAAAAATAGAATTCCCCTAAACATTTGTCTTGATGCTGCTCAACAAATGGTACATATATATGGTTAGAACATATTAATTCCTAGGTCGAGTTCCTCCTTTCGTATAAATCATATACTTATACTATTCTTCCTTTTGCTTTACGACAAACAGAGCAAATGTTGGTTGGATCGAGCTAGAAATTTACATATGCATGCAAGGTTGTATGCATTATTACTACTAGCGTGAATTAACATTATATAAAAACAAATGAAATGGAAAAAAGGGAGAGACCCAATTGAGAAGCCATGTCATTTCTAAAGATATGGAGCAAAGATCTGGAGGGCCATAGATGGTGAAAAAGGAAGGAAGAAAACGATCGAAGAAAGCGTGCCATGGAATCCAACAGGTGGTGGTGATAATATGCTGAATGCGTGCGTAGCATTGAAAAGATAGAATGCATTAGCCGCTGCTGTGTTGGTGCGATCATCTGTCGCCTATCCTGCCTAGCCAGCTATCTATCTATCTATATATATTATTGTGTGTCGTGCTTTCTCGTAGAACCAAATTCTCAACTATCTAAATCGCATTGTGGCCATTTTTTTTAACTAGAGGGTAGGCAGTGGATGCTTCCACCAACAAATAAATGCCTAGAGAAACTATTTGCCTGGTCATGGTTTGTAGTAATTATAAAAAAGGTTTGAATCCTGATGTGTTAGATAAAAAGATAAGAGTATTGATCATGAATCAGCTAGAGAAAGAATATCTTATGAGCAAAGGGGGCCCTTTTTCTTAGATTTGCTTGCTGGTATATTATAAAATTGAGTATGATTACTGTGGCGTGACGTAATTAAAGCAGATGAGTAGGTACGTACTAATGTCCTCATTCCATGACCCATCATGAGCTAATAGCAAATAACATAACAACTAGTCCGGACTTATTATGCAAATTAAGCTCATTGAATGTATCTTTTATTTGCTCATTATTATGTTCACACATATCAGGAAATTAGTTCCCACATGCATGATCAACGGGATAAATCCCCAATCCTTATTCCATGCGCGCGCTACAAGCCCCTCCCAGCGCGTGCCCTCCTTGGCTGCCACGTGGCGCTGTCGGGATGGGACCGGCTGGCGGGGCGGCAGGCGGTGGCGAGCGGGCGGGGAGGCCGCGGCGAAGGTGCCGAGGCGCCAGTAGCCTCCCGGGCAGTGGCGGGCGGGGCGGGGGAGGCGGCGGCAGCGGTTAGGGTTAGGGTTTGGAGTTGAGCCGCCGGAGAGATCCCGTCTCTTCCACTGCCGGCCATAGAGGGAGGGCCAGAGGTGGTCAGACGGTGTAGGAGGTTGGTGGGGCGGTGGAGAGATCGGCGGCGAGGGTGCCGCTGGTCGGGCGGTGGGAGACAGCGGTTGGGGAGTGCTGGCAGCTGGAGCGTGGCGGCGCCTGGGTTAGCGGTGGGCTGCGGTAGCCGATGGCGGGGGGGTGGTGAGCGGAGCGGCGAGGCACCGGCCGTGGCCTCGCTGCTGGCGGCGGGCAAGGCGAGGGCGGGGCGCGGGGGCGAGAAGCTAGCTAGCAGAAGAAGAAGAAAGACAGGCTGCGCATCACGCGCCTCTATTAAGACCCCCGGGATAAATCCCATTATTTCAGCAGGTCAAATAATGTCAAGAAACAAGAAGTCACGATGGCCTAGCTACTGCTCCCTTGTTGGGGGTGTGCGTTCTCGAAAACGATAGAGAATTAAAGTAGCTAGCCTAGGATATATGTATGGGCACGCGCATTATTACATTAATCATCACTCTTTGCACTAGCTAGCTAAGCTAGTAATCCACTAAACACACCGTACCGGTCATGACCATATCTGGGTATTGGCAGTATATATGCAGCTGGTGGAGCTATAAAAAAAAATCATCCGAGCATTTTCACTCGTTGCGGTGGGCGCATTACACCTGAAAACCGAACACAGCCGGAACCGACCAGCGAGTTTTGGGTTTATTCAGGTTCGAGATTTCAGCTCGGTTTTTATTTTACAGTAAATTTTGTTCAGATCCCGCTTTGTAAAACCTGAAAAGACCAAATAAACCGATATATACAAACTGTTTCCTCCTAGTCCTTTTCATGTCATTGTCTGCATGTCATTTGAGGCACGCACAGCCCATCTCAAGTCTATGCCTCGAAGGCGAGGACCCAATCATCCTTGGAAAGGCCGTCTGCATTTCTGCAGCATATGTGAGGCTAAATCTACCAAATTCATCTATATAGATCATTTATATGACTGTCTATAGTAAAAAATAATACTTTAACTATTATAGATAAAGTGGAATTTAAATATAGACAATGGGATAGACGGTCTGATAGACTTTAGCTTGAGGCACAATCTATGCAAGCGAGTTTCACTGCATGTGTCACAATAGTGAGTCCAGGAATTTGGTTTTCCAACAGCGGACTGAATGGGGGAGGGAACCAAATTATTTTGGTTTTTCAGGTTCACATCCTATTGTTAAATTCTTATAGAACCTGAATTACTCCCTTTACCATAGCAGGGATGTCGAGAGTTTTTTCTCTTTGTATTTTTTTTATCATAGTTTGTAAGCCACGGTTTACTCTTTGTAATTGTAATTTACTGCTTTCTTAATATAAAAACGCGACCGGTATCACGTTCAAAAAAAAAAAACGAATTACCCAAAGACTGAATAAACCTAATAATCCCCCTCCCCCCTGCTTGCTTATAGCTAGTTCCTTTCACTGGGCACTAATTATGAGCACGTATCTGCAGTGTACTGATATGTACTACCAAAGGGCGAAGGCAAGCACATCACTCTTTCGGGTCCCGCCCCATCCCATATACCATAGCGCATAGCAGGGTGAAAAAAGCAGATGGCTCTTGTCCAAACGCAAAAAATTGTGACTCAGAGGAGGCCACCAGGAAAAAAAAGAAGCTGCACACTCTCTACTAGCTAGCTGCTTTGGAACGTCCAACCAGAGGAGCAGATCATGCAGTGCAGTGCAGCATCTTCGTCTTTATATAAGGCTGCCCCCCTGCACTCCTTTGCTTCATCGCATTCACAACCACTGATGATACATCAGATTAACCGCCTTGGTCTCAGACGATACATAGAGTTCAGAAGCCGGCCAGCAGCTAGCAGAGTGCTAGCTTAGACTGACCATATCATCGATCTGCCTGTCAGTTCTCAGCATATTATTAGGCTTGCGTTGCGTACCATGGACACCAGCAAGAAGGCCTATGCGGTCGCCATCATCGTGCAGATCATCTACACCGGCATGTACGTCGTCTCCAAGGCGGCATTCAACCATGGGATGAGCACCTTCGTCTTCATCTTCTACCGCCAGGCGGCAGCCACTATTCTACTGCTGCCCCTCGCCATTGTTCTTGAGAGGTACTGGGTGGTAACTCTTTTCTTTTTATCAACTCGTTTCTACTCACTAGAACGATCTGCAGCTTTTTTTTCTACTCTAATAATTTATTTGCAGGAAGAATGCACCACCCATGTCACCCTGGCTGTTCCTAAAGCTATTCGTCTATGCAATGCTTGGGTATGAAACATGCTTCACTGAATATCTCTGAAGTCTGAATACTACTACTGATGATCAACACCCTCTATTTATATAACACGCACGCTATATCTCTGGATTAATTTGTAGGAACACGTTGAGTATGAATCTTTACAACATCAGCCTCAAGTACACCTCCGCAACCGTGGCATCTGCAACAAGCAACTCGGTTCCTGTGGTGACCTTCCTTCTGGCAGTCTTGTTAAGGTAATTAAGCACAGACTAGCCTTGCCAAATTCAGCAGCAGCTAGCCTAGCCTGGGCCTTGTATTACTTGTCGTTTAGCACGCACCACCAAGTTCTATTATTTGATAACAGGACTAGCTACTTGGATTAATCTAACATAGAATCTATTGTTGACTGGCAACAACAGATCGATGGCACAAAGAAAGTGCAGAAAAAAAGAACGCGACTCGTCATTAGCTGCCTAATCTGAAATTTCTCTGAACAATCTGAACAGTAGTACCACTACATGCACATAAATTGATAAACCTGCAGGCTGGAAGTGGTGAGGCTGCGAAGCCCGTCGGGCATGGCCAAGGCGGCGGGCGTGGCGCTGTGCCTGGCCGGCGTCCTGACCATCGCGCTGTACACGGGGCCGTCGATGAGCCCGGTGAACCACCACCGCGCGTTCGCCGGCGCCGCCACGCCTCCGCACCACCAGGCGAGCGGCAAGGGCACGTGGATCAAGGGCACGTTCCTGATGCTGCTGGCCAACACGACGTGGTCGCTCTGGATCGTGCTGCAGGCGTCGCTGCTCAAGGAGTACCCCAACAAGCTGCTCTCCACGCTGGTGCAGTGCGGGCTCAGCACCGCCCAGTCCTTCCTCCTCGCCGTCGCCGTCGAGAGAGACCCCGCCGCCTGGAAGCTGCGGCTCGACGTCGGCCTCCTCGCCGTCGCATACTCCGTGAGTGAGAGTGATCTTCTGCTAGCTGCTTCCATCGTCAACGTCGATCATCTACCTGCATGCAGCTGACTCCTGACTGAACCTGAGCCTGGTATATGCAGGGGTTCGCGGTGACCGGCGTGTCCTTCTACCTGCAGGCGTGGTGCATCGAGAAGCGGGGCCCCGTGTTCCTGGCCATGTCCAACCCGCTGGGCCTGCTGCTCACCATCTTCTGCTCCTCCTTCTTCCTCGGCGAGATCGTCCACCTGGGGAGCCTGCTCGGCAGCGCGCTCCTCGTCGGAGGCCTCTACAGCGTCCTCTGGGGCAAAAGCAAGGACCACCTCCATCACCTCCCACAGGGCACCACCACCACAACCAGCAGCAACGGCGATGACGACGACGAGGAGAAGCAGAAGCAGCAGCACGCTGCAGGTGCTGACGATGACAACAAGCAGCTTAAGGAAATGGAGGCATCGCCGCTGCGTCATCAGCAGGCCGGATGAGAGTTGATCATCGCATCGATCGGCTGGCATACATTACATACGTTTATACGTATACGGCTTGCTGCTGTATACGTACTGTACGTCTGTACGTACGTGCTTTGAGTATGCATCTGATGTATCCCAATCCGAATGTCCGATGCAAGGGTACGGCGCCATTTTTACTGCTAGCCTATGGGCCGGGCCAGAATTTTACTGCTAGCAGCTATAGCCCAATGGCCTTTTTCCATTCCGTCACTCCCTTAGTTCTTTTTTATTTGTCGTATTGTAGTTAAAAATAATCCAGTGGACGACAAATATTCGAGAACAAAGGCAGTACTTACTTGCAGGGTTGTCAGACATCAATACTAGCACTGTTCTCTGAATCTTCAATCTTATCAAGACAAAGTTCAATAGTGTACTGAGATTCCAAGAAAATCACAAACTCTGGAACAGTACTTTCCATCTTCAGGGTGACCACACAAGTCTCAGTCTCTGTACACACCCACAGCCCACAGCACAACCAGTACAATGATGAAAACCGATACATCTCCATATGACAAATACAGGGACAACAAACTACAACCTGACTGATTCCAAGCATTGCATGCATAACAACAAAACCAAGGCTTGAAGGCAGCCATAGCTCAGCATTTAAATGGATAATCTCAATAACACCTGCTCAGCTAGACCAGCTCAGCTATGCTTGCCAAACTCAAAGACTCAAGATTTTCGATGACAATGAAAACCACAAACCAAAGACCAGACAAGAAAATGACAGGCATGTGTCCAACATTATGCATATGGGTGGAATCGTTGCAAAGGACATGTCTATCTGTTTGGGTGATGATGAAATATCCATAACCCTTTACAAAAAGGAGATTTACAGCAGTGTCCCCCTAACACTAAAAAAACTAGATGTCATTTACATTCTCCATGTGCAGTGTTTCTCGTGGCCGCTTCTATCCCAGTTCGCTGCAAGTACAGCCTTAGCCCCATGCCGCTGACAAAGCATAATTAACCACCAGCTTCCCATCAATTCCAAAGTTCTGCAGTGTCAATAATGTAACAAGATGCATGGTTAGCCGCCTTCTTTGCCTGGGTGCCTCTAAGTCATGCCAAAAGAAGAAACCAAAAAAGAACAATGGCCTTAGTCAAGGCCCATGCTACTTTATTATGTAGTAATAAGAGTGAATGCCAACACCTTTGGTGATCGATGTTTTCAGATAAACAAATGCAGAATCATTAAGTCCCAGTTTGGATGAGAGAGGTGTTCGAGGAATTTTCATGATTTACTACTTCACATTTGTACCAATATGAATCCTAAGGTTTTGCTACCAAAGACTCCCCAGTCCCCGTTCCCAAACAGGCCCTTAGTTGTCTTGATAGGCACCAACCTATTAAGCAGGAATGAAGATACATTATCTCTGCTCCGGCAGTAGAGCATATAACATATATGGACACAATTTACCATAGGAAATTCAAGTTTGACGCTGTAACAGAGTGATAAAAATAAACAAGGGGAGGCAAGCATCTTGAAAAAAATGTGCAGAGATGTAGATCTGAGGTAAAACTTGGTAAAGGTAAATACCCCCTCCGGTGTCAATTACTACTGTGTGCAGAGATGTAGATGCTTCAGACAACTAATTACTACTGTGTGCAGGCCATTTTAGCTGTCGGAGACATAAAAAAATTCCACCCGGAAGTAGCATAAGTTAGAATCTTACATTGTACAAGTCAATTACCAGTTCATCTGGGTTTGGCGAAAATGCGCTGTTGATATACACAAACTGTGGCAACACAGACAAGAGTCAGTAAAATTCTAGCATGTCACAGATCAAAATTCTCACAGAAATTCATGCTCCTACCAGTGTATCCTGATGAAGTTGCCGACGAAGGAACTCTATGACCTTCAAAAACTTGTCTCGTCCTGAAATCTGGTAGGAGACACACGAGTAAGCAACAGCTTAATCAAGGTCCATGGTGCGAGAACAAAGCAGAACATCGCTTAAGCCAATTTCAGGGACAGAGTGCAGGGATAGCTGGCGATGAGACGATTTAATGAAAAATCAACCAGTTGAACAAAATTACCGTGCCAAGGTTTCCTAGGAGGCGTCCACAGTACTAGAATTGAACCGAGAAAGATATCGATTTCACTCTTTTGGAAAAAGGGTAATTGGAAATAAATGATATCAAAAAGCATCATCCAAGCAACCACATGACAAGCTTATCATCTAAGCAACCACATGACAAGTACTAGGCAGCATATACGGATCTAATTATTTTCTCACATTCTCTAAGCAAATAAGGCTAGAAATATCCCAAGCACTCAGATTTCCAGCAGAAATTTCTCTCCTCTGATTCCTACAACCAAGATAAGATTACCACAGCGTGTATGCGCAATCTATGAGTTATCGTTACACTGAATCCACTTCTTTCAACCCAGTAAACCTACTGGACGGTGGACATTAGGGTCCCAAAATTGCTGCTTTTTTATTACTAATAAAATGGAGCAACCCTGTGTTATGAATTATGATCCACAGTTGTTGAATCAACATAAATAGCTTCTACAGATGTTGAATTGCAAGCGGAAACATAGGAATAGCCGGGCGACGGGGAGCCGGAAGTCGCACCTTAAACTTGGATTGCTTCAGTATCGGCGCATCACCCGTCGACCGCACGTGCACCACCACTGCAATCCCGTAACAGCACAGAGATTATCATCAGCGCAGGACAGAGGAAGGATATGGGGAAGGAGATAGCAACTCGCGAGGCGTAGAAAGATTGGCGGACGTTGCGTGCACCTTTCTGCTCCCCCGCCTCCGCGGCCATCGGAGCTATCAGATCAGATCCCGACGAGCTAGGGTTTGGATGCTCCCTTTCGCACAGCAGCAAGGGGAAGAGAACACCTCGTGGGTGTTTGTCGCCGGCGAAGACCTAGCGGCGGCGATGGCGGTCGCCCAATCGTCGTTGAAATTTGGTTGGGCCTCGAGCAGGCCTGGACTGCTTCGGTCTGATCCAGGGCGACTAGGCTGTCTAGGCCCAGGGCCCAGACGTCCTAAACAGACTAGGAGTAGGAAAGAACCCTTCTGAGTTGTAGTGTTATTGCACAAAACAATGGTCTCAGATATATTTTATTTGAAAATAATATTATATTTCATAATTGTCTTGATAATATAATGCAATTACGTTGAAAGAATGGTATTTCATAGGATCTGTTTAAAAGAATGTTAATTTTATGGTTTATAGGCAATATCATGATTTGTAGGAATACTACATTAATTTATACCACAAGATGTTTGGTACCCTTGCGAAAAATAGTATTAGGGAGGTATATCACTTTATCATAGGGATCAGGTATCCCCACGTGAGTAAAGGTGAAAATATATGTGCAGTTAACAATATGGGTGTAATGAGTATGAGCGAATGGGAAAGAGCAAAATAAGGTATTTTGATTAGTTATATGGCTCTAAATTGTCCATGACCTTATAACGTGCGTGTCTCTTACAGTTATACGAGTTGATGAGATCAAGTAGCATGTACAAGCAAATCTCATGGAACTACAGAATCCGGGAGGCAGAAGACTCACAAATGTATAATTTGGCTCCATTTTTGGAATTGAATTCTCAGAAAAAAAACAAAGCATCCGGCCATCCATTTATGCCATATAATCATTATAGTCATTGGATTAACTGTCTACACGTATGGATAGATTCCTACGTATAACCGCCCAACCTACCTAAGCGCAGCCCTAGCCCCATATTCATGCCGATGATTCGTGCGTTCCATGCCGTCCACGTATTGCTACTGCTGCCGTAGTAGATCAGTCGTATGATCGTAGTAGTAAACCACGAAAGACCCAGCCCTAGCCGCCGTACCTTATTAAGCGTGATCCAAAAGACGACGACGATCGGTGGTAGAACGCACCGGCGGGCCGGGGTTCATTGCGCTCTCCTCTGGCTTTGCTATCGTAGTAGATCATCGTAGTAGTAAACCACGAAAGACACCCCGCATGGCACTTATTAGCCTGCTGTCTTGTGGCAATGAGAAGCGTTTGCAGAGGGCCGCCGGAACCTGCCAGTCTGCCACTAGTGCCAGCGCAGTCGTCCGGCCTGCCGTCAGCTACATCGTCGGCGCCTAACTATGGTAACTCCTTTTATATTTAACTATATAGCTAATTACTGTCTCGATCCATAGAATATTTGTACTTATTACTACCTTCGTATTAGCAAAACATTGCTTTCCTCAGCGTGTGGAGCATCAACAAAAACTTGCATTCGGATCCTTGGCCGTTATATCCTATTTGAGATACAACTCCTGGAAACGAAGCTATAGTGTTAAATTTAATATTAGGCACAGTGCTAAATTTGATATTAGGGTTCGACTTATTTAATTATTCTATTGTTCACCACACATTAAAATCGGGCTCATAACAGCATGGAACATCAATTATGCAAAGCTCAATGCAGTCGATCAAAAAGAAAAAAATATTGCTAAAAAAAATAAGGTAGTTACTTACCTATACACATCCTTCCTCTATTTCTAATTCGCCATTGGTACTGCAAAATGTTAAATTTGATTACTTACAATACATGATCTCAAATTTTCAGGAGAAATAAAATCGGGATAAAAACTGGTATATAACTTGGAAGGTCATCTACAAAATCATGGACCTCAAAAAGCTTGAATAAAGATCAAATATGTTTTCGATGAGAAGAAACGTTAACAAACGTCTTAAGCTAGATTGTAACAATGGAAACAATGGAAGGTAATAAATTGGTTTTAGAATTATTGATTTGTCACCATACCAAATAAATACTAACCTTCATTCAATAACCTATGCTCTAGGCCAATTGTTGATTTGTCTAAATCCAAGATTGATATACTTGAGGCACTGAGCGAAAATGTAAACATGCAACACTTCTGCTATTTTCTATATGTTCACGGTGCAATCCAAAAGAAATAACAGTGACTATTTGTTCAGAATGTATCCACTGGTATGAGTATGGGGTGCATCCGGTCAAATTTTACCAAAAGAAAGACAGGTATTTAATTGATCAGCAACATGGCGTGCTCAATTATGGGTGATATTGACTAACTAAATCTAAGAAAATTCTCAAATCCATTAAACAAGAAACAACAAGAAAAGAACTGAAGCTATCAAACTTGCAAGGTTGGCCAACAAGCAGACTTCATCAACCAAAAAGGTAATGTTGCGTAACTTTGTTATTTTCTTAGTTTATTTTCTTTTACTTGATGCCAAAAATAGGCTGATAAAATTAATTTAGTTCCATTTAGAATGCAACTGACAACCATGGGATACAAGGAGAAAAAGTAACTAATTAAACATGACTATGGCCTATTCGATTACGACGACAGACTACAGAATGGTAGCTATTACTAATTGCAGGCTCACTAGACGTGCTAGGAAAATGATAAATAATAGAAATTCACACAAAAATCAGAAACATCCAGCCATCCATCATGTACCTCTAATAATAGTAACCATTAGATCTATTATATTTTCTAAAAAATATCCACCATACCATTATGAAAGATGAAATAAAATAACCCATAATATAAAAATTACCCATCAAGCCATAATGAAATATGAATTAAAATAACCCCCTAATTTGCATAAAAATTAACCATCATGATATTATAAAATATGAATTAATCAATTCACTAAATTTGCATATAAATTACTCACCATGCCATTATAAAATATTAATTAAAATGAACCCTAACTTTGTATATAAATTGCCTAATATGCAATCATGAAAGATAAATTAAAATAATCCCTAAATTGCAAATAAATTACCCACAATGTCATTACCAAAGATGAATTAAAATAATCACCTCTAATACTACAAAGAATTAAATCTATATCTTCTATAGAACTCTAACCCGTGCGAGAACATGAGTTGATGGACTAGTTAATAACTAGTATTACAACAAAAAAAATGGAGATCAACCCACCAAAAATCATGACATCACCTCAATTAGGTTGGCTTATTGCCCAAACCAAACGCATCCATAAAGAAGACGACGACAAAGTCTTGGACCAGGAAAGCAGTAGCAACACAGTACTACTAAAAGAGATATAGTATAATACGTAGATCACAATGCAACTTTAATTTTTCTAGGGGTTCTATTCCAATATTATTATTATATACATCCCGCGTGATCAATTTAATTAATTATTTGTAACCGGAGCTCGAGCAACACATGGGCTAGCAGGAGCCTAGCTACTATAGCTACTGTACATATACTCGAATGGCTGTCAGTAAGTGCAGCAACAGCTAGCATAGCATGTAAAATGCATGCATGGAGTGGAGAGATCGAGTAGTGTACCTGAAGCCAAGTGACTAGTGAGCACACCAGACAAATAAGCAACAAGTTTATCGCATACGTTACGTTACATGTATGAATCCATGGCAATGGCACGCAGAACCCGCGTTTGAATCCTTCAAGTCGAGTCTTAGTTAGGTTTCATGAGTTTGACTGATGACTACTAATTGACTAGGAAGTCGCAAAGCCTGATCTATATATCAAAGATAGTTAATTCTATTAAGTAGAGATCCAATAATAAAGTACTACCTACTACCTAGGGATAGATCCATATCTTGACTCCTGATGCAATATATATTTACACCGTACCGATGATGATGGCTTAGTGAAGCGTACTGAAGTCATGAGTGCCGAACGATCATATATACGGTCACCAATAAGCCAACCGACACTTGCTATTAGTTGGTTAACTATATAAAAAAAACTTAGCAGCCAATTTATATTTATATTTGACCGAAATTGGGACGGTTATTTCAAATTCAAACTTTGTGCAACTAATTATCGAAGCATATCACCGACCCATATGCTGCTCATGGCTTAGCATGCAATCTCTGTCTGCCTGCACAAATAGCAACCAATTAACTAATCAACATTGCAAGCAACATATTTTTAAGTCGTGGCGAATGAAGCAAGCAAGAAGCTACCTAAAGTCCTAAACAGAACCGTTCACGCGTTTTCTTATTTATTTAATTAATTTGTGATAAAAACTCGCAGCACGCACTGGCATGCATGGAAGGTGGAGGCAGTAAAGATCTTCAAACATGTGGTCTTCAAATAATATATTGGAGGGAGCATTAATTAATTAATCAGCAATATAAGTATAATATGAATGCGGCTAATTTGTATTTAAATCTATAGGATTACATGGAATTATATTTATTTCACATAGCACATTGGTGGGCAATTAAATGAAAATGTAGGGTTTACTTTAAATGAATTCTTAGGATTTATCTCTTATCTCACCTTTGTAACATAAGATAAGTTTTCCACACGCTAGTAGCTAGATGTCAGAGTCGGACTGACTTTACAAGTGTGACGGTATCATCTTGATGGAATTGGGTGAAATCAATAAAGCTTCTTAATTTTATAAAATAAATCTAGACACCATAATTTCAAATTAATTAATAAACTTTGATTAATACGTTGAACTAATCTTCTATATCTAAATTAGAGCCCCACAACAAGATTTTTCTTCTCATGAAACCACATCATCATAAGGTTCACTGGCCATTATGACTTATCAATATATTTCATCGATCTTATGTGACTAATAACACTCGTGCATGCGTTTAGGAGAATCACAAAATATATACACATATTTTTTATTTCATATTTTAATATTTTATTTACAAATTCTAACTTTATGCCATCTCCAGCAGCATACTCATCCCATTCGTCAAATTTTAAACTCCACTGTGTCTACAGTACCAGAATCCTAAAATTGAGGCAACCATTGGAGCCGGCCTTATTGCTATTCAACACTAAAAATTCTTGCAGCAATGTGCGAGATGTCATCTAGTTATTGAAGATCATCGGCCCATGTGGTGCTCATGGGTTAGCAATATGCCTGCTCCCGGTATCAAGCATTAGTACTCCCTCCGTCTCAAAGTGTAATATGTTGTAGCTTTCTTTTTGTTCGTTCACATTCATATAGATATTGATAAATCTAGAGATATATTGAACACACATGTATGGAGTAATGAATGAATTTAATATAGACCTAGAATCTTTTATAATTTGGAATTGGGGAGTATATTTTAAATCCGATCGGGACGAATGATGAAGCAAGCACGCAGCTACTTGATCAGAAGATCTAGACCCATTCACACAATTGATTGCAATTTGCTATATATGGACAAAACGTGCGACATATATACACGCATATGTGTACACTAATTAATTAACTTAGTCAGTCAGTCCTGCTGGGTGTCCACACGCACAATTATACGCTGTACCAACCAGCTTCATTCTGTGATATATACTCGGAGAAGCAAGGAGGCGGCGGCAGCAGGAGGCACTACAGTAATCTTGCTGCAGACTGCAGAGCAGAGATCGAGCGAGATCATCTGATCAGCTGATCAATGGAGGAGGCGAATAGTAACAACAGCAAGGCTTACTTGATCGCCATCATCGTGCAGCTCATCTACACGGGCATGTTCGTCTTCTCCAAGGCGGCCTTCGACCATGGCATCAACACCTACGTCTTCATCTTCTACCGCCAGGCAGCGGCATCCATCCTCCTCCTGCCCATCGCCCTGGTTGCTGAAAGGTACTAATCGTTAATTAATCGATGATGGTCATTACATATAGAAATTAACCTAGTAGTCATCAGTCATGCATCATCACCATAAGATATATATATTAACAATTTATTTCCCAGGAAGAACTTGAGATCCTTGTTGTCGCCCAGGCTGCTTCTGAAGCTCTTCTTGCTCGCCTTGGTGGGGATCACATTCAGCCTCAACCTGTACAACGTGAGCCTCAACTTCACGTCCGCCACGGTGGCGTCGGCGGCGACCAACGCCATGCCCGCCGTCACCTTCTGCTTCGCGCTGCTGCTCAAGATGGAATCGGTGAGGCCGCGGAGCTCCTCGGGCGCGGCCAAGCTCGCCGGCGTCTCGCTCTGCCTCGCCGGCGTCCTCGTCATCGCCTTCTACCTCGGGCCCGCGCTGAGCCCCGTCAACCACCACCACGCCTTCTCGACCACCGGTGCTGCTGCAGCTGCGCCATCAGCAGCAACAAGCAGCAGCAGGAGGACGTGGGTGAAGGGCACGTTCCTCATCGTGCTGGCCAACATGGCGTGGTCGCTCTGGATCGTGCTGCAGGGCCGGCTGCTCAGGGAGTACCCCAACAAGATGCTCGTCACGGTGGCGCAGTGCGTGTTCAGCGCCGTGCAGTGCTTCGTCGCCGCCGTGGCCGCCGAGAGGGACTTCTCCAAGTGGCAGCTCCGGCTCGACATCACCTTGCTCGCCGTCCTCTACACCGTACGTATACATATAATCGTAGATCTCAGCATGCAGGTCATGATCAAATCGATGATGATATGCATGGGATTAATTTGACGCGCGCACGCACTGGCGGCACTGCATGCGCATGAACGCACAGGGGTTGGTTGTGACGGGGGTGACGTACTACCTGCAAGCATGGTGCGTGGAGATGAAAGGCCCTGTCTTCTTCGCCACCTGGACCCCTCTCTCATTCGTCTTCACAATGTTCTCTTCTTCATTCTTCCTCTCAGAGATCGTCCACCTAGGCAGGTAATCAATGGCTAATACTTACTACTTCTACTTAGGTTGCATGTTAAGCTAATTACTCTTATTAACAACTAACTACATGGGAGTATTAACAACTAACTACATAAAAAATAATAGCAGCAACAAACTAAACAATGCTCGGCGATTAATGCATGTGAGAGTTAGTTTTTGTGTGAGGATGATTCGATTTTTATGGGATTTCCTCTTTTTTTTTTCAATTATTGTGTTACATGCATGCAGCATTGTTGGAGGAATCCTGCTTGTTGCTGGCCTCTACAGTGTGCTGTGGGGCAAGAGCAAGGAGGCCAACAGGCAGATTGCACCGTGTGACAATAATGTGAATAGTGCTGCAGCGCATGCTGCAGACGACGGCGAGGAGAACAGCAATCAGCGTCATCATAAAGCTCAAGAGAAGACAGCATCAGCAACCATAGTTGAACAAGTGTGATATGATGTGGTGATCAGCACTAACATCGGATCTTATGTTGGGCCTGCCAGGCTTTAGCTGTAGTTTAATTTTTATGGAAGAACATAAAAAACAACAGCTTTAAATCAATCAACTCTTGGTTGAATTGATATTCCTGAAATACTATCATTACACACTGACCTAGATGCTCCAAGACAGACATTGTTAGGACGGTGATCTCCGTGAAGAAAGGAATTTCCATCTGCCTTTTGAAGGATTCCAGGACCTAAAAGGGAGGAACTTGACTTGGGACATGTAGGTTTAGAATTGTCCAATATTGTTATGCAAGATCACAGCAGAGTAGCAGGTGGACCACCACTGTTTCTTCAGTCTGAGCAGGGCAGGGAACACATAGTCATCAAGAGCCAAGTTCTTTTTTTTTCCCTCAAAATATTTCTTGTATGTGCTAAGTTGTTCAAGGCCAAGCAAGACCTTATTGTGCTTTGGTTGGCAAGAAGATTTCCAGAGCCAGTTGAATGATTTCTGAATATTGTAGTGCCAGTAGGCAAGAAGGCAAGATTGGCGGACTAAGTGTAGATGATCCTTCAAGAGTTAATTAGGACTGACTAGACTAGACTAGGTAGCCCAAACAAAAGAACGGTCAAGCATAGATAAATTACTTAACTCATACATGCATTATAAGTTGTCGATCTGCCGGTTCATATTCATACTAACAAGCTTGCGAACTAGCTATTACTCCCTCCATCTTATGAAATAAAATGTGCATATATTTAGCATGGTTTTTAAAGTAGAAGTTTGACCATTTATTTCTTTTAAAATATAGCATCAACAAAAACTAAAATATTATAATATTAAAGTAGTTTTGAATACGTATCTAAATATATAACATGCATGCGCTAAAAATATATGTTTTTTTTATCAAATTGTTAGTCAAAGATTTTAAATTTCGATTTTTTTAAATGCATGCACGCCTTATTTTAATGGGATGGAGGGAGTACTACAAATTTATAAAATGACAAGTAGCAATGAACTAGCTACTAGTAGCTAAGCTGCTGGTTGGGGTACACAGATCAGGTGCAACAGTGCACGTGCAGTGACTGCAACTGACATGTGGGCCCACACCCCTCTGGGCCCACACGTCAGTGACTGTAACTGCAGGTGCAGTAGCGCACCGGATCCCTGAGCATTGGGATCACATACGCCATCGAGATCGATTCACACAGCAAATTTAAGTCAGAGTATGTACTTGAGTGTAGGAGTTAATTAGGGCGTACAGTACTTGCTTTGTTTTCTTTTCTTTTTCGCAGTCCTAGGATCGGTACCGTACCATAGAAAAACCCAGAGTGAAGTTGACAACTCGATTTGTCTGCATGTGTGTTTATATTTATGGGAAAGCCTCGATCTAAAATATGGAGTAGCTTTGGGGCTTTTCATTCCGTGTGAAGGTTTAAACTTGTTGTAATCCTTTTTTGGGCCATCATGGGGCCATGAAAAAAGCAATATAAAATCCAAATGGGGAGCCTCTCCCCCGTTGTCCGTAAAAAAAAAAAACTAGCACGCTGTTACCAAAATTGTCTTTATTACCACAACAAAGGACAGTTTCACTAGAACACTCAGGCTTTAGAAAGCTGTAAAGGCAAGCAGCAGGTCCAGTTGATTCCGTCCTGAAAACCGTTAAAGAAGATCAATCATTGATTAAAAAGAAGGAAAGCTGAATAGCTGATAGCAACGGTGTTGAGGCCGGATGATTCAGACTCCAACTATGTAAAAGAAGGAAATTAAAGCGCCTAGCTTAACTGGTTGGTTTATTGGGGCGAGAGATCATGTGCCTCCTGATCGATCATCATAGTCCGTGCAAGTCCTTTTCAACTTGGATTTTTGGGCGTATTTTTTTTTAATAAGAGTGAAAACCGCATGCATATATATAGTTGCAAGCATAGATAGAGAGACATATATATGCGCCGGCCTGATATATATCATCAGATCAGACTTTATGTCAGTTACCCTCTCTCATTCATATATACAGTGAGTATATGACAGGGACCCTGTTTGTTGGTTTCTAATTAATTTGCAGCTTTCTCGCTAGCCCAGCATGCATATAAGAATACTGGTAGTCATTCTATGAAACTTATTACAGAGATCTAGCTTCCGATCCATGGCGATGGCGGCGAAGAAGGCTTACCTGATCGCCGTCGTCATCCAGCTCATCTACACGGGCATGTTCGTCTTCTCCAAGGCGGCCTTCGACCATGGCATCAACACCTACGTCTTCATCTTCTACCGAATGGCCGCTGCGTCGCTGTTCCTCCTGCCTATTGCCATTGCCTTCCAAAGGTACTATAGTACTGCAGGCACCTGAAACTTTATTATCATCTGATCGTGATTTCATTTCAATAAAATGAAATACTGTGTATATTATTATTTGCACGTACGCACGCAGGAAGAATGTGCGGTCCATGTCCCTGGTGCTTCTTCTCCGGCTCTTCTTCTACGCCTTGGTGGGGAACACGTTCAGCCTGAACCTGTACAACGTCAGCATGAAGCTGACAACGGCGACCGTGGCGTCCGCGTCGAGCAACTCCATGCCCGTCATCACCTTCTGCCTGGCGCTGCTGCTGAGGATGGAGGCCGTGAGGCTGAGCACCGCCCCCGGCGTGGCCAAGGCCGCCGGCGTCGCGCTCTGCCTCGCCGGAGTCTTGGTCCTCGCGTTCTACGCCGGGCCGCGGCTGAGCCCCGTCAACCACCACCGCGCCTTCGACGTCGCCGGCGAGACGACTCCGACTCCGAGCAGGGTGACGTGGATCAGGGGCACGTTACTCATGGTCCTCGCCAACGCCACATGGGCGCTGTGGATCGTCATGCAGGTAATAGGTAGGGTAGTACTATCGTCTCCGATGATCGATCCACTGGAAGCTGGAACAGCACAGTACTTAATTTACTGCTTTACTCTAGCTCGTCGATCGAGATCGACCGACCAGGACGACTATATATCGTCCGTCGATCGAGCTACCTACTACTACGTACTCCTACTATATATATATATGCACCGACTGACTCCGTCCCTGCTAACCGGCCTTGATTATGCTGCGTGCTCCCTTCGATCGGGTTCTTAATCTATACACATGCATGTGACAGACACCATTGACTTTTGATATGGTCGTCATATTAAATTTTTTTTACATATATTTGTAAAAGTGCAAGTCTTGCATATATACAGTATATATCCTGACGATGATAGAACAATGCAGCCATCGATCCCTTTTGTATTTGGAGCATATACCATTTTCAATATTTGGAGGCTTGGTGCCGGTGATCGATCATTCGAACCAGCGATTGAGTATTATCTATCTCTGTATGTATGATATACCACTATATCTCTCTCAATAATCTCTGCATCTGCAGTCTGCATTGCTGAAGGAGTATCCCAATAAGATGCTTGTGACGGTGACACAGTGCTTGTTTAGCGCTGTGCAATGCTTCGTTGTGGCAGTGGTGGCTGAGAGAGATTTCTCCAAGTGGAAGCTCCGACTCGACGTCAGCTTGCTCGGCATCGTTTACACGGTAAGGTAATTAATTAGTACTTACTTACGTAATCATCTGAATGCTCTGTTTTTTTTTACCTGATCGACGGCGCTACGATCAAAGCTAATAGCTAAAGCTTATGCCGTGGAGGTGGAGATGAAGGCTTTTGCCAATTATATTAATGAAATGGTTTTTGCATGTATGCTGCATGCATGATGGACGAAATCTGTTGTCGTCTGACAGGGGTTTGTGGTGACGGGGGTGTCCTACTATCTCCAAGCGTGGTGTATGGAGATGAAGGGCCCTGTGTTTCTAGCAATGTCGAACCCGCTCTGTTTCGTCTTCACCATCTTCTGCTCCTCCTTCTTCCTCGGAGAGATTGTCCACCTCGGCAGGTACTAACTAGTGACTGTTAATTGCACTGTATGTATGTTCAGTCATATATTGGTCTTCGTTTACAAGAGATTTCGTTTCCTATGTCTGTACTGTTGCATTTGATGATGGCAGCATCCTGGGTGGGGCTCTGCTGGTTGCCGGCCTTTACAGCGTCCTCTGGGCTAAAAGCAGGGAGGAGGCTATGAAATCGGAGGAATCACAGGAGGAGGAACCGGGAAATAAAGAGCACAAGGAGGCAGCAGCACCGTTCGCGGTTGAACAAGTGTGATCATCGAGGCTAGTTGTTGCGTGTGCTTGTATATATGACGCGCACGTGCCAACATTTGCTCAAACTGATTCAGTAATTTATATATCAAATTCAGATCTGAGTAGGCTGGGTTTGAGTACGTTATCAAGTAGGTGTAAGACAGTAAATGGCTAGCATCAATCAACCTTGTGACTACTGCTGCCCAAGGCTGGTTGAATGATTTTATTTCCTTTTTCACTTAAAAAATAATTGCTGAAATGGTCTTTATATTATTATAAAATTACTTATTAGGCACTAAAGTTTTCAAGAAAACTCCAAAGCATATTTTAAGGAGCAATACATAGAAATTTTAATGAAAAATATCTTCAGACATAATTTAGGACTATTATTACTTTAGATTTGCTTCATAATGCTTTGCATTTGAACTACATACATGCATTATAAAAGTATCTATGATTTACAAACAAGTAAATATGTGAGTACAACCATGCAGAGATAACATGCGGATTTGGAAGGAAATTTCAGATGTTTCTATTCTTTACATTCTAGTTTCTTAGTCATTTTGTAGTTTAACAACTTAAACAACCACTCGTTGAATAGGCTTTTGCTTCTAAATCTAGGTTAAGCACGACCAATTCTTACTGAACTGTTGGTTGAAAAAATAACTCTTATTTTGGCAATGTGGTATTTCTTCTTGTGTTGGTCTTGCATTTGAGTCTTCTAAATGGACAAAGCTACAAGACAAAATTGAAACTCCACTCTGTGTATTAAGGGGTGTTGATGCTACGCGCCGTACTGCTTATTCTTTCCTATACAGCGCTGAGGTGTACGCAGTTACTGGTAACATTCGGGACCGCGCGCACCCCATCCGCTAGCTGCGCGACACCGCGGCCGCGGCGCCGGCCACGAGAGACGGCTGTTGCAGCCCGCACGGCCGCGGCGCCGGGGAGCGCGCGGCGGAGAGGCGCCGCTGCCCAGCTAGCGGCACTCTAGGGGCGGCTGCTCGACCAGGCAGCCAACGGACGGCGGCAGGTCGGCGCCCTGGCGGGGCGGGGCGCGCAGGGCAGTGGCGTGGCGCTCTCTGGCTCCATGCTGCTCTCGCTCGGCTTTGTGGTGGGCTGCGCACGCAATCCACCTGCTCGATCGGCAATTGAAGGCTTATTTTCAAGAAAAAGATGCTTGATCGGTTGTGGAATTGGCAATGGTCTAAACTCTAAAGTCTAATCACATGTACCTAGAAGGATAGGGGAGTTGGATCTGCTGCTGCGAGCCAATCGAGCAATGCAGGAGCAAGTGAACGAAGGGGGCCTGGGTTCGTGAGCAGCAAACGTATGCGACGGCATGCTCGCGGTCGCGGCCCTGCGGGGTGCCAGAGGGCAGCAAGCGGTGGGAGTGGAGGACAGGGGTGGTGTGGACCGTGGAGGTGGGTAGCTTATAATTGATTGGGTTGGCCGTGAGGTTAGGGATGACAAGTGGGGTCTGGCTGTCACAGGGAGAAGGAGAAAGGTCCAAAACGACTGCAAATCTAGGCCCACATGTTAGTGGGAGAAAGGGAGTGGAGGAAGAGATAAGGCAGGGGCACATTGGTCTTTTCATGTGCTTTCGTCGTGCTAAATTACCGTATAAGCGAAAGTGGCAAATGATTTGCGACTTATTTACGGACATGGCAAATATGTAATGAAGAGTATATTGTCCCGTTTTGTTTACCGCCGCGGCCCTCCTAGCCGCCGACGGGGAGGAGCAGGAGGCGCCACCGCCGCGGCTTCGTCGCCGCCGCGGCCATCCTCGCTGCCGCGGGCTTCTCGTCCTTCAGCTCCGCCCGCCGACGGCTCCGCCTGGCCCTCCGCTCGTCCTCTTCTCCAGCGAGCCGCCGCCGCCGCCGCCGCCGGGCAAGGGAAGAGATGCTAGCAGCGGCGGCGGCGGCGGCGGCTGCCCGTTGGGGCGCCACGGCGTGGGCGTCGTCATCCTTCCACTCCTCCGCCGCAGCGCTCTCCAAATCTACGGTAACCGCACTTTCCAGATTCCGCTGCTCTCTCTCCAACCGCCTTTGCCCGTAGATGGCAACCAAGTGGTATTGATCTAGCAAATAAAAACCGGTGACGCGCAAACTGTCCCGGGGATTTCAGTTTTCAGCATCTCTAAACAAACAGATCGCTGTACATGTTATTGTGTGCTAAGCGCTAGTAACTTCTTTTCCTGCTATAAGGCTGCACGCTACCACTCCGCAAGTTGTTGGTTTCGATAAATTTGCAACTTCTTATCAACAGAGCAGTTGAGTAAAATTTCGTCTAGTGCACAAAACAGAGTTGTTGATGTACGAGACCTAGTGCGGCAACCCAAAGCTATAAACATTGCTCCTGAACCACTTGCGGCGCACCATAGAATCGGTGTCTCTTAAACCATTTGGAATCTAACACTTGTTTTGGGCAGCCTCGTATCCGGTTCTCCGTTCGTGAAAAGCGTAGGGATGCAAAGAGCGCCCTTAAAAGCCTTCTGCTCAGTGGCAGCCCATATCAGGTATTGGTACTGACCATTTCCCTAATCCTGGATTCTCTCTGCTTCCTAATCTGTCAGCTTGTCTCTAAACAATACCCGAAATCGACCCACGTTTTCCCTCCCTCTTTGAGTGCGTTATCCTGGTCTAATAACTGCAACATATGAACTCTTTTTACTACCTGGTTGTACCAGAAGCTTGCTGGAGCTCATGGGTAAAAACAGATGGGCACTTAACAGTTCAGTCCATACATGTCGCTAAGGGTTCCTTGAAAACACGTTTCCATCTTCTCTACAGGAAAGCAGCAACAAACAAATGAGAAAGCAGAAAGGTAGTGGCAGATCAAAGGTCCAGGGCTCTTCTCCTGGAAAAAATCCATATGGAAAAAATAAGCGTAAGCTCTTTCAAATCACTTGTCTTGAATGTTTTTTAATTGAGCTACTTGGATTCTTTTGTACAATT
This sequence comes from Paspalum vaginatum, assembly GCA_030272315.1. Lineage (NCBI taxonomy): Eukaryota > Viridiplantae > Streptophyta > Magnoliopsida > Poales > Poaceae > Paspalum > Paspalum vaginatum. Next base: position 528,721 of record CM059020.1, on the reverse strand, counting down.
CTGCAATCATCTAGAGTACTATACTGATGAATGGATTTTCGAATATACAGACTTCAGTGCTCTGCCAGCCCTATTGACATGGTTGCATTTATTCTGCGTAGATATGCCCTGAGATTCTGAGGACATTGGCTCCTAATAATTTGTGCTCCATTATTTACTTCGAATCTGAATTTTACGTGTCACAATGACATTAATACGCATCACAATTTCATTTCAAATGTATAAATGTGAATTTCTACCTTGCTCACTGTGTAATCATTTCTTTGTGTATAAGTTTACATTTCACAATCATTTGTATGTTTGGATGACAAGAGTGCACATTGATGTTTAACACAGGTGGGAAGAACTGGAAAGGCTTTGATGATGATGAATGCACAGACACACCATATGGCACCTTTGGTGGCAAGAGGTCTTTTACATGGTACTGGCCTGGGGAGAATGACGATCTTGGTAGTTCTCCCAGTGGTTTTCAATGGAAGGATGAATCTCAGTCTGCCAAATCAAGGGAAAATTTCTGGAATGAAAGTGATATTGATGAGGAAGAGGAGTTGGGCCATGATGATCTGCGAAGCTATAGGGCCTCTCTCGGATTGCCGGTTTTAGGCCCCTTACAGTTAGATCAAATTAAGGCTGCGTGAGTCATCTGAACACTTCTTGCAATGCCACGTTAGATTTTAGGGCTTCAATCTCATAATGTTGCTAATTGGCTGTTTTCCTCAACATGGTGTTTCTGTAGCTTTCGTGCATCTGCGCTCAAGTGGCACCCGGATAAGCATCATGGACCTTCACAGGTTAGTGTCCTAGGATGTATTGTTCTTGCATGGCATGGTTCTGGTGACTGTCACTGAAGCTTGCTGGACGTTTCGATAGTTTTCGATTCGTACGCCCACCAGTGAATTATCACCACGTTTTGCATCTAGCTATTTTCAAGGAATTTAGCCATTCATAACCAAGTTGAAGTGCACAGTCTTGCTAGATACGTTGCATTTATTTGTTGAAATTGTGGATTGAACATAAAAATAATAGCCAAAGTGAAACTAAGTCTCTTTTGTTGATTTGTCGAGCTATATGCTGTGTTCGTTGAGGTGTCGATTCTGAACACATCTGTATTCTCCAGGGTGATGCAGAGGAAAAATTCAGACGCTGTGTGGAAGCGTATAATGTGTTAAGTCGTGCCTTCAAGTCAAATGACTAGTTACCTTGGGAATTCGGAGCATGCAAGTGCAAGTGAATTTTTGGAGTGTTCTTTTTTCAGGACTTCTAACGATTGCGTGGAGCTGTTGGAGTTTCAGGAAACAGAGAAACTATTGGAAGAATGCGAAGTTGAGCTTTGGCTTCATGTTCATAACGAAATCTAAAGAATAATACGAGTATGTATCAAAAACAGAGATTGGGTAAGTCCTGTCAAACCAGCAGAGGCGAAGCAAATGCTAAATTCCAGGGATCATTTCTATGGTTGCTTCCGATAGTTTGTTGTAACAAAAAATGATGTTGCAAGCTGTTGTAGTGTCGGCAAATACGTTGGTTGACCTCAAAGAGAGCAGATCATACTGACGTTGTAAAATCAGAGGAGTTTAGTGGTGAAACAGGTGAACAGAAATCAAGATTCCCTGGCTGTATTATCTTCAGTTGTTTTGTTTAATATATCTACTTTATCCTAATTTATAATTGAAGTCTTGAGTCTTGACAAAATGAAGTTTGCAAATGGGAATAGACATGGCTGCAACCCAAGCATATTGTAGCGGAAAGGCTACTTGCTGTTCATACTTGCACGGATGCTCACAGCACAATGGTTTCAGATACATACAAGTTCAGGCTATAGAGAGCAGCAGCATAATCCACACAATTTTTATAACTATCAGCGCTTACAGCTCCAACCAATCCATGATGGTTATAGTCCACGCAATGCCTAGGAACATGGTTGAACCTCCACTGAGCACAGCACAGTGTTGCCATAGATGTCCTACCCGATATCCACATCACACTTCATGATTGAAATTGTAATATTGTAGGTTGTCTCATGGATTCCAGCGGTCTCTACACCGATCATGCATAGATGGCTGGAAGAGGACCTCAGGGCACCTGAATCTCTCTGCACCGATGGTGATTACTTGACAATCAGGTAGCTCATGGCTCTTTTCAACTGGAGAGCTGTTGTTGGCAGTTACCAACTCGTGCTAGCTCATAGTCAAGGGCTATATACGCAAGCTTCTCCTTGATGTCCCTTACGATTTCTCTCTCAGCAGAGGTTATTGTGAAGGAGTAACCCAGGCCCGGCCCTCTCAGTGAGGATTTTCATGAGGGAGTCTGTGAGGTCCCGACGAGCAAGATCCAAACGAAGAATGGCATGAGGAAGTGCCTATCCTTCGTCGTAATATGGGCACAGTGTGGCTCACACCATCACCAGACTCAAAAACAGTACCTGTAGGTTTCAGCAAAACAGAAATTTTAGCCACGCACTAAGCAAACAATCTGTTCCAGCTTGCACTGTCTGTTCTCATTTATTTTATTAGATGCTGATACTTATTTTGTCTGAATTCATACGACCGTACATACAGTAGCTAGGCGGTAACATCGCATACAGTGTATCTGAATTATGCAATCTCACAAGCATGCATGAACAGAAGACAAAGATGTCCAATAGATTAATTGTGCAACTTTTCAGATAAACGCTGGATAACAGCATAATAATGAAACGTAAGGATATTACTGGGAAACTGAATCAACACTGAACTAAAGGAAGAAGCAGGCCATACCATACCCACTAGCATAGAGGGAGAACACTGCTCGAATTGCGACGTACATGGCAGGAACATTGAAAGTCTCGAAGACATAAACTGGGTCATCTTCTTCGTCCCTGTTGGCTTTTGGGTTCAAGGGAGCTTTGCTTTCAGTGAGCAACAAGGTGCTCCTCCGGGGCAACACGGAGCACATTGTAGAAAGTGTGATGCCAGATTTTCTCCATATATATCGTCCCAGTTGCTTACAATAACATGCTCAATCAGGTACTTGAGTGTGAGCATACCTCGTCACCAACATGTACATGCATCCTTCTGTCCCATCCCTACTAACACCAGTGTGACGAGGACGGCCAGTAATGCTTAGGGAAAACAGCCCTTGGTGCATCATCACCAGCAAAAGCATACCGGTTATTACTTATTAAAGGTAAAAAAAAAAAAAAAACACTGACCATGGCCATTCCAGTGCCATTGTCGCAGACGAGAGGCTGAATGTCCTCACCATCAGCCATTTCTACAGAATTAATTGCTGCAGGTGCCATAGTTATTAGAGAATCAATTATATTAGTGATGAAAGGTTTTTAGTTGAACACCCATATGCATGATGCAACACTAGCATCATCATCACATCGGATATATATGTGCAGCATGGGCATCGCCAAATTATTGTGTCCGGTCCTTAATTAACTAGCTACGAGTACGCGGCAGACACTAAGTATTATTCCCTCCGTTCCAATCTATAGATCGTTTAATTTTTTTAACACCAAGTTTGATCGATTCGTCTTATTCAAAAGATTTGTGAAAATATGAAAAAAAAACTCAAATCATACTTAAAGTATATTACATACTAAATTAAATCACAATGAAAATAAATAATAATTATAATTTTTTTAAATAAGACGAGTAAGTCAAATTTAATAACCATGTATAGATTGGGACAGAGGGAGTACCTACAAGCCAACTGCACATCGTATATAGCTCAATCGATGTGACCAAGAAAATGACACTTCCTAGATGCAATACACTTGTGTATATATATAGGTCAGCTGTAGATATCGATGATCTCAAAGAAATAAACCCAATTGATTAATTCTCAAAAAAAGATCACGATCAGTCGATCACTTTTCCCCAATTCCCATACTTGCTCCGTCGACGTCGCTGCCCATGCATGAGCACATCTCTCTCTCTCTCTATGCATGCATATACTTTTCTCTTTTTTTTTATATAGGTGTATTATTCATTTATAAAAGGGGGCAAAGCTAGCTATTATCAAAATGAAGGTGGTGCACTACTTAAATAATAACATGTGAATTTTCATCATGACATATGGTAAACATTAACATATTTTTTGGCGCACCACTGCTGCCAGTGTACTGCTGTAACTAAGACGGCGCCCTTGCTATTCAAGAATGACAACACGAAATTGCCGGATTATATTTGGTTGCTTCTCCTCTCCATTTTACAAGCAGATACAATTTCTTGTCCTTCCTACATACTCCCTCCATTCCACAAAATAAGACGTGCATGTATTTGGCACGGTCTTTAAAGCAAAAGTTTAACCATTTATTTCTTTCAAAATATGACATCAATAAATACAAAAGCATCATCATCTTAAAGTACTTTTGAATATGAATTTAAACATATAACATGCATACACTAAAAATCCATATTTTTTTACTAAAATGTTAGTCAAAGATTTCAAAGTTTGACTTTTCCGATTACATGCATGCCTTATTTCATGGGATGGAAGGAGTACAATTTTTTCCAACTTAGGCCTTGTTCGATTGCACATGTATCGGAGGGGATTGGAGGAGATCCAATCCTTTGCTAGTTAAATTTGAATAGAGAGGGATTTAATCTTGTGCCGATGGAAATTACCTAATTTCAATTTCTATGTTTCTTGTAGTGAATCCACTCAAACCGAACAAACCCTTAGTGAGATCCGACTGCCTCTGCTCCGTCAACATTTGAAGGTGCTATAGCCTTTACCACACACCCACGACAAAATCGTGTGGACTTGCAGCTTACGACTGTGTGTGCATTCAAGATTATGCCAACATGTGTTTGTTCTAGGCAAGATTATCCCAAGATTAGCGGGTTTGTTCAAGATTATCGAAAGAGGAAGAGAACAATGCTTACACAGCAGAAACTAATAGGTGGCATGACGTGTTTTGGCAGTTAGGCACGTGAATACCTGTTTCAATAACTTCTATATATCCAAAAACAACTCTCTCTATATGTTCTTATTTCAAGTTCCTATTGATTTGCAATTATTGTCACGTCTTAATTAAGATGCCCTATATGTCCTGGTGCATCTAGAGATCTCCATTACATGCCGGTGTTATACAAGTTAGTCTTAGACAAAGTGTGATAAAAATAACTTCAATAGTGGCCACCTGAAAGTCCCTCAACCTTCTATCTTATCATATGAACCATTTATAAATAAATGACCTCGAGAACTACTGTGTACCTCGCTTGGACATCACTCCCATCCCTTTCACGCGTGATATATCAATACCTTGGCACATTGTGTTTGCGGATTTGGCAATCCACATTCAGTCACATGCCAAGACAATAAATCCATAAAATGGCAGAGAGAAGAAGAGTGTATCCCAGCTTTTGGCCATTTTCCCTGAGCATCACCTGAGGTCGACCTATAATCCTACATTGAGGCCACTAACTAGTTCGGAAGACCAAAAGTTGGTCGCGATATATACTTTTATGGAAGCTGACGGCTAAATAAAAATTTAGACAGCACATTATTATATCCGCTATCTCTATTTTTAATGTATAATATTGACATATTGTTAACTTTTAGACACATTGACCATTCGTATTATTTTAAAAACTACCCCCATTTGTCTCAAATTATAGGTTGTTTGATTTCTGAACACCAAATTTGATTCTTTCATCTTATTAAAAATTTTGCAAAAAAAAAGTGAAATTCAGGTCATGCTCAAAGTATATTATATGGTAAACTAAATCACAGTGAAAATAAATTATAATTATAATTTTTTAAATAAGACAAACAAATCAAATTTAATGTTAAATAATCAAAGACTTATAATTTGAAACGGAGGGTGTATATACATATTATTTATTTTGGTGTGACTTGGTTTATCAACTAACGGTAATTTAAGCATGAATTATATTTTTTATATTATACTGAATTTTTTAATAAGAGGTATGTCAAATGTCATGTTAAAAAAACTAACAATGTAAAATATTTTAAAACAACAGGGAAGTACTAAATTTACTTATAGGCCAACAACCGAAGCTACCCAACTCTATGAATATAAGTAGGGTTGCATGCATGCCGTCATCAAATACCCGCCATGTCTCATGTGAGCACCAACAGCACCTATTCAATGTTGAGTGGTCAGACAAGGCATACTACAGGTACATTGCTAGCACTAAAATTGAACCTGGGTGTCGTCATTGCATGTTTCATCTAAATCTTGTCCTCTCCGTACGTTGGCCCACTTTAATCTATATGCCGCAATTTCTTGTAGTACCAATGGTATATAAATATGTACCTAAATGCCCGGTTCTCTCTGTCAATTTTAAGGTGTATTTGGTACGGAAAATTCCATTCTTTAAAAATAAACTTAGGGCCTTTAATTTGTTTTACATTCACTGACAAAGGAAACGTCCAAACATCTTTTACTCTCTTGGCCACGTAGTATCGAGAGTAAGCATGCATGAGTAAACAAGGGGTAACTATATATTATATATTGAAGTTATAAAAAAGAAAAAGAAAAAGAAGTAGTCCCACATATGTTTCCAACTTGCCACCGTTACTAGCATAGCCTAGAGGTGCGCCAGTTTATCTCTAAAGCTCAAACAAGTCACAAATCAAACTGAATCCGGCTTTATTAGCTCCAGCATCAATTATCAAATACTCCCCCCGTTTCAATTTATAGGTCGTTTGACTTTTTAGACACCAAGTTTGACTGGCTCGTCTTATTCAAAATATTTGCGAAAATGAAGAAAAATTCAATCCATAGTTAAAATATATTATATGCAAAATTAAACCACAATGAAAATAAATAGTAATTGTGAAATTTTTTGAATAAGACGAGCAAGTCAAACTTAGCGTTAAAAAAATCAAACGACCTATAAATTAGAACGGAGGGAGTAAGTATTTACCTCACAGATCGACCTGCATATAAGTTCTACATAACCCTAGTGATATGATGCAAGGTTTGTACACTAAATAAGTAAATAGTTTGGCAAGCTAATTGCCACAATCTACTAATTTATTTATTTAATTCAAAATACATATTCTTATGTAAATGGACGCTGGGGTGTGGTTGTGCATGTACTACTACTAAACCTAATAATTGACTAGATGTCATATCATTACATCAATTGTGATTGCATAGTAGTATAGTACATCACTTGTCATATCATTTAATTAATTATGTCAATATGCACTCAATATGTCGGCAACTCTATAAATGAGTAACATACCCCCTGCCTTCTAGATTCTAGGTTTGTCTTAATCAAATTATTCCAAGTTTGAGTAAATTAAGAAAAAAATAATATTATGGTATCAAATGTGAATAATTATATCTATTGTGAAATATATTTTCGTAGTTTACTTTTTTGATGTGGTAGGCGCTAATAACATTTCTATAAAATTTTGGCAGAATTAGATTAGTTTAATTTAGGGAAAACTTAGAATCTCTTATATCTATAACTATGATGGAGGGAGCAGCAAACTAAATGACCAATTATGGTATTTAAAAAATTTTGGGTAGTAATTGTTTAATGAAGGGAGTAATTGTGCAATGGGAACAGAAAACATGCAATTTTTGTTGCATAATGTATAGTATAAAACTTAAATATTGAAACCGGAAATATTGTCATTTTGCATCCTTGTAATCTAAGTCTATGCTCGCAAACATTCGCCTTGTTTTACAAGGAGACAAATGTGCTACACGAGTACAATTCACTGCATACTCCAAGAAGGAGAAGCCTTTTTAAATCCACTCCTCAGATGACGAGATGATCCGTTGTTGTATACTAGGCAAAATTTGCTTCTATATCAAGTTTGGCAGGGAGGAGTATTATACACTCAACTTGGTGAAAGTTCACTTTGTGCGTTTGCTCTGCATTTCCAACCTAGAATCCAGTAATCTGTAAACCTGTTCCCCAACTTGATCTTCTCAAAAGCAACACCACCCCATCAGTTTGCTAATTAATTAACTATTTATTAATCCTTCTGCGTTTCAACGGAGTTATCAATCACCAAAAAGCCAAATATCAGTACATGTTAACAACAACATTTTGTGTGTGTGTGTTTTCCCCCTTCACTACGGATCTTATCATTACTGGCATCAAGCCAAATAATAATAGGACAAGTGTGCAACAGTTTCTTGAGAAGCAAAAGATGCACATCTGTCTGTCTGTCAGCTAGAGCGCAGAGCAAGTGAAGAACATGACTATTCATTCAGATCTGAGCAACAGTAACCAAACCCATAATCTAGTGCCATCAGAGGAAGGAATAACATTGCATTACAGGAGCAAGTCGATCATACCAACAGCCTTAAAGAAAAAATTAACTATTCCCCGGACTAGACCCAAGACCAGCTGGCTGGCTATTTCTGAGGAGAAGCCAGCCAGCAGCCCAGCAGATACGGTCAAGTAACTCCCTTTGAAAACAAGTAAGCTGCACAGTGAAGAGTCCAAAGCAAGAGCACAAGCACAACACAAGATGGCCATGTGGGGGAGATGACTACTACAGGCATCACCGCCGGGTGAGCCGGAGTGCCCAAAAAGAGAAAGAAAGCAGCTGCGAGGTGAAGTGAAGTGAGTAATGGAGGCGGCGTAGAGAGAGAAAGAGAGAGCTGAGGGGAAAAGAACAAACAAGGGGAGCCCATCCCTCGTGATCACCAGCACAGGACAGGAGGCGAGAGAGCGAGCGGGACTGCGGGAGAGGAAAGAGGGGAGCTCGCGCATTGGCTCCACGCTCCGGCACACGCCAGCCGGCGTCCTTCTGCCTTCCGGCGGCGCTCCAACCGGGTGGATCCGGTCTTGTACGGAGCGCGGCAGGAGGAAAGAGGAGGGGTTTCTTGGGCGCATGGAGATTTGATGCCTCGTCCCCCAGGCGCCGTGGTACGCGAATCTTTCTCATTCCTTCGCTAATTTTGATCCTTTCTGCTGTTTCTCTGCGCACCCAAGCTGTTGGTGCCGGCGCTGCTAGAAAGGGGGGTTCCTTAGCGCATTTCTGAGCGAATCTAGTGTGTCTATGTTCTTATTTCCTGACGAAACGATGGACTATGTATTTTTTTGGTTTTGGTGTTGATGATTCTTGGCAATTCGAGTACTCCTAGGTAGTTTACCGACACCCCTGATACCGATTTGGTTTGGTGATTTTGGAGGAAAGTTGCCTGAATCCAGTTCGGGTCTGCATTTCTCTGTCTTCGCGACCTGATGGTTTTGGCTGTGCTGGTAATGTAATGCTAGCTAGTTGTCTGAACAATGCTTTCTCTGTGTACATCATCGTGTTTGTAAAATCGTCACCTGGTGGTGTGGATTTACATGTCAATAAACAATACTAGCAACGCAGTTTCACTGATTATGCTATTCTTGGTCTGCTGATTATGATTATCTTGGGGGAGTAAAAGGTTAAAGTGGAGGATTTCAAGTTGCCAGCATTAATTCACTGTTGTCAGACATTGTGGGGTTCACCCAACTGTTTTTATATGCAAAATGTGGAACCTAGTTGCCTGATGCTAGTTAATGTGTCATACAAGGACTCAATTTCAGTGAAATGTCAGAGAAGCTATGTTCATAACAACATATAATTATCAGGCACGCCCCATTTTCTTGTAAACCTTTCCATCATGGGTCTGCACCAAGGTTTCAGATTCTAGTTTTGCAAAAATCTTGTTCCACAGGCAGTTGTGGTTTCTGGCCATTAACTGTTGGTAACCTTAATATTCTTGGAGGCTTTGACCATCCAATTTGAATGTAACGTGACTGTTCATGATAGGTTCTTGCAGTGAATGGTGTGAACCTAGTCATGGTCAACTTCTACATGGAATCATTGTTCATTGATAACATTTCAATTTGTATTTAATTGCTTTGGATTTGTTCTCCTACAGTCCTAGCATTGCCAGGAAAATGGGTTATTCTTCTTTCTGTCCAGTAGCATGTGGTGTAATAACCTGCAATCTGCACATGCCTTGCTGCCTTTTTTTTCTTTAATAAAGTTTAATCTATTCGCCACCTTGACTGTGATTTTTTATGCCTTGCTGTCAAATAAATGCAGGTATTTGGCATGTCCACATTGTTGTAGCATATACCTCTGTCATCAATTCAGCGTTGTTGTTTGCGACACTCCTGGGGCAGTAGTGATTTAGAGTGCTCATTAATACTATTATCCTAGCTTTATGGTTGCATTGTGATCAGATGCAAAAAATATGCTCATGAAGGGGCCATCTTCAGATGTTCTCAGAGCAAGCATTTCTAGTGCCCCCAGCACATCTAGCCATGGTTCTGGACAAGATGAATGTGATTCTTTAGGGGATGTGTATGTGTGGGGTGAGGTTGTCTCTGATAATTCCATACGAACTGGTTCCGATACTGTAATTAGATCAACTGGCAGGATTGACGTCCTCCTTCCGAAGCCGTTGGAGTCCAGTTTAGTTCTTGATGTGTATCATGTAGATTGTGGAGTCAAGCATGCTGCATTGGTCACAAAAAATGGCGAGGTTTTTACATGGGGTGAAGATTCTGGAGGTCGCCTTGGCCATGGAACACGGGAAGATTCTGCTCACCCTCGTCTGGTCGAGTCTTTGACAGTTTCCAATGTAGATTTTGTTGCCTGTGGGGAATTTCATACCTGTGCTGTTACAACAACAGGTGAGCTTTATACCTGGGGAGATGGGACTCACAATGTTGGACTTCTAGGGCACGGCAATGATGTAGGACACTGGATACCTAAGAGGATTTCTGGAGCACTGGAAGGTCTTCAAGTTGCTTATGTTTCTTGTGGGACCTGGCATACAGCCTTCATTACATCCATGGGTCAATTATTTACCTTTGGGGATGGTTCATTTGGTGTATTAGGACATGGAGATCTGAAAAGTGTTTCTTACCCAAGGGAGGTAGAGTCACTATCAGGGTTGAAAACAATTGCTGTAGCATGTGGTGTATGGCACACTGCAGCTATTGTGGAGGTTATTGTCACTCGGTCCAGTTCAAGTCTGAAGCTATCTGCCGGAAAACTATTCACCTGGGGTGATGGTGACAAACATCGACTTGGTCACGGTGACAAAGAAGCTCGACTTAAGCCGACTTGTGTGGCTACCCTTATTGATCATGATTTTTACAGGGTAGCATGTGGTCACAGTCTTACTGTAGCCTTGACAACTTCTGGACAAGTCTTGAGTATGGGTAATGCTGTTTACGGTCAACTTGGAAATCCTCAATCAGATGGAAGGATTCCATGCTTAGTTGAAGATAAGATTTCAGGAGAACATGTTCTCCAAATTGCTTGTGGGTCCTACCATGTCGCAGTTTTGACCAGTAGGAGTGAAGTTTTTACATGGGGAAAGGGAGCTAATGGAAGATTGGGCCATGGAGATATAGAGGATAGGAAGGTACCTACACTTGTTGAAGCCTTGAAAGATAGAGCTGTTAGGTACATAGCATGTGGTGCAAACTTCACTGCTGCTATTTGCCAACATAAATGGGTCTCTGGAGCTGACCAATCACAGTGCTCCTCATGTCGACAGCCATTTGGGTTTACACGAAAGAGGCGTAACTGCTATAACTGTGGACTTGTCCATTGTAATGCCTGCACCTCACGGAAGGCTTTGAGAGCAGCATTGGCTCCTAATCCTGGGAAACCTTACCGTGTTTGTGATTCATGTTTCTTGAAGCTGAATAATGCCTCAGACCCTAATTCAGCTAACAGGAGGAAAGACCCTGTTCCCTACCAACTTTTTGAAAGCAATGGTGATGCTAAAGTCGCGAAATCTAGTTTGCCTAGTAATATGGATATGATTAGAAGTTTGGATATCAAGGCAGCACGGCAAGGGAAGAAAACTGATGGATTGTCATTTCTCCGGAATCCTCAAGTCAGTTCGCTTCTGCAGCTGAGTGATATTGCTTTATCTGGTGGTTTCGACATGAACAGATCAGGTCCAAGAGCAGTACGCATATCTGCAGCTCGCTCAGTAACTACTTCAAGAGCTGTATCCCCTTTCTCTCGCAAGCCAAGTCCTCCACGTTCGACCACTCCAGTTCCAACGGCCCATGGTCTTTCTCTCTCAAAAAGTGCTACTGATAATATTGTTAAAGCAAATGAACTCTTAACTCAGGAAGTTGAAAGACTGCGTGCTCAGGTATGTATTCCTCATTATTCAGCAGAATGGTTGCCTTTTATGTTTATTATGTAGCATCAATTAATATTTTCCCATATAGGTTGATAACCTGAGAAATCGTTGTGACCTTCAAGAACTTGAGCTGCAAAAATCAGCCAAGAAAGTACAAGAGGCCATGACACTGGTGGCAGAAGAATCTGCAAAATCCAAAGCTGCAAAAGAAGTTATAAAATCTTTAACCGCTCAGGTAATCTTCAATCTCCTAGTTCTATGGTTTCTGAGATGTTTTACTGAGTCAACTAACAAAAATACTCAACATCTAAAGTTTTTCATTATTTGGAATCACTTTCTAGATAATACATTGCCTTGTGGTTGTCCTTTTTTTTCCTGCGGTAAACTCTGTAAAATGTGTGATTTCTGTTGTTTCTTTATATTAGTGTCACAATTATCTTTGCTTATTTCCTATATCGAACCTGCTAAAATATTTACTGGGCTCATTTGTACGTTTGAGAAAAACTAAAGACAGAAGTATGCATATTATTTTAATCAGAAACAAAATGTAGCCTTACTTGTGTGTACCTTTTTTGTGACTTGTCTAGCTGAAGGATATGGCTGAGAGATTGCCACCAGATCACGGGGCCTATAATGTCAATGAGACAAAGCAAGTGCATATTCCAAATGGCATCGAGTCACATGTTGCTAGCTACTCTAGCATGAATGGAATTCACCAGCCACGGACTGAGTCTCTCAATGCTTCAACTGCACATAGTCCAAACTCCAGACGATCATCACATTGCAATGGAATCTCAGGCCAACATAAGTTACTGGGTAATGTCAGTGAAAATAGTGATTGTAGCACTCACAGCCTAAGAATTACCAGTCCTCATGATTCGGAGCTTCCCAATCGAAGAGCACGCAGCAGCAGTGATGAGATGCTGACTGCAGGCAGTAGAGTGGATGATAACGTGAGCATGGATGCTATGTCCCTTCAAAGTGGTGAGGATGGCTACAAGCCTCGAGCCACAATATCGTTACCAAGCAACCAAGTTCAGGCTGAATGGATCGAACAGTACGAACCTGGTGTATACATTACACTCACAACCCTCCGTGACGGGACCCGGGATCTAAAGAGGGTTCGCTTCAGGTGATTTACACTATAATTTATCTCTGTTTTCTGGACCTTTTCAGTTTCATTTTTCATATGCAGCAGCCTTGTGTGTGTGCATGCTAGCCTGTCCTTCGTTCATATAAATTCTGGGACACAAAAATGTTCCCCTCTGCACATGTTTATAGAAATGAAGGCTGCATTAGTCTCTGAGCAGGCAGACCACAACTTTTGCCCGTTATGTGTAGCAGTGAGTAATACTGTATATAGCTATCCTCGATTGCTGTATTGACTGACATTGACAAGCCAGTAGTATTTCTTTTGCAATGTCTAACTTATTTTTGAACTCTTGCCTTTTCCCAAAATGTACCTTTCGCAGTCGAAGACGATTCGGTGAGCATCAGGCAGAGAACTGGTGGAATGAGAACCGTGAAAAAGTGTATGAGCGGTACAATGTGAAGAACTCTGAACGCGTGTCATCGGCAGCCTCAACCCGGTCTGCATATTGACTTGGAGAAATAGCCTGTGTCGTTCACTGTACAAGAACTGCAAGATTCCAGCATCACCAGCATCAAATTATGAAACGAACAACATATTGAAGGTCATATATATCCTGGGAGATGCCAAAAGGCCTGCAGCTATTATTTTGTTGGCATACGGTAATGCTGGATATTAGAATGGATATTAGAATGGTAGTCGGCTTCTGTTTTGTACACCGTCACCCAAGGCTATGGCCGTGTTTGGTTCCGATTAAAAGCCGCGATGTGGCGGAGGAACGCGAGAATCGGGAATAATCCCGCCAAACGCCTCGCGATACGCCCGCTTCTCCCCATCGCTGCTGTGCTGCCGGACGCGGAGTTGAACTACTAATCGAGATTCTTGTATCGCGGCTCGAATCGCGATTCTCTCCGTCGCCGCTCGCCCAGGTCGCGCGGTGTTGACGCGGCTTATGTACGAAAATTATGTATCATTTTATACAGTTTTTCATTGATTTTATGCGTCAACTATATCTTTCACTAACATTTATTACCGATAATCGTGGATTTTGTAATATTCTCTTGGAAAAATGCTACATGTGATTTTTACAGGTTTTAGGCTAATTTTTCGCGAAATTCACCTTGATCCACTTCGAGTAAAAAAAGACCGCTAGATGACGTGAATTGAAGATAGAGAACAAGGAAGGCTTGGTGAGGTCATAAGTCCCTCTGTGTTGATCAAAGCTTCCTAATCAGAATATTCAATGAAGTGTCAAGAGCTACAAGAAAATGAAGATATTTATTTAATAAAGATATCAAATATGTCAAAGACTCGAAGACTCCGTCAAATCTCAGCCCATTACGAAGATTCCAGAAGCATAAGAGTCCCTAAAGCCCCGCATAAACATTGCATCAATTAACTACCGCATAAACATTGCATCAATTAACTACCCCGCGAAAGATAGAAAGCATAACACGCAGGAAGAGTCTGGGTCGGCCGACCTAGACCCTTCTGGTCGGCCGACCCCACCTCCCCGAACATCGGTTTGACTTGGGCCTTTTTACCCACGTCATCCTCAGGGTATAAATAGCGAGTCTAGGCCCCGAGTCGACGCATCCAATTCATTATCAAGGCGTGAAGACGGCGGAAAGAGGGACAACAACTAGAGGAGAGCATATGGTCGAGATTTTAGTCTAGGATTAGAGTCCTTCTAGTTCCTGGAGGTGATTAGAGGCCTTGCACGGTGCTCTAATTATCTAGCTTTGGAGGTCTAATTGTATCATCAAGGGAATGTATGATCATGGATGTAATGCCGATACAGTTGATTAATGAAGCTCTGTTCTTGTCCAATTATTATATTCTTGTTCTAATTATGCTTGTTCTAGTTTTAATTAGATTTGGATCTAGATACTCGTTGATTAGATCATGTCATTAAGGGTGTTATTTATCTAGCTTTCTTGATCTCTAATCTAGTTTACTAATGATATAGTTATATTTCTACTTCTTGTGATCATGGTGATTAGAAGTTCTAATTACTTTAATTATGTTAGTAGACTATGTGAAGTAATTAGAAGCATGTTCTCTAATTATGTATGCCTGTTGAGAGTTTCTCGTCGATTACCTGATTACTGGTGACACAGTAGAGCCCGGGGAAAGGTTAAACTCGATCTATGGGATTAGATTGGTTGATCTTATTTAATTATGCTATGATGAATATGCTTGAACATGCTTATTTACCTTTAGCTGCTAGTTATCTCGCTGCTCTAATCTAGTTGTGATGCCCGTTATCGCATGTGCTTTGGATCCGATTAAAGCTTGATTAGAACCTAGTTAATACCCTTTAATTAGTTCTCTAATGATGCTCTAATTGTCTATCTTATATATTAATATATCTAGTATAGGTTAAGGATTGGTTTAGAGATAGTCTATGATACACCTTTTTATCCTTTTTGTTTACTTTAAACTCTTGTTAATTAGATTATCTTTTGTTCGTTCCTTGGATTGACAGAATCCATGATACCCATCCTGGGGAAAAAGCTACACACGATAGTGTCGCTTGCAGTATAAGATTTGCCGTGCTTAAGTGCCGTCAACAAGCTTTTCTGGCGCCGTTGCCGAGGAACTAATTAAGCGAGTCATGATTAACTTGAGTTTACGTATATATTTAACTTTGTCTTTTTATTACTAGTTTATTTAGTTAATTTGTATAGTTTTAATCTTATGCAAATGTAATTAGTAATCAACTCTAGCTATCAATTTATGTGTTTTAGCCTTTATCCTTTAATTTAGTTTTTTTATTTAGCCTTTTATGCTTTAGTTTTTATTTCTTTTATTTTGTTTTTATTATCTTACGCCATATATGTTTTTCCTTTTTATACTTTTTAAAATTTCGAATTTATTTTTATCTTTTGTATAATAATTTGTATATAGTTGAAATTATTGCTTTTCTAGTCTATTATATATTTTCTAGAATATTTTTTTTCTTCGTATATATTCTCTGCCACTAACATTAGCAGGAATGGATGGACCAGTGTCCAACAAACCAACTAATTATGTGGATGATCCAGAGAAGTTACTAAACAAGACCCGAAGCTGTGCCAAATTTCCGTGGAAAGCAAGGACGAAACTCTATCGAAAATGGGTGACTGAGAACCAAGAGAGGAAGTTACTGGACCTGTGTGTGCCGACTTCAGCAGATTTGAAGATCAGAGATCTCACTCCACCTCAGATAGCATTTGAGATCAGAAGCTCAGTGATCAGCATGGTGCAGAATCAACCATTCAGTGGGAAGGAAGATTCAAATCAATACTTGAAGACGTTCTTGCAGATCTGCAACACCTTCAACATCGATGGAGTCACCGACGATCAGATCAGAGCAAGGCTATTTCCATTCTCACTGATTGGGAAGGCTCACCAGTGGCTGTCCAGACTCCCAGAAGCTACCGTCAACAACTGGCAACAGTTACTGCAAGCTTTCATCGCCAAGTACTTTTCACCTGGGAAGACTCAAGCTTTGCGCAACAAGATTTCAACATTTGTGCACAACAAGATTTCAACATTTGTGCAGTACCCCACGGAGACATTCGATGAAGCTTATGAGATATTCAACGACTGTGTCAGCCTGCCATCATCACAACTTTCAGAAATGGGACTTAATCCAGAAGTTCTATGGTGGACTCAACGTAGTGTGTAGAGCTCAGATCGACGCATCGTCCGGAGGATCAATTCTCAGTCTCACTCCTATGGAGACCGAAGCTTTGTTCAAGAAGATAGCTGAGAATGGAACTTGGGGAACAGGAGCAGACAGGGTGGCGCCCCGGCCTGTCCTCACTCCATCCACTAGAATGGCAAAGAGTGTGCTTGAAGTGGACAAGATGGAGATCCTAGGTGGAAAGATCGACTCACTCATGAGAAGGTTCGAGAAAATAGAGAGTGGCAGAGCAGAGGAAGTGAAGTCTACAGAAGCCATGATGACTTGTGAAGAGTGTGGAGAGTATGACCATTTGAAGGAAGGTTGCCCAGAGGAAGCTAAGGCACTGGACTATGCAAGAAAGGAAGGTTGGATTCCTTCATCTAACTATAGACAGAATCGACCACAGTTCACTGCCGGATCAGCTATTCAGAATGCCATTTCTCTACGGATTCAACTCAAGGATTTTATGGAAGAGCAGGCCAAAATCAACAAGGATACACACTCCAAGTTCAAGGCTATGGACAAGGTGCTAGAGAACATTGATGGCAAGATCACCACTGTGGGAAGTTCAAACCAACAGCTAGTGGGGATGATGAAGATTTTGGAGAATCAATTCTCTCAACTTGCAGAGCATCTCCCAAACAAGAATGAAACAAAGTTGCCACGACAACCACAGTCAAAGAAATCACTCAAAGCAGTCACTACCAGATCTAGAAGGGAGACAAGAGATCCGGAAATGACTACAAAACTTGCCAGTAAAGTGGAAGCAGAAGCTCAGAGTGAAGACGAACCTGCAGTGACAGTGGAAGACACGAGGATACTACCAGAAAAGAGCAGAGTTCGAGTGAACAAGTCAGATGAGCATTTCAACAAGTTTCTTAAAGTGATCAAGCAGCTGTATATCCATATGCCGTTATTGGATGCACTCCAAGTTCCCACTTATGCCAAGTACTTCAAAGATATACTAGCTAACAAGAGGAAAATGCCATCTGAGTATGTAAAGTTGACGATTGAGTGTAGTGCAGCTATCATGGATACTCCTTTGCAGAAGAAGGCAGATCCGAGATGTCCCACTATCCCGTGCTCTATTGGTGCACTCAACATTGACAAGGCTCTTTGTGATTTAGGAGCAAGTGTAAGTGTCATGCCTAAGTTAATGTTCGACAAGCTGAAGCTACCAAAGCCAGAGCCAACATCTATGTGTCTAGAGCTAGCAGATCGCTCAGTCAGATATCCAGAAGGAGTCGCTGAAAACGTGACAGTCAAGATTGGGGCAAATCTTGTACCAGTTGACTTCATTATTCTGGAAATGGGAGGAAGCTCAAGATCACCATTGATACTTAGAAGACCTTTTCTCAGAACAGTTCAAGCCAACATCAATGTGGGAGAAGGGATGATAAAGTTCAACATCAATGGAGAGTTAAGCTCGTTCAAATTCCGTCCAAGATTCGAGGTGCGTCAAGCAATAGAAGAGGACGAAGCTTGAAAGAGAAGACTCGTCTGCAGTGTCTACACCAGGCATTGATGGCGCTTAGAAGAAGTTAGGCTGAAGGACTTATTTCAAGCGCTTATGGGAGGCAACCCAGGTATTTTTTTAGAAAGTTTTATTTAGTTTAGTTTATTAATTTTCTTAGAGACAGTTTTTAGTTTAAAACTTTTAATGTTAAAGTGAACCATGGTCATAGTTAATGAAGGATTTAGATTAGTTAAAATTTGATTTTGAATTTTTATAGAAGATGGCTACTCTCACTTACGTAGCTGTTTAAATTTTGAAATTTACGAAGCTTTTGCCGGTTTTTGAATTCGATTCGATTTCAAAACGATTTGTCAAATGAAAAAGAGAGACATTATTTTTCTAGGTTTTAATCTTTGATTATTATATGATTTCAAAATCTTCTCTCTAATTTATCCAAAAACTAAGCGTATACCTAAGCCACGCTAAAGAAATGAGATGAGTACATTCAATTCAATTCATGAATTGAATTTCTTATCTTTATTCTGAAATTAACTCGGTAAAATTACCGAACATTTGTTTTTATCCAAAAACAAAACATAGGTTTTAGAATAGCAATTAAAAGATTATTTTCTATCCTAAAATTAAAATTTATGTTGAGTGTTATAAACATTGTGTGTGTTTTTTAACCTACTATAGTAGGCATATTAATAAATATATTTATATTGCATAATTGTAAATTAAGGACATAGAATTAGTGAAGATAATCAACTTCTTAATAATAAAGGTTAAATTAGGGAACATAGGATCCTCTTTTAGTATAATATAACCAGCAAACATTGGGATATGGATAATAATTAAAAGCTTGATAGGAAAGAATTAAAAGGCTACCTTCCAAGGAGACAAACTTTTAAAGCCTTGATTGGTTTTTTTGTCAAAAACTGCATGCATGTCGGCAATCTTGCTGTAGAAGCCAGGCAATTATTGCTAGGAATCCTATGGGTAGCTTACAGGAGAAGTTTGGACGCAAGCAGGGCCAGAAGGAGCCTGCATCGGCCGACCAGACCCCTCTGGGTCAACCAACCCTAGCTTGCCCTTCACTAGATCAACCTCCCCTTTGAGCCACCCCTTTGCCTATAAATTAAAAGTCGATGTTGCTGAGTTTCATCACCAGAGCCGCTACCACCAGTCCAGAAACTCCCAGGAGAAGAGGTAGAGTATTAGTTTTGAGAGAAAAGTATTTGAGAGGTGGATGAAGACCTTCCTCAAGAAGGCTTTCAAAGGTACCTCATCTAGGGGAGCTCTTTTCAAGAGGAGGAGAGTTCATCGAGACCTACATCAAGGAGATACTCCGTCTTCGAGATGGGAAGTTCCGACTCTGATCGTAGTCTTCGTCGCGATCAAGGTCTACGTGGGTGTTCTTCCCGCTTCTCCGTCGACACTGATGAAGTACTAGAGCCCACAAGAAGGAGGACCCGTTCTTCGACCCGAGCTCAAGAACAAGCCCCTCAAGCGATGAACGTTGATGAAGATCAGTGGAAGTACTCGCCGGAAGGATTCTCGCTCCTGTACCACTATTGAAGAACAGAGGTATAACAGTTGCCAGAATCGCATCACCTCCAATTTCGATCTAGACTTTGATTTCCTGGGTAGTCTAAATTTTGCTCCTAGCATAGAGAAAGCTTTTCAGAATTTGGGCTGGAGCAATTTCATTCATATTTCTGCTACATACTAGAGGGACATAGCATTAGAAATCATGACCACCATGGATATAGTTAGTTCCTCTGATTATAACCATACCCTGAGATTTAGATTGAAGGAAAGACTGGGTGGAAATGTCCTTTGATATGATTGGTTCTTTGTTGGGATTTTGGGAGAACTCGCCCGAGAATATTGAAGTTAACCAAGACGTCCTAGAGAGTTTTTGGTTACAAATTGCTGAAAATTCTTCCAAGGAAAGAATGAGAATAATTAATCATATAATCAGAATCATCCATAGATTCATGACTATCAGAGTTATAGAGAGGCTAGATGACACTAAGGTATAGAATGTCGAAGTAAAATGGCTTTATGTTGCACTTTGTCAGCCTATGGGGATTAATCCAATTCATTCTGTGATCAACCATTGGATTGTTCAGAGGAATAGAAACACTGGGTTACTTGGATTTGGACACTATCTGACTATCATTGCTTCTGCGCTAAAACCCGATTTAGTAGTTTGATCCAAGTTACACAAAGTTACCGGCTAGCATTGATGAAAATTTTATTGAGGAAAGGAAAATATATTTATGGAAACTAAGAATACTGGTTTCTTTGTTAGCAAAACCAATTTCAGAACTCCTAGTCCTAGACTTGACTTATTTGCACAAGGAAGGATTAATTGGTCAGAGAAATTCATGACTGAGGAAGGAGAATCAAGCCAGCAACCACCATTATCTGGATGGGGCGCCTGGGAGACACCACCTGCACAGCCTAGTCAGCATTTTGTGGCTGAAGAATTTAGAGCAGGATCATCATCTCAAGTGCATGTGTTTAATCCAAGGCCAATTAGCTCGTTTGATCCTACTTCTACCCTAGTGTTCACTCCGTCGACACAATTTCCCCCACCTCCAGCTTTTGTTCGAGGAGTGCAAGATATCATACTTCTGAATTTATTGCAACTCAAAACATGCCTCAGCAAGCATTCTATGGCATAGAAAATATGACTTCAGAGAACTATCAGATACTTGATCAGATTAGAGCGAATACCGATCAGTTCGAGCGGAACACTCAAACCATAGAAGAGCAATTGCACCATTTGAGGCTATGGAACCAGAGGCGTCAGCAGTGAAGACCATTGATTTGCCTCAGTATTTTATTTCTTAAATTTTCGCCATGTTTTTTTCTTTTATCCATTTATGTATAATTATAAGTGTTTTTATTTTATGTCGGCGTGAGTTAGTTTTATCATGATCATGTATTTCCCTATGATGAAATAAAATAAAATGTTCGTTTTCTTGTAATCCTATCTCGTTAATTAAGCTAAGTTTATGCTCTCATTAATGCAATTTAATTGAACTATGATTGACATTTATATGGTAGATATGATATTTCATAAAGACCCACATGTTATTCAAAGTTTAGATTTCAATTCTTTGTCATAATGGATCTCCTTTAAATTTTGTTTTGAGCCTATCAACTTTATGATTAAGATTCTTATGATTATTTTATATAGTCCTTACCTATTTAGAGCTTTTTTTTTTTGTAAAACCATAGTTTTTATCAAATTTAATTATTGGTTGAATTGAATTAAGATTTGAGTCTAGGGAATGAGATTTCAAAGCTGGTCATTCATATTTGCTTATCTTTTCATTTGCTAGCCTTTTTATCTATGGATTGTAACTCTCTACATCGGAGAGATTGCAAACTTCGCTGGATATCCCTCCTAAAACCAAAATTATCATTTCATATATCACAACCTATTGTTTTCTGGAGTATTAGAAATTCTGGTAATATCCCACCTGATATTGTTGCTACTTTAAATACTCAAGGATGAGTATTATCTAAGAGTGGGGATGGAGGTCTTGTCTAAAAATTTTTTTTTGAAGGACTTTGAGGGGGCGAATTAAAAAAAAGAAAAAGAGAGAGACGACCATGTGGTCGCCAGAAAAAGAAGAAAAAAAGAGAAAAAAGACCAAGTGGTCAAAAGTAGAATTAGGTAAATATACCGCCCCTCATTGTTTTCTTATGACCTCTATATAACTTAGTTTATTGGAAAACTCCAAAAAATCTTTCAACCATATGCAATCCGATAGCAGGGACTTCATTTGTGCCTTGAGATCATTTGATTTATTTGCATATGTCCACTTTTCTATATATATTCTTCTAATCTTTTCATCATTATGAATTCCATGATCTTTTTGAGAAATCTCAGTAATACCAGCAGATTCTTTTCTTAGTTTGATGATATATCGAGATTAAATTTTGATTAGGGATTCATACCAAGCTCCTAGATAAGCTTACACTTATAAATTCTTATAGTTTATATGTCCACATATATATATACACACTAAGAGCCTGGAAAGATGAGAGTAATTCTTGGGCCTATATAATTTGATCTTAGATACCTGATCCTTTTTGAAATTTTATTTGAAAAATAAGGAGATTTATTAATGAGTTTTGATTTCTTTCTACATATGTTGTGGAGTATGCTTACATGAATATCTGTTTACTTGTATAAATTGTTGGTCTAAACATAGAAAAAATTTAAGAGTTTAAATTTGGTTTGAATATTTGATTTATGATTATGAGTAAACTTAATTATAAAACTTGACTTACTCGAGGACGAGCAAGGTTTAAGAGTGGGGATGTTGTTGACTGCGGCATTATGCATAATTTTATATAGTTTTTCATTGATTTTATGCGTCAACTATATCTTTCACTAGCATTTATCACTGATAATCGTGGATTTTGCAATATTCTCTTGGAAAAATGCTACATGTGATTTTTACAGGTTTTAGGCCAATTTTTCGCGAAATTCACCTTGATCCACTTCGAGTAAGAAAAGACCGCTAGATGACGTGAATTGAAGATAGAGAACAAGGAAGGCTTGGTGAGGTCATAAGCCCCTCTGTGTTGATCAAGGCTTCCTAATCAGAAGATTCAATGAAGTATCAAGAGCTACAAGAAAATGAAGATATTTATTTAATAAAGATGTCAAATATGCCAAAGACTCGAAGACTCCGTCAAATCTCAGCCCATTACGAAGATTCCAGAAGCATAAGAGTCCCGAAAGCCCCGCATAAACATTATTTAAGCATCAAGTAACTACCCCGCGAAAGATAGAAAGCAGAAGACGCAGGAAGAGTCTAGGGTCGGCCGACCTAGACCCTTCTGGTCGGCCGACCCCGCCTCCCCGAACGTCGGTTTGACTTGCCTTTTTACCCACGTCATCCTCAGGGTATAAATAGCGAGTCTAGGCCCCGAGTCGACGCATCCAATTCATTATCAAGGCGTGAAGACGGCGGAAAGAGGGACAACAACTAGAGGAGAGCATAGGGTCGAGATTCTAGTCTAGGATTAGAGTCCTTCTAGTTCCTGGAGGTGATTAGAGGCCTGACACGGTGCTCTAATTACCTAGCTTTGGAGGTCTAATTGTTTCATCAAGGGAAGGTATGATCATGGATGTAATGCTGATACAGTTGATTAATGAAGCTTTGTTCTTGTCCAATTATCATATTCTTGTTCTAATTATGCTTGTTCTAGTTCTAATTAGATTTGGATCTAGATACTCATTGATTAGATCATGTCATTAAGGGTGTTATTTATCTAGCGTTCTTGATCTCTAATCTAGTTTACTAATGATATAGTTATGTTTCTACTTCTTGTGATCATGGTGATTAGAAGTTCTAGTTACTTTAATTATGTTATTAGACTATGTGAAGTAATTAGAAGCGCGTTCTCTAATTATGTATGCCTGTTGAGAGTTTCTCGTCGATTACCTGGTTACTGGTGACAGTAGAGCCCGTGGAAAGTTTAAACTCGATCTAGGGGATTAGATTGGTTGATCTTATTTAATTATGCTACGATGAATATGCTTGAACATGCTTATTTACCTTTAGCTGCTAGTTATCTCGTTGCTCTAATCTAGTTGTGATGCCCGTTATCGCATGTGCTTTGGATCCGATTAAAGCTTGATTAGAACCTAGTTAATACCATTTAATTAGTTCTCTAATGATGCTCTAATTGTCTATCTTATATATTAATATATCTAGTATAGGTTAAGGATTGGTTTAGATTAAGGATTGGTTTAGAGATAGTCTATGATACACCTTTTTATCCCTTTTGTTTACTTTAAACTTTTGTTAATTAGATTATCTTTAGTTCGTTTTTTGGATTGACAAAACCCATGATATTCATCCTGGAGAAAAACTACACACGATACTGTCGCTTGCAGTATAAGATTAGCCGTGCTTAAGTGCCGTCAACACACGGATCCCAAAGATCGAAAACAAACAGAGCCTATATGTACGTCATTATCCTGTTTTGGCGTAATGTACATAGACGATGAAACAAGTACATCAGGAAAAGCGAAGACACTTTTGTTTTAGATCACCATTCATCAGTAGGCAAAGTAGGTTAGGTTATTTGATCATTGTGCCTATTTTCCTCTCTCCTTTTCACCCATATGCTTAAGCGTGTTCCACTAACATTTATTTATATATGATAAAGCTGCGCGACAATCGTATATTTCCGTGACAGTGCAACTGAATGAAATGTAGTCACACATTTATATTGTAAACTCGTGCAAGAACTGTTGTGGTTTTGTGGCAAGACAGCTCCTATAGTCAGCTTGCATTACCTACTGCCGTTCACAACATTTGATCATTCTTTCCGGGCAGAGCAGCAACACACGTCAAAAAATATGTGCTACTTTACTTCCAAGATGGCACTGCCACGTCATTTTCAATCGACAGTTAAAATGCAAAATAAGTTATGGTTGCCTGCTGGAAAGTAACATATTTCAACGCTCTGATAGTAATCAGTTGTTATTACACTAGGCAACTAGTACACTGCAAACCGTTCTAATATAATAATTGGCAATGCAAGCTGTTCTAATATAATAATTGGCAATGCTCCAGGAAAAGGCAGAGCTGGAAGCATTAGATGGGATAGTGGGAGACCCATATCATCCGATGCTTATTTCAACAGAAGAGGAGAAGCCATTTAGAAGTTGCTGCCTTATTACTTCCTTCTCATCTTCCTCCGCCGGGAATCTCCATCTTTTTGGCGATTGAGACTGATGAGTAGTATTGTCCAAGGCATCACACTTAGCACAGGGCTCTTGATCGAGCAAGCGGATCCTCTCCAAGCACATGGCCCACTTCATGACAAGCCTTATGTATTTCATAAGCTTATTATCCACCACAAAGCCTATGATCTGCAATAGGCTCAACCGGTGGTGCTTCATGTCAGGTGAGGCTTGATCCCACAACACATTGACCTTCTCAGCGCTGTACTCGCTTCTTGCCCTTTCACATGGATGCCGAGATAGCTTCATGAAACAGAATATGCATGGTTAGTACCAAATGTATATACAAGCTGCTTTTTAAGCAATGGATCAATGATGATTCATATGTATTAGTACTTGATAGAAGTAACTTGATTTCGTGTCACACTATAGCACAACAAAACTTTTGAAGGAAGTGGAGTGGATGGGAATGGCAAAAGATTAATACTGTACCTTAAGATAGAAGTTTTTCAAGGACGACGCTGCTTCAAGAACAAACATAGTCCAGTTTAGGTCACAATCATAGAAAATATCATAGAGATAAACATCTCTCAGATTACTGAGTATAGGGGAGAGATGTTTTGGGCCTTCCGGTTCGACCCAAATCTGCAAAAAAAAAAGAAAAAAGGAGAGTATGTGTTTGTTTAAAAAGAAACAAAGAAATGAAGATGCAACAAATAAATAAGCTACAAACGTATATGGAAACCCTTACGGGCATGCCAACGTACGTACCATTTGATCGCAGAAATTGAGGTACAGAATGGATAGGCTTGCGGTGTTTGCCAAGCAGTGGCTCAACGTGAATGGAGCCTGCGGATGATCCGCAGAGCAACTGAGGGTTACATTGTGAAGGCGAGGCACGTTGCCAAAGCGGAGCGGGGGGGTTCACATCAATCCAGTGAGCGCAAACCAGCTTCTTAAGGCAGGGCGCCTGGCCAATAGAGTGCAGGTAAGGATCCGTCAGGTAGAAGCTGAGGTGCAGGCGCTTGATGCTTCGGTCGTCACCGGTTGGAGACGACGAGGCTAGCAAGCTCCTCACAGCCCTTGTGTAGGCGGTCATGATCTCATCCACCGCCCAATGCTCCCTCCTGCTTCTATCACGGGGCAAGAAGTGCGCAACGTCTATGAGCAGGTCAGAGAGCAAGCGAGGGAGGTGCGCCCATTTCAATTCCTATGTTTTCTTTTCCTTCTCATTCGTCCTGCGTTCCAAAGGGAGGAGACTTACAGGCACATCTGCACGTGTGTGGGAGGGGGAACCAAAGTCAATCAGATCCGGAAGGGCAATCTACAATCATCGTGAATCGCCGCCCTCGCACTGCTTGCCAAGGTTGCCCGTTTGTAGATTCAATCCAATTTGTTAAGTTTGGAGGACAGAAGAGGAGCTATCTCCGAGATTGAGTTGCCGCCGCTGGTAGCACCCCTGTTACAGTGGAACCAAGAGAATGATTATTGGGTTGCAAGGTCTATGGACCCTTTGGGTGGAGAGGAGGACGGACGGGGTCAGTCAGGACAGAGCGCCGGTGGCCGGCGGCTGCTGCCTTGTGCGTCGCGAGGAAGAAAGCCGCGTGAGAACGCTAGCTGATGCTGTTACGTGGGCAATCGGGCAGCAAGTTGATAGATAGGGTACCTGCGCACCTGGGGGGTTACCCTCTTCCGTGGAACCGCACCATTGGCAGCCGAGGGAGGGGACAGCCGGACAGGGCCACCAGGCCCGGCAAGAGGAAGGCGGCGGAGGGCAGAGGGAGCCGGGGAGCTTTGCTGGCGAGGAAGAAGACACTTTCTCATGTGTTATTGGGGCACGGGCAAAAAAATGGGCAGCTCACCTAGTAGGTAAAAAGAAAAAGGAAATGGAGTAAAAGCCAAAAAAAAAATCATTTGAAATAAAACGATTCAGATGTCCTGTATCAAATTTTGAAAGACACGAATTCAGCCTCAATTTCAATGAGGTGTGCGTTCTACCTTAGCATGACGAATTGACGACAAAGAGCATGCTAAACCAGCGTCTCTCCAACGACAAGGAGATCGTCCCAAACCAGCATCTCTAGCTTCTTTCTTCAGAAACATTTTTTTTTTGGCTTGCTCAGATGCTGTCTATTATACCTTTTGACGCAACACGTGCAAGACATACTCCCTCTGTTCTGAAATATACCGTTCTCTGGATTTGTCTTTTATGTCAAACTATTTTAAATTTGAATAAATTTATAAAAAGAACGATAATGCTTTTATCGTAAAATGGCCATTATTAGATCCTTCGTAAACTATGTTTTCATAATTTACTTCTTCCTCTTCTGTTTCGTAGAGAACTAAGAGAAAGAATTTAGTTAAAAGTTGTTTTTTAAGTCATAGTGAAGTGTTGACATATACTATCTACGTTCTTTTTTATTTGTCGTATTTTAGCTAAAAATGAAGTAGCGAGAGATAAATATTTGAGAATAGAGGTAAGTACTACTTTAGATTTTTTTTTTATAACGTTGAACAAGTCAAAATTGATTTGCATCACGTCTTACAAATAAAAACAGAGGGAACATTAATTTTTTAGTAAAGATAATTCCCACACCTCCCCTCAGAAAGCAAGTTGCTCATCTAAGCTTCCATCCTCACTCCCACCAAAACTCTCATTTCCATTAAAAAGAAGTTTTCTAAACTTAGTGTTTTAGAACTCGCATCCTCTCTCACGAATTCTTTCTAAATGCAGCAGCTGCGGTGGTAGTCTTGAGGGAATCGACTCCTGGGCATGTTTGGTTGGAGGTCTGAGTCATTTGCTTGGAAAAAGTGTTGCCTGGAAATTTGATGTAATCTGTCTGGCTGGTCAAGTTGTGAAGTAGTCTGTTTGGTTGGAGGCCTATGCCTTAGAAGGCCAACGAAGAGATAAAAAATACATTTTCTAGTATAATGGAGAGATAATCTCAACTGAGAATATGCTTATAAGAATATAAATAACATTAGTAATATGCTTACAGTAAAAATTAAAAAAAATATGCTTCTAATCAGATAGAGGTGATAAATTGATAATATAAATTAATAATGTGCTCAAATTTGGTCGCCTGGCGGAGGGCATACTTGCCTGGACCTGGCAGCTTGATGAGTCTTGCAGTTAAGCTCCTCTGGGTTTTTTTTCAGGTTTGGCGGAATAACTAGCACAGGGTACCAACCAAACGATGCCAGGCAAGGAGTTCGCTCAGGCAATATAGTTGTAGCGTGCCAACCAAACGAGCCCTGGATTGCGCAATTGGGTGGGCTGTGCCTGGACGGGGTGAGATGCAGGCATCCATCTGTTTGGTCCTAGTGATTGGGTTCACGTTACCACGGGAATCTATAAATATTCATTTCGAAACAGATATAAAAAAAAACGGATAATTGTTGTTTTGGAGCTCTCAGATAGTCATATTAGCCATCAGACTCTTCAATAATCGGCATGTCAACAACACTGATGAAACATTGTTTGGCTAGTAGTCTCTACTCCTTAAACGGCCAGTACCCCCATCACGCGTCTCTGGGCCAAGCTACTTGGGCCTCTTAGCAGCCCACAGCCCTAGCCAAAGCCAGCACCACCTCCCGCACGCCGCAGCCTCGCCATGGTCGGCCGCCGCGGAGCTGGGCAACTGCAGCGGCGACGAGCTGCAACCGCGACCCCGCGACCCACACCCACGAACCAGCGCACCCTGCCCCCATCCCCGCAAGGCCTGCCTCCCCCGCAGCAGCCCATCCAACTGCCGCTCGCACCGGCGGCACCGCCGTTGTAGAGGAAGGGGAGGAGGACGCGGCAGCCGCCATCGCAAGCAGGCCCCGCGTGCTCCGCCGAGCGAAGCAGGCCCGCCGCGCAAGGCCGCGCTGCGGCTCCGCTGAGCCCAGTGCGTGTCGCTGCCCCGCGCAAAGCGAGGACGGGCCGTGCCCCTCGCACCACCGCTCCCACGCCGCCGAGCGAGGCCAGGCCGCCGCGCGCCACCGCTCCGATGGGCCGCGCGTGCTCCCGCCGCCGATGCGTCCTGGCGCCGCGCCGCCTCCTGCGTGGAAACGGAGGGTGACGGTGCCGTCGAGGAGCTTGCCCGCGTTGCGCGCCTCATCTCCTCGCTCAAGGTCGTCGCCGCGGCGCCGCTCTCGCTCCTGCCCTTGGCCCGCCTGCGCGTGGTCGAGCTGCGGGGCTTCGACCTCTCCACATCTACCATACGAGGCCTGCTCGAGCTCCGGCACATCCTCGAGAAGATTGGTCCTTTCCGGATTAAACTAAACGGGACATGCCTCTTCCTCAACAAGTATTCATGGAACAGAGGTAAGGTAATCTGACCTCCAAGGCTCCAAGGGAAAAAATGTTGTTCTAAACAGATGCATCGTCGGTCACCGAGTGACTGAATAAACTGCGGAAAAAACTGTTGCAGAGGCAAACCTTCTCTTCCTTGAGTCACCTGCTGGAGTCGGCTTTTCCTACACGGACACCACCTCCGATCTCAAGACATCAGGCGACAAGAGAACTGGTATTCCATTGATCACTGGGCATTTTAGCTGCTGCAAATTTTTGTTGATCGGATCTTGAACTAGCACTTGCAAAGTTAAGCCTCAATTGATGTGGATGTGAATTTGCTGCAGCTCAGGATCCATTGCAGTTCCTGATCAGCTGGATGTCACGGTTCCCGCAGTATCGACACCGGGATTTACACTGCTGGTAGAAAGCTACGCCAATCTGTCATTGATGATTCATTCAGTGTTCTGAATTTTAGTGCATGCACTAGGGAGAAACTAAAAAATATTGTGGCAACCTGTTCTTGCTTCTTCCCTTGATTACAGGCCATTATGTCCCCCAATTGGCAAAGAAGATTGTTGAGTACAACAAGGCCCTGCCTTGCCACTTCATCAACCTAAAGGGAATCCTTGTGAGTATCATCAAACATGAGGTCCAATGCCACCGTGCTCACAGGAACACCCTCATCTGCCGCCGATCCTTCGGTTACAATCCCTGCACGGAGGACCTACGCCGAGAAGTACTACAACAGGCTGGACGTGCGGAAGGCAATGCACGCAAACACCACGGGGATCCCCCACAGATGGGCTGCCTGCAGGTCCCTTTCATATATAGCTGCTTCCCTGATATTTTTGTTACCATTCTTGTCATGTTGATTGGCTGTTTAAGATTCAAACCGAGTTTGTTTTGTATTCCCTATCACTGGCAGTGATGTGCTGATCCAGGCATGGCAAAGACTCAGAGTTCTCCATGCTGCCGACATACAAGATGTTGATGAAAGCAGGGCTGAGGATATGGGTGTTCAGGTAAGCTGAAGAATCCGAAATAGGCATGACTGCAGCGGCGATACAGATTCTGTTGTCCTGGTGACAGCTACGAGGTTTGCAATCAATTATCTTGGTCTGAAGATCAAGATCCGCTGGTAACCATGGTACTCAGCTGGACAGGTACTGAATTTTCCGTTGCTGTTTTAAGCAGTTGTCTTCTGTTACCGCAACGTCTTTGAGGTGTGTCTTCTGTATGCACAGGTATGGCGATGGCCTGAGGTGTAAGAAGGTCTCACATTCGCATCAGCGAGGGGCACAGGGCATGAGGTGCCATTGTTTCAGCCCAGGAGGGCATTCAGGATGTTCCAGGCCTTCTTGGCTGGGGAGCCATTGCCCAAATCTTATTTAACTGGTTATATCATATTTGAACTAAATAAAACCGTTGCAACGCACGGGCACTCTGCTAGTCATGTTTTAAGTAGTTGTTGTTTGGCTAGTAGTCATGTTTTAAGTAGTTGTACAGCAACAATGATAAGTTACACGAAATGCTAGGCCAGCGTGTACAGAAACAAACAACAAAATGGTAAGACAACGAATTGGACAATGATAATTGCATCCCTGCACGCGCTTGTCTTGCTGTATGTTTCTTGAGCTCGGTATACATATAAGTTTCCTCTGTACTACCATAGCATATTTGTATATTATCCTTTACGATATTGACTGTAAGCTTCCCGAGCTCCTATTTCATTCGCAAAACGCTTGTACCACAAGTTGGAGAAGCGTTTCATCAATGGCTCGTGGCACATGGACTGGACCGTATTCCATGTGGATTCTCGGTTCGCTTCCTCGGAGAACAGCCATTCAACCTTGAGGCACACAATTAATAGCTTGTAAGAGGTTAGACACAGTTTAATATAAATGAAGCCTATTCAGCAAACTAGAGCAGGAGACAGTAAAAATGGATAGCACAATATTGGAGGCCTCGGAGATTTTTGTAGCCTGCAATTTGCTCTTGATCTTGGGTCATCAGATCAGATGTAGTAAAATCAATTGCATGAGAAGGCAAAAATGCTCAGGATGGGCCAACAAGAACAGAGCAAGGGCTGTGAAATCTGCAGAACAACGTACGAACTGATGAAAAATCCAAGACAGATCATTACTAATGCTCGCGCCTAGTTACACTTGCACACAAGATGAAGACCATTGTCCAATTACTGCTAGCTATAAAAATACTTGACGGACAGTTAGCATAACAAGACGGATACTTTTTAGAAACAAGTCCACATTACCTCATTCAAATCTTTCTCAAATCCAAGTTTCAACCCTTATCTACAAAACCGTGCATTTGACCCCACACTTCTCAAACCAGGCAGGTGACCCTCCGCGCGCCCTTCTAGCCTGGTTTCACAGCAGCACCGCCGGGATTGGAGCGGGGACAGACCGAGTCGAGACGGATCGACGGATTGGAGCGGGGACAGACCGAGTCGAGACGGATCGAGGGTTGGAGAGAGGGCGGCGATGCTGCTGTAAAACCAGGCTGGAATGGCACGCGGGGGTCACTGCTCGGTTTGAGAAGTTTGGAGGTCAAATGCAAGGGTTTTGCAGATGAGTGTTGAAACTTGGACTTGAGAAAGACTTGAGCGGTAACGTGGACTTCTTCCTACTTTTTATACTACTTACATTGGATTTTTTTATTAAACTAGTAAAAATGCACGTGCGTCCCGCACGTGACGCACATGCATTTTTAGAGGATCAAAATAAGTAATTACATAATTTAATTTTTTTTGAAGTATTTCAGAGATAATGTGTTTTCCGCACGTGACAAAATTAGTTTTTTATCCCCTAGTTATTTAGCTTGTTTTTCTTGCCAATAAGGAAACTCAAAACTTAAATTATAATGGGATTTTCATCATCAATGTTGGTCAGAAGATCAATGACCAGCCCAAAGACAAACTCCATAATCCTTTCCTGACTAAAAGTTCCAAATTGAAACTTAATAACCTTCTCTGACCAAAGGCCAAAACTTACAAATTTAAACTTAATAACACTCTTCTACCCAAAGTTCCAAGCTGAAACTTAATATTTCTTGCCTGGCTGAACTTCTATATTGGATCAAATTCATAAGATAAAACCAAAAAGACCAAACTTAATAGTAAGACTTTACCTAATTAACTGGGGCTAAAAACCTTATTCTTCACCTAGGAAGAATGCACGTGCGTCCCGCACGTGACTAAATAAATTTTTATTATTTTTTGTTAATTGAAGTATATGTTTATGGAAAAAAGAAAAGATCTACACCAAGAAAGAGTTGTGCATGTCAAGATTTTAATTAGACCACGCATGTGACATCATGAAGGTCTTTGAACACCATTTAAAATGCAGTGATGATAATAAAACATTTAGCCTTGTTTTTTTAGTGATTTGTGCATAAAAATGTTTTTTGGCATATCAAATGCAGGAATTGCAGTTTTATTATACAATGTCATTGGATACTGAGTCGGAGAAAAAACATATTATTGTGATTGCAATAAAATTGTTTCAAATTGTCGATTATTAATTTGCAGGCAATGTTTGGTTCAAAGAAACGTGTTTTTAGACAATCTCTCTTTTTGCTTGTCTCCAATCTGCACACCTCCCGAGTATATAATTTAAAAACAGTAATTCATAAATTTCACTTGAAACCCTAAAGAAAAAACGGCCCAACTTCAACCTGAGCAGGCCACATCTGGCCCAGCCCATCTCACCCCGCCTTGCCCACCACCGTCCGATTCATCGGAGCCCTAGCTTGCTCATTCCACACTCCTCTCATCCTCCACCGCCGCCGCCGCCTGCCCCCACTCCACCTCCGCGCCCTCCACCGACCGCCTCGCCGGACCCCTCGCGGGGTGGCGGCGGGACCATCGAGCGGTTGCCGCCTCGTCCCCTCCCCGTCTTGCCTCTGCGCAGGCCGACGTCATCTCCGCCCTGCCGCCGCGCGCTCTCCTCCCCCAACCCCGTCGCGCCTCCGCCCCGTGTGCCGCCACCTCCCCGCCTCTGCGCAGGCCGGCGTCGTCTCCGCCCCGCCGCCGCGCACTCTCCTTCCCTAACCCCCGTCGCGCCTCCGCCCGTGTGCCGCCACCTCCCCGGCCGCTGGCGTCATCTCGGCCCCCCGGCGTGGGCAGATCCGCGTCCTCCCCGGCCCCGGCGGCCGGCCGTGCCTCCTCCTCCCCTGTCTCGCTGTGGCCGGGTCTCCTCCCACCCCAGCGCGGCCACCAGCTGCTGGCCGCCTCCTCCTGCAGGCCGCGGCGGCCGCGGCCGGATCCACTGCCCCGCCGCGCCACGGGACGACGAGGTATGTCCTGATCTTTGGTCTCTTCAAACGATCCGCTCTACATCTTTGGATCCATTTGTGTGCTAGAGGCGATGCTTCATGGACTTGAGGATCTGTTATGAGAAGACTAATTAACACTTTTGCGGGTGATTTGGTACTATAGAATGATATTTTTGATCGAGTTGTTTTGTACGGTGTATTTGTAATATATTTTCCATGTATTTTGCTTATTATTGGGCCAGATTTGAGCTAGTATAAGATTGTGTTGATCTCTCAAGATCTCTCGTTAGGGCCCATGACGTTCGTACGTCAAGGTGCGGGCATCCGAGCGGAGATCAGAGCCGATTTGTTGGTGTGGGTGAGAAAAAACGAAGAAATAAACTCCGCAGGGGACCGATTATATGGCAGGAACGCGGGTTCTGGATTGCGTTCTGGTTTCTCCGCAGTTACTCGGCCTTTTTTTGGCCCAAACACTAATTAGAAGTATTTGAGTATTGTTTAATTAAAAAACTAATTACATAGATGAGATTGATGAGTACTAAACGGACGAGACGAATTTATTAAGACTACTTAATCCGTGATTAACGAATGGTTACCGATAGCATCGCATTTGCTAACCGTAGATTAATTAGGTTTAATAAATTCGTCTCGCCGTTTAATCCTCTTAATTGGTTTTATAATTAGACTATATTTAATACTTCTACCTAGCGTTCGAACATTCGATGTGATGGGACTATAATGTAGCCGGTGGCATCCAAACGGACCCATAATCCACGTACGTACGGCCTACCCACCATTTGCAAACTAAAACAAAGAGGGGCAGGAAATTAAAGGCAGGCGAGGCAAACCAAACCGAACCAGTAGTAGATCAAACTGCCAAAACTGCCATCAGTCGCAGCAGCAACCAGTTTCCATATCCAACAAAATTGTCAACAGTAACAAGTTTCCATCCCTCCAGGCGTTAAAACGCACCACCTCACAGCTCGACTGATTGACAGTGCACAAGAATTGAGTCTCATCAGGAGTCGCCGAATCTCAGCTCTTGTGATGATCTTGGTCCCGTCGCCCCATCGATTTTGGTCAACGAAGGGTGTGCGGTCCACAGGAGATACTGCAACATAGCACGGACAAGTAAATTGTTAAGTCAAAAGCTGTTGTGATGAATACAATTACAACGTACGCCACATCGCCAAACAAGCAACAGCATGACGGACAACATTTATGATCTGTTTGATAGCAAAGTTTTTAAAAACCATGGTATTTGGATACTGTGGTTTTTAGATGTATATGACAGAAATATCGTGATTTATGAATACTTCAGTAAAACTACAGTATATCTCAAAACTGTACCATGTTTGGTTCCACGGTATTTGTTCACAAGTTTCACACACGCAGTCCTCTCCCTCTCTCCCTCGCAGCGCCCGCGCCGCCCTCTGCCTCTGCCTGACCCGCCGCAGCGCTCGCGCCGCCCGCCCTCTTCCTCTCCCTGCCGGTGCGGGAGCCATGGCCTCCACAGGGAGATCCAGGCGGCGGCGGCGGAATGGTTGGTAGGGAAGGGAGATCCATGGCTTTTATTGTCGCCGCCCCCGCGCCCACTGCCGGCCCCTCTCCCCCGCGTCGGCAACGCTCCTATCGGCGGCCCTGCCCCGACGCCGGACCCTCTCCCTCACCGCTACGGCTCGGGCCTCCCCTCCTTCCTCTGCTGTGGCGGGGCAAGGTCGGGGAGGAGGCGAGGTGGGCCGGCTGCGCGGAGCGGACGGGGAGGAAAGGGCGGGCCCTGGCGGCCGCGCCGCGATGGAGATGAGACGAGCCTGGCGGGAGGGCGCGCATGGCTGCACGGCGGCGCCGGAGCAGCCCGACGCGGGAGGCGCTCGCGGCGGGAGCCATGGCCGCAGCGACCGGCCGGCGGCGGCGCAGGCGGAGGGTGGTGGGGTCGCCGTCAGAGGCGCGGGCGGCATGTGGTGGGGCTGCCGCTCTCTCCCTTCCCCCGCAGCTCTCCCTCTCCGTCCCGGTCCTCTCCCGCGCCGCACTCTCCCTTTCCACCGACGGCGTCGGAGGCTGCGGCGGCGACATCACACGAGATCCTGGTAGGAGGATGGGGGCAACCGTGGGAGGAGTTGGGCGGCGGGGAGACGGCGTCAGGGGCGAGGCCCGGCGGCAATAGGTCGCAGTGCGGGGAGGACGAAGACGCGGGAGTGAGCGCGACCGAGACCGAGGAAAACTTTGATCCTGAGTGGAGTCTCCAATACTCCAAAATACTGTGATTTTGTCTAAATCATGGTATTCAAAACACAGTTTTATCCATACTAACCAAACACCTTTGAGACTAAAATACCACATGTTATTGTGCAACCAAAACAGGCGCTTACCTGGCCGACGGACGAGGGGCGATGGTGGGTCGGTTGAGTAAGGAGACTTGTAAATCTTTTGCTTCCCATCTGCTGTGCCAAAAAACGAACAACCAATTAGCATTTCACCATGAGCCGGTCAACGTTAGCTAGGCAATAATGGATGTATGCACACAATAAATACTAACCAGACGACGACGGTGTCTCCTGGGGCACCTTCCCCTTCTCCACTTCAGCCAGAGAGCAACCTGGCACACATGCTGTACCAAAAACAACCCAGCATTAGTGTTGGAAATCGGGAAAGAAAAAACAATAAGATCAACTATCCAAGCCAGGCAATAATCGATATGCTGCACACAATACTAACAATCAGGTCCGGAACCAGAAGATGGGGCAAGAGTTGGTGCCGAATGTTCCTGATACAGCTTCTCTACAATTCCATTCATGGGTGCAGGAGCCCAATTGTACAGACGCATTTCGTTCAAAAAAAAAATTGTACCGACGCAAGGGTGATGATGGCTGAGTATGGAACAGCATCGGCCCATCCGAGCTGCCAGAGGATCTTATCTTACTAGAACGAATCCTGGGCCCTTTTCCGCTTTGTAGATGATCCACGTCGTCCGAAACCCGTTAACCGTTGGATCCATACAGCACGAGATCTTAGACCGTCCAAAACGGGTCGAGTCGGGCCTCTCGCCCGTTTAGCCGTGAACCATCGCGAATCGTCCCCTTCTCCTCCACGCGCTCCGCTCTGCCTCCCTCCTCCTTCCTTGCCTCTCCCTTCCCGCGCGCCGCGCCTCTGCCGGCCACCGCGCCCTCCCTCTGCCAGCCCCCAAGCGCAGCACCTCCGCGACCACGCGCCGAAGCCAGGGCCGCCGCCGCCTCCTCCGCAGCCGTGCGTCACCTCCTCTACGCCTCCGCCACACCGCATCCGGGCTGGGGCCGCCGCGCTGTCTCCTCCCACGCGAGCTGTTGCCGCTCCTCCTCTTCCTCGCGTAGGCAGCCGAGCCCCACCAGCCCTTGCGACGCCCCGTGGCCATCTCCGCCGCCCCAGCGCCGCGCGCGGCCCCACGCCCACCTCCGCGCGAGCCGGTGCCGTGCGCCGCCCCTCTGCACGCCTTCCCGCGCGCCGCCCTCTCCGGCCTCTGCTGCGCGGCGAAGGAGGCCCGAGGCGGCGGGGCGTGCCCGGAGCACGCGGGGTCGGAGCGCCGGAGCGGAGGGGGATCTGAGCGACGGAGCGGAGGGGCCTGCGGCGGCGAGGCGTGGCTGAGCCAAGCGGCAGCCGCCGGCGTGGGATAATGAGCGATGCTCCGCCGCGTCGGAAAGGGCCACCTGCTAGCTGCACCGCCCTTGCTCCCTCTCTCACGAAGAGAGGGCTGCAGCAGTCGGAGCAGCCGAGGTGTAGCCGGGCTCGCAGCGCGCGCGGAGCTTCCACGCCTCGCGGGTCGCGGCGTCGCCGCCCGCGCTGAGTCGTTCCGCTTCACCTTCCGCTGCCTGCCTCGCCGCCGTCTGCGCTGAGCACATCGGGCATCTACACCTACGACACGGCCCCTTCCCCTGCTGACCGCTCGCCTCCATCCTTAGCGCAGCCACGACCACGGAGGTGAGCTGCTCCTTCGCTCAGCATCTGGCCACGCGCAATGCCCAACATCATCTACGTTTCAGTCTGTAGTGATCAGTTTGGTCCGATTATCCTCTAAAAGCATTTTTTATTTGATCCAACATTTCTATCTTTCACTTTGCTTGTGCAGTTTCTATCACAAGTTTGGATTTAGGACCTCACTGATTTGTGCTACAAATTGAACCTCCCTGATCCAACTAACTCTACTGTGTTGAGTTTTATACTTCAATTGCAGCTCTGGAGAAGATGCCAGAGCATTGATGGCTCTTCCGAATGGGTTTTCATCCATATCAATTGACAAATTCATTTCTAACAAACACTACTGAGACTGATATAGATAGGGAAAATATATGTACTCAGGTAACTTATCAGGGCCATGAGCACATGGTCAACTATCAGTAACTTTGCAAGATAAATTTATTTCAGTGAACACTCTTAATGTACACAATTGTACATCACAAAATGCAGTCTAGCAGCTATTAACCTTCACTCTTTGCTAACCACATACCTTCAATCCCTTTTTACAGTTTCGCCTCTCCATAGCCTAGGCCGCATAACATTTGGACATCAACAAATCTGGATTCACAATGGTAGGGCCTCCCTGTCCTCCATGGCTCATAACCCCGCAAGATTGATTTCGTTGCTTCAAAAGAATTCCCATCCATGATTCTTTATTTGCTTTCATGCTGCTTCACAGATGCCAGTGCTGGTCAATGGACTCTCCAGTCGTGCATGGCGCAATAGTAAAAAGGAAAAGTACTCTGTATCACTCTAATCCTTTTATGCTCAACTTTATAATTCTAAATCTTCCTTGATGGTGTTAGCAATTCTGATAACTGGCATTCCATCTTACTATGAACAATGAGAGGTAACAAAGCTGCCTCATTTTTCTGGCAACCTAAAATCTCTCAATGTACTATGCTATGGGCTTAATATTCTTATTGAACAATAAAACTGAAACCGTTCTCTGATTGTCATTTACAACCACAAATAGTATGCCTTCTCATATTACTATATGTGGTATTGGTATAACAGATGAATTTCGTCATACTCAATGTTCAGTTTAAATCATTTCCCTATTTCTGACGATTGCTGTCTTGCTGATGCTTGATGACAAATGCTTTTCTGATGCTTGTACATTCTCCGACTTTTAGTCATGTGACTCAATTTTTTCCTTTTATTGGTAGCAGGGACTTCTAGTGCAGACGAACTCTCGCACTGTCTTTCTCCTCTCCATGCCATCAGATTCTCCTTCATGAGGTTTACCACTGTAGCTGCTTCTTCATCAATGTGAGCAGTGAAAGCACTTGCGAGGTCAATAGCTTGCTGAGCCAAAAGCATTGCTCTGAAAAAGAAAACATATGTGTAACGTAAACTGTTGTTTTCACTTTGAAGCAGATGCAAACATTCCTATTCTGCAAGATAAACTGTTGTCCAGAATCTAGTACGCACTATCCAGTGGCAAACCAAACGGCGCAGACATTGTAGTGGTACTGTACCTGTTACAGTCACATCACGTCATGGTAAAACGCAGACAGGTTGAGCTGGACGGAGAGGCTGATACTGTCAGCCGCATGCATGCCCTCTGACAAACCATAGGCTTCCTGCGAGAAGTTGAATCCATGGCGTACAGCGGCGGCACACGTTTGAGACAAATATAACGAGTTAAATGACGCACGCACCTCATAAGCATGCAGAACCTTTTCACGAATCACTGCCAATGTTGAATTGTCCCTGTCCCGTTCCTTCATGAGCGACAGAAGTGTGCAGCAAAAATCTCCCAGCCTGCAACAAACGAGACGAGAGGCAAATCAAAACCATGTATAATGCTGCATACTGTATAGTACAGTACATATTAGCAAGTGCCACGATAGTACTCGTACATTTTCAACAGCGCCACGCGTTGATCCGCAGCGGTGCAGGAGGGGATCAGGGAGTTCTCAAGCAGTGAAGTTCCTTTCTCGCACACATCCATCAGTTCACTTTCAATGACATACCTGTATGACGCAATGTTCTGCTCTTGGTCTGCAAAACCTTCATCGCGCTCAAATTCTCTCAATGATCGCAAGGCATACTTCTTCTCAAGAGAAAACTCAGCGTAGGAGTCTGCTTCAGCTCACCGCCCCATTTCTGAGCCAGGCTGTTTGCGAGGCAGAGCAAATTAGCAATTAGAGATTAATAAATCGAGCCCATCCACGCAGCATCACTGATTGTTTACGACTTGCGAGCACAGAAAATCTACGCAGCGAAGCGAGCAACAGCAAATTAGCACGCAGCATCAGGATCATCATCAGGCAAGCGCAGAAACCCTATGATGCGACAGGACAGAGGGGGTCGAGCAGAGGAGGAAGGAGGATGAAGTCGCGTACCACTGGAGCGATGGAGGCGGCGCGCAATCGCCGCCAGGGAGGCGACGTCCTCTCGCGAGACGTCGTCGGCCTCCTGCGGCAGCTCGGGCGTCCCCATTGCCTGCCGCGAGGGCTTGGTGGTCGGCGCGGACGCCATGGCCTGCTCCCGCGGGACGGCGCCGAGCTCCTCCGGAGACTTCTCTTCGCTTGGGGTAGTAGTCTCCCGCTGCTTGGTGGTCGGCGCGGACGACTTGGCTTCCTCCCGTGCGACGCCGGCGAGGGCTTATCTTCGATTGCGGTAGTAGCCTGCCGCTGCTTGGTGGTCAGCGCGGACGACATGGCGGCGAGATCCTTCGGCGAGGGCTTGCGGTAGTAGCCTCACGCCAGCTTGTGGTCTCCGCTTGGGGTGCGGCCTTCGAATTTCAACCGCCTCCGCAACAGAAACAGGCGGGGGTTTTTATGGACCCCATGCCACCGAGGGGCGGGGCCTTTTGTTTTGCTTCAGCCCTGTGCTTAGTACTAGTACTTGGGTTTCTTATTAGTAAACAACTAGTTCCTACATGTACTCCACCTCACTGCAGCTCCCGATCCAAGTGTGGGTGCAGCAGCAGAATACATCTCACGCAAGAGCCAGAATAAAATAATTGGGAGCCTGAAGAACAGACTGACCACAATGGGATGGCAAAACGAACTATGGAAGCACCTGAAAGTTTGGCAGGAAGGATGATCCAGGTGCGACGGCCCTCAGCACTTGAAAGAAAGATGCTCTACAATCAAACCGGAAGAATGAAAACACAAGCACAGACTGGAAAATGGTTAACCAAGGAAATGAAGAATGGAAGTTGCTCTACCGGTCAGAAACACAAGCACAAACCGGAAGAACAATCAATTTTGCATGTAGGGTGAACGACAAATGTCTGATAATAAATAGTTCCATTTATAAACTTGAGAAAGCCGAATTTATGATGACCTGAGATATATATATATATATATATATATATATATATATATATATATATATATATATATATATATATATATATATATATATATAGGAAAAATCCTTTCTACATTATATATATATATATATATATATATATGTGTTTGAAAAAGGATATATATGAAACATAAAAATATATGAAGAGAGATTTTAGTGGTCACAAATAACTATGTGTGTGAACAAAAAGAGTTCCTATCTGATTGCAGACATTTCATATTGATCACGTCATGTTTCATCTGATTTAGGCAGTCACATCAAAATGTTACTTTCCATCTGTAAATATTAGAAATACACTACATGCACTAAAATCCAATCGCCACTTATTCTAGACCGTATGGTAAATGAAGGAACCTAACTCTTGCTAACCTTGATGACAAATTCACCTCCTATATATATGGCATCTTGATCCAGAAACGATTGGCAGACAGGAGCTAAAACTAATTGAATAGTAAAATCAAACCTGGGGATTAAGATGCTAGTAGACTCGTCATGGCCATGTGATGCCAGAGGAAATTCGTTTTAGTGCTTGGTCATCTGGAGGTGCTCGAAGCTCCGGTTGACGTACCACAAGGCCCCAATTGTTGAATGTCCAGGATGTCCTAACGCTGAATTGGGAGCATGAATCAATGAAGAGGGAGGCGGGGTGGTAGATCCTCCGACAAGGGCGCTGAAGCCTAACGCCAAGGCGGTCGCTGCCCAGAGCGCAAAGAGGCCGACCGAGTGGCTACCCAGACGCTGAGCTGACCGGCAGCGAGACAGCAAAAGCTGAAGGATGAACTGGAGACCGCCAAACGGACTGCCGATCGACCACCTTGGTCGGAGGGTGACCTGGGTACTGTACATTATTCTCTGTACCAGGGTAGTATATAGAATAACTCCGGCAATCGTCTGAAAGAAAACATGGCACCACAATTACAATATCTGTTTTGAGTCGGACAGATAGAATAGTAATGCTCAGGCAACTCAACTCTCCACACCTGAGAAGGAGATTTAAAAAAATGAACAAGCAAAGGCAATTTTCAATGAATGCATGTCCATTCTAAAACTCTCCCTAGACTAACCGCGTCGAAAGATTAAAACCAGCTCTGGGACTGGGAAACAAGTAAATTTACACATGATATGCTGCCAAAGAAATGACCCTCCTGAAAGCTACTGCGGTGATTGTAAATTCATTCTGATATGCAATATGTTACAGAATACAGCACGTTCTCCCTCCTTTTTTATATTGCGAGGGCAGGGCAAGAAAAGCCAGATGCTTCTATACAAAAATGTCAGGCAGTAAGCAAATGCTGCTGCGGCATTTTCCAGCTCACTCAATATGGAAGAACGGTAAGCTGCCAAAGTCAAACCCTTTGCATAGGAGCAATGTGTTAGGCTTAGGTGAGCTTCTTGTGAATATTATGGGCCTACTGACAAGATGCAGAAAATGGTCACTGCTTACTTGAAGGGAGACGGGGATGGTTTGGCAAGGGCTTGGCTGTATGTATCATGGAAATGAACAGCAATCTTGTCTTCTGGAACAAATGGCGTGGCAGCTTCAAGCACAGGAAGTACGCTACGTGAAGTGGATGAACAAGCAGACATGCTCCAATTAATATGAGTAGTCATTGGTCAGTCTCCACATATCGTTAGTAAACTGAGAACAGAAGAGGTTAGGCACAGGCATGAAGAATCGGTACCTGGAGTCCCAACTCCAATTGTCGACAAGTGAAATCTCCGTGCAGACCATGCATGTTATAAAGCTCGTTAGCTACAGATGTATTGCACCTTCAGCAGGGCATCCGATCATACATGAAACACACTACCTGACATGAAGAGAGGATACAATAAGATTCAGACTAGCATTCAGCCAAAAAGATCCAGTGACCGGATCCTTCTTCACTTACACCTATCACATGCGCTTCAGAGGTTAAAAGTTTTGTTAGCTTACCCACAGATGCTCGATCAGTCCATGTTTCTTGACGGCCATCAGTAACTGTATTTCAAAGCCAACTTAGGTCAAGTAATCAATCGGAAGTTGGCATGGTTTTCAGCTGACGCCTGAAAATAATATAGTCCTCGAAAGATCAACAAGAAACACAGCATCGAATGAGAATTTCGTTTACAAATATACAAACCCAGCATACGCATTGCTTGTAACCGTAGACCCATGTAATGACATGCATGTTTGCTTAAACTCAGGCATGTGGCTCAGTGCGAATTCACCCAAAAAAGAGTTGCCAGTCAGAAGGGGTCAGCAGACCCTCGAAGCGGGACCTCCCTCCCATCAGCCACCGTTGAACCTCCGATCCAGCGCGCGCCTGATC
The DNA here is from genome assembly GCA_030272315.1 of Paspalum vaginatum. Lineage (NCBI taxonomy): Eukaryota > Viridiplantae > Streptophyta > Magnoliopsida > Poales > Poaceae > Paspalum > Paspalum vaginatum. Next base: position 485,492 of record CM059020.1, on the reverse strand, counting down.
AGGCCTCAGGCCGCTTCACCTTCACGTACCCGTTGATCATGACGTACGTTCCATGTCATCATCGAACACAGCTGGCGCACATCATTGTGTTTGCAGGAAGGCAGGAAGCGATATGGGTGTCCCTGGAAACGGCATTTCATCGAACAAGTGGCGGGCAGAGGGAGAGGAGACGGCCTTCGGCAGCGTAGAAGCGGAAGAGTGCGTTGGCGGCGTGGGGCCGCGGCGAGAAGAGGATGCTGCTGCGGCGCCCGGACGCACAATGGTCGTGGACGGAGCCGCTGCATGGTAGGCGCGGCAAGGAGAAGCGAAGAATGCGCGGGGCGCGGGGAAGCTTGCCACAGACGACGATATGCACAGACGTGTAAATTTAACAAACGCCGCCCGCGTATAAATTTTACTACGTACTTACCACCGTCCGATGAGCAATTTACGGTGCTTCTTTGTACCTTGCCTCCGCCAAGCTAGTTGGCGGCACCGTACGACCTCTGTTTTGGTTCATTCAAATTGTTATGACTGATTCGATTCTCATGCGTGCGTGTACATATTTTCTTGGGAGGAGCTTCGGTTTGCACTACGTACGAGGATCAGCAGGGAGGTCATTGCTGTCGGCGACGCGGCACGGTGGTCATGGTGCGGCGGCGGCGGCACCCATGACTACCTACGTATGTACTGCCGCAGATCGGCCATGGCTGACGACGACGAGGTTCACGTGGCGAATTGAAGCTTACATACATGAACGGCTCCGAGCAAGGTGGCCTGGCCATGGTCGTTGCTGGCTTTGCCGGCGACGAGCTGTAGGAAGCATATCATGAACTGGATTGATGAATTCTGTATGAACTCGATTTTGCGCTTAAGCGAGCAGCTAGCTTGTCACGTACCACATGCAAGGAGACGGGTTGGAGCCGGAGCCGGAGCCGCAGGCAACGAGGTTTTGGCCGGACAAGAAGATGTAGTAGGGTTAGGTTGGAAGAGATAGGGTACGTAGAGAATGCGGATGCGAGTTTGCGTCTAAAATGTACTAGTTAATCATTTTTTCCGGGTCCAGAACTGACGCGTTTTGAGGAAACACGTCACTACTCAGGAGACTACCGATCAGTGACGTTTTTTAATAAAAAATTGTGACATATGCGGTTGTGAAAGATGCAGTGGATCGGAGGCAACTGTGGCAGTTGGAAGTTGTGCGGGGAGTTTTTTCGTGGAAACCAGCATCCAGGACAGGCTTCTGCTCTACGATAGCAGCGAAGACGAAGTCGTAGCTGACGCCGTGACAGTCACGGCCGGTGATGGTCGTGGAGCTATGATACTGCAGCTTATGCGGCCTGTCGTGTCTGTCTGTTTGGAGGATAGACTGATAATCGAGGCCCAACAGCAGGCTGGGGCTGGGGACGGTGAATCGCGAAGCATCCTGTTTACTCCCAAGGCCAGCCGTGGAGATGAAGATCAGCTTACTGTTCGTGCTACTGTGATGCGTATGAAGGTGCTTCATTGGCAGGATCAGTTCACAACACAACACTCCATCTCTGTACCTTTTCATCTCGTTATGTGCTCTTCTTTGATCATAACAAATAAAGGAGCTGCACTGCACATATAGGAACCGGCAAATCTTGTAACCTACCTACTTTGAAGCACCATGCCACCGTCAGTATCATACTACAATGCATGCTGCCCGTGCCCGCACGACCACTGCAGCTGCTTCAGCCTCAAAATTGTGGGTCAACCAAATGTGGCTGCTGCTGCTGCTCTAGTGCTGTCTGCCATGGCCATATCCACCGGCAGCTCCACCAGCCTCGCTCCTGTTCAACGAAATGCCCAACGACAACTGCTTCTCCTCACCACGTACACTCTGTGAACCACAGTTATTGAAAAAAAAAAACAAAACAAAAACCCGGAGACCGACACACAGTGGCAGATGCCTGAGCAAAAGAACGTTGTGGCCTGGAAGAAATGCTGTCTTGCACACGTGTGGCCTAGCGGATGAGGCGTTTGCTTTGTTCAGGAGGATTGGACCTGATCCACGACGTCACGTACGGTGAGGTGATCTTGTTGACGTGTAATGAACCCTTGGGTGCTCGCCACGGTCGTTGGCTCCCCTGTCTGCTGATCGATCGGATCAAGTATGTATGAGTTTGGGAGACAGGCGGGCTCATGGCCGGATGGTGGTTCCCAACACTCAAACTGATCTGGTATTAGGTTGTGTGTTGGTCGACATGTATCGCAATTCGCAAGTGCAGACCTTTGGACCCTGCTCGGCGCTCAAGCCATGCTAGCTGGTGAATTCTTTCTTTCTGCTCTGGGCTCTGTCTACGGATATGCATCCTGTGTGGTCCTTTTTGAACCCAAGCACTGCTCTATATATGGAATCCTCTTATATAAGTGGATGGCTGTGTGCCTGCCTGCCGTGGAGTGGAGATGGTGCGTTTCTTATTTTTTGCCAGGATGTTACGGTCGTCAGACGTGTTGTCTCACTCTACAACTTATATGCCAGTGTTCTGAATACATATGTGTGGCTTTTTAGTAGGCATTCTGAACTCTGAAGCCTGGGCAGCAGGTGTGTGGATGCGCTTCCAAAGGGCAGGGTTGTCAGTAACTTCGCTTCTGCTCAGAATGTAACTTCTGGGCAGATGCCTGTCAAGCTTTGATGCCTAACTCAATGATCAATGTATACTTAACTCTGGCCGAACAGATGAGGCTATACAAGGCCTTTTTGTTCGATCTGTACCAAGAGTGTCATCCCATGGAATTCTATGATCGTTGGGTTAAGTCGAAACGGCCATGCTCTTGATGCCGCGGAATTCTTCTGAGATGCAAATATTTATTATTGTTAATAATATTGAAAATACGTTGCCACAAAAAGTTATGAAATAAAAAAAGCCAGATCCCGCACCTTGTCGACTGACGAAGAAACAAAACATCAGGCGCGGCGCTTAACCGGAGCAAAATCTCTTATTGATGGGTATATTGATGGGTATATTTGTGGAAGAAAAGAACAAACTTTATGAGTATTTCAAAAATGTTAATTGCCGCTTTAGTGCAACAATGGACATGTGGACATCAAACCAAAACAAAGGGTATATGTGTGTCACTGTTCATTGGGTAGATGATAATTGGAAAATTCAGAAAAGGATAGTCAAGTTCATGCATGTAGAAGGGCAGCATAGTGGTGATAACTTGGCCGAAGCATTCACTGAAACCGTTTTCAGATGGTTTATAGAAAAGAAAATGTTCTCCCTCACTTTGGATAATGCAGCTGCAAATGATGTCGCTGTGAAGGATGTGATTGCAGTACTTAAAAAGAAGTCTCCCTTAGTTTGTGATGGTTTATTCTTCCATGTGAGATGTGCAAATCACATACTTAATTTGGTTGCTAGAGATGGTTTGAAGCATATTGGAAATGCAATTTGGGCCATTCGTGCATTTGTAATCGCTGTGAAGAGCTCACACCTACAGTGGGAGGATTTCATTAAATGTGCATCAGAGTGTGGACTAAGCACAGCTAGAGGTCTCTCATTGGATGTCCAGACCAGATGGAATTCAACTTACCATATGTTGAAGGATGCCATATATTATAGAAATGCTTTTGACAGGCTTTATGAAACTAACAAAAGGAGATATGCAGGGGTAAATATATCTGATGAAGAATGGCATCATGCACAGATACTATGTAAATGCTTGAAGAGGTTCAATGATATCACTGAGTTATTGTCAGGTACTTCATACCCAACAGCTAATCTGTTTTACCAAAGCTTTTGTGAAATTAAGGCTTTAATTTCAGAGTGGTGTGGTTGTGCAAACGGCACTATTAGAGAAATGGCACATTCTATGAACACCAAGTTTGAGAAGTACTGGAAAGTCCAATGTTACCCTTGCTGTGGCTTTCTTTCTTGACCCAAGGTACAAAAGAAAGGCAATAGAATTTTACATGAGAAAGATTTATGGTTCACTGCTATATCCAGGTAAAGTAGAAGAGTTCATTGCTGTTGTCAAACAAATGTATCAAGCATATGCATGTTTTCCAGAAAGTGTTACTGGACCAATCTCTAGTGCAAATAATGCTGAACCAAATAGTGATTTTATGGAACAAGAAGATGATGATCTTCAGAATTACTTATATGAAACACATGGGTTGACTGATGGTGAGGCAAGTGACTTGGAAAAGTATATGGCAGGAACCATCGGTAAGGGTTCCTAAAGGCAGCTCTGATAAATTTGAGGTCTTATCATGGTGGAGGATTCATCAAGAGGTATATCCAGTTCTATCTGTACTTGCTCGTGATGTCTTAGCCATCCTAAGCATCCACTGTTGCTTCAGAATCTGCCTTTAGCGCTGGGGGACGTGTTATTGATCCATTCCGCAGTCGCCTTGAACCTGAGATAGTGGAAGCATTGGTCTGTGCCAAGGATTGGATAGCTGCATCTAGAAAAGGTGAAGTTTTTTCTTCTTCCTAATTGTTTGTAGCTAGTCACAAGTTTTTTTTTTTGAGTATTCATTAACGTTTTCATTTACAATTTGTAGAGACTGATAAAGGGGTCGGATCCATTCTCAATGATCTAGAGGTTGCAAAGACTCTTATTGCTAATTTGACGCTCGAGGATCTTCAGGATCAGGTATGGCACTCGTACATATATATCCATATATACTGACAATATATGCCTACTACTGAAAAGTTCTACATGCCAAAATTTGCAGGAAAAACAGTTGTCTAGCGATGAAGAGGGTGACGAATAATCCTATTGCTAGTAACATCTTGTGATAAAATTCTCAGCTTTATATATGCTTGTGAGTCGAAGGTTATAGTTATCAATGCTTATTTAGTACTCCTAGTTAGTACAAAAACTTATGCCGTCTTTTTTTAAAAATTCCAGGGCAATGAACGGGTTGGCATCTGTTGAAAGTGCAGAGGATTAAAGGACAGAAGATAAAGAAGCTTCTTATAGTTAATTATGAATCTATATTTTGTTTACTACTTTCATACTCTTATTAAGTGAAGACGAACTTGTATTAAGTTTTGTTTGCTACCAAGTGTGTGACGTAATGTTATTTATTATTTACATACTTAGTTATTTATGGCTATATCCAAATTATGTTATCAATTATTAAACTTTAATTTATGATTTATTGATCGCTACAAAAAATTAGATGTAGTCATGTATTATTCGACTTTTTAAATCCGCTCCCGCTCCGACACCGCTCTGACTCCGTACCATTTCCGACGTCCTAAAAAATCCATATCCATATCCGTAACCGCATAATATCCGCTCCGCTCTGAATCCGACAAAAAAAATAGGATTAGGATATGGAAAAGATATTATCCGCTCCGATCCGATCCGATCCGTTTGCATCCCTAATAACCGCCACCCTTCAGGTCGCTATCAAGTAAATTTTTGGTATTTGTGTGGAGAAATTCCATTGCAAAATGAACTACAGATAGCTCATGTCCAGAGAAAGTGAGATCTTTGTTTCGTTAATTTTATTTCTAATACTTAGGTTTAATCCAAACTTCACACAAACCAAATCGACTGCAGTTAGGATCAGTTCAAAAGACGATGGGATATTTGACCTGGCATCAGTAAACAACAAAAAACAGACCGATTGACACTCCATCACCAAAAAACAGCTAAGACTTATTTTGTTAGAAGATGCAATCCAATGCCATATAAAAGACCATTGTTGCAACGGGAGTCATCCCTTTCAAGTCTACTACATAAACGTAGTGGTAATCTAGTGAAACGAAATAAAATGTTGGAACTAGATATACATCATATGGCGAAATAGATCTTTGCTTGCTAGTACTATAACCATGAATACTCTCCCCAAAAATCAGCACGTAAAGCATACATCAAGGTTCATATACTTTACACGTCATTCATGAAATTGTAATTATTATGTTTTAAATAATTCAGTAGCTATTACATACTGATTTGCAAAGAATGGTACGTTCAGAACTGAATACTTTCAAGTGGGTGTTTGTAAATATGTTCAGAACGTTATAAAATTCTACATTTTCCCTATGATTTTGTCACAAGCTATTTCATCAGTCCCTGGTTGTTTCAAGTGGTTTGTAAATATCTACTCTCCCTTGGTGTTTAGGTGCTACCATATTCGTATATATCTTGACCTTGTCCAGACTAAGGTAGCTTGCACCTTTTTTTTTTTACTTATGCACCTCTTGTACAGGACATAATTGAAGATTCCGCATGCTTTTTAATGTTTTTCTTTTATTTTGTGCCGCTTGTTGTTCTTATGTTCTACTACATGGTGTTATAAATTTTTGACATAGGAGGCTACCTGAAACTTTAAACTGTATCCATATCCATGCAAATTCTTACTGAGAGTTCCTTATTGCCTTTTCATGACCTTTTTAAGTATTCCCTCCATCTAGGGTGCAATTGTTTTTTTTCTCCAAATCCCAGAATATAGGACACGGCCCTCCTGTCCTGTCCACACACATGCAAATATTCAATGCACCACGTTACATGCAAGTCATGCACCGCCCAAAAGAGTATTGGCCTGCATGGCTGTATGTAGTGGATTTCTTGGTCTTTGCGATAAGAGCATTTTTCCCTTATATTATGAGATGGAGAGAGTAGTGTTTATTATTATTTTATAAACATGGTATGCAAGTGTAACAGAAGAGATCACTTTATTCTTATGATGCTCAAAGATCACAAACTTGATTTTACAGCATATTGTGGTGTCTCAGAAGTAGACTAGACTTTACTATCAGTGTGGCCTGGCTGCCTGTAAAGCACCTGCTAATTTTTTACTGCCAAAAAGGCAACAGTTCTAGCAATCAAGTACCTGCACGTTTGTTCTATCAAGAACCCACCCCCTCTATTTGAAAATATAGGTACTTTTAGTTTTTTCTAAGAATATATCTTCAATTTGACAAAATTTATGTGAAGTAATAACAATATCTATGGCATCAAGCCATCAAGTTAGCATCACCGATCAATCATGAAATATATTTTTGGTCTGTTTATTTGTAGTCATATAGATGTGATTTTTTTTCTATATATTTTTGGGGACGGAGGGAGCACATGTTAGTTTTGATGTGCTACGGATTGCCGGATTGGCCGAGAATGCAATTCTTGACCAGTTGGATTAATACATCTTTTTTATCTATTCTCTAGGTAATTCATATACAACTGGTCTCTTAAGTGACCTTGAGAAAGCTTTGCAGGTATTCTAGAGTTCCTTGTTTTATACGTCGTTCATTTTCTCTGTTTGTGTGTATCATTGTTTTCTTGCAGATTCGTGGTCCATCAAAGCATAAGCATGTGCATGGATGTACACTTGTTAGAGCAAAGAAGTTGTACGCTATTATTCATCTGAGGAACTTTTCATGAAGATCTATCTGTATCCACAGTTTACCCATTTTCATAAATCCGTCATTGCTTCTATAGATATGTCTTAGCTGTCACTTGTTTTTTTCTATTCGAGTATTCCGTACCGAGGGAAGTTGGAAATTTTGAATATAGTTTGTCCCACTGTGTCATTACCAAACCAATTGACTCTGAAATGACAAAAATGTGCTTAATCGAAGTTAATGCTTTTGCCATTTGGTCCAGCTCTTGAATAAGAATACGTGCCTTGCTTGACCAAAATGGTGTCAGATAAATCTTGTACGGCTGATGTGATTTTGGGGTGTTGCGGCTGCCGGCTTACATAATGGTGTTTTGATTATAGAACTTCGTTATGTAAATGACTTGATTTAATCTTTAGATACTATCCTCATGAGGTTTCTTGTGCCGCTACCTTTCTGTTGGTAAGCTTTTATGTCGGAAACCATTTATTTCTGGAGAGCAAAATAAGTCCACAGTGAATGGATTTGTGTTTCTTTTTTTTTTTGAGAGAGTACTTGGTTTTGGTAAATAATATGTGAATAATTTTTACTTATTATTGTTCTTTCCAGTTCATTGGATCTTTTCCCATTAGCCGTGCACTAGCTCTTATGCCATTTAGTCCAGTTATAGAGAAGCTAATAATTTCATGTCAATGATCTTCACTATTTCACCTGGAAGCATGCCCTTATTTTGTACCTATCCTTTTTTAGTGCGAACCCATGAATTTGTTTAACCTTTCATGGTGGGAAGCCATCAACTTGTTCTCCAACAATCTCATACTTGGCGACTAAAGTGTATGCTGGCATGGATGACTATATTTTCTCCTCTTCAAAATTATTGGCTAATTATTGTTTGAACATACTAGTGTTTATCTGTGCTCTCCCTCTTCCTTGGGAAACAAAATCTTGTTATGGAAAAGTTTCGAAATAATTTTTGAGGGACTGATTTCTAGCTTATTGATTGCAGAGTGGTGCTGTTTTTAATAGAGCATTTCGGGCTTATGAATCTCATATTCCGTATCTTCCTTCACTTTTTGGTAAGCACGATGCTTTCTTGTTTTGTATTTTAAAATTTGTGGGTTACAAAACAATACCATTTTACCTGTTATTTTATAAGTATACAATCTGCATTCCACTCTACTAGTCCATCAACCCGTGCTCTCGCACGGGTTAGAGTTTTAAAAGATATAGATTTAATCCATACTAATATTATAGCTAATTATTTTAATTCATCTTTTGTAATGTCATTGTGGGCAATGTATATGCAAATTTAGAAACTATTTTAATTTATATTTTATGATAGCATATTGGGTAATTTATATGCAGATTTATGAGTTATTTAATCCAATTTTTATAATGTCATTTTTGCAAATTTAAGGGGTTATTTTAATTCGTATTTCATAATGGCATGGTGGATAATTTTATGCGAATTTAAGGGGTTATTTAATTCATATTTCATAATGGCATGATGGACAATTTTTATACAAATTTAGGGGATTATTTATTTTATCTTTCATAATGTCATGGTCTATACTTTTTTAGAAACTATAATAAATCTAATGACTACTATTATTAGAATTAGAGCTACATGATAGATGACTGTGGTGTTTCTGATTTTTGTGAGAATTTTTAGGATTTATGTTTTTTTTCTAGAAAACGGATCTATTATTAGAGCTATATGATGGATAACGGAATGTTAATTACATAGAAAACAGATCTAATAGTTATTAAGATTTCAATCTACAATCGATGATAGAATAGAATTTCTATGATTTTATCTTTTATTTAGCGTATTTTGTGAGGGATTAATAAGGAGTCTCCAATTAATAATAGTAAGATTAGTCACAAAATATCTGTTTCATAAAAATGTTTCTAACATCTTTATGAAAAAAAGTTATGGGATCATTTAGTAGTGTAAATTTGTAAATGAGAAAAATTCGACAAAAAACCGAGAGTAAATTTGAAAATGAAAAAAAAATAGAAGAATTTTCTTTTGTTGAGAGTTGAACTCAAAACCTTCCATAATGGCAAAGGTGGGTAATTACGTAGAAAATAAATTGAAAATGAAAAAAATCTGCTAAAAAAATAAATTTGTTTTCGTTGAGAATTGAACTCAAAATCTTTCATAATGGCAGAGGTGGGTAATTATTTAGAAAATAAATTAAAAATGGAAAAAATCTGAAAAAAAAGAAGAAATTTGTTTTTGTTAAGAATTGAACTTAAAACCTTTCATAATGGCAGAGGTGGGTAATTACTTTAGAAAACAGATCTAATGGTTATTAATATTTCAATCCGCCAATTGATGGCTGAATGTTTTTGATTTTTATGAGAATTTCTAGAATTTATCTTTTTTCTGTTGTGTTTCATGAGGATTAACAGTAGAGGCTCCAAAACGAGCCTCTAATCAGTAACCGTAAGATTTGCCCACAGCCCGGCCTCCTTGACTTCCCTTACGCTGGCCTCCGTGTGTTTGACACTTTGACATGGCTCAGCAGTGCAGGGAATGTGGTTGCAACTTGCAAGATCATCTTCGCCGCACCGAGAATCATACCAGAATGCGGTAGACGGCCCTGTGTCCCCCACCTCACAGTGGGGACTGCTCTGTAAACTGGTAGCAGCTGCCGGAGGGTCTCCTAGTGGTCACTGTGGGAAAGAGTGGTGCAGTGGGAAAGACCATGTGCAGAGAGAGTGAGGGTGCGGGTTCGAACCTTCGCGAAAGCAATCTTATTAGTGCAGTATGTTCAATTGATCCCCTTTTGAACAATCTTTTTAGTGCATTGTGTTCAATTGATCCAGATAGCCTAGCCTGATGGAATATTCAACTAGGATGTTTTGGATTTTCTGCTGAAAGACCTGCATCTGGGTATTGGTTTACTGAAAAGAATTCCAAGAACAACACCGCATGAGTTGAATCAATAATCATCCACCTAAGAAGATTTCGCAGGATGTTTTGGATTTTCTGCTGAAAGACCTGCATCTGGGTATTGGTTTACTGAAAAGAATTCCAAGAACAACACCGCATGAGTTGAATCAATAATCATCCACCTAAGAAGATTTCGCATTGATGACTCTAGTCAGGTGCTTCCTGAAGCATCTTCTGCTTATGATGTCAGTGTGATTGGAGCCATACTCATGCGAGTAGTATACCTGGTGGTGTAAGAAGTGTGCTTAATTTATGACGTCTCATGCTTGCAGAAGTTAAGCTTCAACACAATTACTCCCTTGAAGCTGTATTTCCCTGAAGAATTGTGCAGACTGGATTGTTGAAAGTGGGCTCAAGTGTATTTCCCTTGCATGAGGGTGTTGGGAGTTGTCTCGGAATCGGCAGGAGAAGCTGGCTATCACCCTTTCTACTGGGCTGAACCTTTCTGAGAAAGACATTTTCCAGGCTTCATCTTTGATGTCCACACCTGTAAATCGGCAACTTGTACATCACACGGGTGTATACTTGTTGTAACATTGTAGAACATGAATTGAGGAAACAATATATACAAGATAGGGTATATTCAAACGTTTGCAGTAAAACACCCAAAGTGGCCGTTAAACTTCCCCCTAAAATTCTCAAAAGACTGAGTTTGTTCGACGCGCTTGCCAGGCGCGCACGCTGCAACCTGGTGATGACGCGCACACATGAAGCAAGTAGCAGTAGCACACCGAGGATGAGTGACGTGGGCATGCCAACAGCCAATGCGTGATGTGGTCAGGGAGGTGTGCCTCGCAACGAGCGTGCGTTTTCTAAGAATCGGGGAGTTCGTTGGGATGACCTTCGTGGTCGTGGCATTCCATAGTTGTACTGTAGCACGTCGATGGCAATCGAAAGATACTGAGCTGCTGCTGGCTCTGTTATTCTGTTCAGTTCAGGTGCCAGGAACTGTCCTGTCCAGCAGTCTTCTGGAGAACGAACGTACTATCCAGTGAGCAGTGACTGATAGGTGCTTCCTTACTTCCACACTACCAAAAAAACTATACTAAAATGTGCATGAAAAATCATGCAACCGAAGAGTAATGATTGATAGATTATGCAAGCATCTACATTCATACAGAATTTGAGGACGAGCAATATTTTGTGAAATGATAGGGGAAAAGGAGAAAATTTTCTATGGAAGAGAGAAGCCGGCAGCAATGCGCGCAGTTTTGAGCAGCTCTATCGTCATTGTGTGCACTAGCTCTGCTCACCCCTCTCATACTGTGTGGCCGGTGCTCGAAGCCAAGCCAACAAAAAAGACCCTTTTTCCCTTACTGAAACATACCCACGTTCAGCGCAGGTGGGCAGGCAGGCAGGCCGGCCGGCCGTATGCAAGTTACTCCATCGGCAACCCATTTAATTTAAGAAACATTCACAGCATATAAAACACTGTTTAGTCGTAGCAAGCAAGAGAAAAATGAGAGACTCCATTCCATGTGTGATCACAGATAAAATTAAAATTAACCGTAACTTCAAAAATGCTCATTCATTTCAATTATTGGCTCCGCGGTGAAATGTAGGCATGTAGCGAAATCAATGTTCTGAATTAAGAAAGTCAAAGTGAGTGCAGGCAATCTGTAGCAAACATGCAACCCACGGCTCAGTGGCTCACTTCATAAGCAAAGAGCATACCCTAGGAATGGCATATATGATAAGAAATCTGAATGACAAGGAGGCTTCTTTGAGTCGATTAATGCTTGAGCAACCTTCACGTCCTAGTGACACCATACCTAAACAGGTGCATCGACCATCAATGCCTAGTTACCTACTGGACGGTGGAGCTCCTCAGCATCACAGAAATAGAAGGAAGTAGGTCGCTATAGATGGCGAAGCCTTCAAGTGCGCTGAAGCGGGCAAACATGGCAGGTCAGCGATGATGCGTGTGCTGATTTTATTCCACTGAGTGAAGAGCAGGGCGAATTTGCGACCAATGGCATAGACAGTCTTGGACTGAAATGTTGCATACACCTCACGCACCCCGTTGCTCCACTCTGGAAAGCGACGTGCTTTAGAGATCACCACAATTATCCTGTACAGGGCATTTTCCACTTGCTGCTGAAGTCCAGACTCCATCTGCTGCAGATAGTCTGACAAGACATTGTAGCTGCTGTCGAGCGGAGGCATACCAATCAGAACACTCTTGTTGGAAACGGGATGGCCCTAGACACCCACCTAATGAGGACCTATACGCAACACCAACTCACACTTGAGTCGGTTAGTCATTTCTAGTTTCTAATTACTTAGTGCACTTGAGTCTTTGGCGGCAGAGCCGGCCTTCTCGCTTCCGGGTGGCAGAGCCAACCTACAGATGAAGCTGGCTTCCGGATGGCAGTGCCAACCTTCAGATGAAGCCTACACTCTTGTGATCCCGGGAGGCAGAGCCTACCATCAGATAGATCACAATTATGCACTAAGTAATTAGGAACTATGCGATCTAACCGGGAGACTAACACTTATAACAAAGAACTCTTTATTGCAACACAACGTGATTACACAAGGACTTACACTCACACTTTTGAGGTGGCTAACCTAGCACACTCTACCATACCCTTGGATGGTGTGGTTTTTTGTAATGCCATGGTGGGGGATGGCACCCTCCTTATATAGGCATCAAAGGCCTCATGGATGAGTGCCAAGTGTTACCCTTCTAGAGAACTCCTAACAAATATCTAAGTCTAGATAATTCTAAGAGTTGCCATGAAACCAAATATCTAAGGTTTCATGGTTACTCATGTTTACTGTACAAGGTTCTAGAATACTCTTAAGTTTGCCATGGCAACAAATATATTCCTTCATGGTTTGCCATGGTTGTTTGTAGAAGATTCTAGAACCTTGTCTTCTTTGTTGCATGGTAACAAGTGAAGTTTTCCTTGCTTCTTTTAACACTCCCCCTCAAGGAAAACTTCTCCGAAGAGTTGTCTTGCAAACCATGCCGAGAGCTTCTCGAAACTTCTTGAACTTTGCCTTGTCAAGACCCTTTGTAAGAATGTCTGCGGTTTGGTCATCGGTCTTTGTGGGCACCATTTCAATCTCTCCTTCAAGGAACTTTTCTCTTATATAGTGATAGTGGACTTCTATATGCTTGGTCCTTGCATGAAAAACTGGATTTTCTGCCAATCGAATAGAAGATAGATTATCACAAAAAATCCTTACTTGCTACTCCGTAGGCTGGTGAAGATCCTTCAATAATTGCTTGAGCCAAGTGCTTTCTTGAGCAGCCATTGCTGCTGACCGATACTCCGCTTCAGTGCTAGATAAAGCTACAGTAGGTTGTCTCTTGCTGCACCATGATATGGCTCCTGATCCGAGACTGAAGGAGTATCCTGTGGTTGATCTTCGTGTGCCATAGTCTCCAGCATAATCGGCATCACAATATCCAACCATCTGGTATTCTTTTGTCTTCTTGTATAGAATACCAAAATTGATGGTGCCTTTGACATACCTGAGAATACGCCTGACTGCATCAAGGTGAGGCTTCTTCGGTTTACTCATGTATCGGCTTACCACACCAACTGAGTAGGATATGTCTGGTCGGGTTAATGCTAGATAGATAAGACTTCCAACCATTCTTTGATACATTGTCACATCCTCCAAGTTCTTCCCTTCATCTTCTTGAAACTTCATATTGGGATCCATGGGTGTAGTAATAGGTTTGCAGTCAAGCATGCCATACCTTAGAAGAAGATCTTTGGCATATTTTTGTTGCCCTAAAAATATCCCATCTTTTGTACGCTCCACCTCAAGTCTGAGGAAATGCCTTAATTCTCCAAGCTCCTTCATTTGGAATCGAATGGAGAGATTCTCTCTAATGCTCTGTATCTCCTCGATGTTGTCTCCGGTAATAATCAAATCATCAACATAGACTAGAACTATTGCTAGTCTTCCTTCTTTAAACTTTACGAATAAACTAGAATCAGATGGAGCAACTTTAAAACCATTTTGTATAAGGAACTCACCAATTTTCCCGTACCATGCTCTTGGGGCCTGCTTCAATCCATATAATGCCTTCTTTAATTTGCAAACATACTCTGGATGAGTCTTACTCTAAAATCCTTTTGGCTGCTCCATATAGATTTCCTTGTCAAGTTCACCATGTAGAAATGCATTCTTGACATCCATCTGCCATAGCCTCCAAGACTTGTGTGCAGCTAGTGTGAGTAAGACTCGAACAGTTGTAATCTTGGCAACTGGACTAAATGTTTCTTCATAGTCCAGCCCATACTGTTGAGAAAAACCCCGAGCAACAAGTGGAGCCTTATTCCTCTCAATTGTGCCATCGGGACGGGTTTTTACCTTGTAAACCCACTTGCAGGAGATTGGTTTCACATCTTTAGGCCTTGGCACTAAATCCCATGTTTGGTTTTCATTTAGTGCCTTGATCTCCTCCTCCATTGCTTTGCACCACTCATGGCCTTGAGCTGCTTCTTCATATGATGATGGCTCAATAGGTATAGACTCATGAACAAGAGCAGCATTTGCATACTTACGGTTAGGAATGAACTTCCTTGTCGACCTCCTTAGTTCCTGTATGGGCTTCTCGACCACAATTTGTTGTGGCTGAATCTCCTCCACAATTGGTTGATGTATCCCAGTTTTCCAAGGACTCTTAGTCTTCATTGGGCTCTTAACTTTGCTTGGTGATCCTTCTTGATCTGTGCTTATAGTTGGTGTTTGAACCTCTTCTTCCTTCAAGTTCTCCTCAGTAGCCTCTTCCAAGTGATGAGATTCCGGTATCTCGATCCTTTCAGATGACCACCATGAAGAAGCTTCATCAAACACCACATTCCTTGAAGTATGGCACTTCCCTGTGGTTGGATCACAGCACCTCCATCCTTTTCTTGCATCATCATATCCGACAAATATGCATCGGATAGCCTTCTTCTCAAATTTGCTTCTTAGGTGATCTGGTACAAACACATAGCAAATACAGCCAAATACCTTCAGATGGCTGATTGCTAGCTTCAACTTCCATAGCATCTCATGAGGAGACTTGAATCCCAATTTGGGTAGAGGTAGCCTATTGATGATGTAGGCTACCGTCCTCATACACTCAGCCCAAAACCTTCCAGGTACATTTTTAGCGTGGAGCATACTTCGGCAAGTTTCAGCAAGATGCCGATTCTTGCGTTCCGCTACTCCATTTTGTTGTGGGGTATTTAGGCATGTTAATTGCCTCCTAATCTTATGCTCCTTTAGATACTTAGTGAACTCATGTGATAAGTATTCTCTTCCATTATCAGTTCTCATACATTTGATTTTCATGTTGAGTTCACCTTCTACCTTCTCCTTAAACTCTTTGAACTTTGAAAATGTCTCAGATTTCTCTTTCATCAAGAAGACCCAAACGTACCTTGAGAAATCATCAATGAAAGTCACCATGTACCTCATACCTCCAAGAGATATTTGCTTCACTAGGCCAAAAACATCTGAGTGTATGAGCTCCAACGGCGTCTTGGACCTATAATCGGACTCCTTGTATGGCAGTTGATGAGCCTTGCCATACTGACAACCAGCACAAACTGTGTTTGTCCGGATATCCATTTGAGGAAGTCCCTTCAATAATTGCTTCTGCACCATCTCCCTCAACTTGCTATAATTGAAATGTCCAAGGCGCGCATGCCAGAGATCCCCTGTCTCATTCTTCTGTGTCTTGTCCACATAAGCAGACTCAGCGGAGAGCACATATACTGACTGTCTCCTCCTTCCCTCCATTATAGGTGTGCCAATCACCTTTACTCTTCTAAATATAGCCACACCATCTGGCCCAAAGAGCACATGTTTACCTTCTGCTGTCAACTGAGAGACTGACAGTAGATTCTTCCTCAAACCAGGGACATGATATACTTTATCGAGCTGGAGCTGTTGAGGACCATACCTTGGAATGACCGCCTTCCCAACATGAGAGATGGTTAACCTTGAATTGTCAGCCATCAATACTTCTCTCGCTCCCTTGTAGTCGGTCATATCCTCCAACCTTTTGTCATCATTGGTCATGTGGTTTGAGCACCCAGAATCAATGATCCAATCCTCCTTGTAGTTGATTCTTGAATCAGTTGTTGCTGCAAAAGCAGGTGCCTCCATGTCCCCCTCCAACTCATTTTCTTCAACTTCTTGAGAAAACCCAGCTTCAATATCCCATTCTTCTTCACTGCTGCATGCCCCCTCTCTTTTCTCCTCCTTTATGGTGGTAGCCACATTTCCTTCAAAACGTCTTCTTGGAAACCGACACTCTCGAGCAAAGTGGCCCATCTTACCACAATTGAAGCATCCTCCATTCTGCTTCCTTACCGGGTTATGTTGATCTTCTCTTCCTTTAGCTCCCCCTGAAGAGCACCTCCTTTCTGTTGGATGATACTTACTACTGGAATACCTCCTCTCTATTGGATGATGCTTGCCACCTTCTGTCCACCTTGGCTTGGATCTCCCTTGTCCTTGAGATGGCCCCTGGCCCTTCTTCTTACTCGTGAAGAGCGCCTCCTCTTCTTCCTTCACAGTGACACCTCCCATCTGCTTGGCTAGCTCCTCTTGGTTAGTCAATAGATTTTCCAGCTCCACCAGAGATGGTTGAGTAGGCCATCCTCTCACCGCGGCAATAAACCCATTGTATTCGGGTCTAAGGCCGTGGATTATTATTCTCTTCATACGAGCCTCACTGATTTTCTCTTCTGGCTCAAGTTGAGATATCTCTCGACAAATAGACTTCACCCTTGTAAAATATTGACTGATGGTCATAGATCCTTGAGAGATACCTGATAGCTCATTTTCCAAGAGTTGGAGGCGCGCTTCATTCTTCTTGGAGAATAATTTCTCCAGAGTCTCCCAGGCCGCCTTTGGAGTCTCCGCATCCCTGATGTGGTCTAGTAGGTCCTCCTCAATTGTGGTTTTTAGCACGAACATAGCCTTACCAGCTTTGATCTTCCATTTCCGTAAGGCCTCAGCACCATCCTTCTCCTTCTCAGGAGGCACGGTCTCACCCCCTGCAACGACCTCCCACAAATCCTGACCTTGCAGGTATGACTCGATGCAGGTCTTCCAATAGCCATAGTTATGGCTACTGAGCTTCTTGATTCCACAACTTGCACCAAGATCTGCCATAGTGACCGACGCCCGGCGTCAAGTAAGCTTCTCTGGTCCCAGACCAACAAGCTTCACAGTCCCAGACTGTGCACCGGCAGAATCTCCCCTTAGCGCCTCCTTAGTTGTGAACATAGCAAGCACCCTCTGCTTACCAACTCCTCCTCCTGATGACGGTCCCAGACCGCCAAGCTCTGATACCAATTGTTGGAAACGGGATGGCCCTAGACACCCACCTAATGAGGACCTATACGCAACACCAACTCACACTTGAGTCGGTTAGTCCTTTCTAGTTTCTAATTACTTAGTGCACTTGAGTCTTTGGCGGCAGAGCCGGCCTTCTCGCTTCCGGGTGGCAGAGCCAACCTACAGATGAAGCTGGCTTCCGAGTGGCAGTGCCAACCTTCAGATGAAGCCTACACTCTTGTGATCCCGAGAGGCAGAGCCTACCATCAGATAGATCACAATTATGCACTAAGTAATTAGGAACTATGCGATCTAACCGGGAGACTAACACTTATAACAAAGAACTCTTTATTGCAACACAACGTGATTACATAAGGACTCACACTCACACTTTTGATGTGGCTAACCTAGCATACTCTACCATACCCTTGGATGGTGTGGTTTTTTGTAATGGCATGGTGGGGGATGGCACCCTCCTTATATAGGCATCAAAGGCCTCATGGATGAGTGCCAAGTGTCACCCTTCTAGAGAACTCCTAACAAATATCTAAGTCTAGATAATTCTAAAAGTTGCCATGAAACCAAATATCTAAGGTTTCATGGTTACTCATGTTTACTGTAGAAGGTTCTAGAATACTCTTAAGTTTTCCATGGCAACAAATATATTCATTCATGGTTTGCCATAGTTGTTTGTAGAAGATTCTAGAACTTTGTCTTCTTTGTTGTATGGTAACAATATTAGTGAACTTTTCCTTGTTTCTTTTGACAACTCTCGTTCTTTTTGCCCCTGTATGCTCCTTTGAAACCCAACTTTTTCCAATGCCGGAGGTTCTGCTCCTCCATAAGACCAGTACCTCTGAGATCAGCAACATCGAAGAGAAACCAGATGTTGTTGTGCAGGAAACCAACCAAGTACAGGTCTCTCAGGCTGAAGAGGAGCGGTAGGGGCTGGGCCTCCCCCTCCCGTCCCCAGCCTGGCACGGGCAGCAGGTTGAGTTGGAAAAACCCATTTGTGGCTGTGAGGTTGTAGGGGTGGTTGTCGCCTTGGTGCTGCAACTCGAACTGGTCGATCAAGAGCTGCAGGATCCACGCCATGATCACGTCGTGGGTGGTGGCCATCTCCTCCGGGTTGTCAGACAGCTGCCAGTCTCGGACCGGTATCTGTCAGCCACATGCACAGTCGAAAATTCAATGTAGCAGTGGCGGATCTTGATTAAAAAGATGTAGAATTTGTGTACCAATTCGGTATACAGGTGCAAAACAATGTACGGCCTTAAAGTTGAACAGAAAAAGACGAACTAAACTCCCAATATGCATGGAACGTTGGGCATCAGATTTCCTTAAAAAACATGCATCCCTATATACAAGCAGGGTGAGAAGGTAAAAAAAAAAAAGGAATTAATGCAACAAACAGACAGCAGGTCATATACAACCAAAAAGACATTGGAAGTAACATACAGTGTATGTGCAGGATATATACATACATATACAAGGTGTGCAGGTAAGAAAGAATTAGTGCGACAAACAGACAGCAGGTCATACACAACCAATTAACTCGATCAACCACAAAGACATACAGCTAGTCCTGGTTGGATTAGATGATGAGATCGATCATCGATGTAAGTAATGTCTAGGTAGCATAAATAAAGGGCCGGGTTCGCTGCAGATAGACAGAGAATGGTACTCTGTCGGGCTGCGTGGCCTAATTAAGAAGCCCCTGTTTTGCAGGAACGAAGAAGCAATAATAAATAGTTTGAGCAATCAATGTCGTCGTCCAGGCCCTGTGCCAATTAAAAAGTTTGTGGCTTGGGGTTTGATGAGCAGCACGCAGATCGAGCAAACACCGTACAGTACTATATACTACGGGCTTTGGATTTGACGGCAATTAGCTCGCAAACACGCGCCGCAGTTGGTTGCTTTTCGAAACAATGAATAGCGACCAAGGCATCGCAGGACACAGCAAGGAACGAGGGAGGGTCGGAGGGAAATGGAGCCGAGGGGGCTCACCCCCTGGATCCAACAGCGGGTTAAGGTTGGCGTCGTCGGGTGCTTGCTGGTCCGCCATGGCCCATGGGATCTGCTCTGCTCCCCAAGCGGCCGACAGGGGGGTGGGGGCGGCGGCGAAACGTCGACCCGGTCCGCCGCCGCACGCAAGAGAGAGACGGGCGAATAGAATGGAGAAAGCGAACCCCTTTTGGACCTACGGGTGGATTCGATTCGGAGGAGGAAGAAACGGAACGGAACTGAACGGGGCCGGCGAGTCGCTTCGCTGCTTGCTGGGTGGGAGGGGAGCGAGCAAACGGAACGGGAAGAAGCGCGAGTCGAGTACTCGAGTGTGATTGGTCGGGGCCATTCTGATTAACCACATGACTCGACTCTACACTGACCATCTAGCTCACTCCATACACATACTTTTTTACCTGTTCTAAATCTTTAATCGTTCGTTCCATTTGTTTTTATCACTAAAGTATGAATTGTTTTTTTACATGAACAAATTTGATAAAAAAAAACATATTCCATTTTAGCATAGTCTAGATGCTTTGCATTAGAATCTTTTTTAGATAATGAAAAAAAAAACAACAACATCAATCCAGCCTCTATCCTCAGGAACAAGAATATCTAGCCAACATTACAGAAAAGCAAAGCTTAGCTTGAAAAAAAAAAACTACCCCATAAAATAGAGGTACTCCCTCCGTCCCAATTTATAGGTCGTTTGACTTTTTTAGCATCAAGTTTGACCGACTCGTCTTATTCAAAAAATTTCACAATTACCATTTATTTTTATTGTAATTTAGTTTATCATATAATATACTTTAACTATGAATTGAAATTTTCTATTTTTTTTCACAAATATTTTAAATAAGACGAGCCGGTCAAATTTGGTGCTAAAAAAGTCAAACGACCTATAAATTGAGACGGAGGGAGTAAAAGATAAAGATTCGCCCAAATATATAGCTACACACTTTGACAAGATGAACTAGCTCAACCAACAGCCAAAACCACAAACAAAAAAAAAACCCTCAAATACAAATGCTTCCGTCCTGCCACCAAGACCTCTTTATCATCCTCTTTAGAGAGCTTTGCCCAACAACGCATCCGATAAATTCCCGATGGAATCGAAAACGCCGACACGATATATACAGTTTAGGGAGCACAATTCAATTTAGTTTGCGTACTATTTATTTTTATATAGTATATAAGAAGAAAGAAACTATACTCCCCACTAAACACACACACACATTGAGTTCCTAACTAAATCACACTCATGTATTTTTATTTCCCGTGAGCCGAAGCTCGTTGGAAAATTAATTTGTCCGCATGCATGCGTATATGTGTTACTGAGAATAATGCAAGTGATGGATGATGTTGAGAATAGTGTTCCTTCTCCTCCCTCGTATAATTTACGGTGAACGACGACCATGCATATGACGACAACAATGGAAGAAGAAGAGTAGGCACAAGTTGGTGTTGAGAGTGGTAGATGTGCATGCAGAAGAAGCCATGTGAATGAAAACTGTTGTTCGACTAAATTTTAACATAAATTCAAACATAGTCAAATTTTGTCACAAAATGTGGCGTGGCAAGTTGTGTCTGGAAACCAAACATGCTCTAAGCCTAAACAATGTGTTAGAATTATTTTTTCACCTCGTTTTAATTATGCTCATACCGACCAAGCTAGTACTTTTAGTTTTTTTTCCTTTAATTCCTTGATTGACTGGCCGGTCGACGTACGATGGAATGTGTGGGCGACCACTGGCTGAGGAGCCAACAAGGAACATGTGTCGCCGTACGGCCTACGTACCACACCACCAGTTAAGCCATGCGTTCCTAAAAAAAAAAGGTAAGCCATGCGACAATGCATGCATATATGCATGCGCGAAAATTCGTTGATCGCTTAATTACTTATTGGACAAGGCAGCAGCTCATCACCGGCCGGGGCACAATCAGTGGCGGAACCAGAAAATATTCTATGGAGGGCAATAAACCAAGATAGCAAACACGCCTGAACGTTATAATGAGAGAAAATTTACTACTATCATATGCCCATTATTGCTACAGGAGAGGAGAATGAAGGCGATGGTCAGTGATGGCGTGATACAGTGCTACCGAATTCATACAGAAACTATAGCAGAGCCAGAGGTGATCAACAAAACAATTTTGCAATGGAGAACCGAACCCTACAAAGGGGATAAGTCCGATCTAATATATAGGAAACAACTAAACATCTTAATTTTGTACAAACGAATGGATTTCTCCACATGATATTGACGGGGAAAATTTTGTTCATAAGCAACAGAAAACATAGTACTGTGGCCATTTTTTCCGATGGGGTGGAAACCGATACTTTCTCATTATTTAGTACTTTTTAATTAGTATTTCCTACTTTTCAAACCATTAGATCTTATAGAATGGAGGGTTCATATTAATGCCAATCATTGTAAAAGTTGTATACTTATTTACTTTTTTTTTTGAAACGAAGTATACTTATTTACATTAAACCTGTTGTCTAAGACTAATGTCAGTTAGATAAAACTGGAGGAAACGCTACCATCCTACAGATCCAACCATTACATCAATCAACAAAATAGAATAGAGTTTGGAGAAGAAGGGAAGAAACGCTAGTTATTGAGGCTTCCTTTAGCTGCAGATTCCCTCTGTTTACTCGTTGCGCGTTGGGATGTGAACTGATCTGCTATACTAGGCTATGGTCTTGGGAAAAATCATTCGGTGGGCTACAGAAGAGGGGGGGGGTCAATTCTTGGGGGGTGCCGTGGCCCCCCCTGGTTCCGCCGTTGGGCACAATCACATCATCAGTTTGCCGGCGGCATGCATTGGTTTCTTCTTCCATATATCGATCACATCTCTGTGGTGCGAGCGATAGATAATCCTGTTCCTGTGGAAGATCGACCATCTATCGCGACGGGCGGCTGTGCTCGATCTATCCCCGTCCCGGTGGTCGCTCAGCTCGCCTCTCTCCGTCCATTGCTCCGGCCCTCCTAATGTTGACTGGGTGATGTCTACTGATGACGACGACATGGATTATTTTGACTCATCCACGAAACACGCGAGGGAATGTTTGGAAGGAACGTAATTTTATGGTTTTAATGGAATACCACGGTATTTAGGGATACTATGCTATTATAGCTGAAGAATGTGTTTGGTTGATGTTTAGAAAACTTTGTTTTAAATACCATATTATTTTGATGATTACTGTAAACTGTCTACTTCATACCAAAGTTTTTCTCATGCAAGTGAGCAAGTGTGGCTACAAAATCAAACAAGTGTTAGAATACTTTGAGTTTAGTGGGGACGAGAAACACAAATACACAATGGTTATGTCATAACCAATACAGACCACGATATTAATCACATATTTAAAAAACGGTACTCCTAGACAGACCCTAATATTTAACATCATCAACGGCTAAGTTCTAGTTTTACCTCAATTCTGTTGGAGATTGAAGGGGAACGAAGGGAATTGAGGACGTAGGGAGCCAAGCATCTCCACGAAGCAGCACGACACAAGCACGAACAAAGGTAGCAAACAACTCGAACAGCAGCCTGACAACCACGTCAAGAGAAGCAAAGCATCTCCTCGACAAACCAAGCAGCAGCACAACCACGGGAGTAAATCATCTCCCATACTAATAGAACCACCAAGTCAAGAGGAGCAAGGCATCTCCTCGACAAACCAGCAGCAACACAACCACGGGAGCAAATCAACTCCCAAAACAATAACCACCACACAGAGAGCTCAGGATCACAGCAATAGGAGGGCAGAGGGCAGCGGCAACACAGCCCCACAGGGCCACAGCAGCAGGGACCAATCAAGGCGACCCTCGGCACCACTGACGGCAAAGGAACGAGGTGGAGCGGCGGCGGCCCGAGGGACAGCAGATCCGGTCGGGAGGCACCCGGATCTGGCGGTGGCCTCGGCGGCCACGCACAAGCCGGAGTAGAAGAAGACCGGGGCGGAGCAGTGGCCGCCCCGGCGACGACGTCGCCTCCCAACCCAGGGAACAGCAGATCCGGGTAGGAGACCCCAGATCTAGCGGCGGTGGACCAGCAAGACACGCCGGCGGCGACAAACGACGTGGAACGGTGCGAGGACGGGAGGGAACGAAGGGTGGAGACAACGGAAGGGGAGGGGAGACACGATGGCACCGGCATCCGGGCCGTTGTTGGCCGCCGGCGCTGCCGGCCGGCAGCAGCCACGGCGGCCGACGGGCTGGCTGGGGGAAAAGCGGGCGGCGGCGGTGGGTTGCCCCCGAGTCGCCCCGGAGAGACGACGCGGGGGAGGGGGTTTCCTCAGTCACCAACAATGCATATCTCTCTGGTGCCGATGGTTATCAAGGAGCAAACCAATGAAGATGCCTGGAAGGCTGGTGTTGTACATGCAATTTTTTCAGGTTTAGTTCCACGCCCATGCAGTAATGCACTTTGCTCACGGTAAGTTCCCTCGCACGCGCCGGCAGCCCCTCCCCTGCACCCCTCGTGAGCAACAACGGAGGCTGAGACGTTTGGTGCTCAAAACTTGTATTGCATAATTAGTCCTGCTAAGAATGTAATCTTTACTACTTTGTAAACTCCATGATGTGGGCCGTCAAAAAAAAAAAACAACGGAGGCTGACCTTCTCCGGTTTTCAGCGCGCTGTCTGGAAAAAGCTCCTGTCATGAACAACAATGTCGTCGTATGATTCGCTCGCTAGTAGCTAGTTGACCGTGGCGCAGTACTTGAGCCAAATCTCCCCCCGGTCGGGCGGTCCGATGAGCACCTGGATTCTGCGACCAGAGCTTCGATCCGGCTGGCGGCGGGCGCCCGCGGCCGTCTCGTTGTCGTGGAGGATTGGAGCGACTGGACCGACGCGAATACCACCGCCGCCTCGTGGGTCTCCACGTTGCGGTAGTACTGGTTGTCGAGCTGCAGCGGGGTCCTCAAGTCGAGGTCCACGATCGACGCGGCTGCGGGGCATCACCTCGTGCCGATCGATCAAGCGTGGTGTCGAGATCGCGCGGAGGACGAGGGGCAGTGGGAGCGGCCGATGGAGGGCGCGTGACGACGTCGGCGGCCGTGACCGTGAGGTTCTTGGCCGCGAGGCGCGCAACATGGTCGACGGAGGCGGGGGCACGGGGTGGGGTTTGGGGGAGGTTGGCGACCGCGTCGGCGGCGAGGGACACGCGCCCGTCCAGCCGCCACGACGGCATCGCGAACCGCACGATGTCCGCGCACGGCACGGCACGGTGCCCGGCCGCTCCACCACGCGCTTCGAGCGGTTGATGCAGGCGCTGAAGCCCCGCAGGCTGGGGATTTGGGCGGCGACGTCGTATCTTGTACCGTCTTGTTGCCTGGGGTTCCATCCCTTGGGGTCTTCAAGCATTGGTGTGGTGGTGCCGTCCAGGGTTTACAATTTTGGAACTAAAAAAATTTCGGACCCTGCCGAAATACACGAAATTTCGGAAATTTCATACCCTTTTTTAATATATTTAATTATTTTTTAAATACTTTTTGTCATAATATTAATAGGAAATAACGAAATTTCGGAGGACAAAAAATTTCGGCACCCACCGAAATACACGAAATTTCAGAAACTTCAATCCCTGCCGTCTCGGTCGGTGTCAATTATTACTGGCAATGGCGGCATTGCCCTAGTGCCAGCTAGTGGAGAGTTGCTACTCTGAATCTGAATTGCGTGCTTAGTATGGCCCAGACCGTTGCCAGCGTGGACGACTATGGTCTCGATGAGGGTCTCGGCGTTCGAGCAGGTGGCGTTGTAGTAGCCGGCCGGCCGGCCACCTGCAGCGAAGCAGCTGCACTGCACGCTCATGTCGATCAGGACGACGGCGGCCGCGGCCACAAGCTGCTGTGCTGTGCACCGGCCAGGGCGCCGCATCAGAGCTCTGGTCATCGTCTCTGCTACTAGCCTGTCCATAGTGCACGAAGGACTGCATATATCCTATTTGGAAAACATGGAATGGGATTGCATATATATCCTATTTGGTGATTCTTTAGTTTCTGATTTAGTAGAATGAAATGGGACACCATTGGAAAACATGTATAAAATTGGGCCAGGCAAAATTGCATTCCTGTATGCAACAACATACCGTTTGAATTCGGTCTCAGGCATAGTAGAATACATCACATTTGATTTTTTTTAGAAATATTAGTCACTACAAACCTAAAAAATTTCCACACTTTTGAAAAATAAAATTATTGAAGTGGACCATGAGCCAAGCAAAGGAATGTCAAATATGCTTGTGTTATATGCAAATCTCAAAACTAAAATTTTTAAAACAAATTACGTGCAGAGCAGTAGAAAATCATGGTTTCTTCATTTTAGACGGGTACTACATTAATGCGTTTTCTTCATTTTAGATCAGCTACAGCGTTCTAAGTTCTAACCATAATTCAGTTAACATTTATGGGTCAATAACCAGGTATGATACAAGCTGTCAAGCTGAACTTGCAGCTACAAGGGTCAAGTGCTATACATGAAAAAAAAAACTGAGAAAGTTGATACTTATATTCAGACATCATTAATTAGACCAAAGAGCATCACGTAATATGCTAGATATGCATTGCTGATATTCCTGTCCTTCTCAAAGCCTCGTACCTTGGTTACTCGGTTACTCCGTTTACAGTCTATTGTTCTGAATGCTATATCACACTATCACAGTTATCAACTCCATACCTACCTCAGATAGTCAAGTTTGTCGTCCTTTAGTACAACCCACCCACATAATGTGATTATATTTGTACTACTACAAATAGCTAGTAGTACTAAGACATATAAGACAATCAAAAATAGCTAGAGGGACACATGTAATGAATAAATATAGGAGTACATTACAGACCTAGCTAAAAACTCCTATCATTTGGGATGGATAGAGTAGCTAGGATTATATACATCAGGAATAACGTACATATGCATGTGTGGACGACTGAGAGGTGAGACCGGCCGGGAACGTACGTACATGGCGTCCGAGTCCGATTAGCTCGCGCCCTTTACGTAGTTTTGATCGGCTGAGCAGTTTAATTAACGATCGAGCATGTCCTGTCCTGTCCTGTCCAGTCTGTCTAGCTGTCTTTCGTATGTTTTGGGCTGTTCGGTCAACCGATTGAACACACGGTTTTCAAATGGTTTCAGATTCGTGTGTTTCTGTAGCTTCTGTCACACTAAAATCTATGGCCATCAAGGCATCAAATCAAAAATCAAACGGTAGAAAAAACATACAGACACAAACATTCATTGATAACAGACCATTTCAGCTGATTTCAGATGGCTTCTGGCTCATGAAAAATCTGTGCGGTGATGCTCACTGACCACATGCACAACCAGACATTCACTCTTAGTGCACAAATAAAAATTACTGTAAATATACAGTGAATATAATATTGTAACTCATAAAATTACAGTAAATATCTTAGCAAAATTGATAAATATTACAATAGCATAATGAAAATACATACTGTAATTACATGGATGCACGCACCCCTTTTGATTTCATAGCAACAAACCGCAAAAAAGTCCAATCATGCATTAGATGATGCACACTGTAATTACAGTGAATAGACACTGTAATTACAGCGATTACCACCTGTAATTTCATAGTACTAAATTGGAAAAAAATATTGTAATTACATGAATGCACACTGTAATTACAGTGAATAGATAATGTAATTATAGTGAATATACACTGATTACCACATGTAATTTCATAGTACTAAATTGCAAAACTCCCCATTCATATATTGTATACACGACCTGTCCTCTCCGATGCAAGCAAGACAAAGAACTGGAGACTTCCAATCTGAATGAATGTGGTGAGTGCGTTCCAACAAATCAAACAGTAAATACCGGCTAAAAAGTATGGCCTGCATGTCTTCCTGCTAGTCGAATCGGACGCGCGACCTGCGTCCATCAGAACACACGGACGGACACAAAATCGGTTGACCAAATCCTTCAAATCAACCGGTTGAGATATAGCTTCAACGACTTTAAAGAACCAAGTCTCGTACATTTGCATTTATATACATTACCCATCTATATAATTACGAATGAAACTAGACTAGCTTAAAGTAGCCTCCTGAATTTTGATTTAAATTTACAATATTATTCCATTATAGAGGAAAACCTAAATTGTTCACAAGTGTCATTATAATAGTTAATCAATAAACCACTACTCATCTTTGCATATAAATTACTCACATCCGTCATTGTAAAAAGAAACAAAAACATATCCCATCAAATCTACATCTAGATTATTTTAAACACCAGCTATCATAAGAAAACGTTGCATAAATATAAAGTACGTGTGCACATATAATTTTCAAATTGCCCACTTTTACAACAAATAATATAAAAAAAATATTAACTTAAGGTCATGCTGACCAAGTAGATATGCATGTGGACACATGCAGTCCAAGTAGAAATATTCTCCAACTTTCCTCAAATTCAAAAAATCTAACTTTTTAAACTTATTTGCTTAGTTCCACTTCTCCCGGCTCACGGTATATCTAAGTTAAGGAGGATTCCCCAAATACATAAAATAGAGATGATCATAGAAAAAGTGAAATAGTTTATAGGATCTGTTTCAGAAAGATACAAATGAATATAAAAAATAAAGAGAAATTGAAAAATCTTAAAAATGAAAGCTCCAATAATTCATCGTCGGTTTCAGCGTCAAAATCTATGCTAACATTTTTGTGAAATTACTACATGCATAAAGCAATTTGCGCAGCGAAGGGCACCCACCACCGTCCTAGCAGCATGTATACACATTAGCTGGATTCAGCGGTCAGATATGCCTTGTGTAGAGCTTGTAGACAACATTGTTCAATGTGGTTGTAGAACACTTTGAAACAACAATATCATTTGTCAAACAGTCAAGAAGCATTCGGAATAGGCACGGAGATCGCATAAGTGCAATAAAATGTAATAATTGAAGTTCGAGAAAAGTGCATCATGAAAGGATCAAGATGTCCAAGAGGGGGGGTGAATTAGACTTCTAATGCCGAAACTTAAAATTAAACCTTGTCGATCAAGTCCCAATTCACCCTTGTGCCAAACTAAGTGTATCTAGTGAACTACACGTCAACAAAAGGTTTGCAATCTATAGCCAAACAAGCAATTCTAGGAATGTAAAGGCACAAAGAAAATGTGGAATATAAATGCGGAAAATAAAGATGAAGAGATGACTCGACGATCTTTTTCCCGAGGTATCGATGAGTTGTGACTCCCCCCTAATCCTCGTTTGGTGCCCCTCGCAAAACTTTGCTCTCGCAGGCTCCTCGCAAGGATCCCGGCCCCAAACCTCGCAAGGAGAAGGGTTAGCAAAGAGACCTTCGCAAAGGTCAAGCTACCCCTTGATCCGTGGACCAAGTGCTCTCTTCGGGATGCCCTTCTCCACTCTAGAACGGTGGGCTCCAAACTGCTCACAATGCCCTCGCAAGGGCCTTCCCCCGCTTCTTCCACAATATCCTGGAAGCTTGCGGAAGGCACGACTCCCAAGCCGTCTAGGTGATTCCGATCACCAAGAGTAACAAGCCTTGGTCTTCACTTGAATTCAACTTCCCTCAAGAAGTTCTCTTCTTCTCAATAGTCTCTTGACCTAAAGCTCTTAGAATGTATGAAATGTGGTGCTCAAGTGACCTTTGGGTGAATGAGAATGATGCCTGGTCACAAAGGTTGTAAATAGAGGGAGGGGGTTCCTTTATATAGAGGCCAACTCAAAAACTAGTCGTTATTGTTGAAAAACACTTTTCTACGCCACCATCGGACGGTCCGATGGTTGGACTATTGGATGGTTCGATGCAAGTATTTTCAAATACCCCTGATTTTCCCGCTACTACTGAGAGACCATCGGACGGTCCGATCCGTCTTAACGCCCAAAAACCGCAAAGGTAGGCTTTCCTAGCCAACCGGTCCGGTCCGGTGCACACTAAAACACTGTTTTGAACCGCTTTTGAAACGAGATGACGTTCGCATGAAATTCTTTTGAGGAAACAAGATAGGGTGAGTGTTTTTAGGCACCTTTTAAGTTGATGAGCTTTAGGACTAAGATGCACTCGAGATTTAGTAGAACTAATTGAATGAAATCTTTCAAGCTACTCACCTTGACCCCTCTTGATAGTACGGATGTCTACAAACTAGCAAAGCAAACCCTAAGTGCCCTTCTTTCGACTTCGTGGCACTTAGGACTATTATGTCCTTGATCTTCATGCTAGAACATTAAGTCCAAACCCATCCTTTAGGAGATTTGGAATTAGGGGCCTCTTTTCATCAACCAATGAGCACATTATATAAAATGTCCTTGATGTCATGAACTCATTAGTAACAGGATTAAGTTGTCATTGATCACCAAAACCTCTACCTCTAAGGGCGATGTTTCTCACACATCACCCATGCTTCTTCTAATAAAATAAAAAAGACATGCTTAACACTTTGAAACAACAATATTATTTGCCAAACAGAAAATCATTGAGAATTGGCGAGAGGATCATATTAACTGTAATAAACCTTGAACTAGACACATTGACGTTCAAGAAAGTGTATCATCCACCGATGCTTCTTCTAACAAAAAGAGACCTACTTAACTAGAGAACTTATAATAAAAGTAACAAGAAAATCAATGAAGCTAATTGTCATTTTCTGAAAATAGAAAGAACAAATAATATGTAAGCAGTAACTACAGTGGAGTTTGCGTAACAAAGAAATTACATTTATATCATCGAGACAGCGAATCATTTGAGTGGATAGAAATGGCTAAAGTCAGTAGGTCCAGCAGTGATACGCCTACATATCTTTTCCACTGAGTGAACAAGAGTGCAAAGTGACGTCCAATGTCGTTCACTGTCAAGAGCACAAACGCAGCGTACACCTCAAGCAATCTCTCATTCTACTTCGGAGGCATACTTCACATATTACCATGATGATCCTGTACAACGCGTTATGGACCTGGTGCTGAAGTCAAAAGAAGCAAACGGAACAGGCACGAGTTAAGTGGGGTTGTTTGGTGCGTGATTGTATGCACATGCTTTGGCGCCTTGTCACTGCATGCACACACCCTAGTACGCTCATCGTGATTTTGGTTTTCACCGCTCCGATACCACGCAAAAATTACTCTATATATACTGCCAACATACATTGCATGAATTTTGATAAATTAATACACTACTAATTAATCGCACGTACCTACTCTATGTCTCAAACAAGTCTTAAACAAGTGACAATGCATGACCGGCCGGCAAGTCTCAAGCAAGGGACATTTGATTTTTATTTATTTATATTTTTGTTTTCTTTTCAATAAATTTATTTATTGTTCGACTGATTGAACATTCTTAGTGACCAGAATTACCGATTCATTGTATTCTTAATTTGTAATATGGTGCGCATCCCGGCAAGACATAGCCCTAGGACCCTTTATATAGTGGAGGGTAGTGGTGGTTTTCATTATTTCACTTGGTGGGACTCAAACTTATAGAGAGGTCCAAGACAACTTTGTTCTCTTGGTTGCTCTAGCTCGTCGCAACTTTAAAACATCCCTAGAGAAACACCCAAAGGGATTATAATAACTATGGGCCCTAATAGAAAAGTGCTTGCAGTCCGACCCATATAGCTACTAGAGTTCCTCCCGCAGCCAAGCCGCACACTATTGCTCCGTTTACCAATGGTCGCTCGTGGGGGGCCCACTAGCACGCTAGTGGCCAACATGGTCTCTGAACTCTATTGTGGGGCCGAGTTGAGAAAAGCTGTAGAGTCTAATGTGTTTCCTGTGGAATTCAAATGAGGGAGAAATGACCGAAACACCAAAGGTTCAGAATAAGGAATGGTTGATCTCGAGGCAAACGAGATTTCAGCTTTATCCCCAACCAAGATTGCATGGATGGTGCCCCAAGAACTCATATATGCATGAAAATAGATATAGAAGAGATAAGTCATGTTTCAAACTGATATATAAGTTTCCATGTATAGGGCACTCCCTGGACTATATAAATAGGTACTAAAATGGCATCTTATGCCATATTTCAATATATTCATTATGGTGATTGAGTGACAAACAACACATGGACTATGAACTCGTCTAGGTACACGTTCTCAAGTGTTTGGGCACCATCGCCAATCCGTCCGCATGCTCCTCTCCGCTGCTTCCTGTGCTGCAACGGCCGCCGAGGATACCAGAGGACTCATTGGGCAGCCGTCCTGGAGGGGTTCGGTCCGGACGGACTCTGAGCACGGGGAGCGAGAGCGGAGCAAGGCAGCCATGGCGGAGCTCCCCGCGGACCAGCATGTCTGCTACATCATCGTGGTACTCCTCGTCGCCCATCCCCGCTCCCTACTTTTCCCCATTCGGTGATTGGACTATGTAGAAATAGGTTATTGATCTGTGTGTGTGCGTGGCTATGCAATGGATTCGCCGGGAACGTCGGGCACGATCCTCATGTTCTAAACACGCCGAGCGCCGTCCAGGTTCTCTGCCTCTTCGATCGGCTTGATGTCGTTGATGTCCTTGACCACGCGCCTGCGGCGGGCCATCTGGTGGTGTCCGAGTGCTCCGTCGGCTCCTTCCTTTGCGGCTCCATCGACGACCACCACGTGCTCCATGTCTGCCGCCTGCACTGCGTTGGAAGTTCCGCGGCACCGTGAAGGTGGAAATCGGTGGCGACGACCACGTCTTCGTCTCCTAGGACCTCCACAACTGGCTCTTCCTCGGCGCGACGCCCTCGCCGTCTCAGACGCTGCCGTACTCGCTGATGAGAACATGTTCAATAAGCATATTACCAAGGCCCCAGAGAAGATGGAGTTGGAAGCCCAATCCGAGTTGAGGTCCAATTTATTCGCGAGGCCGGTTCGGACTGTAGGACTAGGCGTCAGTAAAACGGACGCCTAGTCCACATACAGACTCCGTTTTGGGTGTTCTACATATCGACGGAAAGCTAAGGACATAATCTTTCCTACCCAACTGATCCTAGGCCCAAATAAGATCGGAGTCAACAGAAATCGTTGAAACAACATGATGACCACAATCTGCCACGCTGTTGCAACACTGGTTTTTGGGCCCGCTGGTCTTGTACGCCCTATGGTTGCTCGGCCACCCCCTTGGCCGCCCCGACCTCTCTCTTCTATATATTCTGTAGCCGTCATTAGAGTAGATGGGTTTTACTTAAGAGTATTCTGTCGAGGACAGTTCGCCGTGTATCGGTTTGTGAAACCCCAACTTGTGCAACTCAATTGAGAATTGCGTTTATCCTCGTTCTTTCTAGTGTTTTCTCAGTTGCATTGCAGGAACGATAGCCTTCTTGGCAAGGTCGATTGCGCGTGTCACGTGGTCGATAACCATCGGAGCAGTGGTGTAGTGATTGCAAAGATTCAATCGATTGCTCAGAGACTTCTTCACCAACGTCGAGTTCTCCAGCCTAAACCGGCTTATCCATACCTCTCGAAAGATTAGGATCCATCCTCCTTATTATTTGGTAATTAGCTTCAGGTTTCCATGAGGTATATTATCGTGTGTCCTTTAGTTTGAATGTTTTATTTTCCTAAAGTCCACAAAAAGCCATAAATCACCACGTTTAGCCTTTACATAATTTGTTTTTAGAGTTCGTATTGTTGAGTTTGTGTCCTTTGTCAATTCTTGTTGCTGGTTTAGATCGTGTTCTTTGATTAGTTTGAGTTTTGCATCGTGACTCGTGTCTGTTTCCATTCTGTCACCCTGTGTAGATCAGTTTTGTCTTTGTCCAGTTCGGTATTTTGATGATATCTCCCTCATCTAAACTTAGAATTTTGTATTCTGTTACTTTATGGAAAGCTTACGAAATTATCTACGACAATTCTGAGATTTCCAGAAAACATCGTTATCAGGGTTCTGAGCAGTCCGTATTTCGGGGTCAATATCTTTGTCCTCCCTTACTCAAAATAGGTGTTCCATATACTGTAAGTTAAGAGAAAAAACAGAGCTACAACTTTGGTATTCTAAGTTTTTGCATTTGAGGCCGTTAAGATTGTCTAATCGGCTGTACAATTAGGAGTAGTAAATCTATAATTTATAGACTAGAGTTTTGTATTTGTGTGGAGTTGTATCTTGTTTTGCGGCACTTTTGAGATAAAAAAAAGAAAAGAGCCACACAAAAAAAGAGAAAAAAAAGAAAAAATCAGAAGTGTTTGCATGCTTTGTGTCCTTTGTACTTCTTCATATGTCTTGCTTGCTTAAACTAGTTCAAGGAGTACGTTTAGGTCAGCAACTTGGACAAGTACTTTTGGACACTTATTCAACTTTGCTATCTGATTTCGAATTTTACTATTCCTTGCTACATATTGTGCCTCCCCAAAGATCTACATATATACTCTAGAGCAGCACAGGTCGGTCTTGCAATCTTCCCACGCTTCAGGTAGATAGCGTCTTTTGGCCTTTGGCCGCCGTCACCTCTTCCAGGTAGATAGCGTCTTTTGCTGTGCGCGGTAAGAACATTTGCAAGCGCTTGGTATACGGTTGAGTGTGAGCGATCCCATCTCCTATTAGATCATGAGAAAATATATATTTGTGTGTTTTCTTGTTTTCTTCTAACAATGATATGTTACATCGCTGTATACCATTGCTGCTGTCCCTTCTCCCATAGGTCACTCAATTTTTAAGTCTCGACCTACGTATGATGATTTTAATGCTGAGGAGTATATTAAGTGGGAAAGTAAAATAGATAATATTTTTGCGCAATGTCATATGTGTGAAAAACAAAACATAAAAATGCAGCTAGTGTTTTAAAGAATCGTGCTTTAATTTGGTGGAACAATTTACATGTTAATGATAAATCTCACACGTGGTCTGATATGAAAGTTTTGACGAGAAATCAATTTGATTCTTCATGCCATATTTTTGCTTCTTGTACGACTAATATTTTGCAGCATAATGTGCCACAACACATTTTAAGTTCTCAAATGGTGAAAGCGGAGAACAATCAGTTCAACAATTTGTTTCGACTTGCATTTATCGTATTGAAGAGACGTTGTCGGATCATCATTGATAGTGGGATTTGTCGTAACCTTGTTAGTTCTGAATTGGTTGAGAGGTTTTGCTTGACCACAGAACAACACCCATATCCATACTATGTCCAATGGCCTAATTCCTGTGGCAAGTTTCAGGTAAATAAAATTAGCAATATCCAATATCCAATAAAATTAGCAAGTATCATGATAGTGTTTATTTTGATATTGTGTCTATGAAACAACTGCTTTGTTATTTGGTAAAGCATGGGTACATAAAAACAATGCTACGTACGATAATGCTAATAATATATATTCGTTCAAATATAATGGTAGAAAGATCAAATTATTTCGTATGAATCCTGCTCAAAATTTAGAGATTGAACTTGCGAGGGAACAAACTAAGAAGATGGATGCTATTAAAAATGATTTGAGTAATTTTAATGATGATGTACCTTTAGATAAATCTGAGTTACCTTTATTATAGGCTGATTGCACTGCAGTTTCTTGTGATAAAAAAGAGTTGTGTGATGTTGCTTCTATTATTTTTATACCACAACTTGTTGATAAGTTTGATATTGTTGATCCCAAACCAATCACTTGTGCTGAAAATAAACTCAGCAGAGCCAGAGCCACCGCGGCGGCCACTCCACCTGCGCACGCCGTCTTCGTCCTCCGCTTTGAGGAGTGCGACCCAGCAGACTCCAAGGAGGAGGTGGAGGACAAGGAGCCATCCCACGGAGGCGCTCTCCGCGCTGTACAGGAACCACAGCGTCGGCGCGCCGCGCGCCCAGGGCGGCGCTCGAGTGCTCTAGCGACCTCAAGCTTGACAAGTTGGCTGAGTGCGAGCTCGGCGAGGCACCACTACGGGCACCGGCACGCAGAGAGACACTGGCACCGCGGCGGGGAAGGCGGGCCGTGGCGGCTGGCTAGGAAGGCAGGGTAGCGGGGCCGTGGCCAGCCAAGGTAGCGTGGGCGCGGCGACCGGCGACGGGAGGATGAGGAGAGAGAATCAAGCGAGAGAGGAAGAGGGGGAGAGGGGATGACATGTGGGCCCCACTTTGGGGTGGGCCCACCTGGAACAGTACGCCTAACGGGTTGGGATATACCCGTTTGGACCTTAGATGACGCAAAAGCCAACTTTCTGTATCCGTACTCAAAGTTTCAAACATCGAGGACCTAAGTGACACAACGTGCCAACTTTAGGGACCACCGGTGCATTTTACTCCCACATTTACATTTATGCATTTATTGTCCTGTGCCTTCACCTTTGCTTAGTTAGATCAATTAGCAGGTTTGGCATGGACGAGCCAGATGTAGTTATGTAACAAAAATGTGGGGTTTGACCGGACCATTTTAATAAAGATCGTGCCTCTAGAGTTGCTCATGAATGTGCATGAATTGATAGGGAAAGAAATAGACGGGTATTGATTAGATTTTTTTTAAAAAAAATCTCAAAGTAGCCAAGGATCCAACAACTTTTACACATTCTTCGCTATGATGCTAGCTAGCTCCCGAATTATTTCTCCTTTTGCATTTCTTATATAGTATAATAAGATGATTTCGGATTAACACATTACATCAATAATTGAACTAGATTGGGCTGGGTTGACACATGCATGCATGTATGTATATACTAGGACGATGAAAGCGTTGGTGTGTTGTTATCTCAAATTAAATGCACGTCGCGCGGATAGAGATATATTAGCTGGATCGTAGGGCTACTTGTTGCTGGCCATGGATCTCGGACCACCGATAGATGGTACTCCGACCTACAGGTACTTGGCGTCCGTAACCATGGAGATGCCGGCGGCGGCCACAGCAGAAGCGGCATTGGCGGTGTCGCGTCGTCCGAACCTGGCAACGGCGCAGTCGGTTTCAAAGAGTCCCGAGGAGACGAAGCTTTCGGCGCCTCCCATGACGGGCATCTTGGCGGTGACGTTGAGCCTGTTGACGTAGTCGGTGCGGTAGGTCTGTCCGAGGACGCCGTGGACGTCGTCGGTGAGGTCGTAGAACTTGAAGCCGAGGTCGAGGTGCGCGAGGGTGTCGCCGTCCTCCTCCGTGACGCCGTAGTTGTGTACCCTGGAGTCCTCGGCGGTGATGGGTACGACGTTGGCCATGATGCGGAAGACGCCCCTGAGCTCGAGGACGACGGTGTTGACCTGCGCGGTCCTGGTGACGGAGAGCGCGGGCGCGGCGGGCGGCGACCACCTGGCGCCGACGGCGGCGGGCAGCGCGACGGCGTCGTCGTCGAAGGCGATGCTGAGGTGGTCGGCGGCGGCGTCCCACCTGGCGGTCTTGGCGGCGCCGACGTAGAGGTGGTGGTGCGCGAAGCGGATGCCCAGGGCCTGGATCCAGGTGAAGTCGCGGCTCATGGCGGGGTTGCGCTTGCCGATGAAGTGGGCGTTGATGTGGAGGCCGGCGTCGGAGAGGATGCAGAAGTCCTGGTCCTTCTTGCCGTGGAAGTAGAAGTTGTTGCCGTCGGCGCCCGTGAAGCGGGGGTCGCCGCACGACACGCCGGGGTAGAAGTCGCACACTGCATATATATGTACATCAGGAGTTCGTCGTCATTAGTGATCTGATGTGATGATCTGTAATGCTCATGCTAATTAATAAAGAGTACTCACGGCAGAATGTCTTGCAGGTTGGGCAGAGGACGAGGCACTTGGTGGGGCATCGGTCGGGGCAGGTCGCCGTGCACCCTGGCCTCTTCTTCCTGACGTCCTCGCAGGTGAACATGCTGTTGCGCTGGCCCGTCAAGGTGATGACATGGACGTTGCTGTTGCCGCCGGGCAGCGGCGGCGCCTGCTGCTGCGCCGCCGCCATAACGCACAGCAGGCTCGCGCCCACCAGCACAGCGTAGGCCACCACGGACGCCGACGGCCACCGCGCCATTGCTGATGTGTTGATGGACGGACCTCGATCGATCAAGCTGCTCTCTTGAGAGGGAGAGGGTGGGTGGATCGAGGACAGGGTAAGAGAGGCAACGAGGGCGTGTCTGCTTTATACATGCAGGAGCTCCAATCGAGAGTTCGTATATATTTTTATTTTTATACTACGTAGCAATATACGTAATTAGCAACCAATTGTTACATACACTGGAGTAACAAGCATGCATGGTGGGCATGGGCGGCGTCGTTGACCTCGATCAGGTAGAGGCAGCGTAGGTAGATCGAGCTAGCTGGAGGGAGATGGAGTACGTGCCGGGTCAGCAAATTGTCGCTTTCCTTGTACTTGCATTGGAATGCATTGAAATCTATTCGTTTTGCTTTGTTTTGCGCCAAATTGAATGCGCACGCACGTCTTTTGTTTTTTTTTTATTTGACAGGGAAAAAAAAATAAGAAAACGCTAGGCAACAGTGTTGAGCGATGATCCTGAAGGAAGGAGTACGTTGTAGTTTTCGTGCACACGCAAGCTATAGCTAGCTTGGTGCTTGGAACGGTGACCTGACCTAGATATATATTACGTAGTACGTACGTTGCTGCATGCATGTGCGCGGTATGATGCATTTCCAATGCAATAATTTTTATGAGTGCTAAGCTACCCTACTACCGTACGTGCCTGGCAATGGGATACATACAATATGCATGAAGCAACCACGCACGACGCGTCCCGGTCCCGGCGCATGCAGCTTGCACGACAGCTAGCTCTCGAAGCATGCGCGCAGCTAGCGGGTCAACTCACCCGCGTACGTCTCGTCGTCGATTGCGACGTACGTACGCCGGTCAACGCATGACCCACCGGGGGCTCTACCAACAATCACGTACAGACCCGGGGTCGACATGCATAGATTTTTGATAATAAGAGATTTTCGGCTTCCTTCGCACATTCTCTTTGGGTCCGATGATGATAGTACCAAATCCCACTGGTCTGTACCTAATAATATTAAAGCGAGTCCACGTAAATTTTTGTCCGTCCTAACAAATGGACCCAACCTGTCAGGAGCAATCAATGGGTCCGAATCAACGTGAACAGAAATTAGCCTATGAGTTCTTGGGCTGGGCCTTCAAATGCATATTAACAAATACGCTGATGTGTTGTAACGTTAATAAAACTGAAATTACAACTTCAATAGAAATATACTAAACTAAAATTTTGAAATATCCCTATAACATGCCATTTATTTTGAGGAAAGAAAAACAACAATAAATGCAACTAGAGACCCATTTAAAATGTATGAATTGCAAATAAATTGTGTTAGATATACCAAATAAATGTCTTTTAAAATAACTCAAATAAAACGAAAAAACACAAAACAGTACTAATAACTTTCACACCCGGTGCAACGCACGGGCATTTTTCCCTAGTTATTTAAAAAAAAGAAGTGTAGCAACCGATACCAACTCCACCGACACAATGTCCCGGCAAGGTCGTACACGTACACGTACACACCAGAGCATATTTTTGGCATTTTATGATAATAACTACAAAACGACGTAAACAATCGTTTTTTTTTGTCACGGTGTGTGGTGTATATATGACGTAACCAACGACGCATCATCACAAAGGGAGTACGTGTCTCTACCAACTTCTATGATAGTAGAGAGAAAAATGTCATAAATAAATTTAGTGACGAGGACATATTTATCACAAATTAACAACTATATATGACGCTCTTCTAAGACGGCATAAGAAATATCACTAACCGTTGCATAGGCATCAGCACATGCATCGCGGCTGATGACGTGGCTGGTGACATGATGTCACAAATGTTGCCATGAATTTAACTACCATCAAATCAGTTTCACCCTTGCTATTTGGGCTTTAGACCATTTTAAATTTGGTTTGGGATTACTTTAGTCCATTTGAAAGCCCGCCGCCGCGCGAAGCCTAATTTAGTTTTTTCCTCAACACATTCGGAGGTCCAAACTAGTATATCTATCTTATAAAAGAAGCGAGTTTAGAAAAAATATTTTATACTCAAATATAATCTATCCAAAGAAATACCCACCGTCAGATCGTGGAACGTCATTTAATTGAACGATCAAAAGTACTAATCTGGGCCCACATCATCTAACCGGTCAAAAACGGTAATATTTTGGACCCACACAGCTAACAATCCAAGGCGATCGTTGTAGACATCGTAAAGATCTACGGAGAGAAAAGTGTTTACGGCCAAAACTCTTACGCATTCCTGCCTCTACACACATTTTTTTCTCACCAAAAAATTTCGTACCCGGCTATAACTAGGATGGACATAGTAAGAGTCCAACAACATGATCATCTGATAAACCTACTGGATCGAATCGGGCCCAACAAGACCTGACAACGAATCAACGATGAGCATGTACATCACAACGTGATCAAATACAACATGTATGAATTTAATCCCAAATCGCCTCTGCAATCTTGAACAAGCATACTCATAAACATCATTCAAGAAACTCATCTAAGCACCACGACATGAACGGGATCAAGTGTAAGGCGAACTGCTAGACCATCCATAGATCCATCATTTGAGAAAGAGGACAAATTAAAGACAACGGCAAATGGATGGCCCTTGTGCAGGAAGGAAACAAAAGACAAAACGGCAAATGGATTGAGCTGCTGCTGTGGCGTGCAGGAAGGAAACAAGCCTGCTGGCCTTAGTTGTGACCTCGATGGGATAGGCATAGGCTGAGGAACACGGGCTGCCTTGGCCTCCAGTGAGAAGGGTGCCGATCAGCTGGTGCTTCTGGTTCACGCCAAGGGAAAGAGGAGGCACAGCGGCGCGCCCGTTCCTCATGGGAGAGGCGACGGGATGAGTGGCGGCGCTGGGAGCTATCGGGAAGAGAGACCGCGGGGGTCGGTGGTAGGGGGAAGGCTCTGGGCTGTGGTGGGGCCCAGCCGCCGGGAAGGGATGAGGACGGGCTGTCGTCGGTCAGTTGTTTCTCAAAATCTAGTGCTTAAAAAATTATTTCTCTATTGAATTTTTTTCATTCGAGTATCTATTAGAAAAAAATCTCCAGCATAAAAAATCGAAGCAATAGTTTGTTAATTGGTTTGGACGGATCCTTTGTGGTTATTAACAAGTTAAGGCTTTTTTTTATAAATATTTGAAATCGTGGAGAAATTGATCTGATTTCGATGTGAACATAAAGCGAATGAAGTATCACGCTCGCTGTCCATTAAAGAGCAGAAGAAAATAAGGAATTGAGGGAGAGATGTGTGCATGTGGGCCATAACCACCAACAATCGATAGAGCTTGGCTAGGTTATGCACCAGGCAAGAGGGGGAGGGGGGGCACCACGGACAGCTTAGTTGTCTTTGGTCTCGCACGCCATATGGCCAAGAATGTGCTTTTAACACTAAGATTCCCGCCTTTTATTTGGAGTCAATTCTTTCAATGACACCAAAAATTCTATGTGTTCCCTTATTGCCATCGAATTTTTCGATTTTCATTCTCTGCCACTATTTAAAATTTGCAGTTCCTTCATTGCCATTCCATCACAGTTCTGTGAAGTTTCGGTCGCTGATAGGCTGGGCCCACTACTTACCTCCGTTATCCCCTCACCCCCATCTCTCTTCTGTCTCTCGTCTCATCCTCTCTCTGCTCTCTCCCGACGCAGGCCAAGCACGGCTCCTCACCTCCACTCGCTAGGGCAGCGGTGGAGCCCGCGCGCCAGCCAGCCTCCGGGGCGGTGGCCGCGTGCCAGCGCGCCTCTGGGACGGCGACGACTGTGTGCAGCGGCGCGTCTCTGGGACGGCGGTAGCTTCCCGCAGCGCTAGACTTCCTCGGGCGCAGTGGCGCTGGTGCCCGCGCGCGCGTCTGCTCGCGGCACGGTGGCGGCAGCCTGTCACGCCTGCTCGCGGCTCGTGGCGGCACGGCGGCGCGGCACCTGCACGCGCGCCTGCTCGCGGCGCGGCGGCTGGCAGCCTCCACCACCACCTCCCCGGCCACGAAGAGCGCGAGGGGGAAACGTGCCGATGCTCCTTGTCTGGATCTGACCCGTGGTGCTGCTGCTGCTCCATGCCAGTGCCACCGTCGGTGCTGCTCCACACCATCGCACAGCTGCTGCAACACGCCACCGCTGTCGATGCGGATGAGGAGAAAGGGTGCGGAGGAGAGGGCTGGCTGTGCGATGCCAACGGCTCTGGCACCGCCGCCCCACCACCTGCACCGCCGCCAATGACTATGACTCCCTCGAGTCGCTACCAAGATGAGCCGCCTGCCAACGATTTTGACTCCGTCGAGATGGTGGCCACGGCGAGCGGCGGGCACGCGGCCAGGGCGCCGCCTGGGTGAGTGGTGGGCGAGGGAGCGGGCTGGGCGTTGGACTTAACAGAAACCGTGATGGAATGGCAATGGAGGAATTGAAAATTTAAATAGTGGCAGAGAAGGAAAATCAAAAAATTTGATGGTAATGAGAGAACACCTAAAAATTTTGATGGCATTGAGTGAATTGACTCTTTTATTTGTGTATTGGTACGATCGTAGTCAGTCAATTGGGATCGAATAATGGTTGATCTTTTAAATAAAGTTTGTTTCTTCTATAACTTTTTTCCATGAATAAGTTAGTGCGTGGAAAGCAAACAAAAATGCTCAATTTGCAACTCTTATATCTTGGGTGATCAATGCCCGAAAGAACATTACTGTAGGCCGTCGTTGTATTATTGAATGATGGGAACAAAAGTATGCATAAAACTTTATTTAAATTACACACATAGGCATGCATGTGAAAACAAGGCTATACAAAATTTCCATGCAAAAACAGGTATAGTTAAATTACCTTGAAACTTGTGAGCCATGGGAGAGTTAACCATAGACCTAGCCTAAAATTTGAGTTAAGTTATCTAGGACAATAAAGAAAAATGCTCAAAAATCCGTTGGAAACGATCGGTTAATCACATTTGCATTGGTTTGTTTTATAAAACAAATAATTTTAGTCATGTGCGTCCCGCACGTGCATTTTTACTACTCCCTCCGTCCACGAAAGAATGAAATTCTAGCTTTGTATTAAGTCAAACTATCGTAAATTTGACCAAATTTATATAGAAATGTATTAACATTTATAATATCAAATATGTATGATATGAAAATATATTTCAACAAGAATCTAATGATACTAATTTGGTAGAGTAAGTTTTAATATATTTTGAGATAAATTTGATCAAAGTTACGATGGTTTGACTTAGGATAAAACTAAGATTTTATTCTTTCGTGGACGGAGGGATCAGTTAAGAACAAAAGCGTGAGACTCTAGTGTCCTGCCACATCGACCTCCACCGCATAATTCTCTTCCTCACGGCTGGTGAGTTTAGGGAAGGGCCGGGGCTTATGCATGGATCGGGACGTCTGGTGAGGTAGTAGTGGAGAGGTTGAAATGCTGAGGCAGCCGCAGGGGGTAGAGATCGCCGGTGCTATCACATCGGAGGATCTCCGCCCTGGTTTGCAGATCCTTGATGGAGAAACCAAGAGGGTCAAATTCAATTGAAACATGATTATCTCGAGTAAGTCGGCGAACAGAGAGTAAGTTCTTGACTAAATGGGGAGAAATCAGGACATTATGGAGTTGAATTGAATTGTGAGGCATAGGGAGGGTGGCTGTGCCTTGGTGAGTGACAGGTAGATTGGCACCGTTGCCCACCAGTGATCACAGCAGCAGAAGGAGTAAGATGGGAATTGTGGAGAATACTAGGCGAGGAAGACATATGCGTGGATGCGCCGGAGTCGAGGTACCACTCGGTGGAGCCCGGTGGTGCAGTGGCGACGCCAGCGGAGTTGAGCGTGGTGTAGAGGCCGGAGGGGTCCCAGAACGGTGGTGGCGGCGCGGGGGGGGCTGAACGGCCGCCATCATGGCTTGCTGAGGCTGGAACGGGGGCCGTGGAGCCAGGACGCCAGCGCCGGGAGCCCTGAAGGGCATGGGCCAGGCCTGGACCAAGCCGGTCCAGGG
The DNA here is from genome assembly GCA_030272315.1 of Paspalum vaginatum. Taxonomy (NCBI): domain Eukaryota; kingdom Viridiplantae; phylum Streptophyta; class Magnoliopsida; order Poales; family Poaceae; genus Paspalum; species Paspalum vaginatum. Next base: position 442,074 of record CM059020.1, on the reverse strand, counting down.
GTTGTAGCCAGCGGCCCACTGTGGGTTCACGGCTGGTGGCCTAGGTGCGCCGCCGGTGCCGGGGGTGTTGGTGGAGGTAGACGCGCCGCGCCCTTTCTTCTTGCTCTTCTTGTTGCGAGATCCGCCTGACCCGCTGGAAGGATTGGAGGACGTCGAGGAGCAGCCGGAGGAGGGTGGTGCAGATGAGTGCCCGGCTGCCAGTGCCTGGCCGGCCTCTGCCTTGGCGTCGTGTTCCTCACTCAGTTCTTCCAGGAGGAGGAAGGAACGAGCGCTCATGAGGGTATGCGGCAGGGAACTTGTCCTTGATGACGGGCTTGACGTGGCGGTAGCGCGGGTTGAGGCTGCGCAGCATGTTCAGCACCTGGCTCAACTCGGAGACGGGGTGGCCGATGTCATGGAGCTGATCGGCGAGATGTTTGAGCTTGGTGCAGTACTGGTTGATGCTCATGTCACCTTGTTGGAGGCTAGCGAAGTTCGGCCTCGAGGTACACCGCAAGCTGGAGCTCGTTGTTGTGGAAGATGTTATCGACGTTGGTCCACAGGGTGAACGCGGAGCAGCGGGGCTTGTGGACGATGTTGAAGACGCCGGTAGAGATGGTGGTGTTGATCCAATTGACGACGCAGTGGTCGGCCTTGACGCCACTCGGCGTTGCGTGCGTCAAGGGGAGGGACGCCGCGAACTGTGCTGCGTGAGTCCGAACTTGCCGAGGACGGAGTCGAAGAAGCAGCGCCACTGGTTGTAGTTGGCCTCGTCGATGTCAAGGGTGACAGGGACATGGGAGCGGATGTTCACCGTCTGGAGAACAGCGGCGGCAGCAGGCTGGGCGTCGTCAATGTCGGAGTCGACATCAGAGGAGGAGAAGGTACGGGTGTGCAGAGGAGTGGTCCATGGCAGCTGGAAGCGGAGGACGGATCAGTTCTAGGAACACGCGTCGGTCACTGATACCATGAAAGAGGGAGAGTGGATCAACGACAAATTGTATTGATCATGGCGATGTCCTCTTATACAGAGTTTACAGGGAGCGGCCGTTGGCCGGGCAGCTAGCTAGGCGCCGGTAGACACGGGACTTAGCAGCGGCGTGCACGTTAGACGTGCGGCATGCGTGGCTGGGCTTGGAGCGCGTCCACGGAGCGGGCAACTCGGCAGGCGACGCGCTCTGGGCTAACTGGGCGCGCGAGCAGGCTGCATACTTGTAGAGCTCTGTTGACAATATGGAATGTATGCCAGGGCCAGCTGATCGATGTGACCAATCAAGCCTCATCCGGCCTGCTGATGACGCAGCGGTGATGCCTCCAATTCCTTGAGCTGCTTCTCGTCGTCATCGTCAGCACCTGCAGCGTGCTGCTGCTTCTGCTTCTCCTCGTCGTCATCGTCGTTGCTGGAGCCCTGTGGGAGGTGATGTTTATTATTGGGTGCCTCCAGCAGCTGAGTCATCGGCTGGTCCTTGCTTTTGCCCCAGAGGACGCTGTAGAGTCCTCCGACGAGGAGCGCGCTGCCGAGGAGGCTTCCCAGGTGGACGATCTCGCCGAGGAAGAAGGAGGAGCAGAAGATGGTGAGCAGCAGGCCCAGCGGGTTGGACATGGCCAGGAACACGGGGCCCCACTTCTCGATGCACCACGCCTGCAGGTAGAAGGACACGCCAGTCACCACGAACCCCTGCACATGGCGCATTCAGAATTTCAGGTTCAGTCGTCAGCTGTGCAGGTAGATGATGGACGATGGAAGCATGCGCTAGCTAGCAGAAGATCTTCACTCACGGAGTAGGCGACGGCGAGGAGGCCGACGTCGAGGCGCAGCTTCCAGGCGGCGGGGTCCCTCTCGACGGCGACGGCGAGGAGGAAGGACTGGGCGGTGCTGAGCCCGCACTGCGCCAGCGTGGACAGCAGCTTGTTGGGGTACTCCTTGAGCAGCGACGCCTGCAGCACGATCCAGAGCGACCACGTCGTGTTGGACAGCAGCATCAGGAACGTGCCCTTGATCCACGTCCCCTTGCTGCCGCCGCTCGCCTCGTGGTGCGTGGCCGTGGCGCCGGTGCCGGCTAACGCGCGGTGGTGGTTCACCGGGCTCATCGACGGCCCCGTGTACAGCGCGATGGTCAGGACGCCGGCCAGGCACAGCGCCACGCCCGCGGCCTTGGCCATGGCCGACGGGCTTCGCAGCCTCACCACTTCCAGCCTGCATGTGTATGTGATTATGTGCATGTAATGTAGTGGTACTACTGTTCAGAGAGAATTTCTCAGATTTGGCAGCTAATGATGAGTCGAGTGGCGTTCTTTTTTTCTGTACTTTCTTTGTGTCATCGATCAGTTGCCAGTCAGCAATAGATTCTAATATTCTATGTTAGATCAATCTAAGTAGCTAGTGCTGTTATCAATTCATAGAACTTGGGGGTGTGCGTGCTAAACGACAAGTAATACAAGCAAGGCCCAGGCCGGGGTAGCTGCTGCTGAATTTGGCAAGGTTAATCTGTGCTTAAGTACCTTAATAAGACTGCCAGAAAGAAGGTCACCACAGGAACAGAGTTGCTTGTTGCCGATGCCACCGTTGCAGAGGTGTACTTGAGGCTGATGTTGTGAAGATTCATACTCAAGGTGTTCCTACAAATTCAGAGATATAGCATCTTATATAAATAGATGGTGTTGATCATCAATTCATCAGTAGTGGTATTCAGAGATATTCAGTGAAGCATGTTTCATACCGAAGCATTGCATAGACGAATAGCTTTATGAACAGCCAGGGTGACATGGGTGGTGCATTCTTCCTGCGAATCAAAACATCACGCACGTATTAGCTAGAGGCAGATAAACTAGAGTAGGAAATTTTTTCTGTTCGTTCTTGAGAAGAGTTAATAAAAAAAAAGAGTTTGTAACCTCTCAAGAACAATGGCGAGGGGCAGCAACAGAACAGTGGCCGCCGCCTGGCGGTAGAAGATGAAGACGAAGGTGCTCATCCCATGGTTGAATGCCGCCTTGGAGACGACGTACATGCCGGTGTAGATGATCTGCACGATGATGGCAACCGCATAGGCCTTCTTGCTGGTGTCCATGGCACGCAACGCAAGCCTAATATATACTGAGAATAATTAACAGCCAAATGGTCAGTCTAAGCGAGCACTCTGCTAGCTGCTGGCCGGCCGACCGGCTTCTGAACTCTATCTGAGGCCAAAGCGGTTAATTTGATTTGATCATCAGTGGTTGTGAATGTGCTGAAGCAAAGGAGTGCAGGGGGCAAGCCTTATATAAAGACGAAGATGCTGATGCATGATCTGCTCCTCTGGTTGGACGTTCCAAAGCAGCTAGAGAGAGTGTAACTTTTTTCCCTGGTGGCCTCCTCTGAGTCACTTTTTTTTTTGCGTTTGGACAAGAGTCGTCATCGTCTTCCTCTCTCTCTCTCTCTCTGATCCCTCTTTTTTCACCCTTCTATGCTATGGGAAATGGGCCCCGAAAGAGTGATGTGTGGTTGCCTAGCCCTTAGCCCTTTGGTAATACATATCAGTACACTGCAGATACGTACTCATAATCAGTGGTTAGTGCCCAGTGAAAGGAACTAGAGGCAAGCAGCAGGGGTTGGCATTATTAGGTCTTTCCCGGTTTTTTTTTTTTTTTTGGTTCGGTCTATTTGGTCTTTGGGTAATTCAGGTTCTGAAAGAGAAAAGCTAAGGAGCAATAGGTTGTTTTAATCAATTTGGTCACACGATTTCTGAGCCGCTCACGTATCCTGATGGCGGATGGGGCGCCGTCCGATTTGTGCTCACAGCAGGACCTGAGCCTGATTTTTGCGAGTCCATCCGTGTGCTTAGTCTGGAAGACTCGTGCTCATTTGTCTTTCCTCACGTGGGAGGCGACGAGGCAATTTCTGCAGCAACCAAGATTCACTCTTTGAGGTTCTGGTGTGTATCCCCTATGCGCGGATCTACCTTCTCTTAATCTGTTCGCAAATCTGCCTCTTAACGTGGGTATTACCAACATCTAAACCACATCTTTTCTAATACTGCTTTTTCCATTGTAATTACAATATATTATTACTGCAATTAATTATACTGTAATCAATTACACTATAATTGCAGTGTCTTAGCACTGTAATTACAATGGAAACATCAAGATATGTAATTACACTGTAATGTAGTTTTATTATTCCTTTTTTTTTTTTGCCAGGCAAAACATAAGGAAACAATGGAGAAAGCCTTTTAAACATGGTTGCAGATTTACAAGATATCCTACTGGGTGCAAAAAAAGTGGCAAGATCAACTTTCATGGCTTAGACCAGGTTTATGTAGAGTTCAGTCAGTGCTTTCTACCAGAAGGTACTTGAGTTAGGCTTTTCTTGAGCAAAGTTTGATATTCTCTGATATGCTGCTATAACTATCTTCTCCTGCAAAGGAAGACGAGATGGGAAAAGTGTCATGATACATTGTTGGCAAAATTGATCTATGAAATCTAATTGTAGAGATCCATATCAGTTACCATTTTTGTCATGTGCTTGCCTTATCTAATCCTAGGGCAGAAGTACGGATGGGGATTGGAGCACTGTGCCTATGGGAGCTTCAATGCTACCAGAACTACACCGATGAAACCGTAAGCTCATTACTAGCTGTAATCCTGTTTCACAAGCATAGATTGTCAGTTGGTTGCCAATTCAACTAGGACGTTGTGCTATAATATTAGAGTTCTTGCCACTTCTTTTCTGATTTCGGGTAAGAAGATCAATATTTTTTGTGTAGCTGCGTCCATAAGGCAGAATGGATGTTCCCAAAAAAAAAGGAGAGGAGGGTTGACGATTCAGAGATGCCACAAGGACAGTCAGCCCACGTTCGAGTCTTGGCACTTCCCTTCTTAACTGATCGGTGGTTTTTTCATCTATTCATTTTTTTCATATATGTCACGAGGAGAGCTAGTCATATTAATGGCAATTGCTATGGTACACTGAAACAACTGTGAGCCGTTCATTTCAGTTAGATCTAAGTGGTTTAAATAATATATTATTTCCAAATACTTCGAAAATGATTAATAAATCCTGACCGTAACTAACGGATGGACAAAGAGTCGTAGCCGTAGGTAACAAACGGAACGTGGCCTGCAGCCGTAATATACGGATCGTGGCCTGCATGTGTGATGGCGTGACCGATCTTTTCCGATAGGACGCGATCAAATTGTTTGACGACGTGAGCGAGTAATTGAACATGATAATTCATAGATAATGAATTTGACTATATGTTTTGTACTGAACGTGTCATCTCGATTGTAGCTGTTTTTTTTTTTTTTTTACTGAACGTGGCCTGCAGCTCTCATACAGTTATCGCAAGGCGTGACTCCTAATCTCAATTATGCCAACTCTATCTCCATTGAATCTGTGTCGCGAACAGTTTCTCTTCAATGTATCTGATACACCAGTTGTGAACGTAACAAATATCACAGAGTCACGTTTTTTTAACTTCAGTAATAATATTGTGCAGTTTTAATGTTTATCACGGACCAGTTTATTTTTAACTAAAATATGTCCAAAAAATTGAGAGTAGTCTTTTTTCATTGTGACTACAGTATGCTTTCTATGACTGAATTTTTTCATGACAATTTAATATTGTTTTAATGCGGGAACACACAACTAACGAGAGGGGAGCTGCCGAGTCGTGGGGAGAGAGACGTATGGTCTTTTTCCTATTTTTTTTATTTTTCCCGTTTAATCTATTATAGTGTTTATTTTATTTTTTCGTCTGAATTTTTGTTTGAAGTCTTACCTCATATGAGATAACTTGTGTACCGTAGCATGGCTCCATATTAATTGTTGGCATGACACTGATCTCCATCTATGCAGATTTTTGTTGAAATTTCAGCTACTCATATGTAGTGCCAATTTATTCGCCTACAGTTTGGGAGGACGATTATTAAAATTGCATTGATAGAAAAACTATTAATTTTATCTACATCCAGCATAATTTGTGCGTAAATTGTTTTAATTGTCAAACTATATATTCATCATAACATATCTGATATCTCTATCCAAGTAAATCTGAAGATTCACAAGCTTTATTTAAAGCAAAAGGGCTCAACGAACTGGTTGACCCAGCCCTTGGAGATTACCCTGAATAAGTGGTACAGGAAGGTTGATCTCTTCTGCATTTACAGGAGGCTACGGCGTGGCAGCTGACTATGCTCCCAGTTGATGACCATGCTAAATCAACGAGCTAGCTGAAGGCACTGGGATACATCCACGAGTACATGAACATGAGTAAGAGCTGTGTCATCAAGGAGCCCCTCCAGCTTCATCGGAATAAAGGCAAAGGCAACTTTTACTCAGGTGAGAGATCAAGCAAACCTTCCATTATCTGAGCTTATTCCAAGTTACTAATTTTAGGATTTCATGGTTAGAGGATGGAAGGACGTTCCATTTAAGATCGAATTGTGTTGATTCAGCATTAGTGGTATAGTAGGAATTTTATTCATATGTTATACAAGTTCTAATGGACCATCTGAGTATATGAAGTGATATATCTTTGTGTTTGGATGGTTCAGGAGGTGGAGAATCACGCGGGCGCGACCACAGTGCTCTCCATCAGCCTCCAACCCTCCACCCTCCTGAACTCATCAATTAAAAGAGTACAAATATAGATTAGATCGTCTTTCTGTTCTCGCCACACATTAGATTGTCTCGGATGATCGCAGAAATTCTTGAGGTGGTGTTTGGATATTGGGATAAAGGGATGGGATAGGGATAGGGATAAGGATAGAAATAGGGATAGGGATAAGACATGGAAAATGTGAGAGGAGGGAATAGGAAAATGCACAGTAAAGAAAAGAAGGTGGAGGCACCGCATCCATAATTTCTTGCACAAGCACGAAAGCAACAAGGGCAAGCAGGGTAACCAACCAGGCTCTAACCTTGGGGGAGAAGAGACCAACCGACCTTGCCAATTACTGCCCTAAATATGGCAACCTACAAGGTGTAGACATGAATTATAATTATGTTGCTTCATGCAAACACATATTTTATTTATGTGTTTATTTATTTATGCTGTGTTGATATCTGATTGGAAATGGCTTATATAGAGTAATGTTGTTACACTATCTAAGTTTCTTCCGAATTAAATTGTGTGATACTCTATTGAATTTGTTATGTCTAGGTATATATTATTCCCTACCAAAATGAGTGGGCATGTACATAATGCGATGTAATTTTGTTGGCTTGCTACAGATAATTTTAAATGCACAATATAACCTCCATAGCAACGCACAGGACGCGGACTTAGTGAGACGTATGTATGAAAGAAGTTGGAGCGGATAATTTTCGTGGAGCGGAGGCTCCGTCAAACATGGCCTAAAAAGCACAAACAAATAGAACGGTGTCAACAATTGAGGTGGTGTTAGGATGTGTGCACGAACAATGGAGTTAGTCAGGGGTCATTTGGTTTGAAGGAAATGCATAGAAAAGTTATAGGAACTAAAACGGAGGAAAGGAAGCTGCTGCCAGCGTTTGGAATGAAGGAATAAGCAATTCCTTTCCGTTGGAATCCTGCAGCAAGCAAGTCATTTTACGGGAAGCACCACACTATTTTCTCTCCCGTAGCATGTGCTCAAGGCAAGACCTGCCAAGTTCATGAGTTTTGGTTCCCGTGTTCCAAACATATGCTTCAACGTTTCCTTCTTATTTTTCTTTCCTCTGTTTCGCTACCACACACGTACTCTATTTCTGTACTTTTTTTTCTATTTCTCTATTTTTCATTATTTTGTTTCAAATAAACCCTAAATTTGGTACTCTTCTTGGCGGAATATAATCGGTCTTAGATGGGCTTCTTCTTCCAAGGTATACGTGTTGGGCTGCCTGGGCTTGGGCCTGGGCCTACGAGGGGTCGTTCCTCTCCCCCGCACGTCTTCTCTCGCTTCGCCGGAAGCCGCCGCCCACCAGGTCTCGTCTCCACCATAGAAATTTATTCAGCAACGAGAAACCCTAGATCTGCTTTTCTCCCAATATCCCCTTCCCGGTTCCCTTGGTCCGCGCGGCCGTCGGCTCGCTGTTCATCGATCGGTCATGGAGGAGGAGGGGGCAAAGAGGATACGTTCGGGGCCACAATTAGGTGTGCAGGAGCGGTTGTCCTCTCTGAGGCGCGAGATTGAGGGCAAAGGCCGCATCCAGGCTTGCCGCCCCACATCTTGCCGATAAATTAGGAGGAGTTGAAATTGGCCTCTTCGATGAGCATCTGAAGTCCTTGTCGCAGGATTGGATGCGCCTCGCCTCCTGCAAGATGTCTCTGGGACTGTCCTCGCCTAGGCGTGAGCGAGTCGGAGGTATCGGCGGAGGTGCTTCCATGGCTGGCGGAGGCGGCAACGACGGGGAGGTGGCCTACGCTGCAAGAGTCGCGGGAGCTGGAGAAGCGCATGGACTTCCTGATGGAGCAAATCAATTCTAGTGTACAGAGACATGTATCTCGCCACAGATGAAGTTCCCCCCCTCCGATGCAAGGGAGGATTTTCTGCTCCTCGCCGAGGTGCGTCGACGGGCCTTGCTGCAGGAGCTGAGGCGCCTCGCCTCCCAGAAGATGGATCCAGATATCTCAGCCATGAGCGAGTCTGACCGAGCGGCTGAGGTGGAGAGGCTGAGGCGGGAGAAGCTGCAGGAGGCGCATCGCCTCATGTGCCAGGGGGACACCCAAGGCTTCCAGGAGCTCCAAGGCGAGGCGCGAATGAATCATCGACTTCGATCCCAAGCAGCGGGGCATCTACTTCAACAGTGTCACCTACAGCCGTCGTCGACCTTCGCCACTTTCGACCACAGCGAGGAGTGTAAGTCCTCCCCCTCCTCCTCCTCCTCAGTCAATCAATCAATTCTCCCTATATATATTCATGCCTGCCTACTGCTTCATGCACCTATTCATCCGTCCGTGATTAAAAAATCATTCAATTAACTAATCCACAACAGCACATCTAGCTAGCTTGCTTGCTTTCATTAAGCTGCACGATCTATCTCTGTGTGATTTGTTGCTTATATTGGTTCTACTCTGAAACCCGCAGCGCCAGCTGGTCCGATGAGATTTACTGACAGGCCCCCGGACAAGATGATAGCTAGCGGTTGATCATGCGGCGATAAACGTCCTGTCGGTGAAGATAGCCTGCTCCGATATCGGCTTCCCAATCCAAGTCTATGGCGCTGTCTTTGCCAGAGATTGCGTCGACTACAAGCGTGTTTATCTATTCAACCGCGATTCGGACCATTGCCAACTCATCAACTCTGAGGTACGTCGTACGACCCAACACTTCCTTCCTCCGTTCCCTCTATGCATGCATTATTGTTCCTGTCACTTGAGGTCGCTAGCTCTTCTTTCTTTCATATATGTATATTATTATACTGCTGACCTGCAATCGGTTTCCATTGATCGGCAGTGTATCTGCCCAATGTTTTACATATACAGCAGTTGAGCTGCCATCCTCCTCCTACCTTGTTTTAACTCCCTTGCAAGTCTAAGGCTTAGGTGGTGCCACTGAATTAAAAGATCGTAAAAATATTTGCTGATTGCATCTAATGTCGCCAGAATACATCATTATTTGCTTGCCAAGTTGCCATGCTCTTGTTTCCTTGTTTTTTCTTTCTTTAGTGCTGCCTGTTTGTAGACACAGTGGTGGACTGGACCTGCATTCTACTGTGGATGCTAGTACTGGTAGAAATAGATAACGATCCATGTTTGGCTGCTCATTGATTGAGCACCGGGCCATTAGATAATGATCCATGTTTCATGTACTACTACCGCAACACCTCCTTTTTTTTTGGGTCCACTAACCTGTACTTTTGAACCCTTTTCATTCGCAGAAAGAAGCATTGATCTTGACTGGCCCAAAACGAGGACTTGCATTGTCGTACCGCAATGATTATGTTGAGACTGATCTGTGGGTCAAGGATTGCAATGGGTATTGCAGACAATTCAGTAGAGGGATTGTGAAGATCCCGGGCACAGCAACTCAGAATCTGGACAAAGGTGAGGCTGAAAGAGTCTCTTTGGCTACCAGGCTCAGCACCGTGGACGTGACGTATGACGTCGTGAAATTAGCGATGGAGGCGACTGTTGCGGTTGAAGTTTTGCAGGGTGAATTCAATGGAAAAATGGCTGCCCACACCACCAGCAGCAAGAGGAAGATTGTGCTGTATGATGGTAGCACTGGTGGTAATTATCATGGTGTGATTCGACTGACTAGACCTGCCGTATCAGTCTATGTGAAGGATAAGCTTATAATTCTGGTAAAGACTGCTGCTGGTGACTATAAAGGCATTAAATTTGCTCCACGCTGGAATGATGGTGTTGAACGTGTACTCACTTTAAGTGACGTTACGATGCGTGTGAAGGTTGTTTGGTCCATGATAAACCCATGACTGAATTGGATCAGGTTGTCTGCTCGTTGTTAAGCGTCATCGTGATGGTGGACATTTAGTAGTATGCTTTGGTGTCTAACCATATGATCCAGTTACCATGAAGTTTTCGTCCTCTCGCGCTGTGTCTCACTCGCGTCGCGTCGGGGCCTCCTCTTTTCCCTGTGCCTCCGCTCACGTCCAGCGCCTCATCTTTCCGCCGTGCCTCTCGCCGTCGACGCCTCCTTTGCTGCTGGGCGAGGCCCCGCGCCCTCCCGCCGCCGGTGCCTCCTCCGATGCCGGCCTCGTCGCGGGCGACAGACCCGTGCCCTCCTGCCGCCGTGGCTCGCGCTCGCGCCCAAATCCACGCCACTCCCGCCGTGGTGCCCGCGCTCCGACCCGGCCGGCGTCGAGCGGCGGAGGTCCGGATGCAGCGGGTTGAGCAGGCGGCGCCACGCGGCCGCGATGTCCCCGCGGGGGACAAGCCGTCCGGCATCGCAGGATGGAGCACACGCGAGCCGTCCGGCCAGAGGAAGTCGCCGGCGGCTGAGTGGACACACGCACGAGGCACTCGTCTGCGAGATTAGCGCGGGCGGACGCGCGTGCGAGCCGGCGCCTACGCGGGAGTTCTCCCGCCGGTGCTTTCCATCCCTTCGGTCATTCGGTGAACAGATAAAGAAATGGTGCAAATGGTGAAGCCCTTGGATGTGATATGAACGTATGATGAAGAGACGCAAGGTGCATCGTGACTCGCTGGAAGGGAACGAAGAGCAGAAAAAAGACCATGCAACCAAACAGTCCACGGTATTCATGAATACCATGGTTTAACCGTAGTATCTGAAAACCACGGTATTGATGTCACGTCCAAAATATACCGCAGTATTCGAAACCACGATACTTGAAAACTATGGTGCCAAACAGGCCCTTAAGTTGTGTAAGGCCTTAGTATAACAGTGTGCGCAAACTATCGTGTATGTTGAACCTTTATCAAGTATGATCAACTTGTATTTTGAACCTTTGTCAAGTGTGGCGAACTTTTTCGCTGCTGTTTGTTTTTGCTTGGTTTGGTTGTGGTGGTCTGTGTGGGCTGATATTTCCTGGTTGAACAATCGGCGTGCTGTTTGTTTAGGAGCCAATGAGCCATGATCTCCAGTCGGTCAAAAATGTCCGATTCACTCAACATGCCTTTTTGTTTTGGCTTCTAACAGTTGAAATTATTAGTTATATTGTCAAATGATCAGTCCTTGTTTGCTTTCTTTTGCCGGTTTTTCAGGCAATAGTAGAGTTGAAACCTGAAATATCCGGGAACAGCCTAGCTATATTCTATATGAACAGCAACTGCAAATGACACGTGCTCCTGAAACCGTACATTGCCAGCATATGATCTGACACGGTTGTGCCTTTTCTGGTTTGCAAGGAAACCAATGTCATTGCTGTCTCAAACCACTGAGTACTTTTATCATTTTTTTATAGCGTTACTGAATACTTCAAAAACATTATGATGTGGAGGTATTTGATTAATCACTTTTTGGTATCTCGACAATGCAAATTGTAACCTTGCTTCTTTCGTTAGGTGCAATGAAGAGAACAGCTTTATGTTAAACCTGTACAGTGAGCAGTTAGGTTTGGATAGTTATATACCGTGCACATATACTGTATTAAACAATGTGTGGATGCTTATAAGTGGAGGAATTGAAAATGCACAGTGGAAGTTTCTCTCCGGTTGACTGAAATCCATTGCATCTTGACTTTTGATCTAGACCCAGATGCAGAGAGCACGCTCTTTTCTAGTGAACCTTAACATCGTCCTATGTGACTGAACTCTATGGGCATCTGATGATGTCAGATTTGCCTGGATACTCAACACTGAGGCTAGCGATTCTTCAAACACTAGGGGCTTCCAACGCACCCCAAGACTCGACTTGGTCCAGAGACAGTCTATTCTACAACCTTGAAATGTTAAGATTGTGAAATCAGGTAACTTGGGTACCCCAACTATTGCAAATCGGACAAGAGACAACCCGAGCTGGTTAAAAGTGATTTCCAGGGTGGCTTCGCTAACGGCATTGTAGAGCCCACATCATAGCACCAAACCACTCCACCTTCACTTACAGGTGGACTCCACCTTTCTTCTCTCCCGTAGCCTTCTTTGCTATCAACGTCGTGGCAGTGGTTCCCGCTGCCGAAGCTATGGTGGTGATAGGAAGCCTGTCCTTTCTTGAGCTTATCGAGGAATTCAGAGACTTTTCTTTAGAAGAATGGAATTTTCATAAGATTCTAAGTGATCATTTGGTAGAATTATTAGAGCAACAAAGAATTTATTGGAAACAAAGAGGCACAATTAAGTGGGCTAAGTTAGGGGATTCCAGCACCAAATTCTTTCACTCAAATGCGTCAATCAGAAACAGAAGAAATTTGATTTCATCTCTCCAAATTTCTGAGAATAGGGTTGTCTCTAGCCATGCAGACAAGGCAGAGCAGTTATGGCTTTCCTTCAAAGAAAGATTGGGCTCCTCTGAATTTGATTATATTAGATACAACCTCAATAACTTGCTGCACCCACATGAAGACTTGGAATTCCTCCATACACCTTTCTCCAAGCAGGAAATTGATATGGTGATTAAGAGCCTGCCGAGTGATAAATCCCCAGGACCGGATGGTTTCAACATTGATTTTATGAAGAAATGCTGGCACCTTATTTGTCAGGATTTCTATTCGCTATGTGAGGAGTTTCATAGCTCTGATTTGTGCCTGCCAGAGCATCAATGGGTCATACATCAGTCTCTTGCCAAAAACTGACTATCCTTCTTCAGTAAATGACTTTAGACTCATCTCTCTGTTAAACAGTTCGATTAAGCTGATCACCAAACTCTTGGCTAATAGACTGCAAACAGTTATTCAGAGCCTAGTCCACAAAAACCAATATGGCTTCATCAAAACCAGGACCATTCAAGATTGTCTAGCATGGTCTTTTTAATACCTGCACCTTTGTCACAAATCCAAAAAGGAAATTGTAATCCTTAAGATTGATTTTGAGAAGGCATTTGACAAGATAGAACATAAGGCGATGTTACAGATCATGGAAAGCAAAGGTTTTGGAGGCAAGTGGCTCAAATGGATGGCATCTATCTTCAACTCAGGCACATCTGCTGTTCTGCTTAATGGGAAACCAGGAAAGACCATCCATTGCAAGAGATGTGTTAGGCAAGGGGACCCTCTATCCCCTCTGCTCTTTGTTTTAGCAGCTGATCTCTTACAGACCTTGATTAATAAGGCTAAAGAAATTGGTCTGCTGCAGCTACCCATTCCTCTCGGTTACTCATCTGACTTCCCCATCCTCCAGTATGCAGATGATACTCTTATCTTCCTGGAAGGTGATGTCAAGCAATTGTTCTTCCTCAAGGCACTACTCAATTCCTTTGCTGATTCAGTGGGGTTAAAAATCAATTTCAAAAAGACCAGCTTGACACCCATCAATATCTCACAAGAAAAACTCTTGCATCTAGCAAGAACATTTGGCTGCTCGGCTGGTTCTTTACCTTTTACTTATCTGGGACTTCCTTTGGGTTCCTCCAAGCCAAGAGTGGAAGATTTCCTGCCCCTGGTGCAAAAATGTGAAAGAAGACTACTAAATACATCTCAATTTCTCTCTCAAGCAGGAAGGCTCCAGTTGGTTAACTCCATTTTCACTTCCTTGCCTCTTTTCTGTCTAAGCACCTTTGATATGCATGACACGGTGATCAAACAAATTGATAAATATCGAAAACATTGTCTATGGAGAGGGTCTGACCTCAGTGATAAAAAGCCTGCGAAAGCAGCATGGCTATTAGTCTGTTTACCAAAGGAGTAAGGGGGATTAGGTGTGCTCAATCTCAAAACTCAAAACGAGGCCCTAATGCTCAAGAATCTCCATAAATTCTTCAATAAATTGGATATTCCTTGGGTGTCTTTGATCTGGGAAAAATACTATCCAGAAGGCAAAGTTCCATCGCATATTAAAAAGGCTCCTTTTGGTGGAGAAATATGTTAAAACTCCTTGATAAGTTTAAAAGCATCAGTGAAGTAAGAGTGGGCAATGGCTCTTCGTGTTTGCTTTGGGAAGATTCTTGGGATGGTCAATGTTTGGCACTTGCATATCCTGAGCTGTTCTCATTTGCTAAAAGTAAAAAGATCACAATTGCGGCAGCCAAACACCATAGCAATCTGCAGGCCCTTTTTCATCTGCCTTTGTCAATTCAGGCACATGCGCAGTATCAGGAAATCGAACAAAAGCTTTTGACTTTGACTCTAACAAATACTCAAGATGAATGGTGGTACTCGTGGGGTTCACCTTGCTTTACCACAAAACAGGCTTACAATCTGCTTATGGGGTCGAGGCAAGTACACGTCAGCTTTGGGTGGCTTTGGCAATCCTTTTGTCAACCCAAACATAAGGTGTTCTTTTGGCTGCTCCTAAATGACTGCTTGTCCACAAGGAAAAGATTACAGAGACGTCACATGTTCTTGCCCTCTTATAACTGTGTCACGTGTGACATGGACACAACGGAAAGTGCAGTTCATTTGTTCATTCATTGTCCTTTTGCTCAAGAATGCTGGAATCTCCTTGGCCTCTCGGCACCATCCAATTGCACCATGACACAAGCACTGGATTCCTTTAAAATTCAATCTGCATGTGCCCTTCTTTATGGAAATTGTCATCCTCATGTCCTGGAGCATTTGGTCGAGCAGGAATAACTTCATCTTCAGGGGCATGGATCCTTCGATTAATTCTTGCAGAAGCTTCTTCAGGGAGCAGCTTCTGCTGAGTTTGGTTAGAGCAAAAGCCTCCCTGGTTCCGAGGATTAGAACCTGGCTTGATAATTTCTAGCTTTCCTTCTTTCTTTGTAGTTTGTAATAGTTTGAGCTAGGCGTCTCTTTACTAGTATCGTGGTTAGTTTGAGTTAGGCTTTTCTTTTCTTTTGTTTGGCTTCCCTGTCACCTTGTAATCGGCCTGTACAGTTTTTTTTTTCCTTTAATTCATTTGCTGTAGGGGGAAACCCCTCGAGGTTCTTTAAAAAAAAACCATTAAAGAAAAGGTGGTAAAAATTTTTTTTTTCATATATGGGCACAGTTAAAAAAAATTTCATGTCGCGCCATTGTTGCTTTCAAGTATCTCAGTGCAGTTTCAAGTATTTCTAATTCTCGACATGAAAACGATGGTCAAGAGAACAAAGAGCAGCAAACATGAGAGGCAGGATGAGTGCCATGTTAAACTAGAGCAGCAGTGCCGCTTGTAATAGCCAGGCACCTGCAGTAACCAATGACCAATTCGACCAGAGAAAAGTGGGTGTTGAGGTTCTTAACAACGGAAGCAACACCCCAAGCTCACCAGCAATGGCTGTGTGACTGTATCCTGCATTGATGCAGATAATCCTTGTCGTTGAGCTCCTCGCAAGAACACAGATGAGAGCGCGCCTTCTCGTTTAGCAATGGCTGGAGCGCGGATACGAGAGCAGGGAGCGTGTGAGCACTGAGCTGAGCGCCTGAGCAGCACGAGCCAGCGTGTAGCGCCGTGGCAGCGACGGCGGAAAGGGCCGATACGCCGGAGAACACAGCCGCGCAGGCGGCCTCGTCGACGACGGCGGTGCCATCGGGATGCTCTCCCCGCTGCTGCTCTTCCGCGCCGCGTGGTCCGCTCCACCGGTGCGTTGCTGCTGTGCTGGCCTTCCTGCACGGATCTGCGCCGGCGACCAGTAGAGATCGAGTGGACCTTGAGAAAACTTGAGAAGAGAGCAGGGGCCGTGGCCCCGTTTCTCCTCCACGAAGCTCCGCCTCTGCGGCGGCGACGATTTGCATTCCTGCTCGTGCCGATGCGCGGACAGCTGGAAGGTGGCGGCGGACGCGGCCATGGGCAAAGAGGCCGCCGCCCGCTGTTGCCTCTGCCGTCGCCCGGTCTGGTAGTGACGACCTGGCTCTTGCAGCCGAACTCCACGTTCTTGCCCGTAAGCCTGCCCTGCTCAGCCTTTAATGGATGCACCAGTCCTTGGCTTTCAAAACTCGTGCTTCCATTAACCCATTCCACGTGTTATTCCTCGATTCCCCACGCTGAGTCAGCCTATCCTGCACCCACGAATCTCAATGCACTGGACTGGTCCACTAGGATCCGTCGGATAAGGACCACCCACGATCGAAAATACAATCTCTGCAGGGGCCGCCTGCTGCTCCTCGACGTCGTCGTCGACGGCTCCCCACCCTCAGCTCCTGCTTCCTGTGGTCGTTCCACACGTCACGTCACCAGCTAGCTAGCGATCCTGCCTTGCTCCTCGTTATTTCCATTTCTTTATTAGTTAGCGCTGCGACATACATAAGCATGCCCGGGCCTCGGCGGCCGGCGCCGCACGCCCGTGTTCATGGCGCCCGAGGAGTACGGCGAGTGCGTCGACGTCTACGCCGTCGGCATATGCGTCCTCGAGATCGAGTAGCTAGGTTCATCGGCAGGTACGGTGCCTCGTCGCCGCGTCCGAACGGCCCTCCGCCGCCGATCGAGCTCCTCCTCAGCATCGTGTCGTCATGACACCACGACGGCGGCGTTGACATGACTGCCCTTCTTATTCCGACATCTGCTGCCGCTCCGACCGACGCCTCCTCGTTGTTGGATCATGAGGACGGTGAGCACGCAGAGCAGCGCGCGGACGATCACGACGACGTGGGGCAGAGCAGCCGACAAGAAGCTCAACGCCGAGGAGCGAGGACACGGTGTTCCTCAAAGTACAGATCTATCGCCGACGACGAGACAGGTGGGATGGTGCGTGGTACGTGCTAGCTTGAATTCTCAGCTCGAGGTCGTCGTCATCAATGCAAGGACGACGGCGTGTATGATGTATGATGTATGTCAACACTTGCTTGATTGTATGATCAGGGCTTGTCCGGAACATCTACTTCCCGTTCGACGACACGGCGGCGGAGGTGGCGAACGAGATGGTAAGCTGCGACACAAAGAAGAATGCGACCGCCGGCGTCGTCGTCGCGCAGCCGCCGGCCTTCACCACGCAGACGGCGCCCAAGACCTCCACCCCTGCTGCGCCAGCGCCCAAAAGGCCCGCGCCGCAGGTTGCCAAGCGCGCGCGGGGTGCTCACCCTCTGCCTCCGACGGCTCTTCCTGTCGTCGTTCAACAACGAGCGCCTGCTGGTTACGTGGTGGCTCCTGCGTCCACTCCATTGGTGACGACACCACGGCCACCAGCACCGGCGCCGCCTCGCGGTTCGCTCGCCAGTGCCGCCACTGCAGCCGTGTGCTCTGCTGAAGACACAGTCATCACCTGCCGCTGCAGCTCAACCTCCGGCGGCCTACAAGGAGCAGAGGAGGAAGAGGAACCCGCTGCACCGCGTGCTGAGCCGCCGTCAGTGGAGATGGAGCCCCCTCTCACATTTGAAGAGGACGTCGACTACGAAAATTTGGTCGACGATGCCATCGAAGCTATAGATCGCGAAGCGATCGCTCGCAGGCACGGGACGGGACAGGAGCCGGTTGCAGTGAGTGACACTGAAGATTCAAAGGCTGCTGCAGTGCTGCCGGCCGGTGGTCTCTGTGTTAGGACTAGTTTGCCCCCCAATGGGCTGGCTGTTTCTTTCTTGTACACTTGTACTCAGTTGTAAATCAAAAACATTGTGGGGGATGGCAGTACTATATAAGCCATCGGGTGGAGGAGGGCCCGTTTAAGAAAAAAAAAACATGTTTCTCTCGTATCGTGTGTGTATGCTCATTCTCATGTTGCCGGTGCTTACCTTGGTATTTTTATCTGTTGGAAGGCTGTTTGTAAAACGAACCTACAACGTGAATGCATATAGAGATGTTCAGTTCAGCACAATTTGCTCATATGCACCTTTTTTTTCCTTCTCCGATCCTCTTTTGGTCATGCATTGTTATGGCTGAGCTAATACTAGTACGTGTGGAGCTACCATCTTATTTTATTTGTTCATTCAGGGAGTCAGATTATTACAGCTCGGAAACTGACCACTCTAGCGTCTTTACTTGGATGTAAACGGCAGGCAGTACATTGGGACGCATGTTAGAAACTTGTTGGAGTCTTGGAGATAAATCAGGACTGGTACGAAAAACCAAATACACACATAAATTTCATTTAATTTTGCACTGATTTTGACTTGACTTGCTTTGCCTGGCCTGGCCTGGCCTTTTGCTGGGCAAATATTCAGAGACTAACCAAGCGGGCCGGCTCGAAATTAAAGGAGCAAAATGACCCTGCTGAGTGGTAACTGACGAGACCCTGAATATTTAAGGATCTACTGGTCCACTGCCCACAAAACCGGATTCATATACACAAGACAACAAACGCCAGTAGTACGTACATTTTGCTCTTAGTACCTTGTCCTTGAATAGATATTCAAGAAACTGAAATGCCCTTACGATCTTATCAAACTGGGCGTGATCCTACTTTTCATATGTTATCGAGTTAGAGCTCCTTTGCTGTGCAGCCAAACAAGGTCAGGTTGTATCTGTTGTCTCCACGGGCTTTCAGTGGACTGTCAATTATAGTGTAGTACGTAGTAGTGTATTCGAGTCGACATATCAGTTGGTGATGTTAATCTTTTGTCTCTGAATAGGAAACCCCTACTATATGGTTTTTCCTAACTTCTCGTACTGCCGCATCATCTCATGAGCCCATCAATTCATTAGCTACATCACTATTCACCGTGACTCTTTATTTATGCCTTCTAACGATTTTCTATGTATTCATGCCCCGCAATACAAGCATACCGGTGCTTTCAAATTCTCGGTCTAGTTAGCACTGTGGCCTTTGACATATTATACGATGTGAAATTAATGGATAGGTACGTACGGTGGTCACTAAGCTTAAGCTAGGAGCTCTATGAATGGGAGAAAGAAATCTTCTTTGTGACAGTCATGAACAATATATAAGCTATTATGATATGGGTGCAAGAAAGTTGGAGACTTTGTGCATATATACTGTATGATTATTAGAGACTAGTTAGGCGTAGTAAATTGCAGGGGCGGTGACGGGTTGACCAAACGTAGCGTGCTCGCGGTGCCCCCAGTGACCGGTATTGAGTGTGTTGCATTGGTACGTACGATATGGAAGTCCTCCGATCCATCCTAATTTATATGCTGTTTGATTTTTTTTTTCACAGCAAGTTTGACCAATACATCTCGCAGAAATGTAGAAAATTTAAAGTCATATATGAGAATAAAGAGCTAGTGCACCTCTAAGCACAATTAAAATAAACGAACTTTTTAAATAAGAAGCTATAGAGCTCATGCACCTCTAATCCGTGTCAAACGGGGCCAGTGTATTGGTACGGCCCGGTATCATGCGCTGCTTAGTGCTTGATTAGTATTACGGTAACCAATACTGTAGCCTGAAAAAAAAAAGGCAAGGCACCATCATCATGTGCCAAGCCAAGTCGTGCGTCCAAATTACGTAACGTGTACCAACAAGGTGGTGTTCGGTCCTCGGTCCTCACACTAGTACTATTTTCAAGCTGCAAATCTCTATGGCGGATTATTTAGGGCGTTTTTGGTGGTTCAATTCAATATCTGATTTTGCGGAACAGGTTCTGAACATCTATTGTAAACGACAAGCAGGGTCCAAGAATTGGCGACCGTGACAAAGCTCGCCCTCGGGTCGACCGTGACAGAGCTAGCAGCAGACGGGCCACGTGTCTGGCTCAGATATATCCTGTGGCATAGTGTAGCCGTTGACCTTGCACAAGACCCCAGAACGTGCGTGTACCGCCTGCCCGCGCGTGGGGCTGCCCAGTTGCCTTTTTGTCTTTCCTGCTCCACGTATACTCAACTTTGTTACTCCGTACGGATTTATTTTGTGTAGACGATTTCCCTACTGTATCTTTTCTTTTTAAAAAAAAACAAACAAACAAACTTGTTTGAAATATAGAGATCCTTTCAAATCCCTAGTCATTGGATGGTGGTGGTGAGACAATTTATGGTGTTTTCAGATAAAATTGAAAACTATTTTGATAAAAAATCCGTCTCCGCTCCGACCGATCGATCGGAAACATCAAGAAACCGACCGGAGCACGATCGTCCTACGTACCTCGAATGCACTGGTAAAGGGTGTGATTAGTCCGCGTACTAGGGAAAGCTAGAAAGCCTGGCTAGCTCGTGTTCGAGCAACCAATGTAATCACACTCTTGTCACGAGGACGCGTAAAAAAAAAAAAGAGAATACAAAACAATGTGCTGTAGATGTCATAGAGAGAAGTCGTTATCTGTCTATGTGGTCGATGGTGTCATTTTTGGCTTCTTTGAAAGAGCAAAAGCTCTTTTGAAAAATCGTTTGGCAAATTGGCTCTTTCTACTGTCAGCGGGAAGAGAAATCCAGAGAAGCCACATTTTTTTTGACTCCGGCTCCTAGTGTAAAAAGGACTCGGGTTCCTCCTAAGGCTCCTCCCTAGAGCCATTTTTTTTATCGTGTTTGGTACGGCTTGGCCGGAGCCGTAGCCCTACCAAATGGGGCTGAAGCGGAAGCCAACGTGATGGGACTGACTGACGACTTGCAGTTGGAGTTGGGAACTTGGGATGCCGCTTTTGCGTCCCCTCGCTCGTGCGTCCCGCGTGCTTTTGCGCGCGTCAACACCGACGTACACCTCCTCCTCCCCCTCGTCGTCGGTGTCGGCGGCCGCCGTGAAGACGTCCTCGAACGGGGTGTGGCAGGGGGACGACGTACCCTGCTCATCCTCGTGCTCAGCCACGCGCTCGCCTTCCTGCTCCGGCCGCTGCGTCAGCGGAAGGTGATCGTGGCGGGCATCCAGCTGGGCCCGTCCGCGCGGCGCTGTGCCCGCCCTGGCTTCCTCTTCCTCGAGTCGGGCCTGCCAAGCTGGACCTGCTCCTCTTCCTCTGCGCTCGTCAGGCTGGAGCCTGCGACCTTCCGCCATCCGTGCGCCGCAGCGGGCGCCGCGCCTTCGCCATCCCGGCGGCGGGCATGTCGCCTTCGTGCTCCGCCGCGCCGTCCCGGGGTACGCGCCGTTTTTGGTGTTTATGGGCGTCGCGCTCTCCATCACCGCGTTCCTCGTCCTCGCGCGCATCCTCGCCGAGCTCAAGCTCCTCACCACCCCCATCGGCGAGACCTCGCTCGCCGCCGCGGCCTTCAACGACGTCGCGGCATGGGTCCTGCTCGCGCTCGCCGTCGCCATCTCCGTCGGCTCCGCGAAAAGCCCCGTGGTGTCGGTGTGGGTGCTGCTGTGCGGGGCGGCGTTCGTGGCGGCGTGGATGCTCGTGGTGAGGCCGGCGATGGCGTGGGTGGCCGCGACGCTGGGCGCGCTGGCGTCGGGGCTTGCCACGGACGCGATCGGCATCCACGCCATCTTCGGCGCCTTCGTGTTCGGGCTGACGGTGCCCAAGGGCGGCGCGCGTGGAGGACGTCGTGTCCGAGCTGCTCCTCCCGCTCTACTTCGCGTCCAGCGGGCTCAAGACGGACGTGGCCACCATCCGGGGCGCCGAGGCCTGGGCCATGCTCGCGCTCGTCATCGCCACCGCGTGCACGGGCAAAGTCGCCGGCACGTTCGGGGTGGCGCTGGCGTGCGGGATGGGGGCGGGGGAGGCGCTCGTGCTCGGCGTGCTCATGAACACCAAGGGACTCGTCGAGCTCATCGTCCTCAACATCGGCAGGGAGCGAAAGGTACGTCGACTACTGTTGTGCTGTGCGATGCTTTCTTTCTTTCTTTTTTTTTTTGAGAAAAAAATCTTGCGCTGTTTAGTTTTCTACACATCTTTTCTCGATTGCACGATTTGTCCTGGACGGCACTACTGAGGAAGAACTTCTTCCGAAGTGAGAAGAACATGCAGTGCAGGGCAATGCATGGAAGAAGCAAACAAAAAAGATGTGTAGTAGGAGCATGCTCCATGCATGTGAGTGACGAAAAATAAAGCAGAGGTCACCTGGTTTGGTTCCCGTTGGCGTCTGCTGCTATGGTGCTTAGACCATGCATGCAGTCCATGTCCATGGTCTCGTGTCATCGTCAGCAACCTCCACACCGCCCAGAGCTCCATCTCGCGACTACTGAAGCTTCTTCTTCTTCTTCTTCTTCTTCTTCGCCGCTAGCTTTCGTTGGGAAACACCAACATCATCTACAGCCCTACACCACCACCTACCTACCATGTCCATGTCCATGTCCATGTCCTGTGCTTGCAATATTGTGCGGTGCGTTGGAAAGTGGGATAGGATGCACCTTGTAGAATGAGCAAGAGACGTCGTCCCATGAATCTTTGCTTCGTCTTTAATTTGTGGTGAGATCAGATGTGATCGATCACGGCGGCCTTCCTTTCCCTAGACCCTAGTAGTGCATGCTTTCCAAGGTGGCAAGGTATCTCCTTTACTTCAACATGCTTCCAGACTTCCAGCTGACACGAACGCAAGGACCTCTGCGTCTGCGTGCTGTCAACTTCTTCATCAATCATCAGAGGTAACGTAGAGATGAACAAAGTCAAAACAGAGCTCGATCGAGCAGAGCATGCATGGCGAGCAGTCTGCATGCAGTGACTGACGTGTGGGTCTCGTCACGTGGGCGAGTGCGGTGACCTAGGAGGTGTCAGTCATGCACCATCTCGTTTCCACGTGGCATCCCGAGACCCCACCTGCGTGTCCAGTGACCTAGGAGTGGAGGAGTGCCCCGGCCACGCCGGGCGGCATCCAACGTCTTCCATCAACCGCGCTCGATGGTGAAGGCAAATGCTTCTTGCTCCTGCTGATGTTTTACGAGTTCTTGGCAGGCATTGAGCGAATGTGTTCACAGGCTGAATATGTCATTGCATTTGTGATTACTACTACTCTACTTACACAAATTGTGCATACTTAAGTCACTGCTCTTATTACCAATGCTGATGCTACTTACTGCTCCTTGATTTTCAGCGGGCAATGATTTGCGGCACCCAGATTTGGAGGCTCCTAGAGTTTTATATAACAGCAAGGACATCCCAAGGAATTTCTCAGTTCTCTTATAATGCTTCAATAAGAGCATTCTCTCACATATCTTCTACGTGCGTGTTCTGACCTCGGTTCTACTCATGGGAGCCTGTCTGTCCTGACTCCTCAAACCAGGATGGTGAAGGTGTTAGGTAGGACATGGTTTTGACGGACAATGTTCGATGAAGAGTCTCCTTGCAGTATTGTTTCTACTTTAGGACACAGTTTCACTTGTCTTTGGACATAACCAGCCACAATAGACAGTAGCTGTTTGCTGTAAACACGTACTGTTCCAGAAGATGGATATGATACACAGCGTTGAACACTCAGATAACAATCTAAACTGTATAAGTTAGGTATCAATACAACAGAATATTGGGGGTGCAGATGTCTCGAGTCAACTTAGGACACTAGCAATGTAAGAGACTTTCAGATAGCTAATTAGAAAGCGACTTCTTACCAGAAAATGACCTAAAGTTGCTGACTTTACATCAGCCAAAGTACACGAGCTCTCGCTGTCCTTTTAAGTTCACATCGGCTCTGCTTTCTATTTAACAAGCTAGAAAGTCAGATGGACTATTGTGTCTTACTAGATACGGAGTAATATGCAATAGCTGCCGCTCCTTTTCCCTGCTACAGTAAATCGGTCTGACCGATATAGAAGATATAACACTGTGAGCAGATTCCTGCTGTTTCATCGGTGCATACTACCAAGATGTTAGCCCAACTGAGTCCTGAAATCGCTCTGTCTGCAGCCAAAAATTAGACAGTCACATGTTCATTAATTAGCATATCAAATAAAGAAACTAATACCAAACTGCAGATGAAAGAGTTGGTAACTATCAGCAGTCAGCACACTTGAGCAACAAAATGGGAAGTGATAGTAAAATAGCTAAATTTGGTTAGGCAAAACGTTACATCATAAGCAGTCAGGAGGATGGATGTTCTCCAGCAAGTACTAGGCAGGATAAGCACCATATACACAAGGATGCTATTAGGAGAAAGTCTAACAACTAACCAGTCAGATCTTAGTAGATTGCTTGATAAAGAACTCAGTTCTAGCCATGGCTGGTTCGCCAACAATAGCTTGCACCTCTGGAGACACACCACAGACTTTCTTTAATCCTCCTAGACCACCTTTTCGTTTTGCTCCAGCACTAGCAGTGCAACAATGACATAACAGGAACAGTAAGTTCAGTGGACAGGCTGAACACCAGCAAATGACAGCTGATATTTATATCTCTGGGACATCAATATCTCTGGTTATCCAAGGGAGGGAAGTGCATGGCGATATTTATATCACTAACATTCTAACATACAGGCAGTTTGATGTTGTATGGTTTTAGTACACATATAACAGTGGCAAAAAATATCGTTCAAGTGAACGGACATAGCAAACAGAAAGGCTCATTTCAGTTGACAGGGTGTACTGTGTAGTCCTATTGATTTCCCAAGTAGTCACACGAGCAAGTTCAATGAAACCTGCCACCCAAATTTCTTACCTCTCAATTTTATATGCCAAATGCATTTACCAAAACCAATGTATCCGTGTCTGCCATTTGTAGAAAACATCTACTACTCATCTGATCGTTTGGGCAAGGCTCTGCTATCATTCTGGACCAGAGGGTTCAAATTAAACACACATCAAGTACAATTTAGCACAGTAGGCAAATGCAGTAGATGAAGGGTTCAAATCTATTAACACACATCAAGTACAAATTAGCAAAGCCACCTATTGACATTTCCAAGCGAAAACATAGACATCACGCCAGAATGGAATGCTGACAAGTTCAAACAGAAAAATGAATTCACCAAAGAGTACCCTTCACAAAGATACCTGCCAACAGGTAGCATGCAGATGCTGCAAGCTAAACTCCAGCATCTTCCATTTGACAGAGGTAAGCTAGATAAAAGAGCGGACTTTTCACACGAAAAGCAGTATGAACCAAAAAAAAAATACAATTATCATGTCACCAATAGATAATACTTTCTGCATTGACCTTTTACAAGAGTCTCCAATGTAATGATCTGCATGCCTGAAGCAAATGAAGAACAACCGAAGAGTTCAGACCTAGACCTACTGGTAGTGTTCATCAAAAGGAGCATATATGGGTTCAGACCATAAGGCAGACATACACTCACATAGGACAGACATTCAGACCAGCATTAGAACCGTGACTGATCGACACATCTAAGCACTAGAACCCTAAAACCTCGAACAAGCAGACCACCAATCCTCCTCCTCCTCCTCAATGTCATAATCTGAATCAAAGTCACCAGCACCATCATGGAGAATGTATTCAACAACCACCTCCGGCTCTGGGATCTCGGCGCTAGCAAGGAGAACAGTGACCTTGGCAAGTCGAGAAGCATAGGAGTCGTTTGTAGAGGTTGGCTTGAACTTGCGAAGACCTCCTTGCACGTCGTCTTCCAGTTCTGGAAGTCATCGCCATGCTTTTGGCCGACGGGGGCTTGTCTTTGGGCTCCAAGGAGTCGCAGCAGCTTCGCCTGCCACTGCGGGAATCGTTTGGCCTCGGACACAGTGACAATGATGGTGAAGAAGGTGCTGATGCACTCGTTGATACTTGAGCGCCGCTGCGGAAAGTGAGCGAGGCAATCGTATGCCATCCAGATGGGAATGGACCCGATCGGCACGGTGGCAAAACATTCGCCCTGGTACGCGCAGGAATAGTTGCAGTACTCCCATTGGCCATCAAAGACATGGTTTACTTTCCTTCAATTGATCCTCGGCGTCCTCGAACAGATACCACACACCGTGCACTTGGAAACCCACGAAATACAACCCAAATCCTTCACGGCGAAGACCAGAGTTACATCGGGTAACAGAGCGTCAGCGCAGCGCAGTATCACCTTGAAGTAGCCTCCCCCGGGCACCGCCAGGGAGGGGAGGAGAAGACGAGGGTATTATTGGTGTGGTCTCGTTCCAGACAGACCGAGTGGAATAGGAGTGGGTACCACGGGTCAGCGTCTGAGAGCAATATGTTCGCTCGCTGAGCCGGATGACCCACCAGTCCCGACCGGCTCCGTGAGTGACGGCGGACGGCATCACGACGTCCATCTTCGTGGCCATCGCCTGCCTGGGGGCACGGCGGCCCGCGCAGGTGTACAACTTGAACCTGCCGAGCGGCGCCCTGCAGCAACAGCAGCAGGTCGGCCTTGTCGCACGAGGGCATCACGGCGCTACTTGCACTGCGGGCACGCGCTCCATGGCCGCCGTCACGCACGCACGTGTAGTTGTGTACAGCTTGAACCTCTGGGCATCCACGCTCCAGATCGTGGGCGCTCCGAGGTCTGAGACATGGCCGAGACGCGCGGCCGCACCACCGTGCGTGCTGCGCAGTGCAGTAGCAAGATGTTCGACCGGCTTCGTCGATGCGGGACTCCATCTTCCACCGCACATCGACATCGTCGAGTTCTCCTGCACGGCAAGCAGGTGGCTGACGAGAACCCCTGCCGCGCCGTCGTCCCCCATGTGCCGCGTACTTACTGCTTGTCGCGATCGATGGAGGCGGGGCGGGGTGTGGACGTACACATGATCCGCGCCGCTCTCAAGGCCCGCAGGCTGGGGAATCATACGACATTGTCCGGGGTGGGTTCTCGTGGTGTCTTCAAGAACGCGTCGTGGTGAGGCTCACAGCCCCGCGCATCGGTGGTGCTGTCTCCAACTCTCGATCGGTGGGGAGCTGCTACTCTGAATCTGAATTGCGTGCTAGTACGGCTCGGTCCGTTGCCGGCCGGCGTCCATGCGGACCGCAGCGTAGACGGTGAGGGTCTAGTAGCCCGGCCGGCCGGCCACCTGCAGCATGTCGATCAGGACGACGACGGCCGCGGCCAGGAGCTGCTGTGCTCAGCAGGGCTCGGGTCATCATCGTCTCTGGCTCTCTGCTACTACCTCTGTGTACCGCACGCGACTGCGATACCGGCGGAGCGCTTTTATTATTATTACTCCTTTTACATGTTTCTTGTTCTGAATGCTACTACATCACACTATCGTCACAGCGATGGTATGTTACTCATAATGTGTCTGCAGCTAGCATCGTCCATCTACACTCATGCTCAAAAATAATACTGTAGTAATATAAATACATAAAGGGACATTACTAGGCAGTTGGGGGGTGTTATGTTAGGCTGGTAGCCTGCAAAAGACCCTGGACCCGTAAAATACAGGAGATTTCTCCCCGTAATTAACTGCTGCTCGCGGGGAAGGCGCCGCGACACCGCGAGCTAGCCCGGGCGGAGGACGGGGAAGACACCGCGCGCTCCACCAGCTCGGACGGGAAAAAGGCACAACTCCGGCAAGATCTCCACCAGCAACCTGGAGACATCTCCAAGGGCGGTGGGATGGGATCGACGGAGTCAGAAGTGGTGGTCGTTCTGGCGGCGAACGAGTCGACGGCGAACGACATCGGGCAGATAGATTGAGGAAGACGCCTTTGTCTGTATGGGCAGCGCGCGCGGCCGGGGCGGCTTCTCGGGGCTGCCGGCGTGAGCGCGAGCCGGCGGCCTGGCGGGCAGCGCCCTCGAGTGGAAGCGCGGGCGCGCCATGGCCGCGCTGCTGTTGGTGTCATCAGCGGGCCTGGTGAGGATGGGCCGCAGCCTGAGCTCCGGCGGGGTCGTCGCCATCGGTGGCTTGAGCCGCTCGAGAACGTGCGGTGCGCGGGAGGGCGCGGTCGCGGCTGGCACGTAGTAGGACGCGCGGTTCAGGGAGTAGGGCGGCGGCGGCGCTCGCGGCCGGTGGCCGAGTGGAGGGGATGCATGGGTTGACGCTGAGTCTGCAACCCTCGGCTCTCACGCCGTCGCCGAGCTGCCTAGTTCACGCTGCCATGCCACTGTATGTACCTCGGCGCGGATGCATGCGGCTTCATACGACGCCGAGCTTCGAATCATGGACCACGCATACACTGACGTGAAGAGTTCGGCGCATCTCAGCATTTTATCCCTGCTCGCCGAGCTTTGGGTCGTCCGTTTTTAGTAGAATACATAAGTTTTGCTAATAAAGTTCTACTTATGAAAAATAGTATTTTTTTTTTCAAAAAAAAAAAGATTGCGCGCGCGGCCGGGTATCCCTGGCAGCATTGGCACTGGCAACCGCCATGTATCATCGTCAAATTCCAGGGGCTCGTGCGTGTGGTGTGGCGACCCACCATGCATGCATGCTGCGCTGCGCTGCGCTGCTATATGTGCTTCCTCGTCCTCGACCACGGCGCGCGTACTGGCTACTGATCGATCGACGCCGGCGGGACCGGCCGTGGGGACTTGATCGTGGTGGTCGACTCCTCCGGCCAGGCAGCGGCACGCACTCGGCGGCCGTCTTCATCGCGACGTACTCCAACGAACGGATCAAATAAAGCCTGAAATAAATGAAACTGGACGACCTCCCAGTGCAGGTTGTCTGGTTGGACAAATCCCAGCCGCCCTCTCATCTGTACGTACCACAGGTGGCCATGCACGCCGTCCTCACTCGCGATGAAGACGCCTTCTCGCCCGACGGCGACTACGCAGCAACTCTTCCTGTGGGTGGATATTACGTACGGTACCATCAACGGCTTCGCCTCGTCTGACTTGGCTGGCGGAACGCACGTAAGAAGAGCGACCCAAGGCACACGCTGCCTGTGCTGTGTGGTGGACGCTACGGATGGGTATGCATATATATATATACACTCCAGTGCCCACCGTACACCGCCATGGCCCATGGAAAAGACGCCTTGCGCGGCATGGCATTCGTTGGATAATAAAGTCCAGCAATTAGTTATGATCAAGGAGAGGTTGCAAGGGCATGGCCACGAGGGACATGCTTTGAGCAAGGAACCCATAGCGTTATTTAGGAAGAGAAGCAATTCTCCTCCAAAATGAACAAAAATGCAAAATGCATTTTACCAAGCAAACAATTCCTGGTGCATTTCTCCTCTAGGGTAAACAACACGGCCCCATCCTTTAAAACAGGGGGTCAACAGTGCAAATTGCGCAAAAATTTACCAAACCAACCTTTGCTGGGTGAATAAATGGCTCCATGTTTTGCACATCACTGCGCAAGTGATTCTCTCTTGCGGCCTTTCCTTCAAACATTGCAGAAAATGTACATGCCATTGGGCTCTAACATTGAAAGCCCAAGGAAGCCCTTTCATGGCAGCTTTCAATCTGACATTCCTAATGTCCGTGTTACCATGGCCTCCTATGTATAGTCCTATTGGCTCTTACTCTCACCTCCTAACTCTACCATTATTTGCCGCGCCTCGCTAAGCAACTCCATCGTCTGCTGCATGGGGAAATGGTCCTCAACTATTTCGAGGAGTGCCCTCAGGCACCTCAAGTGAAAACCTTTGTCACTAACCTCTGTGTATCAGGCTGCAAGAATAAAAATGTCAAATTAAATCCATCATTACATGATGAAACTTGCGCTCTCAGACTGGCTCAAATAAGCATGTATTGAAACGAGTCGACTTCATACTTCTCTGTAAAGTGAAATGCACTTATGCAGAGCACCTTCTGTAGATGTATAATCTTGCTCCTGAAATGGAACACAATTTTTGTCAAGTTGCAAACTTAAATAAATTACGACAATGAACATGTATTCACGACACGTGTTAAAATAAATAGCGTTGGCAACTTGGCATATACCATGTTACAAAACATGTACAGTAGTGTGCCAGACCTTTCTGACCTTATTTTTAAAATGGATTCGCAGTGTGATATATCAGATATAGGATATATATGATATTTTTGCCGGGCCATATAAATGGCTGAGATGTGTCTGATATGTGTACAGCATATATTTTAAAGAATGCATGCTTCAAATGTTCCAGTGGAAACCTTAGCAAGAGTATCAACTACTAAAGAGAACACCGTATATTAAAAAATTAATTTGCATATGACAGATATAACTCAGTGGTTGACAATGCATAAATGAAATCTACAAATAGAAAATTACCCATGGCGCTTGCACATGCTTTGCTGCAATATCAGTAAGTCCAATTACATCAAGTATTTGCAACTGCATTCATAACAAAGTATTATCAATTACAAATCAATATAATACAAACAGAAAAAGGTGAAACGGTTAGCCCAAACAAAGCAAAATGATATATAATTCCACAATCATTTTTCTTTTTGAGTTAAAGGCACAGATAGTCTCTATCCTGGTCCCCCAACTTCTAAAATACATATTTAGGCACATGAACTTGCCAGATGGGTAATTCCGGTCCCCAAACATCTAAAATGTTTTTTTTTTGGTACAAGAACTTGGCACAAATGTCAAACGAATCCAAGCAGGTGCTAACCCAACACATTAGTTGACATGGATCATGAAATGTGGTGTTATCCCATCACTTCTCCCACCCTCCCAAGAGTCCACTATGTTCTGCATCATTTACTGTATCTGTTTTAAATGTACAGATCAGTGGTATAATCAAATTATCCACAAGATAATCCGAATAAACAATTTTTTACCCACTCTGTTAACATGTCATCCCATCAACCGTTTCAATCTAGTACATCATTTGCCATTACAAACAATAGAATTGAAGCCTTGGATAAGTTTTTACGGGACATAGGAAGTATTCCCTCTACTAAAAACTCCTGGCAAGATGCTATCTATTTGCTTATACCAAAAAGTGATAAGCATGCTGACTAAGTATGATTAAAACAGGAGCAGTAAGATGATAATGGTAACAAAAGGTGTTGAAGTTACATAATAAATTTAAAAAGAACAGAGGAAAAATAGATCTCAGACTCTTTAGTAAGAGTGGAGACATACAAGAATAACTGTTGCTGCAATCTTTTCTCTATCTGTAGCAGATGTGCTGTTAAATGTATTCTGGTCTGTACTTGAAGGATTTAATATTCCTTCTGTAACCCTACAATACAAAATATTCAAGGCCCATCAGTTTTCAGCAATCCAAATTGAGCATTCAATGCATGCCAATTTGATTCTATGGGAAATCCTATATAATGAATGATGATACATGGCAAAAGAAAAGTCTGCTAGTGTACAACAGTATTAAGCCATGCTATAGGCTATAGGACTAGTTTGAGTAATCCAAGTTGGGTAGTATTTGCTCTCTGGCGACGACGGTGCCGTAGACCAGGCTATCTCGACGGATAGGATGTTTAGTGATGCATGAACAGCTGGGGGGGGGCTTCATGTCTGGGAAGACTCTGTCGGCAAATCTCACCGGAGCGACGGGCCCGTTGACGCGCCTTGGCTAGCCGCAGAAACTCCGGCTTGACCTCGGGATCGCAAGCTCCTTCTTCTTCTTCTTCCTCCTTCTCCTCCTCGTCGTCATCGTCCGCGCCTTCAAATTGGTCGAAACCCTTGTCTACGCCTGCGGCCTCGATTTGCTTCATCAGAGACACCATGCGCTGCTCAAACTCCTGCGACTCTTGCCACGTAAACAGCCTCCCCGATGCCTCCGCCTCCGCCAGCCATGGAAGCGCCTCCGCCGATCGCTCCGACTCGCTCATGCCTGACGAAAGTTTCAGAGACATCTTGCGAGAGGCGAGGCGCATCCACTCCTCCAAACAACACCGCAGCTGCTCCACGATGTCGACGGGGATCGGCATGGGCAACGCTTCCAAGTAACGCCTGTGTCCCCACTAAGATCCGAATTCGGAGCCTCAAACTGGCCAACTGATGCTGCAAGGAGGCCAACTCATCCCGCTGCACGCCTGATGGCTCCGTACGCCTCCTTTTAGCCTCCGCCGCCACCGGCTCCGGCTCCGCCATGACCGATGGGAAACGTCGGCGCAGGGGAGTGGACACCACGGTGCTGAAGCGGATCGGCGAGAAACGCCGGTGTTATCTCTATTTGGAGCCCCGTACGCCTCCTTTTAGCCTGGTCGATGGGGACTCGGAAGGGAGACTGGGGGAAGGCAACCTAGGGTAAATAGGGTTTCAGATATTTGTTCCATTCTTTATTTTGTTTCCTCAATTTCTTTATTCCATTCTTTATTTTGTTCCTTCCATTACGGGGACTCCTCGACTCAGGAGAAAAACGTGTGGGCTGGGGATGGGAGGGGCGCTTGGCCCAGGCCCAGGCAGCCAATACAGTAAGAATATATTTTCCCCTCAAAAAAATATGGAGAATATATTTTCTGAAATCATTTGGTTAATATTTTAGATAAAATTGATGCCTAGGGTTTTTATTTCCCCTCAGCCATTTGGGTGAAAAACAGAAGGATTTCTCCATTTTAATAAGAGTTATATAAGACTCGATCGTCATTGAGATAAATAAACGGTGATTGACCAGTACTGAAATAACGCACACCATTTTTTTAGTTTTTCCTTATGCAAATATGTTACATAATGATACTTGCATTTGTTACATATATGCAAATTAAATATAACTTGTACTTATGTTTGTATTTTTTTTCCCCTTCATAGATGATGCCCAAAGAAAAGGTGAGTTATGCTTGCAGCTGACCTTTTTTCAATTGAGAACTTAACAAAGTGTTCGGTTGAGAGGAAATTGGAGCTCAAATGCATGTTCTATTATAACTATATTTTTCTAAACCATTATGTTGCTATCTCTTGGCACGTGGCAAGCCAATGTAGCGGACTACCTTGTTTAGATTGCTCATTTGCTTTATTTTTTTTCAAGCAATTGGATGTCTACGAATTGTTATTTAGTTATTTTTCTATCTTTTAGAAACCGTGTCATCATAATTTATTTATTTTATTTTTTTGATATATATTCATATGACGTGGATTTAAAAATATCCTGCCATAAGTGCTGAATGCATGTACTCCCTCGGTCCCAAAATACAAGTCACCCTAGATTTCAGT
The DNA here is from genome assembly GCA_030272315.1 of Paspalum vaginatum. Taxonomy (NCBI): domain Eukaryota; kingdom Viridiplantae; phylum Streptophyta; class Magnoliopsida; order Poales; family Poaceae; genus Paspalum; species Paspalum vaginatum. The sequence continues at coordinate 409,005 of CM059020.1, read as the reverse complement.
GTACTACCTTTAATCCCTTGTCTTATTCAAAAAAAAATTATAAATATAATTTATTTTTATATGAATACGTTCGTAATCTTAAATATTTTTATATAGTTTATTTTTTAAAATTTTTGAATTAAATTTTTGAATAAAACGAGTGCCGGAACATGTACGGAATCCGAGGCGCGACTTGCTTTTAGGGACAGAGGGAGTAGGTTGCATCCGTATTTTGTTTCAGCCCAGCTGCCCCAGCCTCCTGCTCCCCAGCCAAACACGATTAGGGCTGGTTCGGTTAAGGGATTTTTCAAGGGAAATGGAGAAGATTTAATCCCTTCCTATTCAAATTTGATTAGCAAGGGATTAAATCCCCTCCAAAACCGAGCAAACCGAATAAGGACTTAAGGAAATGGAAAACCAAACACGATCAAGTAAATGGAAAACCAAACACGATTAAGGAAATGGAAAACGTTGCGGATTGCATTGCCGTTACCGGATCTACAGCTGAACCAAACACAGCTTAATGGTAATATTGGCGTCACCGGCATATGGTTAAACACCAAAGCATACTACACGTCCACCGTCATGATGATGCCTAACAACGAACAAACGAACTGATCCAATTCAGTCATGGGTTTAGTATGGACCAAACAACCTTCACACGTATCGTAACGTCACTTAAAGCGAGTATATATTCATCACCACCGTTCCATTGTGGAGTAAATTTAATGCCTTTATAGTCACCAGCAGCAGTCTTTACCAGAATTATAAGCTCATCCTTCACATAGACTGATACGGCCGGTCGAGTCAGTTGAATCACACCATGACAATTACCAACAGCGCTATCATCATACAGCACAATCATCCTCATGCTGCTGGTGGTGTGGGCAGCCATTTTCCCATAGAATTCACCCTGCAAAACTTCAACCGCAACCGTCGCCTCCACCGCTAATTTCACGACGTCATACGTCACGTCCACGGTGCTGAGCCTGGTAGCCAAAGAGACTATTTCAGCCTCACCTTTGTCCAGAATCTGAGTTGCCGTGCCCGGGATCCTCACGATCCCTCTGCTGAATTGTCTGCAATGCCCATTGCAATCCTTGACCCACAGATCAGTCTCAACGTAATCATCAACGTACGACAATGCAAGTCCTCGTTTTGGGCCAGTCAAGATCAAAGCTTCTTTCTGCGAATGAAAAGGGTTTAAAAGCACAGGTTACCAACCTGAAGTGAAGCTATTAATTAACAGGAACAATAATGCATGCATAGAGGGAACGGAGGAAGGAAGTGGTGGGTCGTACGACGTACCTCAGAGTTGATGAGTTGGCAATGGTCTGAATCGCGGTTGAATAGATAAACGCGCTTGTAGTCGACGCAGTCTCTGGCAACGACAGCGCCATAGACTTGGATTGGGAAGCCAATATCCGAGCAGGCTACCTTCACCGATAGGATGTTTATGGCGGCATGATCATGCTCAACTATCTTGTCGTCCACGGGTACGGGTCTGTCAGTAAACCTCATCGGACCAGCCGGCGCTGTAGGCGAGCACATGTAATGGATGGAACCAATATAATTAGGCAGCAACAAGTCACACAGAGACCGATCGAGCAGCTTAAAAGCAAGCAAGCTAGTTGTGTTGTCGTGGATTAGTTATTAGTTGAATGATTTTTATTTATCACGGATGAACAAGGTGCAGCAGTAGCAGTAGGCAGGCAGGCAGGCATGAATATACAGGGAGAACTGATTGATTGACTTGAGGACTTACACTCCTCGCTGTGGTCGAAATCGCAGAGGTGGACGCAGCAGACACTGTTGTAGTACATGCCCCGCTGTTTGGGATCGAAGTCAACGATTCGCGCCTCGCCTCGGAGCTCCCGGGAGCCGTGGATGTCCCCCTGGTCAAAGAGGCGACGCGCCTCCTGCAGCATCTCCTGCCTCAGCCTCTCCGCCTCCGCCGCTCGGTCGGACTCGCTCATGCCTGAGAGATCCGGATCCATCTTCTGGGAGTCGAGGCGCATCACCTCCTGCAGCAAGGCCAGTCGACGCGCCTGGGCAAGGTGCAGAAACTCCTCGCTTGCATTTGCATCGGAGGAGGAGGGCTGCTCATCTGCGGCGAGATTCAGGTCTCTGGACACAGACTCGATTTGCCCCCCACAGGAAGTTCATGCGCTTCTCCAGCTCCCGCGACTCTTGCAGCGTATGCCGCCTCCCCGTCGTTGCCGCCTCCGCCAGCCATGGCAGCGCCTCAGCAGATCGCTCCGACTCGCTCGTGCCTGACGACGACAGTTCCAGAGACATCTTGCGACAGGCGAGGCGCATCCAATCCTGCAACAAGGGCTGCAACGAGGGTTGTAGAAGGTCATCGATGAAGCGAAGGACCCTCCGGGAAAATTCTCCTTCTTCTCCTGCTGTTCGATCGAGAGTCCGTGGGAGGAAAGTCTGTCGGACGGGAAGCCTGGATGCGGCTTTGCCCTCCTCAATCTCGAGCCTCAGAGAGGACAACCGCTCCTCCAACCCCTGCACACCTAATTGTGGCCCCGAGCGTATCCTCTTTGCCGCCACCAGCCCCTCCTCCTCCTCCATGACCGATCGATGAACAGCGAGCCGACGGCCGCGCGGACCAAGGGAACCGGGAAGGGGAGATTGGGAGAAAAGCAGATCTAGGGTTTCTCGTTGCTGAATAAATTTCTATGGTGGAGACGAGACCGGTGGGCGGCGGCTTCCGGCGAAGCGAGAGAAGACGTGCGGGGGAGAGGAATCCTCTCCCCCATCGTAGCCCAGGCCCAGGCAGCCCAACACGTATACCTGGAAGAAGAACAAAAAAATCTAAGACCGATTATATTCCGGCAGCGAGACTAGAGAACGAAATTTAAACTCCACCTGTACGTGCACACATCCTAATGCCACCTCAACTGTTGCCACCGTTCTATTTGTGCTTTTTAGGCCATGTTTGACAGCCACTCCACGGAAATTATCCGCTCCAACTTCTTCCATCCATACGCTCTCACCTCCAAGAACTCTACCTCTAAAAAAATCAATCTAACCTACCTTCCAACTCAAGGGGTGTCCACAAATACTATTTTTTATACCTCTTTGTCTTGGAATTGGGTTTAATTATCTGCATTGTCGTCCATTACACACTGTACCGATTCAGAAAAAAGAATCAACATCCTATTATCCCCCCAACCGTGAACTCCAAGAACCGAACGTAGGGAGTTCGGGCAGCCCTACTCCGTGCGTCTCACCGGGCCTGTAGGTCTAAATAAATTTCACACGATGCAGCGTCTCATGTGTGGAGCCACAAAGGGACTGCGATGTACCCTTTCGCTTACGGAGGATGATCTCTCAAGGGACACAGGTCTTCTACTCTGCGTGTGTGAGAGAGTGAGGTGTGCGTGTACAGTGGTGGTGTGCGTCGTGTATATGAACACATACTTACAGTCCGTACCCAGATGATGAGGGCGTAAAAAAAACCATGGACCCCTTGTGTCTTTGGTCTTGGCAAGGCCGCCATGGGCATCGACACCACGGAGCTGGTGGCACTATCGCGGGAGGCACTGGACCCGGGGTGGGCGGTAGCTGCATCGCCGGTGGCCTCAACAGCCCCATCGCGGGAGCCAAGGGCAGCAACGAACCTTGGGCGCCCCAGCACTGTCGTGGATGCCATAGGCGTCTGTGGCTGCGCATCCCTGTCGTGGGAGTACCGGCGAGGAACGGTGTCAGCTGGCCGCCTATACTCCACGGGAGACTGCGTTTACTTGCTTATATGTTTCTTACCTCAAATTTTCATGAAATTTTTTTAGCAATATGCCTCGCAAAGCTGACAGTTTATTTTGATTTTATCATGCATGCATTTTTCATGAAAAAGGTTGGGCAATGTGTACAGTTTTAGTTTGATTTTGTCATGTATGCATTTTTCATGAAAAAGTTAGGCAATGTGTATTGTAAAGATGGCAGTTTGATTTGATCACGTATATCACGAGCTAGTCATTCATGGACGAAGATCTAATGTGAGGACCGAAAGAACGACCTAGAAGAGAGTGAATAGGTCGACACCTAAAAATACAACCCTAAAAACCTCTCTTCTCACACCGTGAGAGATCACGTAGCGATGGGGTGCTACTGACCCTAGGACACGTCGAGAAAAGCTTAGCGGAAGTACTGTAAACAATACTCAAAAGAACGGAAGCGAAACGATCAAAACAACGCCGAAAACACAAAGCATCGAACGGTCCGATGTGCGCGGCGGCCAAGCCTCAAAATCTACGCCCTCGGTTTTGAACTGCGGAACCGTCCGCGGTTCACTTGCAGACTGTCATTTGCCTTACCATTCTATTGCTGGTTCTACATTTCAGAAGGAAACTTCCGTGCGTTGCACTTGAGTAGCAGAATGTGACGTTGTTCATTCCTAAGATTGCCAATTCACTACTGCACGTCATGTGTTTTGTTGATTTGATTCAAGAAATTTTCCCACACAAGAACTACATCACCACCGTACACTGATGCAACGTACATCATGTGCATGAAGAGACTTCCTTTTGGCATGTCCAAGAGAAGAGAGCAATGCACACCTCTGATTCATCAAGATATATAATTAAGTTGCCATGCAGTATAGTTCTAGTACTATTTCTTTTGCCCTCTGTTGAAGCAATGATATTCATTTATTCAAATAGGGATTGTGGGATTGGATCCCTTTGCATATTCTTTTGATATGTTGGTGCTGCTTTGAAACATATGTGCTCTTCTCTTAGGCTGCGACCAGCAGGCAGGGTAAAATCTATCCACTATTTCAACTACCCCTATCTCTGTGAACAGTGTCGCTACCGTGTCGTTTTGTACTGTACTCGGACTTTTAATTTATCTGCTGGACTCAGCCTTATGCTGTTAAAACGAATCTCTACCCTTTAAAAGTTTTAAAAGTTTGTAGTGTTTCCGTCGTTCGTTGGTCCGTCGTCGGTCGCCTGCTCGCTCCGCCCGACCCCGCACGGCCCCACCGCCTCTCTCGCTCCTGCACCACCTCTCCACTCCGTCGCCAGCCGACTCCGCCGCCTCTTCCTTGGACCCGCCACCTCCTTTGCCTCGCCCTGGCCGGATCCGCCGTCTTCTCGTATGCTTGGTCCCATCGGTGGCAAGGGAGAGGAGGCCGCAGCGACTGGGGCGTGCGGAGAGGAGGCACGGAGGCAAGCCCGTGCAGCAAGGAGGCAGGAGGAGATTGGTGGGGAGAGGCAGGGAGGAGATCGGTGGTGGCTGGCTCAGAGGGGAGAGAGGAGCCGGCGGAGGAGGCGACCCTCTTGCTCCCCGCGACGGCTGCTGCGCAGATCCGGTCCGGCGGCCCTCTTCATCTCCCCGCAACGGCCGAAGCCAACTGTGGGCCCCCTCCCCACCACTGCCGCTCCCTTCACTCATCAAGCTCGGCCAGCGCCGTCACCGCGCACCACGTCGACTGCCTCCTGGCCGCGCTCCTCCGCTGCTGCAGGCACCGCCTCCTCACGGCACTCGCCTCCGAGGGAATCACCAACGCCGTCATCCCCACTCCTCGCACGCACCTCCTTGCTTGACTCCGCACGCTTGCGTGACGCCGCGCTGCGACTCGCGCTCGCCTCTAGTGCCGCCAGCCACCGCCTCTGGGACGCATTGCTCCGCCGAGCCTGCGCCGGGGGCGCCGACCCGACCCACGTGCTCGAGCTGCTCTCAGCTGCCGTTGGGGACCACAGCGTGGTGGTGGCCCCATCCACGTACCGCGTGATGGCGATGGGGCTGTGTGTCCGTGAGGAGGTGGATGGCACGCTCAAGGTGATCGACGTAATGACCAGTAGGTGGTGTTAGGTGGACAATTGCATTTGCAGTTCAATCGTTTCCAGGTTCTGCAGAACTGGGAAGGCCGAAGCAGGGTTGGATTTCTATGAGAGGTTCTCTATCATTGAGAAATGAGAAATGATTTCTTCTCGGTTTTATAGCAGCGAGCGATGGGAGGAAGATGGAGAGGTCTCATCGCCTCATTAGTCTCTTGGAACTTTGGAAGCTGAACCGTCTGCATGGTGAGAAATGCGCAGTCTCCTCAGCTTCTGCATGGTGAGAAATGAATGCTTCGCCTGTTTGGCAGGCAAATGCGAGATGCAACCCTTCATCTCCTCAAAGCTCTGCATCGGGAAATGAATGCCCACGCTGACGTACTTCTCGGTAAGCTCCACGTCCGGCTTGCCGGCGCTGAACTTGTTGATCAGGGTGATGCTGGAGATGGCGGACATGATGGGTGTCACCTCCATACGGCCACGCGGCGCCGCGCTCCATGGCCGCCAGCGATCGCCCATTACATGTCGAAATGGCAGCCAGGGACCCCGTGAACGGCGGCGGGATCCACATGATCATCGCCGCTGGCAGCGGCAAGGGCGACATCCACGTCGCCCGCTTCTGCCTCGGCCCCTGCCCCTGGAGGCCGCTCTCGCCCGTGCCGGTGCCAAAGCCCACGCGCGGCAGCCTCGCTATTGCCTATCGCCCGCCCGGCGCCCAAGCCCATAGCCCATAGCAGCGGAGGTGGTCGCGCCCAACACCGCGCCGACGACACCTAGCACGCCCGCGGTAGCGCCCAGGCCGAAACGGCCTTGCTCTCACCCATGCCGGAGCCCACGCGCACACCATCCTAGCTTTGGCTCGTGGGCCACCGCGTCGCGGTGGTGCCCAAGGTCGTACGTGTCGCGTGACACCCGCCCACGCCGGTCAGCCACGCTCCCGCCCATGGGGGTCGGCCTCGCTGTCGCCCATGTTGGCCACGGCCGCTTATCCCCCTCGCCGCCGTTCCCGCCCAACCTGCTACTCCTCGATACAGCCTACCCGGCAGGGAGCGCAGGCACATCTCCATCGGCGTCGAGGCTGTGCATGCATGACCCATCGTAGCGTACCGCTGCTCATCCTCGATGGCGCGCGCCGACCTCCACGCTCCAGATCGTGGGCACGCTCCAAGGTCCGAGCCATATGGCCGAGATGCGCGGCCGCACCGTGCTGCTTAGCTCAGCACCCACCGGCGTGCTGCGCATTATTAGCAAGATGTTGGACGACTTCAGGCCATATTACTCCGATCCTGCTAGCCGCCAGCTGTTGGAATATTTGGGATAAAAACCATTTATTTAATATTCTATAAATCCTAAGGCTCATGTTTAACCTAGGAGTTATGTATGAGTAAGTGGGTGAATTATGGCTGCTGAATTATGGCTTGGTAAGTTGTAACGGCCGTTTGATGGTGGGAGTTACTTGTAACGGTCATTTTGATGACCATGATGGTGGGAGTTACTAGTAACGGTCATTTTGATGACCATGAGGGCTAGTGATGGCTGCTATTAAGCTATTTGATAGTACCTCTTCATCTGCTCTCTTGCGCTTATATAAGAGTACACAACTCGTTGATCGACCCACGTAAGAAAATATACTCTGGCTCGTTCTCGCTCTTTTTCACGGCTGAGTTGCCTCCAAAGTCTTCCCCGTCCTAACTCTCAGCGCGCACGGAGAGTTGAGAGAGCAGGCCTCCGGAACCGCCGTCCGCTCGAGACATATGCCGGGTGCGTGGGCCCACAGCCGCTGTCAAGCCGCGCCGTCGCCGCGCCATTTCGCCCCGTGGGCCGGCCTTTGAAGGCCCACTGCGCGGGAAGACGGCCGCGGGCCGAGCCAGGCGATGTGGGAAGTGGGCCGCGCACGCTGAACTTTCTGCCCGCGGTCATCTTTTCCTTTTTCTTTTCGATTTATGATTTCCTTTTCTAAAGAATTTCATATCACGATTGTTTGAACTCCGATTTAGGCGATTCTTGCGCCTAAATTCTCCATAAATCGAGCTCTACACATCCGTGCACTTTCCACCACCTCTCATCCGCTTCCATGTAGGTTCATTTAATGGGGCTATACTCAATCCGCTAAATAAACCGTACGTGCAACCAGGGCTAACCCACCCTCGTTCCAATCACAACAATGGGTGACTTTTGGGCCCCATTGTTGCAATGGGTATTTAGAGCTGGGAACGTTCCTCGATCGCGTCAGTGGTTAGCCGTCACGTACCATATTCGCGACGAGGGGAATGGTCTAAGCTCTTGACCAGGGACCGGACCGTTTAACCTGTCCCTATCTCAGTTTCTGCTACCCTGGCGTTAACCGTCTCAATCTCCACCCTTGTTGACCACAGGGGCCCTTCTCGTCACCATGCGACCTCCTCACTTTCGATGCCCCCGCTCTCACTATGGCCACCCGTATCGCCGGCCATACAGCACTTGGCTCCGTCGCTTCAAAGCTCGGTGACGTAATCTTGTACCCCATGCGCCTTACCGCGATGCGTCTAGCAGCGGAACAACTCAGCTCACTAGAGCCAGAGCTGCCGGTAAGATTCACCGAGCAACTCACAAACCCTTTTCTCAACCAAAATCAACATCCTGTTGAGCTCATAATGTGCAATGCTTGTTGTTTTCTTTGTTTATGCGCGAAGGCCTTGCCGGAAGTTCCGATTGGTCGGATCCTTGGAGAGTTCTACTCTGAGCTCGACGTTGATGCCAGGCAGCTGGATATGTTACCCCAACAAAGTGAACGGCAAGTCCACTGTAATCCTCACTTGACAGCATAAATTACCCAGTTTTTGATACACAACATATTGCCCTGTTTAATGATAAAAATTTCATGTTTTGCTTGCTAAGAATAACCTGGTAGGATAACCACCTGAGCCTCTTTAGAAGTAGCATGCTTAGGTAGATCGCTTACCCCATTATATATATAATAATCTTGTGGTTACGGTGGTGGGGGTAGTGGGTATGTATGATTTCGAAAACATGGGGAAAGACCCCGGCGGCCGACTTCTGTCGACTATGCCTCGCGTTAAAAGGGTGGAATGCCCGGGTACCGTTGCCACGGTCACTTTAGGGTTCGGCCTCGTGGAGAGAACTGAACGGTGTGTGGGGGAGTTTCTGCCCTGAAGGACCGAGTTGAAGTCTCATCTTGCCTAACTCCTTTTGGTACAACCACTCGACGCTGTACAACCACTCCTTGTGGCCTGCGTGCCATAAGCCACGATGGACCGGCGAGTCCAGTGGCACCTCATTTGGAAAAGGCATTTTTGAGAAGATAAAACTGTGAACCAATGAGCATTGCATACTGAAAAGGTTTCTGTCAAATTTTAACATGAGCCCCAGATATATCTTGCATGTAGTAATAGCGTGAACCCCAATTCCTTACGGAAGAAGGTGGGCTTGCGGAGTATGTTCTTGTACTCATCCCTCTTTGTTGTTGTTTTTCAAAGAAGAAGAAATCATCGTGATAGTAGACGTGTGAGGGTTACAGCCTATCCCAATGATGTGACATGGGAAAGCTTGAGCCTCCACTTTATTATTTCCGCTGCAGTGTTTTTGTTTCGGGCTATGCCCCATTTGGTCTGCCCCGTTAGGGCGGATCTGTACTACTCTGATGTATGAATGTGGTTATCATATCCCTGGGAATGATAATAAAGCATATTTTAGTCCATTTGAGAAGGAGGGGCGCTTCAGTGCAGCATGTCTCCTCTATCAAAAAGAATCTAGTCAGCAGCTTAAACTGTGTCGTGATGGCTAGAAACTTTGCTTTGAGTCTAATAAATGTGTACTATCCAAGTACTGAATATTTGTTGGTAAAAGTTATGATTACGGAGGCTTGTTCCGCTTATTTTTGAAAGATGATGCGTGTAATGCTGCAAACAGTGAGGTTATTTTGGATGAATCGAATATTTGGCATTCACGGCTTTGTCATGTTAATTTTGGTTGCCTTTCGCGGCTAGCAAATCTGAATTTAATCTCTAAATTTAATTTAGTCAAGAGTTCTAAATGCCATGTGTGCGTACAATCAAAGCAAACTCGCAAGCCTCACAAGGCTGCCGAGGCGAGGAGCTTGGCACCACTAGAACTTGTTCATTCCGATTTGTGTGAGATGAACGGCTGAGTTGACTAAAGGCGGCAAAAGATACTTTATTATTTTTATTGACAATTCTATTAGATTTTGCTACGTGTATCTGTTAAAAACAAAAAAATGAAGCGTTGCATTATTTTAAGACCTACAAAGCTGAAGTTGAGAACCAACTTGAGAGGAAAATTAAACGGTTAAGGTCCGATTGCGGTGGAGAAATTTTTCTAATGAGTTTTCTGAGTTCTCCTGTGGAACATGGGATTATTCATGAGAGGACGCCGCCATACTCACCACAATCCAATGGGATTGCCGAAAAAAAGAACCGCACTATAACTGATTTAGTTAACGCCATGTTAGAAACAGCGGGACTATTAAAAAATGGTAGGGTGAGGCTATTTTGACTGCATGTCACGTCCTAAATAGAGTTCCCACAAAGGAAAAAAAATTACACCATTTGAAGAATGGAAAAAGAAAAGATTAAATCATTCTTATTTGCGCCCTTGGGGTTGTTTGGCCAAATTGAGTGTGCCATTTCTCTCTGGAATTTCCTAGCTAAGATTTATCAGGACCTGAATATATATGACTTTCACCTTTGTTTTTGTTGTGTACTTGTTCTACCCACCTATTTTGTTTTATTAAATACTGTATATTTTGCTGGTGCTAGCAGTTTCAGGATCATTTGACCAAAGCAACTTTCCAATGGCTTCAGGAATGGTAATGTCTTCACATGCCTAACTCTTATGTTTCTCTTCGGCTCTTCCCTCAAATTAATACTTAAGAATTCATGGATGCAGCTCTTTGCACAAGTTACTATATCTCATACGTGACTCTTGGGTTTTTTTTTTTTCCACTTCAGGAACAAATCTAGCTTGCTTAATTTTTGTTCAAGAACAATGTATAACTTGCCCTTGAGTAAAGTCTAGCTAATGTCTTCATTGCCAAACATGTTGGTAATTGATATTTAAACTCATCTTTTCACAATAGTATAGTGGCTAATTTATATACAAATTTAGGGGATTATTTGAATCCATCTTTCATAAATGCATGGTGGGTAATTGAAAACAATTTATTTATAAGATGTTGCAACTGCATGAAGGAGCTGATTGCGATTATCCCTATCCCTTTTCTTCTGCATTTTTAATGCTCAGTTGCATGCTATTAGGATGGAGGGAAGATGGTTGCTTTTGGTTTGGGTATACATACAGGTATTATCAGTGCCTGCTTTGATGGATGTTTATCAGAGCTCCATTGCAGTCTTACTCTTGCAGAGATCTTCTAATCGTGAATGTTTTTAAGATCATCTTTTTGCTTTTCGGCCTCTCTGTTGGGCGAGGGCGCGAGGCCCATTGGGAGGTGGTGATGTTTCGAACAGGTGTAGCAACTCAACTCTTCCTGTGGAGCAGGTCCCAGAACCCATTCTCCACTGCTTGAATGACAGACAGAAGGTGCATATTCTAATGTTCTGAATTGAAAATTACTGAGTTTTCCAATACTTGTCACTGAATGGAACAGGTTTATATACAATAATTAGTATATAATACTGTATATAAATCTGCAGAGACGTACACGACCGATTGACCTACTACTAGTATCGATCAAACGGAGCATGGGCTGAAACTGCAAACAGCATGCCAAAATGCCCACACAGAACAAAAGTAAGCCGGCAACCAAACCAGACATCACATAACGACCGGCAACCTTTGACAAAGGTTCAACATAATAATAAGACGGCGCGATGGTTACACAGCAGGGTCTCACACGACTTAATGTTAACCTCCACATCACTTGATCACTTGGTCATACGATTGCACACCAAAACAGGCTACACACGTCCACCGCCGTGCTCAACAACCAACAGACAAGCCGGTCCAAATTAAAGCGTCTCGCGTCATGTGCATAAGTCTATCATGGACCAAACAACCTTAACCCCCAACTTAGTAGCGTCATCTAAAGTGATGACTACAGACTCGTCTATACCTCTGCAGCGCGGAGTAAATTGAACATCTCTACAAGCACCAGCATCGTTCTTTGCGAGAATTATCAGCTTGTCCTTGACACTGACAGATACAGCAGTGCGCAACAGTTGAATCACACCATGGCAACTGCCACCAGCTACTTTGCTGCTGTCATATAGCAAGATCCTCCTGCTGCTGCTGCTGGTGTGGGCTTCCATTGATCCATAGAATTCCCCCTGTATAACTCGAACCGCAATACTCGCCTCCAGCGCGCGAAAGATGACGTCATACGTCACATCCACAGTGCTGAGCCTGGTAGCGATAGAGACTCTTTCAGCCTCACCTTTGTCACAACTCTGGGACTCTGTGCCTGGGATACATACGAATCCTTTGCTGAATTGTCTGCAGTGCCCTTGATGATCCTTGACCCACAGATCAGTCTCAACAAAATCTACGCTGTAGGTCAATGTAAGTGCTCGTTTAGGGCCAGTCAATATCAATGCTTCTTTCTGCGCGTGAAGAGGTTTGAGATGGCAGGTTAGTGGCATATATATTTTTCGCGAAAAACGGTGGTGCTTTAGATCAATGCGGTGATAGGAGGGTAGTAGACAGAAGAAATTTCAGCCAGGCAGGCAGCACACACACTGCTTAGATGATGCGGCTTGCAATTAATGGTCCTGTGCTCAATCAACCAGCTGCCAGGCGTGGATCGCTACCTAGTTCTACCGGTGCTAGCATCCACTACACTCATACAGAGTTGTGTCTACAAGCAGGCGGCACTAGGAAAGAAAAACAACAACAACAACAAAAAGCACATGGGTGGGCAAATAGTGATTGATTTTAGGCATGTGCATTTTAGCAACATTGGATGCAATCGCCAGGATATTCTACGGATGTTTGATTTAGTGGCGCTGCCTAAACCTTAGACCACTTAATTGTATCTTCGGAGTGACTATCTAGCTAGTTCAAAATAGGATTATAGGAGTGAGGAGGATGGGAGCTGATCAACTGCACTGCGTATGTGCAATGTGTTTTTTATCGAAAATATATGGCAGAGGCAGACAAGATACGGTGGTGCTGATCAATAGAAATCGATTGCAGGTCAACGATGTATATAAGAGATGTTTACAAACATCAAATATATGGAAGAAAGGGGGCGCTAGCAAGCAACCTGAGCAATGGACGATGCATAGAGGGAGAGAGGCGTTGGTTGTGGGTACGTACCTCGGAGTTGATGAGCTGGGGATGGTCACTGTCGCGGCGGAAGAGGTAGACGCGCTTGTAGTCGATGCAGTCTCTGGCGACGACGGTGCCGTAGACCAGGATCGGGAAGCCGACGTCCGAGCAGGCTATCTCGACGGATAGGATGTTTAGTGAGGCATGAACAGCTGGGGGGGGCTTCATGTCTGGGAAGACTCTGTCGGCAAATCTCACCGGAGCGACGGGCGCTGCGATAGTATGTATGTATTAAGCATGCCACGACAAATTAATATATACTAGCAGTAGCATTAGCAGAGAGATGAATTGAACTGACGAGCAAGACGTGCATACACTCTTCCATGGGGTCGAAGGTGGTAAGATCCACCAGGAAGCAGATGCTGTTGTGGTAGACGCCGCCCATCTTGGCGTCGAAGTCGATGGTGCGCGCGAGCGCCTCCTGCTCGCGGGCGCCGCGGGGGTCGCCCGCGTCCTGGAGCCGCTGCGCCTCGCGCAGCCTCTCCTGCCTCAGCTTCTCCACCTCCGCCGCGCGGACGCGCTCGTCCATCATGCCTGAGAAATCAATACCCTTCTTCAATGAGGAGAGGCGCCTCACCTCCCGCCACAGGGCCCGTTGACGCGCCTTGGCGAGCCGCAGAAACTCCGCCTTGACCTCGGGATCGCAAGCTCCTCCGTCTTCTTCCTTCTCCTCCTCGTCGTCATCGCCGTAGTCATCGTCCGCGCCTTCAAATTGGGCGAAACCCTTGTCTCCGCCTGCGGCCTCGATTTGCTTCATCAGAGACACCATGCGCTGCTCGAACTCCTGCGACTCTTGCCATGTAAACCATCTCCCCGATGCCTCCGCCTCCGCCAGCCATGGAAGCGCCTCCGCCGATCGCTCCGACTCGCTCATGCCTGACTGTTCCAGAGACATCTTGCCAGAGGCGAGGCGCATCCACGCCTCCAAACAACACCGCAGCTGCTCCACGATGTCGACGGGGATCTGCGTGGGCAACGCTTCGAAGTAACGCCTGTGTCCCACTAAGGTCCGAATTCGGAGCCTCAAACTGGCCAACTGATGCTGCAAGGAGGCCAACTCATCCCGCTGCACGCCTGATGGCTCCGTACGCCTCCTTTTAGCCTCCGCCTGCCACCGGCTCCGGCTCCGCCATGACCGATGGGAACTCGGAAGGGAGGATCGATGGAGACTTGGGAAAAGGCCGATCTAGGGTTTCAGATATTTGTTCTCTTCTCTTTTTTTTTTTTTCGTCCTCAAATTTCTACGGTGGACAGGGGGGGGTGGATAGCAGACCGGGTTCCTTCCTTTTTTAACACGTGGGGACTCCTCGACTCGTGTGGGTTGGGCCTGGGACGTTGGGGGTGGCGGGAGCAAGGCCCAGGCAGCCCAACGCAACCAATACACTACGTACTATATTTTTCTAAAATTATTTGCTTAATAATATTTCAGATAAAATTCGATGCCTCACATTTTTCTTTCCCCTCAGCTATTTGGGGGGAAATAATAAGGATTGCTCCATGTTAGTAAGAAGAGTTATAAGATTCAGTCTATCGCCGTTGAGTTACACCAATCATGAATAGTAAACCATCTAACATTGTTTTCATTACCACCTCTCTTAAATATATAGTTTTTATGTTGCTTTAAGTCGAACCACCTTAACAATAATGCTATGAAGCACGTGAGTCCTCCCTACACTCTTCTTGATCTTATAATCATTTTTGAAGCAACATGTTTCCTACGGATTATTAAGAAGTGTGTGTGTAAGTTTTATATGCATGCTCCGCCCCTACCTATCTTCCCCTCCGTCAAGATCACCACCAAGATGTTCGTTACGCCCTCCTACCAATCCCTGTGCCATCAATCATCCCTAGTAACTAGAATCACCACCATAGCTTCGGTAGCGGGAACCACTACCACGACGCTGATGGCAAAGAAGGGTACAGGAGAGAAGAAAGGTGGGGGTCCACCTGTAAGTGAAGGTGGAGTGATTTGGTGCTATCATGTGCGGTCTACAATACTAAGTTAGCAAAGCCACCCTGGAAATCACTTTTAACCAGCTTGGAGTTGTCTTGTGTCCGATTTGCAATAGTTGGGGTACCCAAGTTACCTAGTTTCATAGCTCATGGTTGAACATCGAACAATCTTAACATTTCAAGGTTGTAGAATAGACTGCCTTTGGACCAAGTCCGAGTCTTGGGGTGCGTTGGAAGCCCCCTAGTGTTGGAAGAATAGCTAGCCTCAGTGTTGAGTATCTAGGCAAATCTAACATCATGAGATGCCCATAGCGTCCATCACATAGGACGTATGTGGGAGTCATATGCCCCTGGGTACCCTATGACGACTGATTACGTCATCCCGGTAGGCGGGTCGAGTGGTCTGACTTCGAGCCCAAGGCAGTGGCAAGCGTGAAGACCAAGAAAACCACTCGGATAGGCTTCAAATAGGATTCGTGAGGATCTTTTCCTGTAATTTCGGAATGTAATCCATGGGAAAACCTCTCAGGAAGCAATCTTTTAGGGATACGCATTGTAACCCTAGCCCCTCGGCCTATATAAGGGGAGCTAGGGACTATGGAGGAACTCTCTCAACCCTCAGCATACTCAGCAATACAATCCAGAACCCCCCATACAGGACGTAGGGTATTACACGACCTAGCGGCCCAAACATGTCTAATCGTCGTGTTCCTGCATACTGTACACCATTCACGTTCTCTCGCCACCCCAACCAATCTAAAAACCATCGCAGATACTGCCCTGTGGTGGGTTGTCGGGGATAAACTCCGACAGCTGGCGCGCCAGGCAGGGGTTGGTGAGCAGGATTCGCAGATCGTGATGGGAATCTCTTTCCACGCATCGATCAAGTCTCAGCCGGGGGAGATCTTCTCCTTCGGTGCCTTCACCTCCGTTGTCGACAAGCACGGCAACGCGCACCTCGTCGGCAGTCTGCCTGGCACCCATGGCGTTGCGTGCTCCGGCTCCGGCACCCTCCCTGCACTGACACAAGACAGATCCAGCCCGCCGCCCGGGGCGATTCGGCCCCAATTTCCTTGGCTCCCCCCAGCAGTCGCCTAAGGCAGATCTCGTCCACAACCCGAGGCCCAGTAGCTCAGGCGGTTGCTCAGGCCCATGGGCACCCGGCATGGCCGCCACCGAACTCACCATATTGACTCCAACGGCGCCCGCATCCTCCCACACGTCTCCACCACCATGGACACCCGGCAGTGGCCCCTATCTTTCCCGCGCCGATGAGTTCCCACTTACTCAGGTCGTCCAGCCGTCGGCGAGCTTAGCAGACAAGGCGCTCCTCCTCGACCTCGGCCCACAGCGCCTGAGCCCACCGTCTCCCGCAGTGGGGCAGCACTCATCCTCCGCCTCCATCTGCGTCAGTGGACCCCACCTTCTTACCCTCCTCCCCCTCCTCCACGTGGGACAGCGGACGACGGATGGGTGGCCAGGTTGGATGCCGTCGCCGAGGAGGGAGCGAGACCACCGCTCTCAGGGTTGGACGCCACCCGCACCGTGGACCCCACCGCCTGCCGGCATTGACGCTGCGCCCCCAGCCACTGGCGGATCCGGCGCAGTCGTCGAGCGCGGGTGAAGCGGGGGCCCACTGGATTTGGCGCCAACACGTGCAGCTTCAGTCGGCGAAGCAGGCGTGGCATGTGGCCGCCGAGGCGGCTGCTGGCGGAGAAGAAGCAAACTCCAAGCGATTGAGTGGATGAAGTGGGGGCAAAACAGGGTAGAAATATCTCCTATCTGTTATTTTAATCTGAAAAGGCATTTTAGCGATAATGGCAAAATAGCGAAGCCCATCTCCGCGATGGCATTGTGCCGAAACCCACTCCCGACGATGGCAAATTTGCGTTTTTCTCGCTAAATGTAATAAGCATTCTGCAATATGGCGATACCGGGCACCTTCTTGTATTCATGAGCTACTTTACCATGATTGTAAACAGTTGCAAAATTAATGATATGCGCTCACCCTTCTCAAAAAAAATTGTTTTAGTGTGTGTAAGTGGAGTGCTTGGCTGAACTGTGCAACCGAGTGGGGTTGAGTGCTAGTGCCTATTTGTTTGTGTAATCCATGCGGCCAGAAATGTGTTCCTTGCATGTTAGTGATTGTTGCATGCAGTACGTTCGGTGGTGGAGACTCTCCGACGTGATCGAGGATCGTGCGTGGCAGCGCCAAGCATCGTGGATCGGAGCAGCTATGACGCGGCTATCATGAGTCGTGCGGAGCTGCGGCGTGGCATGGAGATGATCATCCTTATCGGTGTGCGCGTGTCAGCATGCAGGTGATCGATCGTTGTGGTGGGATTAGTGGGTAGTGCTTGCATGCAGCAGGTGGTTTAGCTTGGACGAGTCTCGCAGCCAGATAGAGAGCGTTATATGTGCAGTGTTGTGTAAAATACCGGGGTGTGTGCGCGCGCCGGTGGGCTTTTGATGTCTAGTCTCTATCTCTTTCTCCTCATAAATACCTTGCCGTGTCATCTATTCAGGCTGATGTGTCGTAGCATATTAATGAGAATGAAACTCAAATGAAACCTCGACTAAGAATGGCCTGAGTGCTGCTAAGAAGCTCTGTGCGTGTGTTTGCTTGCAGAGTGAGTGCTCTAGCTGTGCTTTGTTGAGCGATAATACAAGTGAAAAGTGCATCGGTGTGCGTTCCTAGTGCAGTGCGTGAGAGAGAGGAGCTGGGCCAACAGCGGCATGTCTTGCTTGGTGACATATATAGAGCAGGAGCACGAGCACGAGCACGAGCAGCTCGCCTCGCCTCGTTGGCATGGCGTGCAGGTGCAGATCAGCAGGGAACGATCCAAGCAACTCCAATGCAAGAGGCCAGGTACGGTGAAGATGAGGATCTGGCGCTTGAGCTTGAGCGCCGGCCAGCCCAGTCGACGACCACGGTGAGAGTTGCATGGCACTCGATCGTAATGTGTTTGGTCGAGGGTCTACGCGAAGCACTTATTCCAGTCACAGCAAGGTGCCAGCGTGCGCTCCAGGTGGTGTTGTTGCTTAATTAATTTGCTTTCCCTGCCTGTGTGTGTGTCGATCAACGGACGCCTTAATTGCTCGCGCTGACCCGGCCGGGGGAATATCGATCGAGAGGGCCAGGAACCGCGTGTCCTTGGCAGCATTGGCGGCACTGGCAACTCCAGATCATGCCGTGCGTGTGGTGTCGGCAGCACCAGCACACGATCGTCGCGAGTGCATGCACTGACGACGTACGAAGCCGCGCGCAATCCCACGTCGGCTAGCTCCTCGACCACCGCGCGCGTGCATGGCTATACTAACTGGCTACTCTGCTTCGAGGAAAGGAGGACTCGTGGTGGTCGGTCTCCTCTCCTCTCCTGCCGATCGACCACGTACGGCGACAAGGCTCCATCACATGGGCGTTCGCCAACCTGCGACCACGAGCACCATCGTCTAGCTTCATCGAGACTGGCATGGCACCGCATGCCTCTGTAGGGCTAGGGGTTTTTTTTCCCCCGAAAGAAGTGGGCTGATCCACTACGCAGACTCCAAAGAGAACGCTGCCTGATGAGACCCCGGCCGTCTAAGACAGTGCCATATCTCACCTATTTCATTTGGAAATTATAAATAAAAATGAACAAAAGGCTCACAGCATTCATTTGGGACTCAAAAATTTTAAGGAAAATATATATAATCAAGAAAATAACAAAAATGCATGCTCCAGCCGCCTCGACGCATGATTCAGAATGAGACCATAGAGGAAACACAAGTACGTACGCAGGCCACTGCAGCCATGCAGGGAGAAGATATTCTCGTTTGCCTGGTGGTGGGGGCTTAAGTGGGGGTGCGGGGTCCATTAGTCATTGAAGTATGTAATTTTTTTTTCAGAATATATGATTTTATTATTTATTACGTGACGTGTTTTGTCACAAACAGCAGCACACTGGTCAGTCGACTTGGGTTGGGAGCACTGGCCCACTTGGGCAGGAGCCGGGCTTGCCGGATTGGGCCAATCACAGGCTGCGTTGACCAATGGGGTTAAGTTTTAGGCAACATTGAATAAGTCTCTCCGATCTTGTCTCTGTTTTGTTGGCATTCACTCTGATCCAGCGCCGACGAAGGATGAGGGAGGTTCCTCCTGGATCTTGGTCTCTTGCTCCTTGGTGTTTCAACCAAGCATGG
Source organism: Paspalum vaginatum (assembly GCA_030272315.1). Classification (NCBI taxonomy): domain Eukaryota; kingdom Viridiplantae; phylum Streptophyta; class Magnoliopsida; order Poales; family Poaceae; genus Paspalum; species Paspalum vaginatum. The sequence continues at coordinate 389,797 of CM059020.1, read as the reverse complement.
TGGGAGCGTCGATGGATGCAGAAGGACGATTGGTGGGCATGAGGATGAAAAGCCGGTGGACTTGGGCTTCATCCTTGCTGCTTGTCGAGGTTGTGCTCAAGTCTATGGTCGGAGAAACATGGGGTGCATCCCCGGCTGAAGATCCTCCATTTGTCTTTCGCTTGTGCGGCTCGTTCAAAAGCCTTTGTGCGAGGGGATGCTGCTTCTTCTGACCATGGCGTCCTTGCTGCTCTTCCCCTTCTCCGGTGCTGGCTTGGCCAACAATGGAGGATGACAACGGCAAACTACGGATGTGAAGAGCACAAAAGATCTTTGGGACCTTACTGTATTTTTTTTCTTTGTGCAGGGTCTTCTGTGCAAGTTGGTGTGGATAGCTATCCTTTTCCGTATCTTTCTAGTGCATACCTGTCTCATGTACGTTTGTGTTCCTGTATAATACAGGTCCATATGCAGCTGCATACGTTTACTAAAAAGAAGCTCACCCTCCCCTCTTGAGTCGAGTTGTGCTCGTGTCTAGTATATCCCCTCTCTCCTCCGACGTCAGCAACCCCACCGACTACCTCCTCCTCACAGCAGCCGCCCGCTGACTCTGCGTAGAGCAATTCCGCCCCAACAGCACCTCCAATCGTCCTCCCCACTGCGTCCGATGCACCACGCCGCACTCAATTAACCGACGGGGAGAGGAGCAACCTCGCCCTAATTCCCCCCACCCATTACCCCTACCCCCACCACCATGGCAGGGAGCTTCCGTGACGGCGCTGGCTCGGGGGACGCGCCCCTCACCCAATACCTCGCGTTCGACACGCTCCCCTCCTAGGGCAAATAACGTGTTCTGAGTGAAAAGTATACGGCGAGACAAATTATGAAGAATGAATTATTCTCATTAATCTCATAGGATGATTACATGTACATATATAGGTGATCAAGGAGTGGCTACATCACTAATTTGCTAATTGATCATTAACCAATACCCCCTCCATCCCAATTTAGAGGTCGTTTGACTTTTTCGACACCAAATTTGATTTTCTCATCTTATTCAAAAAAATCATAATTATTATTTATTTTTATCGTAATTTAGTTTAGTAGTATATAATATACTTAACTATAGATTTAACTATACATTTAATTTTTCTATAATTTTGCAATTTTTTTGAATAAGACAAATCGGATCAAATTTAGTGTAAAAAAAATTAAACGACCTATAAATTGGAACGGAATGAGTATTTCTTAACACACGGTATATAACTACTCAAACCTAACTGGTCACTGTACAGGTTTAGCATATAGCCGTTCTCTTCATTGCACCTAACGAAAGAAGTAAGGTTACCATTTGCATTGTCGAGATACCACAAGGAAATAATCAAATATCTCTACTTCATAAAATTTTCTGAAGTATTCAGTAACGTTATAAAAAAAATGATAAAAGTACTCCGTAGTTTGAGACAGCAATGACGGATAAAGACTACGCTCAACTGTATACATCACCGGATAATTTGCTTCAGGCAGTCCATTTCACAGTTTCTCGCAAACCAGAAAAGGCACAACCGTGTGAGATCAAGCTTTAGCAATGTCCAGTTTCAGGAGCATTGAGGGCTTGTTTTCTTCTCTTCGGTCTGCTTCATCACCCATGTGCAATCTAATGCCAAGAGCCCAAGAGCACGTGTCATTTGCAGCTGCTAAGCGTTGCCAAATGGCATTCAGATCAATGTCAACTTCTCTATGGACAATTTGCTTCATATATATATAAGTAAATTGATCATTACATCTGCTCCTGGATATTTCAGGTTTTAACTGTACTATTACCTGAAAAAAACAGCAAAAGAAAGCAAAAGAACTAATCATTTGACACAACAATATACGCTCCAATTCAGCTAGAATATGTATTCCTTGTCTGTTAGATGCCAAAACAAAAACGCAAAAAGGCATGCGAGTGAATCAGACATTTTTTACGAGATCATGGCTCATTGGCTCCTAAACAAACAGCGCGCCAAAACGATTAGTTCAACCAGGAAATATTAGCCCACACAGACCACCACAGTAAGTCATCAACCAAACCAGGCAAAAACAAACAGCAGCGAAAAAGTTCATCACACTTGACAAAGGTTCAAAATACAAGTTGATCACACTTGATAAAGGTTCAACATACACGATAGTTTGCGCACACTGTTATACCAGGGCCTTACACAACCCAATGGTAACTGGATCATATGGTTAGACACCAAAGCATACTACTAAACATCCAGCATCATGATGACGCTTAACAACGAGCAGACGACCTGATCCAATTCAGTCATGGGTTTATTATGGACCAAACAACCTTCACACGCATCGTAACGTCACTTAAAGTGAGTACACGTTCATCACCACCGTTCCAGCGTGGAGCAAATTTAATGCCTTTACAGTCACCAGCAGCAGTCTTACCAGAATTATAAGCTTATCTTTCACATAGACTGATACTGCCGGTCTAGTCAGCCGAATCACACCATGACAATTACCACCAGTGCTACCATCATACAGCACAATCCTCCTCTTGCTGCTGGTGGTGTGGGCAGCCATTTTTCCATTGAATTCACCCTGCAAAACTTCAACCGCAACAGTCGCCTCCACCGCTAACTTCATGACGTCATACGTCACGTCCACGGTGCTGAGCCTGGTAGCCAAAGAGACTCTTTCAGCCTCACCTTTGTCCAGATTCTGAGTTGCCGTGCCCGGGATCTTCACGATCCCTCTACTGAATTGTCTGCAATACCCATTGCAATCCTTGACCCACAGATCAGTCTCAACATAATCATCACGGTACGACAATGCAAGTCCTCGTTTTGGGCCAGTCAAGATCAATGCTTCTTTCTGCGAATGAAAAGGGTTTAAAAGTACAGGTTAGTGGACCCCAAAAAAAAGGGAGGTGTTGCGGTAGGAGTACATGAAACATGGATCATTATCTAATGGCCCGGTGCTCAATCAATGAGCAGCCAAACATGGATCCTTATCTAGTTCTACCAGTACTAGCATCCACAGTAGAATGCCGGTCCAGTCCACCAGCTGTGTCTACAAACAGGCAGCACTAAAGAAAGAAAAAACAAGGAAACAAGAGCATGGCAACTTGGCAAGCAAATAATGATGTATTCTGGCGACATTAGATGCAATCAGCAAATATTTTTACGATCTTTTAATTCAGTGGCACCACCTAAGCCTTAGACTTGCAAGGGAGTTCAAACAAGGTAGGAGGAGGATGGCAGCTCAACTGCTGTATATGTAAAACATTGGGCAGATACACTGCCAATCAATGGGAACCGATTGCAGGTCAACAGTATATAGATGTAGATCTTAGGATCTTGGCCTCCCTCCCTTCCCCCCATTTACATATACATATATGAAAGAAAGAAGAGCTAGCTGACCTCAAGTGACAGGAACAATAATGCATAGAGGGAAGGGAGGGAGGAAGTTGTAGGTACGACGTACCTCAGAGTTGATGAGTTGGCAATGGTCCGAATCGCGGTTGAATAGATAAACACGCTTGTAGTCGACGCAGTCTCTGGCAAAGACAGCACCATGGACTTGGATTGGGAAGCCAATATCGGAGCAGGCTATCTTCACCGACAGGATGTTTATCGCCGCACGATCAACCGCAACTATCATCTTGTCCACGGGCCTGTCAGTAAATCTCATTGGACCAGCTGGCGCTGCAGGTCAGAGTGGAACCAATATAAGCAACAAATCACACAGAGATAGATCGAGCAGCTTAATAAAAGCAAGCAAGCTAGCTAGCTAGATGTGCTGTTGTGGATTAGTTGATTGGATGATTTTTTATCACGGACGGATGAATAAGGTGCATGCAGCAGTAGGCAGGGATGAATATATAGGAAGAATTGATTGATTGGCCGAGGAGGAGGAGGAGGGGGAGGACTTACACTCCTCGCTGTGGTCGAAAGTGGCGAGGTCGACGATGACGTAGGAGACACTGTTGTAGTACATGCCCCGCTGCTTGGGATCGAAGTCGATGATTCGCGCCATGCCTTGGAGCTCCCGGAAGCGGTGGATGTTCCCCTGGTACAAGAGGCGATGCGCCTCCTGCAGCTTCTCCTGCCTCAGCCTCTCCACCTCCGCCGCGGTCGGACTCGCTCATGGCTGAGAGATCCCGATCCATCTTCTGGGAGGCGAGGCGCATCAGCTCCTGCAGCAAGGCCCGTCGACGCGCCTCGGCAAGGAGCCAGAAAATCCTCCCATTCATCGGAGGAGGAGAACTCATCTATGGCGAGATACAAGTCTCTGGACACAGAATTGATTTGCTGCGACAGCAAGTCCATGCGCTTCTCCAGCTCCCGCGACTCTTGCAGCGTAGGCCGCCTCCCCGTCGTTGCCGCCTCCGCCAGCCATGGAAGCGCCTCCGCCGATATCTCCGACTCGCTCATGCCTGGCGAGGACAGTCCCAGAGACATCTTGCAGGAGGCGAGGCGCATCCACTCCTGCGATAAGGACTTTAGATGCTCATCGAAGAGGCCAATTTCAACTCCTGCTAATTGATCGTCAAGATGTGGGGCGGCAAGCCTAGGATGCGGCTCTGCCCTCCGCAATCTTGCGCCTCAGAGAGGACAACCGCTCCTCCAACTCCTGCACATCTGGTGGCCCCGAACGCAACCTCTTTGCCATCAGCCCCTCCTCCTCCATGACCGATCGATGAACAGCGAGCCGACGGCCACGCAGACCAAGGGAACCGGGAAGGGGAGATTGGGAGAAAAGCAGATCTAGGGTTTCTCTGTTTTGGTGGAGACCGGAGAGGAGACCGTTGGGCGGCGGCTTCGGAAAAAAGTCTACGTAATCCCTGAAGCATGAAGTACAGATGGTTGGGCATACAGCATCCTAAACTATAAAACCAGTTATCGTGCAACCTTAAATTTTATAAAACCGGACAAATAACCCCTTAGGCGGTTTTGGAAGCCGGTTTTGCATACGTGGCAGTGGGGCCCACAAGTTACCGACGCCACGTCAGCCTATGCCCCCGACTGCCCCACTGCCCGTGGCCGCGTCGCACACCGCACCACGAACCGCCGGCGAGGCTCGCCACCTCACCGCTCCGCCCTCCCTCGCACCAGGCAGTGTGCGCATCATGAGTGCCTTGTTTCTCTCCCCGTTTCCCCAACTTCTCGAAGCTCACCGGCGACAGTGGACCCCCGCCCACGCAGCACCCTCGACCGCCGATGACCTCGCCGTGGCGGGCCACTCCCCGGCACTATCCCGTGCCTCGGGTCCTTCTCCGCCGCGCTCGACATCACCGGGGACACGTCACGGGACCGCTCCCCGTCCTCCTCTCCGCCGGGATTGACGAATCCACGATACCGTCGCCGTGCGGAGCTCGCCGCCGCCGTCACGCGCGCCACCACCTCCACAGCGCCGCCCGCCGCCGCCCCCAATCCCCTCCCTATGCTAGCCGCCGTAGCCAATCCCCTCCCTACGCCGGCCGCCACATCCCTCAATCCTCTCCCTTTGACGACTGCGTCGCTGCCACTGGAGCTCCGCTCGCTCCAGCACCCGCGGCGGCCACGCCCGCGGGCCGGCGGCGCCCAGCAACGGCGCTCGCCCGGCCGATGACGCCCGCGGCCTCCATCGGAGCTTCTACGCCGACCGTCGCAGCCCTCAATCCCCTCTCTCCGACGACTGCGCCGCTGCCACGGGAGCTCCGCCCGCTCCAGCACCCACGACGGCCGCGCCCGTGGGCCGGCGGCGCCCAGCAACGCCGCCCGGCCGGCCGACAACGCCCGCGGCCTCCATCGGAGCTCGAACGCCGCGGGCAGCAAGGGTGAGGAAGGTGAAGGAGGGCTGAGGAGGAGATGGAAAAGGAGGCGGTGGCGGTGAAGACAGAGCGGGAGCATGAGCGAAGGTGCTAGAGCTCGGAAGGGAGAAGAAAGAGAGAGAGGAGAAATGTTACTTCTGAGGCTGACAGGCGGGCCCCACTGCCACGTGTGCAAAACCGGCTTCCAAAACCGCTTCAAGGGGATATTTGTCCGGTTTTGTAAAGTTTAGGGTGCACGATAACCGGTTTTGTAGTTCAGAGTGTTATGTGTCCGACCATCGATACTTCAGGGGGTTATATAGACTTTTTCCTTTTAGATTCCGGCGAAGCGAGAGAAGACGTGTGGGGAGAGGAACGAGCCATCGTAGGCCTAGGCAGCCAACACATATACCTAGACTAGGTGAATGCTCGTGCGTTGCTACGAAAGTTAAATATTTTTATACACAGCAAATTGGCAAAAATTAAAATGATTTAGCTAATAAAGTGTGCAAATTCACAATTATACACAGTTACTGAGTTATTATCAAGGTGTTGGTTCGATAATCAAATCACCAAGTATTTGATTCTTCATATTTAGCTCTTTGTAAGGAAGACTTCTAGCAGTAGAAAATTATCTAACACGGGGTAGCAATTAAGAAAGCGCATTGATCTTCCAATCCCTTGAAAGGGGCAAGGCAACCCTAGGATCAAGTATATGGTTGTGAAAATCTAAAAAACATCCACATGTGGTGCTCAATTACAACGACACATACATCCTTCAAGAAATTAACTTGAGGCTGTTGTCTTCTTCAGACGGAGCAGCTTCCAAATAAAATTGTAAGAACATTGAAATTCAAGTGTTTTTAGATGAAAACTTCAATTCTTTTTTGGTCACTCAAAACAAATAGCTTCACATAGTCATCCTTAGCTAAAAGGTCAAAATATCCTTAGCTTTTCCTATTTTTTGAAAGGTCATAGACATTCAAAAATACAATTGTTTTTTCACTATATTGTTTACGGCACCTATATCAGGTCTATCACAGTTCAACCGTACTTGCATTCAGCAAGAGATGAAAGTACCACATTTTAGTGGAAAAAATACTGATTTTTAAAATAGCAAGAGCATCAGGGAGCCTGCCTCTTTGTTAATTACAGTAGCTGCTAAACATATTATTCAACAAAAATATATCTCCATTTGGACTACATATATATGAGATTTATCTGTGTAAATCTGAACTTCATCTTTTGATTCCTTCCATCACAGCAACATTTTCATTTTGGTGATGTCCAGGGACCGCAAACAATCGCCAACAATCAATTGGCTACAGTGCAATGTCTTCTTGTCGAGTAATCAAGATTCAAGACTCCCCAAATCACATATTGGTGGACCAAAGATTCAAAAGGTACTGCACATTGGTATATCTACTACAAAACCATGAGCATATATATCTGTTCAAAAAATAAAATTGACAGAACTTACAGAAATGCGCAGTTGATTCAGACCATTTGCTTCAATCATGGCACTATGGTGGATGCTCTCATTCAGATTACAGTATTGATTAATAATTTAATTGCTGAGAATCAGTCAACTGAAGCTAGCATTTGCCTCTTTAAACTCGTTTTTTACCACATTTTTCATTTGGCTCTTCTTTTTTCTTTCAGGCTGGGAAGAGGTTGATCCTGAAATTTTGCATCAGAGACTCCATATCGTGAAACAGATAGATTCCTGGTTAAAGCAGCCACAAACTCACATCCCACCTGATACATCTCTACTATGTATGGTTTCAAATATTGCACTACATTAATTTTCTTCAGTACATAAGTAAGTTCTATATACGTGGGAGTTTTGCGGGCTTCCGGAGGCACTTGCAGCCGCGTCCCACTGTGAGCCTTCTCGGTTCGGTGCACACAATTCCCAAGAACAACAGCAAGCGGCGTAGCGAGAACACTACAGTCAACCGGCCCAAAACAGAGAAAAACGAAAAAAAGACAAATGGACCGTCAATTATAATATCCAGCCCGTTTATTAAATACATTTGGCCCAATTAACAGCACACCTCCACAAGGGGCGCGGCGTCAGCGCGCCAGCCTTCCTAGTAAGTTATGACACCCACATGCTTTCCTTTCCTGTATGGGATGCACTACCATTTCTTCCAACTACCATGTCTGAGCCTATGCTTAGGCATCTCCTAATTGAATGCGGCAGCCATTTTTTACTCAAATCATCCACTTCTTGCTAACTGATCTACAGCCAAGCTGAGCTGAACTAACAGTCCAGGGCTCAGCCTGTAGCTACATTTCTTCACTTGTCATATAATTTTAATCATACTTAGTACTATCCTAACATGCAGATAACATCATGATATTTTGTTATTTCCAGGTTTCGAAGTATGCTAGTAGAAATTTTCTTGTACAATTTTATTTAGTGTGTAAAAGCTAACAATTATCCAGCAACACAGTTATATTTCAGTGTAACCTTGCAGTTTTTTAATCTCTACTATAAGAACAATTTAAAATATTATTCAACAAAGCATTATCAATGGCCGCCATGTTTGAGCGTAAGCTTGTAGAAACCTGAATCTGGGAGTAAGAAGTACAAATGTTGATGGTGTCACGGGTTTCATTTCTAGATTTATGATGTACTATGCTACTTTGGTCAATCAACAATTTAAGTATTTTTCGACAAAGCATCAGATATGGCTGGCAGGTTTCAGCGTAAGCTTGCTCTGAATTTAGCAATAGACTGAACTGAATTTTACTAAAGTGAAATTAACCTACATTGTACTTATGTGACAGTAGCCAAACCTGTCTTTACTCAGGTCACTATTATCAGTGTGGTTTGTTAAATGTACTGAATTTAGGATTAAGAGATGAAAAATCTTGAACTTGTCGTATAATATATCATACTAAGTACTATGGTAGCATGCAGATAACAGCATGACATCGTGTCATTTTCAGCGCTTCTCAACTATTTAACAGAGAACATATGCTCATCATATGTAGGTACTCCCAACAATCCACCATTCAGTCAAGGCAGACAACAATGCAACAGTTTCTTAATAGCATTCGCCTACGCATGAATGGGAACTGATGTAAAAGACACTGAAATCCTGAAGCTACTGCTAAACATGGGATGGATCGTGCACGGGTCCTCAGCAACTGGGACAAGACGCAGGAAGACAGCAGGAATGGTGACTAAAAATTACCTTGAATGATTAAGAAAATTCCTTGATAGCTTAGGCACCTCCTGTATACTCCAAACATCACCAGCGTTCGTCTGCAGCATTCTTGTTGTGATCGCGCACTGAGTTCAAGAAGCAGAGGGTCAGGGAACCATCATATGAACTAAAACATCTGTAGTAAGTAGAACAAACATTCAGCTAATCATTTTCCTAATTAGCAGGCAGGTTTAACTCTATTGCAAGTACGCTTTTATAGTTCTATTGAATGGTTCAGTAAAAAAAGAACCTGAAAAGACTATGGGTGTTCTGGTTTTCACCTGGCTCTAGTGCACGGTCTGGCAACAGCGTTCAGGCGGCGATTGGATGATGACTGCAGGCCATGAGCAAGAATTTGTTTACATCCCAACATAAATAGTAATCAGAGTGCTCTGATTACTTGAACCTATAGTGTGTTTACATCCCAACACAAATAACAGGGCTGTTAGCATGAGTTTGTTGGCATCCATGCATTTAGTTTATAGAAGCTGCGAAAGTGCTGATGGTCTGGTGATTCCAATAAAAAAAGATGATATTCTTGTCACTTGAATATGGGCAAACCTGACAATTTTTTAATTCTAATCAGCAGACTTGTAGGGTGGTAACTCATATTATAAGGGAACAACCTAAAGAAAAACCAATCGCTCTCAGATTCATCTGCACATATATAGCCACTGATATTTATTATTCAAAATAGCACTCTGCAATTTAAATCGTTCTCAAACATTTGACTCACGATGCAAATGACATCAGTAGAGGTGTGAGGGTGAAGCTAAGCATGCGCTTACCGGTCGACGGCAATGAGCAAGGAAGTGACTGGGCGGGCAACACCATCTTTCAGCGAGGATGGGCAGGCAGCGGCAAATCCAGCAATCCACGGGGAGGCGCAATTCCTACCGCGAGATCCTGAAATTTTGATCACAGTAAGGTCACAACTTTGATCTTGATTTGATCACACATCCTTGACTTTTTTTGATCAGCTGTTCACCTCTCTCGCAGGTAGCTCGCGTTGCCAAATTAGATGGACGCATCGACACGCAGCACGCGGACGCCAGGCACCATTTGCACCACGGCATACTCAGCCGTGCGATGAAGGGATGAACACCACCATCATGAAGATGGTGACGGCGATGACGAGCCCGATTTCGACGCCGCCGAAGATGATGCTTGAGCTGATACAGATTTCTCGTCGCTGCCGGAGAGTGTGTTGTCAAGGCACTTGGAGCTGGCGTGCTGTGAGGCCTAGATATCCTCGCCTGCGTCTTGGACTCCGATTCGCCAGGCGCCGCTCACATCCGCCCGCCTCCTCTTCCAACTCCGGCTGCTCGCCTCGACCCCCTCCGCGACACCGGAGTAGGAGATTTGGCATCTGGCCCCTGCATAATCTCCCTCGTCCGCGGCCCCAACGCCGTCTCCCCCTCCACTGCTGCCCCAGAGCCACCTCGTCCTCCAGCTCTAGATCCGCTGCAGCCCGGGGGATGTGACCTCCTTGTCGTCCTCAAGCCCAGCCTCTGTGTGGCGGCGCGGGGGCGAGCGGCAGCACGGGGCAGTCGGGGGCGGCGCGGGCGAGTCAGGGGCGTGTCGGTGCTCGTCGGCCGCGGCGGCCCTTGTCGGCGGCGCGGGAAAAGCCGGGGGGGCGGGGGATGGGGGTTGGCGAACAACGCAGTCGTCTGGGGTCTGGAATGGGTGGAACGGACTTTCCTGGGAAATGCGGGCGACGTGCGGAGGATCCGGTTATGGCGGGGGGTGCGGGATAGTGGCTAATTTATATATAAATGTAGGGGATTATTTGAATCCATCTTTCGTAAATGCATGGTTGGTAATTGAAAATAATTTATTTATAAAATATTGTAACTGCATGCATGAGGAGCTGATTACGATTATCCCTATCCCTTTTCTTCTGCATTTTTAACGCTCAGTTGCATGCTATTAGGATGGAGGGAAGATGGCTGCTTTTGGTTTGGGTATACATACAGTGCCTGTTTTGATGGATGTTTATCAGAGCTCCATTGCAGTCTTACTCTTGCAGAGATCTTCTAATCGTGAATGTTTTTAAGATCATCTTTTTGCTTTTCGGCCTCTGGCCTCTGTTGGGCGAGGCCCATTGGGAGGTTGGTGATGTTTCGAACAGGTGTAGCAACTCAACTCTTCCTGTAGAGCAGGTCCCAGAACCCATTCTCCACTGCTTGAATGACAGACAGAAGGTGCATATTCTAATGTTCTGAATTGAAAATTACTGAGTTTTCCAATACTTGTCACTGAATGGAACAGGTTTATATACAATAATTAGTATATAATACTGTATATAAATCTGCAGAGACATACACGACCGATTGACCTACTACTAGTATCGATCAAACGGAGCATGGGCTGAAACAACAAACAGCATGCCAAAATGCCCACACAGAACAAAAGTAAGCCGACAACCAAACCAGACATCACATAACGACTGTCAACCTTTGACAAAGGTTCAACATAATAATAAGACGGCATGATAGTTACACAGCAAGGTCTCACACGACTTAATGTTAATCTCCACATCACTTGATCAGTTGATCATACGGTTACACACCAAAACAAACAAGCTACACACGTCCACCACCGCCGTGCTCAACAACCAACAGACAAACTGGTCCAAATTAAAGCTTCTCCCGTCATGGGCATATGTCGATCATGGACCAAACAACCTTCACGCACAAGGTAGTAGCATCATCGAAAGTGATGAGTACAGACTCGTCTCTACCTCTGCAGCGCGGAGTAAATTCAACATCTCTACAAGCACCAGCATCGTTCTTTGCGAGAATTATCAGCTTGTCCTCGACACAGACAGATACAGAAGTGCGCAACAGTTGAATCACACCATGGCAACTGCCACCAGCTACTTTGCTGCTGTCATACAGCAAGATCCTCCTGCTGCTGGTGGTGGTGTGGGCATCCATTGATCCATAGAACTCCCCCTGTATAACTTCAACCGCGATACTCGCCTCCAGCGCACGAAGGATGACGTCATACGTCACATCCACAGTGCTGAGCCTGGTACCAAGAGAGAGTCTTTCAGCCTCACCTTTGTCCCAAATCTCGGCATCTGTGCCCGGGATCCATACGATTCCTTTGCTGAATTGTCTGCAGTGCCCTTGACCATCCTTGACCCACAGATCAGTCTCAAAAAAATCTGGACTGTAGGTCAATGTAAGTGCTCGTTTTGGGCCGGTCAAGATCAATGCTTCTTTCTGCGCGTGAAAAGGGTTCAAGTGGCAGGTTAGTGGCATATATATTTTTCGCGAAAAAAGGAGGTGCTTTAGATCAATGCTGTGATAGGAGGGTTTCAGCCAGGCAGGCAGCACGCACACAGGCTGCTTATATATTAGATGATGCGGCGGCTTGTCATTAACGGTCCGGTGCTGAATCAATCAGCAGCCCTGCGTTGATCACATGGTATCTAGTTCTACCAGTGCTAAGCATCCACTACACTCATACAGAGTTGTGTCTACAAACAGGCGGCACTAGGAAAGAAAAACAACAGAAAAAAGCACATGGGTGGGCAAATAAATAGTGATTGATTTTAGGCATGTGCATTTTAGCAACACTGGATGCAATCGCCAGATATTCTATGGATGTTTGATTTAGTGGTGTCGCCTAAACCTTAGACCACTTGCATCTTTACTAGTGACTATGTAGCTAGTTCAAAATAGGAGTGAGGATGGGAGCAGAACCAGCTGAAGTGCAAATACAAGGGAGGAGGTTTAGCAAGAGGTTAATGAAGGATGTTCGACTTACTACGGAAGAAAAAAACAAGAGAATGGCAATGAAGAGGAATCTGGAAGGTAATGACTATACAACCTCTAATTCTTTTTCAGCTTTACATGCTGAGGATGTTGCTGCTTTAGCTGTTAAGATGGGTGTAGTAGTGAATGAGAACACTTTTGCATCGATTGATCTGATGAAAAATCTAGAAAATGCTAGAAATCTGCTTGCTAGAAAGCAAAAAGAAATTGATAATAAAGAAAAAAGTGATAAGATACAATCTGAGGAATGGGACCAAGATGATACATCTAAAGCAGATGATTTCATCGTGGTTGAATCCAGGAAAAAAGTAATGGCTCGAAAAAAAAGATACAATTCTGGTCAGGGGGCAAGTAAAAAACATGGGGGACAGGAAAGTCTTGTTTTGATAAGAAAAAAAAAAAGGTAACAAAGGGAAAGTCCCTGTTACATTACATGCAGTTTTCCGGGAGAATAAAAAGGATAAAAAATGCAGGGCCTAATTTCGAACTGCACAGGCCTCCGAAAAAGGAGTGTTTACTTAATAGATCTAAGCTTGGCCCATCAATTCCATTTTATACAACTTCAGGAAAACAATGGTGGAGTGCCCAGACTCACTTTTCAGATCATCACGCTTGTGCTTTTGATGGATTATTGGGCAGGTCAAGATGATGATAAAGGCGGCAGCAGAAGTATAGATGATCAAGCAGCTACCCCGCGACGGTGATGCATAAGAGCGTGTGGGCTTCTGAACGTGGGGAAAAATATGGGATGATGAAGACTTTGTAAATACTTTCGTTTAGACTTGTAGTAGTTTTGCTTGTGAGTGTCGTATAGGTTGTGGTATGATGTTCCAGACTGTATGTGGGATGTGCATTGCGCTCCCCCCTCCCCCTGTCATCTTTCCTCACTTCCTCCTCTTTTCTGTTCTATCCTTTCCTGCTCTCTCTCTCTCTCTCTCTCTCTCTCTCTACCCTGCTATTAGCAAATCTGAGGTGTGTGTGTGTGTGTGTGTGTGTGTGTGTGTGTAATATAGGATGTAACAGAACCAATAAGCAACAACAAATTGATATACGCAGTGGCATTAGCTGACTGACGACCAAGACAGACGATTTACACTCTTCCATGTGGTCGAAGGTGGCGAGGTCGATCAAGGTGAAGACTGCTGTTGTAGTAGACGCCGCCCATCTTGGCGTCGAAGTCGATGATGCGCGCGCGGGCCTCCTGCTCGCCGGCGCCGCGCTGGTCGCCCTCGTCCCGAAGCCGCTGCGCCTCGCGCAGCTTCTCCGCCTCCGCCGCACGGAGGGGCTCGTCCGCCATGCCTAAGAAATCAATACCCTTCTTCAAGGAGGAGAGGCGCAACACCTCCAGCCACAGGGGCCGTCGACGCGCCTTGGCGAGCCGTAGGAACTCTGCCTTGACCTTGGAATCGCAAGCGTCGTCTTCTTCCTCCTCATCGTCATCATCCTCCTCCTCCTCCCACTCCTCGCCTCCTAATTGGGCGAAACGCTCGTCTCCGGCTACGGCCTGGACTTGCTTCATCCGAGGGTCCCTGCGCCGCTCGAACTCCTGCGTCTCTTGCCACGTAAACTGTCTCCCCGATGACTCCGCCTCCACCAGCCATGGCAGCGCCTCCGCCGATCGCTCCGACTCGCTCGTGCCTGACGACAATACCAGATGAAACTTGCGAGAGGCGAGGCGCATCCACTCCTGCAAACACGACTGCTGCTGCTCCTCCACGGTGGTGCTGATGCGGATCGGCGAGGGCAACGATGATCCTCCGTCGGCAACGCGAAAAGCCTCCCGCCTGTGCCTCGATGAGACCCCAATTTGGAGCCTCATACAGGCCAACTCTTCCCGCAAGCAGGCCAACTCCCGCTGCACGTCTGGCTCCACCATGACCGATGGGAGGGAACTCAGAAGGGCGGACCGATGGGTACTCGGAAGGAGAGATTGAGAGGAAGGCCGACCTAGGGTTTCATATATATTTGTTCTATTCTTCATGGGGATTCTTTATTTCGTTTCCTTTTCGTTCCTTTTTTGGGGACTCCTTTTGCAAAAAAGACAAACCACCACCAGGCCCCTCCTTCCCTGTATGGCTGTATGTCGTATTTGAAGTGTAGAAATGTATGGGCAAACAATTAGTCCACTTTGTCAGGGGAATGTACTGGTGTTGGTCAATATAATACTAAAAGTGTGGCAAGATTAATTAAATATATACTTATCTTGTTATACTCCATACGTATTTAAATATAAGTCATGGTTGATTTTTTCACAACTACAATCATTTGTCTTATTCAAAAAAAAATTGTGTTAACATATAAAAAATAAATGATGCTCAAACTTTCTACAATAATAAAGCAAATCGCAATTAAATAAATAATAATTTATAAATTGCTTTGAATAAGATTGAATGATCAAAATTTTAGAAAAAAAAAATCAACCGCGGTATATATTACGGAGGGAGTAACACACTTGAGGGGTCCTGGGCGAGCTTTCCCCAGCTTGGGATCAAATACCTGTGCGTTGCAACGGGAGAAAGAAATCCTTAAGCACCTCTAGATCAATATATATGAGAAATAAATTATATATCCTATTGTTTCGAATTTTCCCTTACATGTGATCGAAATTTAGGTGGTGTCAGTTTGGTAAGAAATATTATTTTTGCTTTCCGGCAATATATAGAACATCGAAAACGGAGTCCATATACGACATGGGTATTCGTTTTCACGTAGCTTGCTCCTGCCATCTAAATCGGGTTTCCGAATAAATTGTAGGCCATATTGTCTTGACGATTTCTGTTAATTGCAAGCGAATTTTAGAGTGATGTCAATTGGGTTGGAAAAGCTGTTATTTTAGCTTTCTATCGATATATAGAACGTCAAAAACGAAGTCCGTATGCGATCTGGGCGTCCGTTCGCGTGGGCTGCTCTTGCACTCCAGACTCACGAATTAATTCCACATCATATTGTTTCAAAGATTTCTGTTGACTGAGACCGAATTTTAAAGTGGTTTCAGAGTTGGAAAGGTTATTATTTTAGCTTTCCATCGGTATATAGAATATTGAAAACGGAGTCCGTATACGACTTGGCGTCCGTTTTCGCTTGGGTTCTGCAGTCCGAATCTGGTTCGTATATTGTAGCTGTGATTCGGATTATCGGATACATGACGGGGAGGGGCTGACCAGCCGGGTTCACCTGCCACGATGGACCGTGAAACCTTATTTGTTTTAATATTAGGTATATATAGAAAACTAGAATTAAGCCAAATGCCTTTTTTAGGTGGGTCACTTAATACGCTTGGGTGTACTCTTAGGTGGGTATGTGCGCATGCCTTCTTGGCTTCTTTTTAGGTGATGAATTTCCGCATGAATACAATTCGAGTATGAGCATGTAGTACTACGTTAGATTTTTACCATTTATATTTGTGTTTCAATATGCGGATACACTCATGCACTGTTTCAATATGTATTAGGTACATTAATTTTCGTAAATCATTCAGTGCAGTGTAGCCATGCATTTCACTGGTGCAGGCGATGCATGCATGGCATCGTCGTCGTTGCATGCCCTGGATCTTTCTCTCGCTAGCTCGATCGAGCGACGACCACCGGTGCCGTGCCGGTGGGCGGTGGCCGGCCAGGCGGCCGCTCGGGCGAGCTTCGCACGGCCGGCCGGAGAATTAAAGGTCTCAGACCAAGGTTATCAGAAAAGAAAAATAGATATGGACGTAAAAAACACTATTTATACATTGTATATAAAATAGAACAATACTGTTTACGCACTGTAGACAGTACAGATGCATATCCTAATGACTTTAGCCTCAGAAAGAGGAGGCCTAAGCGTGCATACGTACATATATCCCGTGATCAGCTAGCACGCGGCTGTACCGGGCCGTGACACAACAGTTTGCTTGGTTCCTCAGCCGGTCCACATTCCACTACCACGTCCGACCAGCTAGGACCTCGGAACCTGCTCCAACTCCAACACGTACGTACGTGTCCGATCGACCCTTCTCTGCACCAGTGAAATGCATGGCTACACTACCGCCCGTTCGTTTGAGCTATTTTCAATTTCTTTACAACTATAAAACAGTATTTTTTCTCTCAATCATTCAGTCAAAATAATATTTTCACCTAAAAACAGCTGCAGCTGCTATGGAGCAAACGGAGCCTGCACTCCAACGCGCGATGGCTATCAATTATAAGCTCTACGATTACGATGTCAAGTGCCGGCGGCGGGGGTCGCGTCGCCGGCGGACGTACGTCCAGGCATGCACACGCGGCGCGCACCTGCATGCAGGGCCTCCATCGTCTATATATATATATATATATATATATATATATATATATATCCGCCTTCGATCTTCCCGTTGCGTTCCCGGCCATCGATCTTCACGGCCGCCGGTCGGTCGTCATCGCTTAGAGATCATGCATGCATCGCGCGCGCGGCCGGCGAGCTTCACCTCCAAGACTATGTGTGTGTATAGGAAGAGTTATTTACAACCTGTGTTTGTCATAGCTTTACAACCTGCTTTCCATTTTTAATATCCTTTGTGCACATCTTATATTATTTCCTGAATCTGGTAATATTTTCTGCTCATACAAGCTAGGATTTGTGTTCATTTCTTGTTTGTTTGTGTGCTATCTAATGGCACTTCTTACTGCCAGGTGCTCTTTTTTTTGTGGTATGGACTCCTTTTCTACACTTTCTAATATTTGTGAGTGATCCCACTTCTTTAGGGGTACAATGAACTCAAATTTGTCTGAGGAAAAAGGAGCTTAAATCACAAATGCTACCCTGTCTGTGCAAAAAAAAAAACATTTGATTGACAATAAATGGCCATTGATAACTACTCACCACATTTTTAATATTCCATATCTCTTGTCTGATGACTTCTTGATATCTGATATCGTATTTTAGAATAAATTCAACTTCTTGTACTTGATGCACATATTACCACTTGGTGTTTGCTGCCAAAAAACCGCCTAGGTTCTTACATTGCTCGACTTATGTAAATTTATGTTCTAACAGCTCAAACTTTGTGTTCTAGGGAAACCTGGTCCCTTATACTTTTCTCCATGTAGTGTAATTGTAGTGCTAACTGCTAAGAAATAGCCTTTTGCGATCTGACCTGACATGCTATTGTGTATGACATGTGAATCAAATCTTTCTGACCATAGTGTAGTTATTTTATAGTTCTAACAAGATCAATACGAATTTCATTGATTTTTTGGATTTCATGTCGGTACGCAGGGGAATGAGGTTATTTCAATGATTTTATCTGCTCTCAGGTTATTTTGGTCACAAGTTATTTCAATGATATTTTTGGATTTCACATCGGTATGCCGCAAATTGGTCTTGATTATGCAACAAGCTGATAAGGACAAGCTATCGTTTTGAGGTACTTCTCTTGTTAGGCCTTACATCTTGATCTTGAAGGCAGGAACATTTATCTTATTCAGTTCTTATATTTTGGATTTGTGATTTCAAACTAGAAATGCTGATCTTTATTTCAGATTTGCGATGTCTCCTTTCACCTGTCACTCGATTTGTACAAATCTAATCCATTCATCCATGGTTTTTATGACTTGATGTAGCCATGAATCATCTGTTTTGTTGATGTCGATCACTCATCTCTTTGTGCTAGTATTTCTTCAGAGGATAACACTAAGGTGGCGTTTGGTAGTTCTTCCCTTCTCTATCTATCTGCACTCACTCGCTTCTCCGTTGGTAACTTTTACCTCACGTTTTTTGGAGAATGTAGTTCGTGACAACCCCTACATATAATTGTTCTTGTTGATGCATTAGCTATCTGATCCGGCCTTAAATCAAGGAAATACTATATTTTTCCTGCACCAGCTTATAGTGATGATAGGTTAGCGTGTAATCTCTGCTTCTTTTGTAGTATACCCTCTCATTCATTCAAAAAAAAAAACTTAAGTTAACTCAGCCTAGAAACTTAATCTAAGATGTGAATCTATTCTGAAATGAATAGAACATAGCTCAGCTTCCATCATTATGTTGTATCAACTACGCACTAATGCCTATAATAAATATGATTGCAAGGAACTGCTTACTGTTTATGCCTTATTATAATGCATGCATGCTTTTATGTGTTTATTGATGTTTATATAACTGTCATTTTAATTTCGAAACCCAGATTTGTTACGCTTTTAATTGTTATTCTAAACTCGTGAACTTTTTAATTCCACCACTTGTAGGCTGAATCTTGTCCTTCCAAAACTCATAAATGTTATTTCACAAATATTTAAATTGTTATTTTTGGTTCACATGAGAAACTTCTAGCAACTGGTCTTGAATTCTTGGTAACCACATATAATAATTTGCGACCAAGAAACTGGGTCAATAGCTTTTTATGATGCATATTATCTATTTCATAAATATGTGAAGTGGTTTTTTATAAAGTTCACAAGTGAAATCATTAGAGACCAGAATTGAAGTCCCTATGTTAACACATCATTATTCTGCATCTACTAATGGCTAGCTCTTTTGCAGCTTGCAAAAATTAATATGGTTACCTGCATTGGGAAGACATCAGGCCACATGTTGACTGTTGCGAGATAAATTGCAAGTACAGAATTTAGGCAGGGTTCGTTTTATAGGTATATCGCAACACAAGCGTCTTTTGATCCCCTGAGAACTGTACATCTTGTTGCGTTGGTCTTAAAAAAATGGTGCCATAGTAGATTGGCTAGCATTGCCCAGTTCTTGTTATTATTATATTATATTATTTTCCTGGTAGCGTTACTATGTTCTTTTAATCTTTTGGCAGTACCATCTGTTTTTAGAATGTATTTGCGTGACTTGTCCGTATGAAAAGAGAAATTCAGCGAGAGAGGGGCCAGAAACATACCGTGTTTGACATGCCAATATATGCTCGCATGTTCATGTATTCATTCTTGCATTTCAATTGTGACCTGATTCTACTTACTCTTACTTCTACCATTACACCTCAAACGTAATAACACAAGGTTTTTTGTATTTCCATGTGAACAAATAAAATTTAATTGTATGTAACTTAGCATCAATTAAGTGTCCTCTCCATAACTAACAACATGTATGATTAGCACTCTCTCCCTCTCCCTTTGAAGAATTGTTACTATTTCAAGATAAGATAAGATCCATTGTTAAAGATGTCATTTTTTACAAGGACTAATATTCACAGCATGTTGTTGCACCTATGCTCGTTGGCCCCAGCTGACCAGCTATTGGGTCACAAGAGAGCTGCTGGATGGCACGGCCTGGTTGGCATTTTCAGGTGGCTAAAACAAGAGCCAAGTTAGCATTTTAGTATTTATACAATATCTAAATTTAGTAGCTCATTTTTCCAGGGCGTACCTAACAGGCATAATCAACTATAGCTTATAACTGCTAATATCCCAGAAGAATTCGTAGCATGCTGCAAACCATAATAGAGAGTTGAGGATATAGTACGGTGCTTGGGAATTGGCGGATCCAGTAAAACAGAGTACACGACAGAGTTGGTAGAATCTGATTGCACTTTGTCATTTCATCAACCTGTTTTACATTATGGTAGAAATGTGATATACGAGAGAATCAGCAACATCAATGTTTTAGCCAATCAACCATCACTTGTGCAGGTTCAAGTCAGCCCAATCAAATTCTGGAAGAGAAAAAGACATTATTAGGAAATAGTAGATTGTTTGTTAGTTACAAAAATGACAGCTTAAACATTATATCCTCAGCTGACAAGATAATTATTTTATAACAGTCTCTTGACAAGATATATTATCCCATCTCTCAAGATAATGAGCCAGTTGAAAATTTAGAGCACTGACTGTATTCTCTTTCCGCTAAATATAATCAATATACATGCCATCCATGACAAAGACTACTTTTTATGTATATAAATCTACAACTATACTCTTGCATATTAGTACATAAAAAATGCATGGCATCCAATGAATTTCAAATAATCCTCTCTGTCAAGGGTCCTAGTAAATTCAGTATGCATGTTTGCACTGGCAATGATTTCATATCAACTGAAAGAAGAGAAGAAATGATCAAATGTGGTGTATATGGCTGCAATCACTACTGCTTTGAACCTAATTAATGTAATAGCAAACCTATTTTGTGTCTTTGTTTGCTCAGCTAACTGAAGGCGGCTTGTGTTCCTAATTTATAAACAATTGTAATAACCATAAACTAGAACAGAGGAAGGTTGATGATGCCTGACTTGAGTACTATCTTACTGATGTTTGTACTTGAAAACAATTCACAACCTGCACAAGTGTGGTAGTGCCTCGAGAGCAAGAAAGCTAGCTGCAGCGCCCTCTATTTAAAGGGTTGGTGCGGCTCGGCCTGAAGATAAAGATAATTTTCTACTCCAGTTTATATGTTTTATACTTTAGATTCTAGAGAGATATGGTGGTTAAGTATAAAGGCCGATGTTAACGATTGGCCATCATTCCGGTATGATATTTTGGTAAAATGAATTAAGCTCTATGCATCTTCATAATATTTAAAGGCAATTTCAGATGGTGCTCTGCTCTAGAGATGCAAGGAAGAAGAATAAAAGTCAATTTGCATGCAGGGTGAACAAAATTGCAGAGTAGGCCACTCAAATGATGATGTGTGGGACCACGAAAACTTAATTATTTATAAGACCAAAAATCGAGGATGGTGAAATATTTAGAAACCCAAATCAAGAATTCCATGCAAACTAAGATGAAACGAATTATTTTGGATCCAAGTATATATTAGTATGAAAAGAGTATATATGTATGGTCCCCAAATCGACGGGGAGGAGAGTAGTTGTATTGAAACAGCACCCTGAGAATAAAAGCGGCATGCTTGTTTGTCATGTATATGACTGGATTTTTAATAGTGACTAATCATTGCACGTCTTTCTTCTACTCCTACGATAATTGTCAAATTTCAGCTAGAATATACAAAGACAGGGCTATTATTCAAAGCAGCAAACTAACTAATACAGCATAGGGGAATATGACCGAAGTAGAAAACTGATACATCATCTACTGAATATCATGCATGTTGCTCATACCTTCCATGTGCAGCTCCCTGGTACAAATTTCTGCAGACATCGTTGTGCAACTCGTGACTCCGGGATGCAGCTGGCTGCCTTAGTGTCGTCTCCTCCCTACAGCAGCCTTCATGCTCTGTCGCACTGCAGCGCGTGGCCGTAGGTCGTAGCACGATGCTGCAGGTGTGGGATTGCTCTTATTATATATGGAGTCATAAAACATGAGCGACTGGCAGGTGAACGAACACATTTCGGGGAAGTTCACCTATCGCCCGAGAGCTCCTGTTGACCAAAGAGGCGAGCGGATCAGCAAAAAATCAAGGGTAATCAGGACCACATTGCGGGGCACCCCTGAGCCGAGCTCTTCTAGCTTCAAGATGCTCGTGCCTGGTTGCGCTAGAACCCTAGCAAGAAGGGGGAGGATAGGAAGATTTGGAGACGGGCAAGAGAAGGGAGAAGGGAGCTGGAGGACAGACGCACCATCTGGATCTACAGCCGTAGGCGCGGCGCGGGGGATGGTTCGTCGGTGACGGCGCCGTCGTCCTGGGCGCAACCGGGGTGCCCAGGGGAGAGGGCGACCCGCGCCGGTTGCCAAGTCGGGGTCGGGGGACGGCCGGGGGAATGGAGGATGGCAGGGCAGGGGGAGAGGGCTGCCGAGTCGGGGGCGCCTGGCGGCTCGGGGATTCGATTTTTTTTCTACCTCTACTCCTCGGTGACTTAGGTAGCGTTTGGATCCAAAGTGCAAAAGCCAAAAGAGAAAAAAATTTGCCATTTATCAAAAGTGGCAAAAGTTTTGTCATTAGGGGTGTTTAGATCCAAATGGCAAAAGTTTTGGCAAAAGCCCATTTAAATCCCATTTCTCCCTCTCCTATCCCCTTTCCCGCCACCTCGACAGAGGCCGGCGCTGGCGGCGGGGTCGGGCGGAGCCTCAGTGCGGCGGGGTCGAGTGGAGGCGGGTGCGGCGGGGAAAGGAGGGACAGCGACCGAGCGAGAGCGGAGGCGGAGGCGGGTGAGACGTGAATAGGGTTGGCCACTTTTTTCCCCTTCTATTTTGTTCTTTCCCTATTGCCAAAGGGTGTTTGAGTCCAAATGGCAAAAAAAAGGGCAAAATTTTTGCTATTTGCCCTTTTGCCAAAGGATCCAAACAGGGCCTTACGTCTGCTATGCAAATCGCCAACCATATGTGGTTAACCGCCGGTTCATCACGTGGAAACAAGTGCATGAGCAGCGAAGGAAGAAACACAAATGGCTCTCTATAATCCATATATATATATATATATATATATAGCCCCAGCTGAGCTGATAGAGCCGTTGCAAAAGAGCTGGGCTGACGCAGTGGAAACCGAATGGTACAGTCCATGCCTTTTCTCTAGACCGGACCATACAACTTGTATACTTTTCTAACGGTCACTGGCTTCTTGCGTCACTGTACTATAGTCCGGAGCTCGGTACACTTTGTAGAGACCGTACCACACGGTCCCTTAAACACTGAAAATCCTCCAAACTCCATAGCGTCGGGCTTCCTAGGACGTTCCATAGACGGTCCTACAGACCGTACTATAGGGTCATGATAACTGCCTCCTTTCCCAAACTTCTTAGCCTCGGGTTCCTTAGTACGTTCGATAGACGGTCACATAGACTGTTCTGTACGGTCTCGGGTTTCATGGTATGGTCCAAAGACGGTCTTCAAGACCGTCCTATACGGTCAGTGTGTTTCCATTTTCTTGTCCAAGAGTGTATGTTTGAGTATTTAGGTTCGTGGAATAGTACGGTTACACTAATCCGGACCTTCCTATCCACCAGATTTGCATGTAACTTTTCACATCGTTAACAAAACCATTTCAACCAAGTTTGTACACTATGTTTGCTTTCTCCGGACCGTACCATACGGTCCTTGCATTTTTCCTGGGTTTGATTTTTTGAATGAGAATTGCACCAATCTTTGATTGCTTTGAACCTTTGCTGAAATAGAGTCATTTGGGTTGTGTGTGCATCCAAAACTTGAAGTATCTCATGATCAAGCTTTTAACCGTTGAATTCACCCCTTCCTCTTAAGTGTCGGTCCTGAAGGTTGGACCGACGCTTAAGAGGGGGTAAATTAGGATTTTTAAAAACTAAGACTTTCTATTACTACAACTACTAAGCAAAACCTATACAATATAAAACTAGCTATGTGCACCAAAGTTTTGCTAAGTGTTGCTAATTATACCGTGACCAAGTCT
Source organism: Paspalum vaginatum (assembly GCA_030272315.1). Taxonomy (NCBI): domain Eukaryota; kingdom Viridiplantae; phylum Streptophyta; class Magnoliopsida; order Poales; family Poaceae; genus Paspalum; species Paspalum vaginatum. Next base: position 365,804 of record CM059020.1, on the reverse strand, counting down.
TGCAATCTAATTTCACCTAGAAACTAACCTATCAAGCTAGTCTAGAAAAGTAAGCACACAATTTCAAGAATGTAAATGCGGAAGTTAGAGAGATAGGTAGAGAATGCAAACTCCCGATGAACGATAGAGACACGGAGATTTTTTTCTGAGAAGGTTCAAGGAGGCCAATGTGCCTCTACCCCCTACTCCTCGTTTGCCCCCCCCCCTCTAGAGCTTTGCTCTCGCGTGGTCCTTAAAGGAATATGGTCCTCATCCACGCAAAGATGGAGGATGGCAAAGTGATCTCCGCGGAGGTCAAGCAACCACGGTGGGGTCTAAGAAGTCTACGACTATGATGTTGATGCGGGCACGTCCTATATTTTCTTCATCCGCTTACTTCATTTCTATATTTTCTGATGTAGACAATTATGTCCAACTAGACCCGTTTGTTGTTGTGTGGTTGCGGATCATTGTTTGCTTGCTACAAATCGGGCAGGACCGATAACTAAGCCTAAATTTCGGTCACCCGAATTATCGATTCTAGCATACCTAAAAGAAACCATATGTCCAAGACAGGAGTGTGAATTGAACTCCTACTTAATTTTAAAATATGGAATTTAAAACATAGCGATCAAGTCCCATACGCTACACGGATAAAATGACTTGCAACGTGGAGTCAACCATACGCTATTAGCATAAAATTTTTAGAAAATGAAATGCAAAGAGTAAATTGCATGAAAGTAAAGAGAGAAGGAGGCAAGTGGTTCTCCCTAGATATCGAGGAGTTGGGACTCTCCCTATTCCTTGTTGGCAGACTTAGCTACTTGAATTAGTCTTAGTCTCATTTTTGTGCTCTTCTCCATACACGACAAACATTAAGCTTATAGGTTTGAAGTTTGCTTTCATAAGCCCTGCCCATCATGGAACTCCCATGCCATCATAGTGTGGTGCGATATCAAGATTCACCACTGCCTTAGATTTTTTTTGTGCTCACTCGGCCATGAATCCTCAATCATTCCCTATGAAGCAAAGTTCACAAATTTGTGAATGGAATTAAGTAATCTTGTGAAGAATACGAGCCCTATCTTTGATACCACTCGAAGAGACTCTGACCACACCCAAAAAGGTTTGCAATATATAACCTTCATATCAAATCTATCCTATGAACTACACCAAGAAGGGAAGCACCACACAAACAAGAGTAAATACGGAATCGTAAGTGACCTAAGTAAAGAGAGATGCAAAGTCTCATATACGAGAGATTTATCCATTGGCACCGGTGGAAAATGTCACCCCTAGTCCATGTTGGATCTCCACCAAGGATATGAGCCTATAGTCTCTCAGGCCACTGTCTTAGGCTCACTGCTAAGGTTCTTGCCAAATAAGGGCACATGCCAAGTCACCGAAACTTAGACACCACCATGACTCTCCGCAATCACTCTGGACACCGTGCCTACCTCCAGGTGGTCACCCCTGCTTCTTCAACTTCACAACCCCATTGGATAGAGCAGCCAACTGCGTTAAGAACGATTGTTCCAATATCTGCAACTCGTTGTCCTTTTTCCATCGTCGCTGCGATGGCTATCCTTCTCTAGAGCATGACAGTTAGCTACTCAGAGATGCACTCCTCATCCTCAGCGACTCTAGCCTCTAGGCATGCCTCCACGGCCTCGATGTCTGATGGCTAGAGGTTTAGGGACATCTCCTATAGCTTCTTCTTCTCGATTTTTCGATCCTACAGTTGGTTTTGACGTGCATGGTTGCAAGACCAATCGTCGACTAGCGACATTTAGACACAGTGGCAACCCCCTCCAGACTAAGGAGGGCCAGACAACCACTGCAAATCTAACATGCCTCGGACCGAAAACGAACATAGGCTCCGATCAGGCAAAGGTATGCAATCGTGAGGTGGGTAGGTGACACAATTGCGTAGAGATGTTCGAAAGCATTGCACAAGACGATTTTATTTATCAATGTGTTTTGTCACAACGGGAGCACACAAGTCAGTCGGCTTGGGTTGGGAGCAGGAGCAGGGCTTGCCGGATTGGGCCAGTCACAGGCAGCGTTGACCAATCTGGCGGCAGAAGTTGGCTCCCTCCAAATTCCCCTCCTCTCCTCCCGAGCGGCTCCCCCCTTCCCCTCTCCCTCGTCCCTCGTCAGCAGCCCCGCCGACTCCCTCCTCCCCCTCGGCCCTCGCCGCGGCCGCCCCCCCGCCCGCCGCAGAGCAATTCTTCCCCAGCCGCGCCGCCAATCGGCCTCCCCGCGGCGTCCAATGCGCCGCGCCGCGCTCAATTAGCCCACGAGGAGAGGAGCAGCCTAGCCCTAATTCCCCCCATGGCGGGGAGCTTCCGCGACGGCGCGGGCCCGGGGGACGCCCACGCCCCGCCGCCCACGCCCACCCCGCCCCTCTCCCAGTACCTCGCGCTCGACGCGCTCCCCCCCTGGGGCTGGGGGGCCGACCCCAAGCAGCAGCAGCAGCCGCACTGGCGCCACCCCGAGCTCAGGCGCGCCCTCGCCGCCGAAGACCACGACGAGCTCAGGCGGATCCGAGCCAGCCTGCACGAATCCACGGCCAAGGCCAAGTACGGATCCTCCGACGACTGCCTGCTCCTTTCCTTTCTCGCCCCCCTCTATTTCTTACATTGCTGACCGCTACTGGGATTTGGATCATTCCAATTCCCAATTTCCGATGCAGGGACAAGGTCAGGTCCGTGCACGAGGCCCTCCAGAAGCTCGACAAGTACAAGAACATCGTCACCCGCAAGCGGCAGAGGGCCGCCACCGAGTCGGCCGGACCCGCCGACAAGCTCGGGCACCCCCTCATCCTCATCGGGCGCGCTCAGGATGGGGGCGCAGAACAACTCTGCCGTCTTGAGCAAGCGTGTGCGCTCCTCGCTCGCAGATGCCCGGGTCTGTGCTTGTGCTGTGCCTCTCTCTAGGCCGCCCACTCCTTGTTTCAGCTCACAAACCCTTTGCGTTTCTTATTACTATATATACTTCCTTGATACTATCTACTCAGATTCTGGCATTTGCAACGCGGCGGCGCTTCTTTTCAGTCTTTGCAATTAATTAACTGTAACCCAAGTGCAACTCTGGTCGACCTAGTTTCAGTGCCACACCTTCAAAAACATGGCATTGCAATGCGCTTGATTGATGTGCAGCGTGTTCTTCTAGACTTCTATCGCAATTTTTAGGCTTCCATTTCCCATATAAAATAAATTTCCTGTGTTGCCGTTTCTTCACCTAATGAGCTCGTTCATATTTCATCTCAGGTGGAAGGACGTGGTAGCCTTCCTACAAGGCAAGGCCCTTTGGTAAGCAATGACAAAAGTTCACCTGTCGAGAAAGAAAAGAGCTGTACAAGAATGTCAGCCACAGTCTCAGGGCTTTCTGAAGACAAATTGCGGGGTTTATCTACTGGCAGTGAAGGGTGGGAGAAAAAGATGAAGCGCAAGCGTTCTGTTGGAACAATGATCAGCAGAGCCATTGATGCTGATCGAGATGTCAAATCTGTGGGTCAACATAGATCAGCCAATGAAGTACGCCCTCGGTCTAGCGATGGCCTTGCATACAGGTAACCATGCGCTCGCCATTGCTTTTTGTTGCTTCAGTTCAATTTTGGTTTGTTTGTGGTTGGTGGCTTCCTGAAATGATTGTGGGTCGTCATGCTGAATTAAAGCCTTTATAATCTTGGGACAGCTAAAAAAAAAAACATCGAGAAGATCTATGTGATGTGTTGATAAATCGACATCATGCGCTGACCTGAAATACAAATGAGCTGTCTTTGTGTAAGTTCAACATCATCAGAGAGTAGAATGATGTTGTGCTTAATTAGAAAGCTAGTGTTTGACAACTTGTTTTCTAGCTCTTCCTTGGGCCACATAGCATTATATTTCTTTGATCAAAACGGTTTTTTTACCGTTTGCAATCTATCTTTGCTATTTATGGCTCCACCTGAATCTTCTTCAAGCACTACTACATGTGGGACTCTCCTTTGCCTGCATATCCTTGTTAGAGCTCATATTTCGTATTTTTTGCATTGCAGACATGGAGCTTCTGCCGGAGCATTAGCAGGTAACAAGTTGGATGGCCCTTCTCAGCAGAATAATATTGCATCCCGCATTCCATCCAAGACAGATGTCGATTATGCCACTCAGCCAAATGAAAGAAGAGAGCGGCATGCTGGAGTTGAAAAAGAAAGGGCTACAGTAAAAGGAAACAAGTAAGCTAAGATACTTATGTTCCCCTGATAATTCACATTGTCTTTGCTACATATATGTGAACGAGAACGCAGAATTGACATTCCTTTGATGATATGCAAATTGTTGACTAGGGCAAATATTTCTGAGGATATGCAAAATGGAAGCTTAAGCCCCTTGCCCAAGGCTAAAGCATGCAGGGCACCAAGAACCAGTTCACTTGTCATGAATTCGTCTTCTAATTTTCAACGTTCAACTGGAGGAAGTGATGAATGGGAAGAAGCACCTTACCCAAATAAAGCCTCACCCTTGGGAGGCATGACAAATCGCAAACGCTCCACACATTCAAATGCTTCCTCACCTCCTATTGCCTGGGTTGGGCAGCGCCCACAGAAAATGTCACGGACAAGAAGAGCAAATGTTGTTTCTCCGGTATCAAATTTTGATGAAGTGTTATCTGAAGGATCGCCACTTGATACCACCACCAGATCAACACCTGTAGAGTCTGGTAGTGCCTTTCTGACAAAGAACATGCCAGCAACCAAAATGGATAACATCTCATCTCCTGCTGGGTTGTCAGAAAGCGAGGGATCAGCTGTGACTGAAAGCAAGTCCAAGGAGAAAGCTATGCATAGTGGTGACATGGGGAATGAGGGTGCAAATGCAGCCCATAATGCAATGGGGCTAATATTTTCATCAAATAAAAATAGGATACCTTTGAAAGAAGAGCTTGAAGATGGTGGTGTTCGTCGTCAAGGGAGAAGTGGAAGGGGCACTATGCATGTTAAGGGGTGCTCTCCTGTTCCAAAAGAAAAACTGGACACTGCAGAAACAAGAAAGCCAATAAAAGGTGGAAGACCTGGGTCTGAAAAGAATGAGAGGTACTTAATCGTTAATTTTTTATGGCATTATGATCTTAATTCCTTATATGAAACTTGGTTTGATCTTTTAATGATCTGTGCAGTAAGTTGGGGCGGCCCCCAATGAAAAAAGGCTCTGACCGCAAAGCTTCATCCTGGCATTCGCAGGCTCTAAATAATGAACCTACAGATATAACAGGTTTTCTGAAAGATAACTCATCTTCATAAATTCATGTCCCTCTCCCTTATTCTTTGTCTTAGTACTAGCTGTGCATTGTAGGTGAACCAGAAGATGACCAAGAGGAACTTTTAGCTGCTGTCAATGCTGCTCGCAGCGCTATTGGTGCGTATGCCGTATTTTTTATTTCCTTGGTGATCTCTGCCAGGCATCCTTTTGGGTTGGTGGTTTATAACTTGCCTTTTTTTTCTTCTGCAGTTGGTGCATATGCTGGCCCCTTTTGGAAGAAAATGGAGCCCATGCTAACTTTTATAAACTCAGAAAATTTATCTTTTTTAAAAAACCAGGTTGGTGCATATTTTGCTTCAGATATCATGATTGAATGCACTTTAATTGTTGGGCTTGGATGGATCCTGATATGTTGGGAGTTTATGGTCAGATCAACATTGTTGAAGAACTTGAGATGAGCATGTCCTACACTGTCTGATGGTGAACATGATATAATAGCATCAAGTGATTACAGAAGAACACAAAAGATGGTATGTGACTTCATGCCCTAAATCTTCTATAGCAAAAGAACTTGTTCTCTATATGTATCTTTGCATCATATGTCTGAAAATTCTGCAGGAGGAGCATTCATCTCCCGCTCCATCTAATTTTTCTCCCTCATCTCAGCAAAGTAAAACCAATGGAGTTGGAGCGAAAGGATCTAACGGCTGTTTCTCTCCTGGCGATGAAAACCACACTGCATTACAAAAAGTGGAAGCTGGTAAATGGTTTAATGAAATGGCTCCAATGGCACACAGACTCCTTTCAGCTTTAATTATGGAAGATGACCTAGCTGATTCCAATGGTGTGCAAAGAGATATACTTGTTGAATTTCCTAATACCCGCAATCCTTACACTGCGACCAGATACTTAGAAAATGAACTTCAAGCTAGTGCAATAACATCTAATTTCGGGTTGAGCGTTGATTTCACGCACTCAAACAGTACTTCCGTGGTACATCAGAGCATGTGCAATGGTTTTACAGTTTCAAGCAACTTCATCAATTCAAACAGTGAAAATTCAGTTCATAGTGAGAATTTATCGGATGGATTCAATTTTACAGTATACCCAGAAAGTGGTCCTTTGCATGACTTGATACCACAGATTTCACGGCAATGTCAGAATCCAGGGAAAGATTTCCCTTTATCTCCATATGAGTATCAATATGGGCAGATGTCTGTGGAAGATAAGATTTTGATTGAGCTGCAAAGTATTGGCATTTGTCCAGAGACAGTGGTATGATCCAACTCTGAACTTGTGAACTTTATTGTTGTATTATGCAGTTTTTTTAATCTGTATGCCTTGCCTATTAGGAAACATGCCAAATATTAGGGGAACCTAATACTGCATTTCTTGAGGTGGTAGCTCTTAGGGGGCTTGTCTTTCTCGAACGTATTGTGGCATACAGTAACAAGGACTAAAGTTGAGCAATTGGGGATTTTGTCATATAGCTTTGATGTTTATAGTTTGAGATGTTTCTAAAGTACTCCAGTCTGTTCTCTTTTGTTTCCAAAGTTGACTTATTAGCACCCGTCTTCGCCTCAGTGATCTGTGAATAAAGAGATCGAGTAGCACACACTAAATGAAATAGAGGCAATTGGTAGATGTAGCTGTCTATGTTCTTGACATTTTAAAGAGTTCTCTTCACTCCTGAAACTTCACCAGAAAGGACCAGAGTGAGAAAGTATTTATGTACCTAGATATTAGTAGTCATCCCATGGGCATTTGCTGCACATATGTTATCATATCTGATATATAGTCAAGAGTTTATGTAATAGTAATGTTTCATTCTAGTTGTGATTCTTGCCTTATCTTTTCAACACTACACTTTTCAGCCAAAGCTAGAGGATGGAGAAGACGAAGACATTAATAAAATGATTTCAGAGTTGAGGAAAAGACTGCATGATCAGGTTACACGAGCAGCCACTCCTGATAACATGTCTTCAATTTTTATTAAACTTGGATGGGTACCCTATTACTCAATGCACTGTTTTCAGAGTGTTAATGTGACTTCACTAATTCATGTATACACTCATAACTTTCATCATGTAATGGGGCTTGGGTTTTGTTAGTATTAGGGGAGCATTGGCTCAGTGGTAAGCTATTGCTTTGTGACCAGGAGGTCACTGGTTCTGAGTCGTGGAAATAGACTATTGTAGAAATGCAGAGAAAGGGTGCATACTATAGACCCCAGGTGGGTCCAACCTTCCCTGGATGGAACACATGCACTGGGTTGCCCTTTTTTTTTTTTTTGAAACATTACTAATGTAAGCATGATGAAGTTGGAGTTACCCGTCTGGCATCACACTGTGTTTAAGTCTATATTTCATAGGAGCTACGGATTCAAGTGGAATCCCAGCAAATTGGGACTACAAGAGTAGAGGACCAATGTATTTTCTTTGGCAAAAACATGTGATTTTGAAACTCTATTTCATGGTGGTTTAATACAAGTCGGAAATAATGGAAATTAGATACTTATCATCTTATGCTAGGGCCTTTATCTATTAAATACCTCTCAATCAAATTTTAATGATATAGATCAAGATGGTTGCTTTGGGGGAATGTTACCGCTGCGAGGTGGCATAATTACAGTCCTTTTTTATCAGAGCCATCTACATTCAACCTAATGGATAAGATCAATTGTTCTTATTGCACTATTTTAAGACAACATCTGATTTGGCACATCCATCCACTGCTTCTCATAACCTTACATACATATTCTGAAAGATATAACTGCTTTGTTCTCCCTAGACTTTCACTAATGTGTATTAAGACTATCATTCTTGTTTTACAGGTGAATCAAAAGAAATGCAGATTACATAAGCTAGATAAATCAATTCAAGATACAAAGGATATTGAGGAGAGGTACGAATAATTATCTCTATGCATTATATCTTCAAATGTAGTTCATGTAATTACTTTTATGGCTAACTTTAATATTACCTGACAGGAGCTTGGAGCAACATGCCATGGACAAGTTAGTTGAAAGGGCATACAGAAAACTCAAGGTAGCTGAGATTTCTCTTAATATAATTGCTCTTGTTAAATTAATGTTTGCGCCTCTGCTGTTGTAGATGTGCTTGGGAGAGATTCGTCCTTCAATGCTTTAACAAGACAGTGTTGTTTTTTCTCTTTTCTTTTAAAAAAATTTGGTGAATCAAATCACTGTGGGCGTAGTAGGTCTCCAGTCTCCACATGTTGGATGATGTTATCCCCTTTAAGATTATATTTTGTTATCTGGCAAAAGGGGGTAGTGCAGATTGACTTCGATCCTTGATACTGATTGTACATCTTTATGATATGTAGGGTGGGCGTGTTGGCTCTAGTCACAAGGCTGGTGTTAGTAAATCTGCCAATAAAGCTGCAAAACAGGTTGCCTTGGCTTTTGCCAAGCGTACTCTTGCCCGATGCCATAAATTTGATGAAACAGGGAAAAGCTGCTTCAGTGAGCCTTCTCTTTGGAGTGTGTTGTCTGCACCCTTGCCAAGTAGCGATGCGAAATCCGCAGAAGGTAATTTATGTGCTACTGTTGCTAAGAGAGATTCTGTTTTGTTTTGTCTTCTTGATAGAGGAAGAGAACTGAAACATGCACATTTTCCCTGTCAAATCATTTCTTTAGCCAAATCATGACTCATTTGCCTGCTTTTCTTGGGACCTCAGGTGTAGAGAGGTTGAAGCATCAAAAGCTTGACAGAACTCCATTTGATCAAGGTAACGCAGCAATTCTCATGATGATTACACTTGGTGATGTTTGAAGTCTACTTCTGCTTGATCAAGTATATTGACTTGTTGCTTATCATTTCGTAGGTGGCACAAAATGGAAAAAGAGTGACAGGGAACGTGATCACAACAGAGATGTGTCTGCAAAGGGCTCTGGTTTGAAATCAGGGCGCCACTCATCAGGCGGCAGCGGGAGGAGTGGCGAGCGCAAAAATAAGACAAAGCCGAAGCAAAAGTTGGCACAGCTATCAACCTCTGGAAATGTGCTGGGTAGAGTGGTGGAGCCATTTTCATCACCGGCAGTGCAAGAGCCCCCTGAACCTCCAACCGAGAGAAAAACCCAGCACCCAACAAGAAATACTTCGAGCAACGCTGCCCAGCGGCCTACCATGGATGCTGCCTTGCCAGTGCTGCCTGGATTAGATGACATATTAGACGTTCCAGGAGGGCTTGATGGGCAGGGCAATGATATCAGCTCGTGGTTTACGGATGGCCTTGATGACTCGTTGCAAGACATTGATCTTTCTGGTGCCCTGGAAATCCCTGACGACGACCTCACCCAGCTGGGATTTATATAAGGCGAGGATGCCTTTGTTTGTTGTTTATCCTGTGCATATGGTGGGAGTGTGGATGTCATGTTTTTCCGTACCTTATGTATGGTAGAGCTAATCGATTAATCTCCCTGCCACAATCTGGTAGGGCAGAGGTGGTAATTTGTAATTAGGATGGTGGGTTCGTGTCGACGGCCTGAGTCTGCTAGCAAGGAGTTGATAGTTGAATTATTGCAGATTGAGGTACTCGATTCTTGTAGCAACAAGAACATGTTGAGACCTGCTAATGGTATCATGGTAGCCTGTTGTTCTGTTTCCTATTAATGCTGTCTGGATCTTACAGTCGCAATCCTTGATAGGCATTAAGTACGAATTTGTGAAAAACCTCCTTGCATGCGTTCTCTTTTTCTGAAGAGTTTTGTTGCAAAACGAGGAGAATCTTGTCACCCTTACGAAATTTCCCGTATAAAGGTTGATTGATATACGCGATGCTAGCAACCTAGGGAACAAGGACTGCAAACATAAAATTGAAGAATCTAAAATCTCACCACAGCTCTAAAAGGAAACAGTCTCTATTGTTCATCCTGGAACCGGCACAGTTCATCAGTATTTTTTTTGTTACACAACGCAATGAACGCATGCCTATGCCTCAGCAGAACCGTAATCATAATAATAATACACCAAGTCATCAGTCCTAACTCCTGCCGTGATTATTATACTAATACCAATCAAAAACATCCCCAAGATCATCATCACCATTTCCAGAAACATGCCCTTCTTGCACACCAGACATCTGTGCATTTGAACCATCGCCCTCAGTGGTGAAATCATCCTCATTGGTGAAATCATCCTGTATATTATAAAAACGAAGAAATATGGTACGGATATAATCAAATAAATTTAATATAAACATTGTGTATGTAAGTTCAACAAAAACCTCATTTCCGGGGCCTCCTTCACTTGATGTGCCATCTTGTTTATTTGTATTGTTAATCTCTGGCAGAACAACATCTTCAATATTGAGCTGCTTAATTACTTTTTTGAAATATTGGTTATCTGCATGCATAAATCAAACTGGTAAATGACAAGCATTGAATTAAGCTAGATGAAAGATGAAATAAGTGGGCTAATCCACTAGTTAAGTAATATCTCACATGAAAATATCCTATGCAATCATCTGATATGTGCAATCGTGCAATCTAACAATACAAAGCGTCCATCTTATATCTAATGGTGATTGCTATTTTGTATTTAAACCCTCCCACCTGAAATCTCACGTTCCTCTCCTGAAATTTGCTTAAAACCCCTCCGAAACTTTACCATTGGATATTGATCGGATGCTTTAGATTGCTTGATTGCACAATTGTACACGTCAAATGATTACACAGGATATGCCCTCATATCTCACCTCCTGAACGATGAATTATAGCATCATGGACCAGCAACGGATTTTTTTTCTCCTCAGATTTAAATTTTTGACGCATCTGATGGCGGGTCTTATCAGGGAATAATTGCTGTATCATTGCAAAATCGCTACCAAATTGTCGAAGACCCTGGTCCCAGAATTAATACAAAAACACATTGGCATCAACCGAAATAGGCAAGTGATACCATCTTAGCAGAAGATCTGAGATCAAATGAAACAACAAATAGCAGTCCAAGGGCTTGATTTCTTTAAAAAAACATATACCTGGTAAAACAGGTCCGTATCTGATTTTGACCATTTTCCTCGGGTTGGTTTGTTCATGTAGGAATGGTAGTTCAATTTTGGTGCATTTTGCAAATGGTTATCTGTTCTCTCGTTGTCAAAGTTCCTTGCTTCCTCACCTCTGTAGTCAAAATCATCTATATCTTCAAGTCCAAAACTGCCGTACATAAGCGGAACATATTAACCGAGAATATGAGAAACACCAATCATAAAGTTTGAAACTGAAGTACTCACAGTTTGACCCTTTTAATTTCAAATTTTGATCAAGGATGTTTTAGACATTTTAGTCTTAAACTAAAATCCAGCCAAATCAATCAGCCATTAACAGAAGTGTAAACTGCCAAATGGGATGCATGGCTTTTAAGCTGCAAAACCAGTCAGAAGCTGTTTTTGGAAAAGCCACATCCCAAACAGAGAGGGGCTGAACATAATACAGAGACTAAAAGTTTAATCCAAGAGGAGGAAAACCAGTTTGAAACTTTTAAAGGCGTCTGAGGGAAGGAGCTGATATATAGTGGAAGGCTTTCAGCTATTCAGCAGATGTATGAAATAAAATGTCAGGAACGGAAATATGGAATACATAGCAGCAACAGAGTGTGTTATAGGCCTAAGCCGATGCCTGGGACCACGGCACAACAGCAAGAGGAGCCATGTGAGGATTAGAATTAGTTGGTCGGTTAAGGAACAGATAGATTAGATTAGTTGATTTCAAAGAGATAAACTAGATTGATTCAGTTAGGATATTTGCTTAGGGTCAAGTCAGCGTCTCTAAAAAAACACCATTGTATCAGTTGAGATCAAGCAAGAGATAAAACCCTAAATAGTTCGCTAGTTCAGAGCCTCCAAGGAGGGCGAATTGGTTTATCTTGCTGTCCCAATAAAATCTATCAGTGTGATAGAAGCTTTAACGCAGTCCTAAAAAACTGAGGAATGCATGATTCTGGAAGCAACAAGAGCACCATCAATGTCATTGTCAAATAATCTATCTGAAAGAGCAAAATGTTGCTGTGAAAGAAAATAAATATCTAACAGAGTTTGCAAATCAACCTATAAGCTAACAGGCATTGATGATGCAATGTACTGCTGAAAAGTCATTTTGCTTGATGACATGTCTGGATGGAAAGCGCAGAGTGGTACGCTAGTCCATTATGCTCATTTGTGTCCATCCGAATGCCCCAAATCCACTTTGCTTAGATGATATCATGCATTGCATATTTGCATTCAAAGAATTTTTTTAAAGCCAGTACCTTGTATTAGAGGATGGCCCAGATGGAGTCTGTTTTGGCTGAAGAAGTTAAACAAAACAATGAGAATTAGTAAAAAGTATTTAATAAATATAACTACAAAACTTTCCACAAAACTCACATTAACACGCTCTCTGGCCTCTTGTAACAACCTGAGATGTACCGCGCTTAGCTTCATGGGATCTATCTCCTCACGAGGTGTTTCCAGTAGAGTCTTAACCTCTATAACAACAAAGACCAAAGATAAAAGTGAAAACTCACATTACATAAAAGTGATGCTTCGATTATTTTTAGCCACCAACCTTTTGTTCTCCTCTGACAAATTCTGTGGGTTAGCTTCTCAGGTTTTTCTGCCAATTTATCTTTCGCGGTTCTTTTGCGGCCCCGTGAAGAAACCTGGCTTTTATCTTTTTGAGCCTTCTGCTTCTGTGACTCTTCTACTCCATCCGTTGATCTTTTCCTAACCTTCCGCTTAGTACCGGCAGTGTAATCGTCACCGCTATCATTATCTTCTTCAGCCAACGAAGGCTCAACACAGTCTTCACCAAGATAGTCATCAGCGGTATGACTAGGAGCCTTATGCAACTTTTTCCTGCTCCGTAGTTTCATAGATGATCCTGTTTCCCCAACATATGATTCTGGTTGTTGTTCAACAGCATGATCTAATGGCTCCACCTCTTGGTTCCAGCAGTCATTATCAGTGCATTCCTGATCATTTGAATATTGTTCCTCGGTAATATTATGCTGAAAGGGTGGAAAACAGAGTAAGGAGAAACCTTGCCGTAGGCATGCAAATATAAATCATTACATCTTCTATGCAGGAGCATACTGACCCTTTCAGTAATCTGCTGAGATGAGTTACTTACATTTTCGTCAGTCAATTTGTCATTACAGGAATTGCTGAAGTTAAACATCTCGGAATCGATATCTGTAGGAGTAACAGAGACATCTGATAGAGCAAAAGATACAGATTTTGACTTGTCCTTTTCTCTTCCAACCGTAGGTCGAGACTGAGAAGTGGGTGCAACTGTAAAATGAATTATGAGAATAAGTGATCATGATACTACATTACTACTCAATGGAAGGAACATTGTTAAAGACAATCAACAGTTTGTGTACAGCCCAATGTGGATGAGTGTTATGCAGATAGTACAGTTAATATCACTCAATTAAAAAAAGCTTCAATTGATAGTAAAGAAACATGTGATACTCTATCTCATGGTTCCTTAGCTAGGTTAAGCAAATTGCGAAGAAAGAACAAAAATTAACTGGTAATTCTTTCTTCAATATATACTTATATTTTGATGTAGTCAAGCATGGTATTGATATTATAATAAGTCAATCCATGAGGACATATATAAGAGGGATAGCTGTAGCATGGGGTGCAAGATGAACGCAATCTGTTTTGGGATCCTACACTTGCAAAACAGCATATAATGCATTTGTGTGGGTACCATCAGATTTGCGCCATGGAAACACATTTGGAAGTCTTGGGCACCTCTCCATCAGTCGATTGCAAGTTCTTTTTATGGCTTGCTATCCTTAATCGCGGTTGGACAACCCACCCTGGCTGCCCAAATGTAGGCTGCCTCATCCTATGGCCTGCCCTTAGTGTGACCAAGCCGATGAAACCAATGTTTTAAAATCACCTGGTTGGACCTGGTCGCCTAGTGACTGACCAGCCGACTAATCAAGATCAGTTGTTGACTAGATCAATTTATCGAGCCTAGTCAACCTGGTCATCTATACAATCGTCCATAGGTTTCAGGACATACATATAGTAGATATGCAACTATAATTTAGCAAGCATCAATACTCAAGAGTTTAAGAGAATGTTAATGACCAATAAGTTGGTGACTGAAGACTGAAGATGTGCAGAGCAGCAGCAACAAGTAGAGCAGCAGATGTGAAGACTGAAGAGCAACAACCAGTAGCAAACAGCAGGGGAGCAACAAAACTCGCTGTCGGAGGAGGAACTCATCTTCAAGAGGCTGACAGTGGCAGGATGAAGGGGGTGGTGACTGCTGCCTGCTTGTGGACTGGGGGAGCTGGGTGACTGGAGGAGGGGCGCTGGGAAGGCCAGGAGGCCAACGGACTGCCGGAGTGAGGGCTGGAGAGCAGATGGCTTTGCCGGGAGGGAGAGCAGGTAGGATGCCGGAGGAGCAACGGACGGAGAGGAGCTGGCGGCACCCCTACCCTTCTCTATTTTGGATTCTGGTCTCCTGTAACCCTATTGGGTTTAATTCCCAAGTTTCCATCCCAATTGATCCCTTCCCTCGTGGGTTCTAACTTCTAACCTGGCCGCCCAACCCTCCTAATCATCCAATTAATCGCGATTAGTCGACAACTAATAGGATGACCAGATTTCTGGTCAAGCTGGTCGGGTCCAGAGGACCGTTAGCCTGATTAATAATCGCAATTAATCTTCTTGTATAGTAGCAAGGGAAGTGTGGCACACCATGCTGACATCTGGCCCGCAGATCATTACTCCTCAACCTGACACAGTGGGATTTTTGGGATGGTTGTGCCAAGCAATCGAAAGAGTTGATAAGCGGCGTTGAAAGGGCATTATAACACATTAATAATTCTAGTGGCTTGGGAGCTTTGGAAACAACGTAATGAACTAATGACTGTCTTCAAACCTGCTGCTCCCAGCATGATTTTGGTAGCGGGTGCAGTAGAAGAGGAAGCTGCCCTGTGATGTGCAGCCAGAGCTTGGGACCTCCAGAACCTTCTCTAGGTTCTCTTGTTTTAGCTCCTTGATCATATTCTAGTTTTTGTCCGTACTATTTTGTTTTAATAGGTGTGGTGGGTGCGTTATAGGTGTGTGAGTATGGTGATGTACTCCACGGTGCACTTTCTTCTCAATGAAATGATATGTAGCCCGCTGTGTTCGAAAAAAATAAGACAGATAGGGAGAACCCATATACTGCACTAGATTAAACCAGTGTTGCCCAAGGCAGACAGGTAGGCCTAATAACCATTTTTCAGAGAATTCTCAAGGAATCCTTCTATTGGTGCTCGGCAGGTGTCACTAGTCCAAACGTCCTGGGATCGGTAGGAGTGGGATGAGCGTTTGTTATGGTCACGCTGTATCTGAGCTTGTATGAGTTGAGTGCGATAACCTTTTCGGTTCTTGTATGTGGCCCGTGTCCTGTTCAGTTGATTTTAACCACCTTTTTGTACACTTTGTTATATCGTCTAATATAATGAGGGCTAGCTCTCCTGTTGGTTCAAGAAAAAAATGCCCTGAGAAATCAAAACACATTTGATACTTGACGCCAAAGAAGGCACAAGCTTGCAGATTTCCTAGGTCTAGTTCATGTCAATTGCAAAGTGAAGGGTTTGCCTGATGCCTGCAACAGAACTCACACACAATGTTCCAATAGGCAGTAAAGCGAGGCATGGTAGACCTTCATATGGCACAGACAGAACTCTCTAGATCTTCATATGTGAACACCTGGGCAAAACCACCTTACATCACAGTCCAGCCTAGTGGAACCACATCTAAGACAGTTTTAGTGGTTAGGCGATCTAGAGTTGCAACTCTAGGGGGTAGGATACCAGGAACAAGGAGCTATGCAGACTTCTGGAGGTTCAGGGGGTAAAATGGTATTGATCCACAAATATTTGGGTCAGCAAGTGAAGGAAACTAAAACTATGTCTAAAACAATGCAAATACAAATTATGTCTTTATAAAAACAGCACTAGTGACCATTGACCCGACGATCTGTGCATAATCATTAGCATGCATAATGGAGTTCATACTCGATATCAAGGCAAAAATAAGCATATACCCATAATAAACGTTATTTCAATCTCAGTTACACCAATGGGTTGCTTCAACCTTGAAAATTAACCCTCAAATGTAACGAACAAAGAGGTTACACAGTACATTGAAAAAAAAAAAGAAGTGCCACCAGTAAAAGCAAGTGTACCTGAGACTTCTCCAACCATCGATTGACTACCATCAATAGGAGGATTAATTAGCTCATTGTGTGAGTCTAAATCGACAGTAGCATGCACATCCTATAATATTAATAGCAGTTAGTTATGGAAAATGTCTTCCTATTATATGAAATGCTAACACATTAATTAATAAAACCTGCTAGATATGGCACTAACCTGTGGTGCTGGAAAAGTGATGGTTTCTTGATCTTTAGGTTTAGTGCACACATCATTGTTGTCAGCACAAGTTCCAACCATCGGAGTAGCAGCAGCAACATTATCATTAGTCCCAGCAACCTTGGATGAAGCCTTCCCAGGCTTTGGTCGCAATTTAGGATGAAATTTAGCTGGTGTTTCCCCTTGAACTGATTCTTCAAGGATACTGTCAAGGTTAGCTAAATTGCCAACATTGCTATTATCAGTTGCCAAAAGTCCTTCAGAACCTGGTATCCTTTCATGGCTTATAGGATCCTGTGTCTGATTATCATGGAGTGTTGTCTGCACATCATTGTCCCTCCCATTTTGTGTAACATCATCTGCAGCGGAAGCTCCCACTTTCTGATTAATCTCTCGAGATCTGGCCGTTGCCTTATGGAGCTTCGCCCGTACCTTTGGCTGGAACTTTGCTCTTTCCTCTTTAGTCTGTGCATCAAAAGTTTCCCCGAATTCAACTATATCATCAATATTCTTGCCACGTGAACTGGGAGGTGACGCATGGATATCTGAAACCACCATGTTTTTTTGGAGTGCAGCTAAGTCAGAAGAATCATCATTGTGCTCGTGATCTCGAGAAATACTATCTGCGGCGGAAGTACCAGCCAGAGGCCCCGGGGGAACTGTCAGCGCATCTTCTGATGGTGTCTCAGGAATGGTTTGAGAAGCAGTTATACCATCGACTGCCTCAGTGCCAGGGCACGCCACGGATGCTCTTTCTGGGCCAGCGATCTGTTTAGAAGAATTGACTTGATTTAAGGCTCGCACGTTCCTATCTCCAGTTTCTACAGCAGGATTAGGGGCTGCAGACTTGGATGGCGGATTTGATTTTCGAGGTTTGGCCCTTTGCTTGGGACGGAACTTTGTTGCGGCGGTATGCACTTCTTCTGACGCATCAAGGATATTTTCAAAGTTGGCCACATCATCAATCATCTGTGTGGCCGTTGTGGCCTATGGCAGGCTATCTTGAACTTTAAGTGTCACTTGGGAGGTTTGTGAAGCAGCAATGGCAGCAAACAAAGAACCTGAGTAGAAGAAATGGAAAAAAATTAAAAAAAACTTAGGGCCTGGGGAGTTAGGATAGGGGTATTCAACTATAATTTGATATAAAAATGTGAAGTAAATGCAAAGCTATATAATCTAGGTTTGAGGTCGAGCGTGGTGGTGTTTTGGTTGCAGGTCGCACCAAAAGAAAAGAAAGGTTGGGAACGGTGGCGTGGCCAGTGAGGCAGTGGGGCAGGCGGACGCGGAGGGAGGGGCGACCTGCGACGGACTGGTTGATGGGGGCGGAGGCGCACGGCACGGAAGGAGGGTAGGCGCTGCTCGTCCGCCGCTCCCTTGTGCGGTTCTCCCTCAATCACAGGCCAACCAGCGAGGATAATGGATGGTGGGGGGGAAGAAGATGGATTGGGGAAAGGAAAGGAACCTGCTGCGACTGCGTCCTGCTACAACGGGGAGGTTTTGTACAACATACATACCGAGGAGGAGGAGGAGGAGGAAGGGAAGGGGCGGCGGCGGCGGCGGCGGCGGCGGCGGCGGCTGGGCTTCTTGTCTTCCTCCCCAGACTGGACGGGTGAGAGTGGCGGCTTCGGGGTAGTCCTTGAACTGGAGGACGTCGTGGAATCCGCCCGCTGGCCGACGAGGGGCTCGTCCGCCAGCCGCACCCGCACCCGCACCCGCAGCGCAGGCGAAGTAGCCTCTCTAGTCTCTCTCGCGTACGGTCGGTGGCGCTCGATCGTCCGGCAATTCCCCCTGTCGTCGTCGTCGTCGTCGTGATGGGCGGCGGGTCGGTGGCTAAACGGGCCGGGCCGGGCCGTTTTTTTATGCCTTCTGTCTGTGGGCTCGGCTCGCTCGATGCTCCATTCCTTTCCTTTCCTGCTGGGGGTTCAGAAAAATAAAATAAAAAAGGAATTGAGATGATCTTATTTAAAATTATAAATGGCATCTTGGTCCGTATATGTCTGACCGATATACAAGGAATCTTCCTTTGACAGCCCAACGATCCTATATCAGCCTTGGCCCAAATTAATCTTTCGTATACCCACCCATTCACAGACAAAATCTCAAACAAACACGGTGAATCAATTTATACAATCTAAACTCGGTTTATACCGATTTATAATTGGTCCTCAGAACACCGACGGGGTAGGCAGATCAAGAACAGTCAAAATCCATATCACCGTTCCCGGCTGTTGCGGCTTGTTGGATCTAAAGAAAAGAAGCAAGCAACCGAATCAGAGCAAGAGCTAGAAAACAGAGGGGGTTGAAAGACACGAGAAGGCAGGGTTGAAAGGCAGCTGTAGTTTTAAAATATTGCACGCTCTGTTATTATAATTGATAAACAAAATAATGTTTTGGTACGTGTCGAGCGTAGATAGAAATAATTATGTTTAGAATGTATAATTAACAACTACAGACTCAATTCAAATTTAGCATTCAAAACATAATTTTATACAAAATGCGCAAGATTAATATCTTCCTGCCCTCTTTCTTCCCTCGTATGTTTACAAAATGATGATTACACGTACTCCAGTGACTGAGGTACGTTCATGCACTCAGGATTAATGCGAGTTCCAGACAATTCTGCACCTCCTAGCCCGTCGTTAGTTGGAAACAAGAGCTAGTTGCAACCTGTACTAGAACCATGCCCAGCGCACACTTGGCAAACACCACCACCAATACAACCCTACTCACGCAAATGACTGGTTCTGCACGCATGAAGAACAATAACAAAATTGCAGACAGACCAATATATAGCAAAACAATGCTTAACAACTGGATACTCTTGTCGATTACACACTAGGATGGGTACAACCACAGTTTTGTCTGCTAAAAACGCAATGTGCTAAATAATATGGAAACATTACTTTGTTGTTCATAAGCAAAAACCCAAAACTTGCAGCAGCTTTGACAATGCAAGCAGATTAGTCGTCAAACAGGCTGAAGCCCATCTCCTCGTCCGACTCCTCGGCTGGCTCAGGTGCCTTCTCTTCTTCCTTGGGAGCAGCTGCAGCACCAGAATCCGCAACAGCAACCGGGGCAGCAACAGCAAACTTGCTTGGGTCCTGCAAACCAACAGCACATAATTAGGACCAATATGTAACTGAATCTATGCGCAAAGAAAAAAAAAATCCCTAAAGCTATGCACAAAGAAACAAATCCCAACCGAACAATGTCCCAGTTAATCATCAAATCTATAGAGGGGCTTTGAGCCATGGTAAACAGAAGGACTACCTTGAGGTACTCCTTGATCTTGTCAGCATGTGGGTATGAGTAGTCCGTCTCCACAGCGACAGCAAGCACATTCTTGTACCCATTGATGAACATGTGGGGCGCAGCAGCAAGGGTTGGGTAGGAGAGCGCCAGGGACAGAGAGGCAACCATGGAGACACCAGAGGCGAACTTGTCAATAAGGTCCTCCTCAGTCAGGTCAAGCACCTCAGGGCTAAACACCGACCCATCCTCATAGACATTGGTGATCTGAAGACCATAAGAGAAGGGACGGATACCCAGCTTGGCGAGCAGGGCGGACTCAGATGAGCCCACCTTGTCACCCTTCTTGATAAGCTCCACAGGGGTGATAATTTCCACAGTACCCTTGTTAATCTTGGTGGGGATGTTAAGCACCTGAAACAAACAATGATCGATGAGAAGTTGCCAACTTGGTGGGGATTGCTGCAGTGCGGAGTTCTGCTTCCAATGCTCACCTGGAAGAAAGAGGTCTGGGAGGGATCCAGACCAGTGTTGCCAGGGGGCACAACAACATCGACCGGAGCAATCAGCCCAACACGAGCTGGAGCCCCAACCTGTGCGAAAAACACAATGAGAATTGATGCCATTAGTATTCAAAAGATACCCTTCAAATCATCTGTGTGTAATAACAGGAAAAAAACAATCAATTACAGTAATTGATGCACAGAAGAACCACATGGAAACCAAAACTATTACTACCGCTGCAGTACAATGGAGCTGACCACCAGCCACAGAATCAAGTGAATTTCAGATCTACCTACTAGTTGCATTTGCTCCACGGATACAAATTGCAACGACGAGCACTAAAATCGCACTTGTGCAATCAAACAGAAAAAACCGCTACTGCACGCAACGCAACGGGGAAGAGGAATGGTGATGGGGCAATTCACCTTGTACTTGGCGACCTCCTCGCGCACCTCCTTGAGGTCTCCCTTGGTGAAGATGAGGCCGACGTTTCCGACGAGGAGGTCCATGAGCGGGTCGAAGGTGTGGTTGCCCGTCTTCTCGGCGTAGACCTTGATGCAGCGCCTGATGAGGGTGTTCTTGCCCATGAGGACGACGGAGTCGCCCCTGAGGCCGCGGCGGATGTCCTGGAGCTGCTTGGAGCCCACGTTGTCGGCGAGGGCGATGAGCACCTTGGTGTACTCATCGAGCAGGCTGCACAGCTTCTTGTCGTAGGCGATCTTCTTCTCCGCCTTGGTCCGCTTGATCGCCATCGCAGCTGCAGCAGGTGGAAGGATACAAGGAGGGAGGGAGGAAGAGGACCAAGCCAACAGGAACGGCAAGGCGGACGGCGGCGTCGCTTTAACCTAGGGAATAAGTGGCGGCGGCCGTGGCTTTTATAGATAGGGAAGCAGGCAGGAAGGGAGCTAGGGTTTCCAAGATGGGCCTGCTTCTTGTTGGGCTGGCCTCAGGTTGCTCCGCTTGATTCCTCAATACTCTTGGATACCTTAAATAACGTTGATTAGGCTTATATCATATATTTTGCCTGCTCTCAAAATCTTAAGCACCCAAGGATTGAGCCTATGCTCAAAGTCTCTTATCAGTTTGTTCTAAAAACCTTCAATCAAGATACCCCCCCCCCCTCATTCTTTTGTTATTTTCATCTTCACCTCTGCCTTTCACTTTGAATTTTATATTATTTTAGATTTGTGTACACGGTATATAGACATATGATGTTCCTACCAATATTCTTTCTGATGACAAAGACTAAGATGCTTATTTGAGTTTTGAGGTATCATGGTTATTGGAGTATAATTATAGCCTATAGCATCCATCTTGATAAGGTTGATGATAGCATGGCAGGTACTATGGAGTACAATTTTTTTTCACGGTCTTTACTGAGCCCGCCCCCTCGTCCACGCTCCTCGCCGGCCGCGCTGCGCCCTCCTCCGTCGCGCTCTGCCCCTTGCCGCCGCACCCGGCCTCCCTCTTCGCTGCGCACGGGGGACTCGTCACGCGCTTCGACGCCGAGCTCGATCTCCACCACCGTGCCATCGATGGCCACCACGACCGCGGTGCAACTCGAGCGTCGTTGTGGCTTTCGACCTCGACTGTGGCTGGGTGGGCACGGCCTCCTTTGTCGAGGCCGAGCGCGGCAGGGGGGCACGCGGCGAGGGGTGGCCTGTGGGCGCGGGGCTTGGGCGCGGCTGCACGGTGGAGGAGCAGCGCTGCAATGGGGCGCCCTGCCCACAGCTGCAGTGGTGGCCCCGCGCGGACGGCGCCGGGCTCAGTGGGCGGTGGGGAAGGGGAGGCGCTAGCGCACCCGCCGTTGCCGTGCGCCGGCGAGGGCCCGCGCCAGGCGGAGGGAGGCGTGGGGGGTGGGGCTAACGGAGGAGGAGAGTGGGCCTAAGGTGTCAGTGACACGAACTTGACAGACAAGTGACGGTAGTGGCAAGTAAGGAACTCGAAAAAAATTTCGGTGGTAGTGAAGGAAACTCCGAAAATTTTGTGGCACTGAGAGAAACGAAGTAAAATTCCGGTGGCAATGAGAGAATTGTCTCCTTGTAAGAAGACCAACTGATCAATTGGTTCTTTGATGAAAGTATGCTTGGCTTCTGAGGTGAACTTCAAATTCTTTTGTCTTGCTGTATGTTGATTGAGGTCTTGCTGTTCCTTCTAACTTCTTGTCTTGCCTCATCAACTGATCAATATTTTTTTTTTTGTCTTGTATATGTTGATTGAGGGCTTTTGTTTCTTTACTCTTTAACTTGATCCCACATGATCACTTAATGTCCTAACTTGCATTTTGTTTGTTGCGCAGATTAGCAACAACTACTACAGGGCTGACCTGACCAAGCCATCCCTTGCTAGGCTGAGGTCAGTGTATTGCAGCCTCCAAGTCACCAATTCTGGTGTCAAGAAGAAGAACAGGCAGCCTAAGCGTTAAGCTTGTGTTCTGCTGAGGGGCCTGTTGCCACTGTAGTCCCCAGCTTATATTATCTGTTGTTCCAACATTTTTGAGACTTGAAGGGACACTTGTTAGAACTAGAGCTTTTTCTGGATTCTCCAGATCGACAGTAGCCTGTATGGATGTATTCTGCTTGTGGTATTAATCTATATATGTTCCTCTGTGGTGCCAGCATCAGAAGTTTACTTGCTAGTTGCTACTTAACCACTTATATATATAAGATAAGATTCTAGTGCAGTATTGATAGGATAATAGTTGAAACATGCATGTAGATGTAGTTGTATTGATATTCAGACCAAAACATTGCTCATGAGTCTGTTCGATTATCACTTCTGTACATGGTTTTCCTTCTTTTGTTTGGCCATCATCCGTGGTGTTAATTTTACCATTGTGTGGTGTCAAAATTTTGTTATAGATTTGGTTCTGAAACTTGGTTTCTATACGCACATTGATGCAGCGATATGGGCCTGCCATCTCCACCATCCCGCAGCAGCTTTCTAGGTTCCAGTTCAACATGGTGAGCTCCTAGGTCAATGAGACAGGAAGATCAGTGTGGCCGACACAGCTCTTTGTTTAACTGAAGATACGCCTGCATACGCCCGCCGGTATACGTACGGCCGCTGAGAAACCTTGCTGCCGCTTGTGCCCGTATATACGATGCGGCTCTGGCGGACGCGGGCAGGGTGGGCTGCCCGTCGCCGCGCCGCTTTAAACCGGCCATAATTGCAGGCATTACAAGTCAGCAGGTGGTAGAAAATATGTGCAACCATCAAATATTTAACAGGGATGGAAATTAATGTAATGTGCAAACGATCTCGAGTGCATGTAAACGTCCACTGCGAAATCCAGGGTGTGTGAATCATTCAGTATCCCAGCAGGGGAAGCAAATATGATGTGGCTCTTTTTTTCCCCTTGTAGGTACTTAATTAGCCGGAAAAGCATATTTGAATTACATAGATGTGCCTTTAATTGTCTATATAGTTTACCGATCTTTTTTCCCCTCCCTAAATACGAGAGCTATTTTTGCGCGGCAGATTTTTGTGGATGAAATCTGTAAGTTTTTGCCTTTTTTTGTCTGTGTGCATTGGACTGACGGCCGAACGATGATGGGATGTTGTGTCCTATTCGGCCGATACGTCGCGCCGGCATCCGGATTTGCCGAAAGTGGAAAGTGTTTTAGATTTAATCTACGGGGAGTATAGTGATTGGTTCCTTTTTTTTTGGTGCCTGCATGCCGCCAGGGATGCTAATTGCAACCTAAAAATGCTTCTTTCTGGCCGTGCGCGCGTTACCACTGCACACCGTGCCCGCTGTCCGATTAGCCAAGCGCTAGTCCATCTGATTAAACACTCTCAACTAATGCGCATGCAAAACTATATAAATACTAAAAAAAGTTGTAGGTTGTGAACCAAAATTCCAAAATTGAAACCCTTCGTGCCACCGTGATGCTTTCGTCAAGAACTCAAGATGTTGAAAACAAGATCTCACTTGCATATGTTTTGACAGTAATTTTCGAATAGACATAAAGTACCTATAAGCGAAAAAAATTCTAGATCAATTTGTTAAAATGCTTTTGTTAGCTTGCTAAAATTGCCTATGAACATCTATGTACACTTGTTTTCTTACTATCTTTTTAATACATATATAGTATTAATTGTTTACACTTTGCAATCTATCGCTACAATATCAGTATCAATAATGTAATTAACTCAACTCAAGTAATTACGCATTTTGGTAAACTATATACGTATTTTTAATTATACTAGTACGCCATTTTCCAATTTTGGTCTAAGCAATTTTATGTTGAGAAAAAATCCATTCCAAAAAATAATCAATATTAATCTTGTTTTATTGATAAAACTGTAAGCATTACAAATTAAATATAGATTCCATTTTTTTCAAGGATGGCCACCGATTTGCTATGGCAATTTGAGTAAACCCCACCTATGGTAACTAGATGAACTCCTCGTGAGTTGCTATGGCAATTTGAGTAAACGTCACCTAGACAGCATTGCATGCATGAAGTCACAGATAAAATTGATGGAAGATACATATAGATGTCTTAGTGGATTGGTTGCAGCTAGGATTAAAGATGAGGCGTCGGTTTGGATAATGGCCGGTGCGAAACACTTGGGCCTTGGCTGATTCTGTAAGTAGCTCTTGAGGAGTCGTTTGGAAAGGCCTCTTGCGTGCCTAGCCTATGTACTGTGAACCTTCTGTTCTGGCCTCTGTGGTTTTTTCTATCCTCTCAGCTCGTTTAAAAAAAAATGTGGCACACATTGCATTAATGGGAATGCTAGTGAGTTTGATGATGTGGAGGGGCTTGCATGTAGAGATAGTAGAATTCTAGTACATTTGAGTGTGGGTTTATATTATAAGAGTTGTAGATGACAAGTAACCTCCTTTGCATCTGTGGTGCACGTTTCTAATCACAAAAACAATGACCATAATAATAAAAAGAAGAGACAAGCTTGACATGACGGAAGACGAAAACAAATTATTGTCAAGTGTCATAGTCTACTTCATACCATTATATTGGGAGGATGGGGACCCAACAACTTGCGCCTCTATAGGTTGCATTCAACTTGTGACCACGTCTGCAACGGAGCGGCGGTCGTGGCGTGATTCACTCCGATCCTGCAGTCGTCGTGGTTAGGGTTAGAGGGAAACCGGGGAGGCCGCGAGGTGGAGTAGTTGGATCAGGGCGCCCTAGGCGATCGAGGTCTGTCTTTGACGAGGAGAAGAGGGTGCGCAGAGGTACGGTGGTGGCGCGAGCCGCAGAGTCTGGCTGGGCGGCGGTGGTGCACGAGGAGGAGCGAGGAGGAAGAAGACGTGAGTTTGGAGCAGTGGCAAATGGGTAGGCTGGCAAGTGAAAGAAATGGAAAAGGAAAGAGAAAATCTGCATTTTTTTTGTCAAATTTTGAGAGACGCGTGATCGAAGTATCAATTCCGGTGAGAAATTACGTATTTGGTGTCAAATTAAGATTGAGATATCTCATTGGCGCGAGGCTCTCTGTATAATTAATCCCTTTCTTTGCGGCGGCAATCCGTTCATTGCATAGTATAGCATAGCTTGCAGTTATAAATAGTTAATACATATACAATTGTTTCGGTAGAAACAAACAAAATATATAGAAGCTGAAGACGGAAAATAGTAAATATACGCACACAAAAGTACACGTATCCGAGAACCATATATTTCATTAATTCTTTCTTAAATTTACAAAATACATGATCATCGAAATTAAGCCTTCGTTTGTCTTTAGCGTCATGCGTAGGGAGATGTCTGACTTGTATAGAGATTGCGTAGTTCACTGATTCCCAGGGCCTATAAATTAGACGCGACCGGTTAATTACATCCGCAGAGCGAGTCTGCGGAAAACCTCCGATTAAACTGCGCTTTCAATGGTTGTCATCAAATAAGTCATCTGCTCATCGTCCATATGCGATATATGGTATAGAAATATCGTGGGTGGAATTTATGTGACGCGGGTGGTTTGATATTGCCGAAACCTGGTCAAAACTGTCCATCACCACATCGTAGTAAACGAAATAAATTGTTGATAAAGGGGAGTGACTTTCGCCTCGTCGGTGCCCAGTCATGCTGCCTAGCTTCGTCAAACACGGATGTAAGTGTTGTCTTTGCCTCGTCGGTGCTCAGCAATGATGTATCCGATCCCGTTTTTTTTGAGACGTGTCGATGGAATAGTGACCCAGTCTCGTCGGCACTTGCTCGAAATTCTGTCTAGCCTCGTCGGCACTAGACGTGTTGGGGTAAAACACATGCAGACCGCAAATTATAGAAACGCATGAACGATGCTCGCAGGATGAATAATTTTCTGACGGCCTTTCGGTTTGCAAAATAATCGAAGACTTAGTCAATAAAAAAAGCAAATAATTGCCTTTTACTTCTACGGATATCGGCACAATACACATGCTCGCAAAGTACAGCAGCATTATTTAATTAGCTCAGTACAGCTTTTATTGCTCGTAGCTGTGGCTTCAAAAATATAAATCATTTAGCATTAACGGCTTGTATATATTTTCGGTGACACATTACAAGGAAGCTTGCCATAAAATATTATCATCTATGTTTGAATCGAAGCACAACTCTTCAAATTAACTTGCTTGCACATGTGCCGAACCATTAAGATGTACAGTCTCTTGATTTCACCCTGCCAGCTAAAAATAATTAAATTAGCTATGCAAATTGACTAACGATCTTTGGTAGCTGTCGTAAGCTTCCCAGGAACGAGCTTCATGATAGGCACTCGGTAAAAATTCGGAACATTCACGCACTTCTTCAAAACAAGTTTCACTGCAGCAAGTTACAGTGATTTATTAACACGGCCAACACTGACCGTACAGTCGATGGCCAAACTCTGTACGTAGCAATTCCGGTCTTTGATGAGGCTCCGAGGTTCTAAATTTTGACATTATGTTTGAGCTTTATTAACGTGGCCGACACCGACTCTACCGTCGATGGCCAAAACTCTGTACATAGCAATCCTAGTCTTTGATGAGGCTCCGATGTTCTAAACTTTGACATTACGTTTGAGCTTTATTAATACGGCCGACACCGACTATACAGTCGATGGCCAATAAATAACGTAGCCGCACGATGCAACTTATTTCGTAGCAATTCCGGTCCTTGACGAGGCTCCGATGCTCTAAACTTTGACATTATGTTTGAACTTTATTAATACGGCCGACACCGACCATACAGTCGATGGCCAAATAAATACTAGAGATGCATGATAGAACTCTGTATGTAGCAATTCCGGTCCTTGACGAGGCTCTGAGGTTCTAAATTATATTTGAGCTTGAAAGATTTAGTACAGAATCAGAGCTTATTTGAAAAATCGGAGCTTCAGTAAAAACTCAAAGCTTCAGTGCAGAATCGGAGCTTCAGTAGAAACACAAAGCTTCAATGGTAATCTTGAATAATCTTCAGTAATATTCTCGAAACAAGCGTAGATGCAACGCGTTAATCAACGGGAACTTGGCAACAATCCGAACTCTCTCATACCTTGCTGGAATGCGATGACGGGAGCCCGGCAGCATGTCCGAGCCTCACCGTATTTCATGGGAGTGAACCGGACAAAAGAACTCATCGAGAATATTAGGGCAAATTAAACAAAATATAGAAGCTCATAAGCATGTTGTACGATCTTATCATGGCAAGAATATAACTATGTTTATTTTAATTTAAGCTTATCATATTAGCAAATGAATAAACTTCTAATCTCATGACTTGTTAGCCCATGACAGGTTGATAGATAACAACAATTATGCTATTCAATCTAATCTCCCTTTCCCGTGACGTGAGACCAAACATGGTTCAGATGTGCTCACACAATAGATCAAAATTAAAAGCATATGGATCCTCGACGTACATAAAAATAACACGCATAGATATTTTATTCTCATTTAATCTAATCTCTCCGTGTGACAGATCAAAGCCATGTAAACGTATTGATTAATCAATTCTAATCTCCGGCCGATTAGCAAGACATGGACATATTCTAATCTTATCATAGTAGCATAGCAGCATGCAAACCGAGCTATATTGATTGATTTTTTTAACTTAACCCAAAAGGTTATATATAATCTAACATCAACTCAGTAGATTAAAAGAAAATAGACCACTTATTTATACTAATTTCATCTACTCGATCTACCGCAGCAGGTAAAAAGAACAAGTACGCTTCTAATCTCACGGGGCCATGCATTCCTAGGGATAAAAAAAAAACATGGCATATCGATCTATTAACTCTAGAAGTATACTCACCCTAAACCGTTCTGCTAAGATGCATCTATCTTAATCTTAACGACGGGCCAGAGTTTTAATGATTCGATAGCTCACCAGCGAACGTGACGGCAGAGGTCGCAGACATGTCGCGGTGATGACGAGCTCGCACAGCAGGAATGGCGGGCAGTTGACGACGAACTTGCAGATCGGAGACGGCAAGCGCGACTGGTGAGAATGCAGATGGCGCCGTGTACGAGAGCAGCAGCGTAGGTGTCTGTTCTTCGCCGATGCCTCCCCCGCGAGGAATACTGCCGTTCGTTTATATAGGCAGAGGGAGGGATCTGGAGCGCCGAACGAACTCCCTAGCTCGGCAAGCTCATCCATTCCCAACTGACTCGGACTCTATCATCACAACCCAGATCAGGCCTCGTTTTAGCCGTTTTGCTCATCTTTATCCGATGCATCTTGCCCGGTAATTAATGATGCGCCCTGGCCGGTAATTAATGACGTTTTACCGTATCATAAATGTTGGGCTCAAGAGATCATGACCCCGACGTTCACCGATTACGGATCTTCGCTGGCCATGCATAACGCGTTACATTTTATAATTATTCCGGCACACCAATGTATTTTATATGAGCCAAAATATCATTATACAACAATGCAGCATCGTGTCGTCCAAAAAATCATCGTCACTTCATTCATCAGCTGCATGTCGGACCCATGCATGCAATGCAGCTGATCGATTCGGTGACGGAGGCCATATATCAGGCCAGCATCCAGCAATATACATTACTACGTACAATCATATATAGCAATCGTCCTCACGATCGACATGTACACGAGGCAGTCCGTCCACTCCCATACATACGTACGTACGGCAACGACGGTATGTAGTACTGATGAGAGTCGTACATGCATGTAGGGATGTAAGCGGCCAGCCGGCCAAGGTCAGCCTGCAGGTTGACTTGGCCTGTCGGCAAAATAAAAGGCTGTTGGACAATGCATGAAGCCTGCCTCGCGAATGCAGTCTGAAGAAGACCACCCTGCAGAGGAACAGTAAGGAAGGGTGACTCGAGGCGACTCGTTCATTGGCTTCCCCTCGTCTGCAATGGCGCTTCAGATGTATATACTCTTTCTCTTCAAGCAGATCTAGCGATTAGGAAGGTCCTCCAATGTCGCCTCGCCTTGCCGGATGAACACAGCGCATGTCTTCTTTTCATACAACTGCATGTTCATCCAATCATCCGCCTCTGTTCATACGGCGATGTCCTCATGTCGCTTGCATGTGAGCTCCGGCAGGTGCCTGCCGGCTGCAATGCGCCTTCCTGCAAAACTCAGCAGGTGCTGGCAGGTTCCTGTGCTGAGTTGGCAGGCTCCTGCAGAGCAAGCCAATTCTGGTAGCGGCCGATGCGGCAGCCTGCAGAGTGGCCTGCTTGCATCCTTACATGCATGTAGTAATATATGTCCCAATCGTATATCCCACGTACGTATATATAGTACAATCAAATTAATCGTCTATGCATGCATGCATGTAGTAACTAATAAGAACTTATGCGAGTCGTCGCGGTGTGTAGTACGTACGTACGTACTTGCGCGCGCGCGCTCTCTCTCTCTATATTAAGAGCGTAACAGCATGTTTGGATGTTGACATTGAGACCCAGTATTCGGAATTGGAATTGGTAATCTTGAATTTTAGCGTTTGGCCCATCACGGTATTGAGAAATGGAATTCCAACTGGCATTCCCTAGACACGCATACGCTTCACTTCAATACCGAGCCTCCTGCTCCTGCCTTGGTTTTCCTCGGAATTGGCCCCGAGGTCGAGCCCGTCAAGGTCCGTCTCCCTCGCAAGCGGCTCCGTCTCCTTCACTGGGGCCTCCTCCTCGCGCGGCCATGTCGTCTCCCTCGCAGGCACGGCCCCGTCGTCTCCTTTGCCGGTGACTCCTCCTATGCCTCCGTTGTCTCCCGTGCCCTGACACGGCCCCGTCTCTCCCGCTGTTCCAGCTCCTCGCGCGGCCTCATCGTCTCCCGCGCCGGCGACTGCCTTGCGCGGTCTTGTCGTCTCCCACATTGGCACCTCCTCGCGCGGCCCCGTCATCACCCTCGCCGGCGACGCCTCCCGCAGCCCCCTCTCACCGGTAACATTTTGCTGGATTCCAACCACAAATTCCATATCCATCCAAACGAAAGATTTGATATTGTAACCATTTCCAATGTTGGACTGATTTGAAATCGGTATCAATTCAATTCTGAGGGATTGAATTCCAACATCCAAATGGATCCTAAGGTCTCTTCGTCCGTCGTTTATGCAGCCGCAACGCTTTCTGTTTTCGTTCCGTACACAGTCCACAGAGTCCGCATGGTACTTCCCTAGGCTTCCAAACCGAATATGAATGAACTGACAACATTCGGCACCGTGCCCAGCCATGGCAACATGAATCAACCAACGATCGGACTCCAAATAGATAAGAACAGGGACACCGTACACTTACAAAAAATCATCATAAATAATATATTTGAATCCAGACTATCGGTAACAACTCGTCAACTCAAAAACAGATCTTTCTGGAGCGGCAAGTTCGTCTTGGCAAACTTCGAATGGCACGGCAACAAATTCAGTGAAGGCACATATCAGTATATCATCGCCCACATATGAACTCGGCAACGATACATGCGTCTCCACTCTCCAAGTAACTTCTTCAAACTATGAAACATAGTCGTTAAGAAAAAGTTGGTCTTCTATTGCAGACAAACCGTTCATGACCATGCTGACCATATTCATTTGAGCAACAGCTGTGTCCCATATGGTGATATGGAGGGTGTGCTCGTGCCTACCTCAACGAGGTTGGCTTAAATTTTTTGTAGTGATGTCATGGTACAAGTAGTGTATTGTGCGATGGTTGAACCTCGGTGCGGATTGGGCATGTAAAATCATGGCAAGATTATTGAGACGGGTAGTGAGGTGTTTTTTTCCATTGCAACGCATGGGCACGTTTGCTAGTCGAATATAATTAAGCTAACTAGCTAGGTGGATTGGGTGTTAGTTCCACTTTGGTTCAAGAAGAAGGACTCGCCATCATATCTCCTATTTTCTCCTCCTAAATGAAAATGAAAGGCGAAGGTAGTGAACCATGCATGCATCGTCCATGCAAATATTATTTGGCGGGATATGATTACCGGAGCGTACGTGGATTCATCTTGGCCATTTATAGAGAAGAGTATCATCGATCTCTCGATCACCTTCTATTATTCTACTATGAAACTATATATTCTTCATATATAATTAGTTTATCGTGCATGCCACCAAACATGCTAATGTGCCACACACACACACACATATATATTCAATAATAATGCATGGAACTTGGATAAAATAACGTCGAGAATGGCCTTAGTATTACTAGCGCTACGTACGTACGTGCATGGAGGGGCGGAGCTAGGAAAACGAAGAATTAATAAAGGTGGCCCGGTGTACCTGCAATACGCGTGCGTGCCTCAAACCATGCATGCATGTGCCAGCTTAATTTATTAGCACTACCGCCAGTTTGTATTAACAATTTTGTCAAGTGCGCGTACAGTACGTATTCAATTTGCATTAATACAAATTGCATCCTACTTACTATCTATCTATGATCTATCTATCTATCTATCTATCTGAATTTAGACACCGATGGATCAGTGCAGCAAGTTAATTACAGGCCGGGTGCGTGTGCGTGCGTGCATGCAAGCAATGCATACACACCTGCTGTTAATCAACGTACGTACGTGCGGCGGCCTTCGTCTTCAGATAACCCGTCCGTCCGTACGGCGCATCATCTGCTGGGCTGGCATGCACGTCGTCCGGTCCTCTCATCGTCTCGGCGGTCAACGTACGCGAGTTTCACCTGCCTCCGTCTCTCTCGCATAGCATTGGGATGGGACCCACAACAAATACCACCACTGCGCTGCTAGCTAGCTACTCCCTTCAGATTAGAAAAGTGGACATTTTAGCCTTTGCATGAAGAGCCAAATTACTAGACGTTAGAGTTTTGCTTGGACTATTTTGGACTAATTTACTTCTATGATAGTTAAACGTTGTACATGTTTCCAAAGCACGCGTGAAGCAGGCAGTAAATGCAATGCTTTTAGCCGACGCCGACGCATGCAGCCCTCGATTCCCAACCCGCATTGCGTCTCCTCGGCTTGCATGCATGCACCGCTTGGTGCGTCATGCATGTGGCCGTTGATGCGCCATGCATCCAGTGCCTATTTTAGACGTTGGTATTCATTCTTCCTAGCGAGTGAATGCAGAGAAGATCGAGCTGCTGTCCAGATGGAGGAGCCGTTCGTTCGTGGAGTGAACTGGGCTCCTGATAGCGACGACGATGGAGAAGAATCAGAGATCAGGTTCGTTATGGATTCGTTGGCCGGCGAAACTGAGGTGCCGGACTCTCAGGATAACTCGGACGTCGAAGTGGAAGACGTCGCACTCATCCTTATGCAGCTCGCGGCCACCAAAGTAAGCATCTTTGATACCCACAAACATTATCGAGAGGTCGCAGATTTGATGCTGCCTTTGTTGGTTTCTCGCTTGTATGGAAAAGTCGATCCTGAAGTACACGACGTAGCTTGTACACTCTAGTGGATGGCATGTTTCCCTAAGTGAAATGTGAAATGTTAGGTTCTGTGAACTGCTAGCATGTGCTTGATTTGCCGAACTACTAGTATGATAAAAAATTTTCTTTGCCATTTGAAATTCTGAATGCATCACAAGTACTTGCATACAACTACTAGTATCACTAGCGTACTCCTATTCGGCAAGCTTGGCCATAGCCTGGGCTATCAATGTCGACTCGCAAGTGATCTGCACGGGAAGGCGTCCCAGCCTCTCAAGGGTCCCTTTCTTCATATGTGGAATCTTGAATTTATTTCCACCTCCTGTTTTCATTGCCTCCTTCAAAACACTATGAAGTGTTAGAAAAATTCTGTTGGCCTTGCGCGTCAATACCTTCTCAATCATGAAACTTCTAATGACTTCCTTCGTAATGGATGGGATGGGCTTGATTTCTATAGTACCAGCTGGTCGGTTAACACTGCTTCTCTTAGCACGCTCATAAGTAACCAGAGGAAAGCACCCGATCTTTCCATCAAAAATGCAAACTCCATTGCTATCAAACCTTGGACGAGCAACAACTACTAGGAACATGATCTTAGGGATGTTGTTCTTGCTTTTACATGTACGATGGGGCACTTCTTCATCTGAAAGTACATAATATCCCTCTGATTTTCTTGTAAGGTAGAACCATTTTTCATCAATATAAATAACATCGAATAGCCCCTTAAACATTGGATTATCTGGCATACTACTCGGATCAATCATATCCACACTCCATTGTAGCCTAGCTATCTTGTTGGCCTCCGTTAAATATGGCTTTATGCTATTTGAGTGACGCCTAATGAGACCTTTTCGTTTCAATCTCAGCAGCTTGGATTTACTAATATGCAGTATAGCACATACATCTTCTATCGTTGTTCTATCCTTAAAGGGAACTGAACGTAGGACAGATAAATCTACCGGGATTTCTTTACGGCCACACTTGCGCCTTTTGTTAGAAACATTAACCACGATGCCCTGAGCAAGATCGCTTTCACCTTTCTTCCAAATACGTTGAACTACTTGAATGCCTACTCCAAATCGTTGAGCCACATCCTTGGTAACGTGACGCTTTAGTTTTCCATTGGTACTTCTTGCCAAGCAAGTTTGAAATATTAGATTTCGTACTTCATTTGGCACATCCTTTCTTCCTAGACATATGCAAAATATTTTTTAGATGAGTATTTTAAGTTGCCGGCATATATATAATACAAAAAGAAGAGAGAGATGGAATTACCGTTGGCAACTTGTTCAGGTGGTGCAACGTTCAGATCGATCCCACCTTGCAAAGCGTTGTTGTTGTTGTTATTATCTGTAATACCAAGAACATGTATCCTTACTTTGATAAGAATGCTTGCACGACACAAATAGGAAAAGGAAATAAAGAATATTACCAATGGCATCATCTAGCGGTGGTTCTGGCTCCATGTTCAAATCAAGCATGCCCAAAAATCCATTGCCATTATCATCTGTAGACACGTATGCTTAGATTGCAAAAAACTAAGAAGAAACATGGCATCAAAAATAGAAGACAAGACGCTTACCAATTTCATGTTGCAATGGTGGTGGTGCTGCTTCTTGTAGAGGTGGTTCCAAGTTCAAATCAATGTCACGAGCCAAAAAAACTTCTGGTGGCTCGATGTTCAAATCTATCTACTCGTATTAGGTAGTCTTTGTTTACTGGAGCATTGGAGCATACTAGAGCACTGTACATGTATTTATACTTTGGAACCTACCAGGAGCCGAAACGTCGTTATGGCGCCAGGCCAAAAACGAAGGGCGCGAGCGAAAAATAAAAACACGGGAGCAGCGAGCGCGCACCGAGTCGACGTGCATGCATTGCCAATTGCGAAACGGTCTGGTATCGAGCGCGCACGGGCACGTTGCTGCATGCATGGTCAAAACGCCCGCAGCCGAGACGCGCCGGCACGCCGCGCGCGCATGCATTTGCATGGCTGAAAAAAAACGCGCGCATGCATTTGCATGGCAAAAAAAAGCTAAACGAAAAAAAATCTGAAGGGAGCAGAATTCAAATCACGGTGAATAACATTGGGAGTAGAGCTCATACCACCTAGACTAGAAACTTTTGTGAAAATTTATGATACCATAGGACTATTTAATAGAGGTACTACAGAAAAAAACAGATCCTACTAACTAACTGCTCCTTAGTACATGGAATTATAGTCAAAATGTTCAGTTTTCTGATACTGATATATAAAGACAAGACGTCCAGTTACTAGCTGCTTTCTTTATAGCTATCCCACCACCACTACCACACCACACAACTCCTCCTCCTCCCTGCCCCGGCGGCGGCGGCGGCGGCGGGGAGGACGAGTGCACCACCAGCAGCCAGCCCCGCAGACGCTGTTCGCTACGGTAATAAATAGGGACATCAAAGTCTCAATCTTTTGCTTCCTTTGCTTGCTGTCTCCTTCCTACCAGACCGGCCGCAGCACTAGCACGCACTAGCCTGGCCGCCGCATCGCATCTAGGCCGCTGCAGTGAAAACCCCTCTCCCAGTGGCCCAATCGTCACGCCATGCCCGCAACTTTTGCCCTATCGCTGCACTACCAAGCTCCATCAGAAAGATCCTCTCGCAAAAACCTATCGCCGACGACATCCCAATCCCATCGACGAACGTCGCCGTGCCTCTCTCCGCGCGGCGCGCGCCCATCAGTTCCTCGATCGTGCGCTCAAGTTTCATGGGAACGTCGTCAGTCATCCCCTATTACCAGCTTTTGTCATATATAATTTGATTTGACGAATCCTGGCACGAAATTCCCTATTCTTTTTTTCCTGTGAAAAGAGCGAAATTGGGGCACACCTCCTCGATGGTGGAGGAAAAGGGATCTTGGTTTTTCCCCCACATCCACTGCTCTACTGCCGGTTCCTAGATGCCAATTTGTGTTCTTGGATGGGGGCGTTCTAGTGTTGCTGTGCTAGTTGGTTCACGGGCTCCATCAGCTCGGTACTATGTGATGCCGTTAGATCATTTCTTGGATGAAAGATACCTATGCTAGCTGCTATTTGTTGTATGAAAAATCACAACTTGATGTGGATTCAAATTCTAATCTTGTCTAAACATAGTGCAATCGATTAGCTTAATAACTCAATGCATAGCTTTCAGGAAGAAAGGCTCTATTGCTGAGTGCAAACGGAAGATGCTGTCCAGGCAGCTGCAGCAGCATTATATCTTTGAATGCACAACTTCAACAAGCGAGAGTAGCATGACCAAGAAGAAACCATCAGTTTACTTTTTTTTTTCTATGTTAGCTGCATGCTGACCCCTCAATCTCGCATCTATCAGTAGATTTCACATGAGGTTGCTCGT
This sequence comes from Paspalum vaginatum, assembly GCA_030272315.1. Taxonomy (NCBI): domain Eukaryota; kingdom Viridiplantae; phylum Streptophyta; class Magnoliopsida; order Poales; family Poaceae; genus Paspalum; species Paspalum vaginatum. Next base: position 329,274 of record CM059020.1, on the reverse strand, counting down.
TCGTGTTAATCAATAAAAAAAGCGTTTGTTAGAGGCAGCTTATTTGTTATACAAAGTATGCCGATTTTCTAAAGTCGCTATCATCACTTGGCACCCCTCTAAACCCTTATGGTACGTGTTATGAATGAACAGAGCTTGCTTGAGTACATGTGTATGCTGTATTCTACATTTTTGCTCACAACTAGGTTAACATGCTGACTGAGTAGTAAGACTTTGCGAGCTACGACAACTGAGGCACTAACATATATATCTTAACATTCTATTTGAGGTTTGTGATCGATTTTAATTTGCATCTGAATGTGATTCATGGCAATATCATGATGGTTCAATATCCAAATGATGATATGTAATTTCTGGCTGAATATACAGAAAGAATAATATTTAATTTAGTGCAAGAGCTAATGTTTGTATTTTTGGTGTGCCTTATCCAAGTTCTTATGCCTTAATGTTTCTGACTGTTTTCAGTTTGCGAGTGTTCAGAGTATTTGATCAGGAAGAAATAATCATGAGCTCAACTTTTGATGTTTGTATTGAGTTGCAAGGGAGCTGCATAAGTGCATATAAATCATAGATAGTAACTTGTGATCTTTGAATAATAATTCCTAAACACGCTAAATTTCCTTCCTTTCTTTCTTTCTGGCTTAGACATGCGATGTTTCAGCGATTTGGATTTCAACTAACCTGTCTCCCTCCCTCCTTCGCAGGCACCGGAGGTGGTGTGGCAGATGCGCTCGGACAGATCCATGGCCAACGAGATGCGGGACCTTATGATCTGGATTGGGCAGCAGTTTCTCGCCCGGCAGGCCCCTTTCGTGGTGCACCACCAAGGCCATGATCACCGCTTCCTTCGAACCGTCAGGACAGGAGGGTTCTTCAAAAGTGCTGATGAGGCCGCCACCGGAGTATGCTGGTCCTGGTGAAACCCCTGACCCAGACCTCCCCCTGCTGTTCAATTTTAGAGACCTTTACTTCCTGGGTTTCCAAGTGGATGGCATGTGATACCTGTTCGACGACGGAAGACCACAGCTGGAGGAGAGTGGGTTTGAAAACGTGGTCTTTGCTGGCCAGTGGCAGTGGGCCGGATATAAGTGCTCGTATGAGCTCGACCCATGGAACACAGTGAGGATAGGGACATATGAGCTGTACATGGCCTACAAGTGTTTCATCAATTTCCCGCAGAGACGTGCCCGCGGTGAGGATAATGACATCAGGAGCAGCATATTTAGGATTATAGTCACCATCCCAGAGGTTTCATGGCTGCCTCGCGACTCTCCTCCTTTCTATACAGCACAAGGATGGAGCTGGCTGTTGTGTTGGGCCTGGGCCTTGTGTCCGGTTCGATTCCTCCCCTCCGTCACGTCTTCTCGACGACTCCCCTCCCCTAGCGCTCTGAAACCCTAATCGGCTTTGCGTAAAATAAAAAAAAATTTCTTCCCTTCCCAGTTCCCTTGGGCGGCGATGGCGTCGTTGTGTGCGCCGATCATGCTGGAGGGAGAGGCGGCGGATGCAAAGAGGAGGAGGCGTAGCCGCATACAAGCAATTCGCCGCCGCCCAGCTTGGTGCTGCCTCTGGCGTAGGAGGAGGATCGTCATTCGGCGAGAGTGGACATGTAGTATGCTTTGGTCTGTAATAATCATATGATCCAGTGATCCAGTGATGGGTTACCATTGAGTTGTGTGATGAGACACTGTTAGACTCTAGATAAATATAACTGTCCGCGTCCGTCTTGTTATATGTTGATTTATTGTGTCCGTTACTGTTAGACTCGGGATAAGTATAACCGTCCACGTCCGTCTTGTTATATGTTGATTTATTTGCGTCTATCCCTGTTAGACTCTGGATGAGTATAAAACTCTGTGTCCATCTTGCTATATGTTGATTTATTGCGTCAGTCTTTTTTTTTGTTGTTGTTGAATCTTTGTTACCTTGACGCACTGCTTCTTACTTGCTCTAGTTTGTTGCTTATTATTGTCTGGGGTCAATGATGTCTGATTCTCTTATCTCGCTTTTCTGTTTTGACGTCTAATAGATATCAAAGAAATTTCAGCATTGTATCCAAACGTTATTTGTTTATTCTGGCTATATTGACAGTTATATTGTTGTGCACTACAAACGCTTCTTAAATAGAAGTTGAAAGGTGATTTTTTTTGTTATGAGGTTTGATTAGCCTTTTGGGGGGTTTCTGTTGCTGGGTTTTCAGGTGATGATTGAATTAAAACCTGCAATCTAGGAACAACTAGGTTTCTCTATGTTGGAAAAGCAAATGCCATAATTATTTTTACGTTATATGTGATGCAAATAATCTTTAAGCGACTTATTATTAAATGCTATTTGGCAATGCTTAGCAGCTGCAAACGACACATCGTGTTTTTGGCCTTTGAAAGGAAATTGTGTTCACGACTCATTATCATTGGCCAGCTTTCAACCATTTGCAAAGGAAGTACTAAAGGAAGCGTGAGACGGCGAGAGGCGCCCGGGTCACTGAGTAGAGTAGCCGTTTGCAAAGGAGGGACAAAAAAGCGTAAGAGCTAGTTTGGTAACCTCATTTTTTCAAAGGATTTGAGAAAATGGAGATGACATTAATTTATTTTTTTCTCCATTCCTCCAAATCTCTTGGGGAAATGGGGTTACCAAAGGGCGGTGTTTGGAACCTAGGGAATTTTTCCTTTTGCTGCGTTTTTCACGTGAAATTGAACTAATTTCTATGAGATTCCTACACAATTTTTGTAAAATTTTTGCGTTCTAAACATACCTCAGTTTGTTTCGCTTTAACGGCTAGCCTTGCAACTATGGCGTATTCAATGTCAGATTCAAGCCCTGTAATCTCCAGCAAACTATCTATTCCTATTGCCTATCACTATTCTCATCTACTTCCCACTCTGTCTACAGTAGCGCTGCAGTGTCTTTTTGTACTATATGCAATTGTTTTGGACGCTCTGCTAGAGATGATCTAATATACTTTTCAAAATCAAAATTCAAAACACAGAGCCTGAGTTGGAATAGAGCAAGATCCTCCATTATTTGTTGCTCCACCTTGCAGCTGCCGGAGCCTAGAGATCATGATCTACCACATTGCTCTTGTCTTGTTGACATGTAAATGCATCTGAATTGATAACAAAGTAGTGTCATTCTAAATTCCAAATAGTCGGTCACCTATGGTTTAGTGTTTTTTCAATCATTTAGGCAAATAGCAAAAAGTTTTTTTTTCTTCAATGGGATCGCATCTAATTTTCTTGCCGAGTTCAAGCAAGTTTGTCGCCTATGTCCAGCTTTATCAAATCTCACAACTGACATAACATATGGCTGCGTTCAAATCTGTCCAGTTCATATATCCTAAGGTCGAACAATTGGGATAGGGGCAAGAACAAAGAAAAATAATTGAATATATTTTATCAACGTCTATAAATATTATATGTAAGGGTCTATAGCTCAGTGGTAGAGCAATTGACTGCAGATCAATAGGTCTCCGGTTCGAACCCGGATGGGCCCTTTGAATGTTGAATTTTTTTTATTTTTTAACAAAACTCATATGCATATGCATATATGTGGATGGGCCCTCTTAAACTTTTTTTAAATAAATTTCTCTATTTGCGCATTTCCAGTCACAAAAAAACTCATATGCATATAGATTCATTTTTTATCTTAAATAAAGACATGTGGATGGGCCCTCTTAAACTTTTTTTTAAATAAATTTCTCTATTTGCACATTTCCAGTCACAAAAAACAATGACGATACCAATCAGAGAAACTTCAGATTGCAGAACACTGTAACAAATTATGGTCACTTGTCATTTACATGCAGACGACCCCTTTTTCTAGTCATTCACAGAGCCACAGCTCTGCATGCAGCGAGGCCGTTTCTCAACAACACCTTATTCTGCAGCAGCACCCAAACTATTCGTTTATTTGTTGCCTTGCCTATCATGTACATCTACTACACAAGATTAACATAATGTAATAATATAATAATGAATCAATAGGCGGTCAACCTTCTAATAATCTAACTCTGCTCTCTATCCAACTACTGGAATCGTAGGTCCAAAACACCCCCAAAGAAAAAACACTAAAACCTCACACAATCACGTTGCCCCCTTCACATCACTTCTCTGTAATAAGCTAAACTAACAATGCTTTGCTGCTCTACGTCAAGCAGATTCTGACAATAATATTATAGATATCATCCAACGTAGCAACACTGCCAGCGTCTACTATCACATTAGCAATGGCAAATGGCTGCTTGCTTTTCTACATGCAGCTGCCGGTGCATTTGTTGATTCCATCAACATATGAGGGATGGGTAGCCAGGGGCATCAAAATCACTGCTGGATCGCACATAGCTCCCAGTTCCCTTCACCATCGATGAGCTTCAGCTCCAAGGCATGGAAGGGTATCAAAGCAGGCCTCTGTAAAAATGAGGAAAAGTTTCAGCAACACGGTCAAGTCAATTTCAGAGAGCAAGGTGTGAATAAATTGACTACAGATGACAGTTCAACATCTTTTCTTATATTTTTCAAGTAAACAACCGCTTCACCGTCATACGAAACTTAACGTTATCGCAGGTTTTGTCTGGACAAACGCTTACTTGTGAGGAAGTGATCACAGTTATGCCCATGTTCGTTGCAAGTTTGTACAGATGCTCCTCAACATCAACACTCGTAGCACTGCAATCAAGCATGAGTTTTAGGACCCACAGTACTGATCAGCAAAGAGAAAAGAAAAATTGTGACAGAACACGTACTTGGTGCACTCATCGAGGATACCAAACTTAGGATGATGGAAAAACAAACGAGCCTGACAAAAGAAGAGAGCAACTTAATTCACCCAACAACATATGAACATATCAAATTAAGAAAAGGTGGCCTGCCAGTTAATACTGACCATCCCAAGCCTCTGTTGTTCTCCTAATGACAGAACATCTTCCCAATTCGGTGTAGAATCCCACCCTTCTCTTTCTAGAAGGTACAACAGTCGGACATTCTCAAGAATTGTCTTGAGGTGGTCATCCAGCAGGACAGAAGCACTAGACTTGTTACCTATAGCAACAAGTTTCACATTACCAGGGCAACCAACAAAATAATTGTTACTTTCTTTCAACTGGTATCCTCCTAGACTGTTTGTAATCACAATACAAGGTTCAAACTTCAAGGTTATTACTAAATCAATAGACAGCTACAGTAAGTGGGCCTACCAGCTTTCTGTAATGAAATAACTTTTGTCTCCGCCTCCTCCCTTGAGAGAGGGTATATGATCTGATCCCACAGAGTACCTAGGCTGGTATATGGACGCTGAGGAACATGAAACATCCCTTTTGAAGGCTTGGTAACTCTCCCAGAGAAGGTGGGCCACAGATCTCTGAGCACTCTAAAAACAGAACTCTTTCCACTACCATTGGGACCTTCACCAAAAGGTAAAATGAGCCATGCTAATAAGTTCACTGCTGAGCAGAAGATTAAAAAAAGGTTGCCTGCAGGAAGACTACATACCAGTTAGAAGGAGGCTTTTCCCTTGTACCACACTGCATGAGAGTTTGCTAGCCAATAGCTTTTGTGATGGTGTTACAATGTCCACTTCATGAAATGAAATAATTTCTTCCGAGGCCGTACTGATGGCATTGGAAGACACCATAGTATCTGTGGAACATTTAGTTTAAAAGCACATTCAGAATTAAAAAAAAAACTTAACTAACGACTAGATCATGAGCTGAGTGAGAGTACTACAAACGCAAAACTTCAGCTGAAACCAATTATCAAAATTTTCAACTTTCTCAGGGTGGTTGAAATGCAACTATTAACTTTTCTGCCAACTCCTGGTATTAATGCAAGCATGCAACATTTCACAAAACCGTAAGCAGACCATACCGTTTTCAGCCACTGCTACACAGCATTACTATAAAAGCTTCGTGTGATGAAAAGGGGAAAAATATGGTCTTCTAAATTTCACTTAGCAAACTCCTGGGAAGTGGCAAGCTCAACCATAGCATGCCAAGCAGGGCACTTCATAACAAACATGCTGTACCAAAATGCCAGTGGATTTCTAAAGAAAAATTATGCAAGCTAACAGATAAACAACAACATGATTAATTGCGACCCTAACATATTGTGTTTAGTGCGATTAGAGAACTGAACATGATTGTTGTTGTCTATTAAGTCCTAACCAACAGAACTTACTCCTTTGAGCGGCGCGTATAAACTCCTCAAGCTCAAAGATCCGGTTAATCCCACCAGAGAGTTCAAGGAACTTCTTGTGTAACTCAAGAATGTCGCCGAAAGCTATGAAGCTCTGTGACACCACTGAAGCCAAGAATCGCAGAGCATGTGCCAGCTCTCCTGTTGCATGAACCAAAGGAAACTCAAGAATATCACGATGTCTAGAAGATGAAAAATAATTTATTTGGAAAAGTGGAAGATTTTGAAGATTGGCAACCTTGAGTTGAGGTCAAAGCTCTGTCTCCCTTGTGCTCTAAAGCATATAACAGACTCAGACCCCATGTCACATTGTGAGGAAGTTGCTTTGTTACAAAATCATCAACAATACCATAAAGCCACTGTTTCCTCAAAAGAATCTTTGAGTGGCTAAGTAGCTTCACGAATTTAGCCTCGACCATCTGATACATAAGAAGGAAAAAAAGACAAGCGGAAGAGCTAAGTTCATGTCATCTAAGTATCTAACAAAGTAAGGGCAGAAGAAGCTATTCAGGTGAAAAAAACTCCCGAAAACTGGATCAGTTAGAATTTGTAAACAGAACATATGCATTGGAACTGCAAATATAATTGAAAATAGAAAAAAAGAAAAATGGTTTTACAAAACTAAATGGTAGAAGCATCAGAAAACGGAACTACTGTAACAGCTTGTTGGAGAGAATCTAAGGAAGCAATATCTGATTTCATGAAGCTAATTACTAAGATCAAAGTTGGAATGCAGTTATATGTTCAGCGGACTTTTTAAAACATTCTTGAGTTGCTTTTCAACAGGTTAAGATTAAAATAACCAGCTAGAGCATTATATGAACTAGAGCATGATCCATTTAGGACGATGGAACTCACAGCTTTTTCTCTTGAACCACCACCAAAAAAAGCAATTGATTCAGCATGTGTCCGCAGTCTTGAGTGCATAAACCTTATAAAAAGTTCATCAGATTAATAACTGAGATGAAACGGCACAAAAGTTGGCTCTACTAAGACGCAACATCATATGCAGTATTTACCTAAATGTTCCTTCAAGTTCTTGCTCTTGGCCTGAGAGACGACCAAAGTCAGGGGATACAGCTCTTAGAAAGCCCAAACCCAGTAACATGTAAGCATACAGTATAGCAACTCCTCTTCGTCCAGACAAGAGCTTCATTCTCCATGTAAACCTGGTGAATTTGGCTCGAATTATCACAATGAATTTAGGGGTGACTTAAACTAAGTTCAAATTTAGTAGGTGGTACAAGGATAACTCACCAAAGAATGTCAACTAGCGGTTTTACCATTCCAGTAACTAGGCCAGCAAGATCAGTGGTCAACTTGTCTACATCAAGTGTTAATCGTTGGTCAGCATCAATACTTTTACCTGACATGTTGAATACCTGAAAACATATACCAGGATAACCTAGCTTCAGTTGCAAGCTTTCAAAAAGATGGATCCCCAGCACAAGACAATGCAAGGCACACACAAATATTTAGGAAAAGCACTGAAATACCATTTGACCAAAACTGTGTCCTAAGTCTAAACCACAATAAGTGATTGATTCAACAGAAATGCTTGTGTACTACTGTATTTGTTGGAGAATCCACTGTGAGTACTAGAAGGCAACAGTAGAAAAGTTTGTTCCGATCCTAGAAGTGCCGTGCAACTTTTCTCAAGGCTTGTTACTTCTTCATTCTTCCTGTCCATCTCAACCCTAACACAAATGTCACCTACATGGGACCAATCCCCAGGTCAAATGTATTCCCTTACCATCCTTCCACTCCTTTCTGCAGCCTGGACCAACACAGAGTTGATGCGACACTAGAGTTCTGGAGCTACCAGCATATAACTCCATCATGCAGAGAGGTGCGTCCACATTACAACTTCTAAAGCATATGAGAAGGTACAGTTTCTAACTTGGATGTATTTGTTTTATTGTTTGACTAAAAACAGGACTTTTAACTAGCACAAATGTGTATTCGCCAATATCGAGTATATTTTAGTAGAAGGCTCAAGAACCAGATTACCTTGCCATTGAAAGCTCAAACTACAAATTTCAAACAGCTAGTACAGACTGTAGATAATAAATGATGCACTCAAATGGATAAAAGACTGACACCACCTACAGAGTCCTTTGATACCATAACTAGAATATAGAGAAGCAATGATGCGCAGCGGGCTAGCAGCAGAGGAAATTAAAGTGTTCGCATGCTTTTGCTTGAAGACATACCTTATAGAATGCATTTCTTTTCAAGTAATATCGAAGCAAATGATTCGTCATGCGAATGCGCCATCCAAGGGCAAGTTTTGCAGTAAGGGTCCTGTACAGGTACATGTTAAATTAAGTATGTACAGAAGTAAGCTTACCCCCACCCCCACCCCCACCCCCCACCCACCCACACACACACACACACAAACACTCCCAAGGCCCAAGCTTAAAGTTGCATGGCCCCCAAAACGTACTTCAGATCCTACATTAATACTCGCCACTAGAGAAATTTTGATCATATACTGCAATGATAGTTTATTATACAAGTCACTGATTGGAGCCAAAATTGAAACCTATGGTGATTGTTTATTATCGCCGTTGCATGCGCATGGTATGCTCTGAAGCTGGTCGGGGAAAGAAAGGGAGAGACTAGATAACTTTGGTACATAGGCCTAGGACCCAATTGGAAACTAAGTAACCAACCTTGTGAGTCCTGATATGCATGCACTAATCAACTGATATAACTCATTTATTGGATATTAGCTGTAGCAGACACAGATTGGCTCGCCCTCTTCTTGAGGCTTGAGCAACTAATCTACTTCTGCTTAACCCTCATTTATTCTGCCTGTCTCATTATATAGAGCCGACCCTAACAAATCTTCTAAACAGATGCTAACAGACATTATCCAAACATACCTAACTGCTAACAACTTAACTACTGACAGATGTTGTGGAAGCCTGTTGCTTCTTCCTGCACCTAGCATACATCCTACCCAAAAATGCGTCCACAATATCAACTGACAAGATGTGCACGCAACCCCAAACCCTGATACACACCAAATATTGCAACCTCCTAGTATCAAGATAAGGCAATAATCATCCAAACAACTAAGCCCTCATCTATTGCTATGGAAGGTGCTGCTATCTTGCTGCATGCCCACTTTTACAGGCTGTCTTATGGTGTTTGTAGCCACACATACAGCTGATGCCCATGTCACCATGTGCACTACTGCTGCAGAAACAAGCCATGTGACCTCCATGCGTAACAATTACCTAGTGATATATCTCTTAAATGGAATTAACCAATAATTACCTAAGTGATGGTGCTACAAAAGAATTTGCAGCACTTTGTAGAATACTGACGCCAATCAAGCGAATAAATGCAGCTTTATCCTGTTCCAAGACAAACTTCACAGTTGTCCCTGGCAAGATATGGCATATCATATGAGAAATTTGCAGCTTTTCTAACAGTGGAAGATATCAAAGTGAAAAACAACAACCATTTAACGAAGCAATACGATCAGAGATCCATGTACGAGAGAAAACAAGTACAGCAACAGCAAGCAACTGCCCGCCTTGTTTATCAAGTAGTTTAGGAACCTGGGGAGAAAAGTAAAGAGAATTGCATAAGAATTTCAGAGTGTATCAGCACAAGGGACAAATTTCCAAGAGATAGTTTAAGATACTTCATTGGATCTATGTGTACAACCTTCTTTTCTCTAATAGTTACTTAGTTTGTACTTGTAGTAAATTAGTGTACTCAAAAGGTTATTAATTATTACAGACACATAGGTCCTTTATTCAAACAGAAAGCATATCAGCAAGCTATCTAAATTTTAAAGTAAAGGCTGAATATGAATCAATGGGAAACAAAAATCTAAAGAGGAATTGTGAAACACAAAGGAGAACAGCATACTAGTATTTTTAGCATTGCAGCTACTCTTATAGGCAAAGGTCTTGGGTGACATCGTAAATGTGGAACCCGAGATGTCCGTACTGCATGTTCTATTTCCACCTTAGGGGAAGTTGCTATAACCTCTGTAGAGTATGAATGGTCCTTGGACCCCAATGACGCATTGCTCTGGTGAGGAAACCCCATAAAACAGAAATGTGAGATGAGATGTGAATAATGATGGGATGGAAATCCGAAAGACCAGAATCATATACCTTCGCCCTGCTCATAAAAGCCCTTTGAACAGTCAGTGCATCAGACTTGCGATCAGTTTCTGATGATGAAAAATCAGATTCTTCTGTGGAAAAGGATGAGTCGTCCCTGCAAAATTTGGTGTGTTACCGAATGCCGAGTCAACTAATTTGGGAGATCAAAAATTTAACAACTTGTTTCAAGGGTTTAGAGTTTTAACCTTCTATGCTGAACATTCCAACCTCCTTCACCATCCAAGGACAAAACAATATCATGAAATGCAACTAAAGCTGGCCGATGAGATATTGTTATGCAGGATGTGCCCATAGCTCGAACCTTTTTGCAAAAACGTTCTTCCATATCAGTTGTCACGGCACTAGTGCACTCGTCAAGGATGGCAAACTTTGGCTTATGGTAGAATAACCTGGCCATTCCCAATCTTTGTTGCTCTCCAAGGGACAGCTCATCACCCCAGTTAACTTCCTTATCAAGAGGATAGCGTTCAAGCAAGTATTCTAGGTCAACCTGTCAAAGTAGCATGATTAGAAATTTCAGCAGCTTCATGTACTCAAAGTTGTAGTTTAATAAGCCGCAATATCAATGAAAATGGCAACTTAAATAGCATTACATTCTTTAGAAGGTCCACCATGCCATCATAGGTAAGTGGTTCAATCTCTTGATCTGCTGTAAGAGGATAGATTAGCTGTTCACGTAGTGTTCCAACAGCTGTGTATGGTCTTTGAGGGACATAAAATATCTCCTTATTTAGATCTGAACCAACACCAGGTTTAACAATGTGGCCAGATACCAGTGGCCATAAACCCCCAAGGACCCGGAAAAGGGAGCTTTTTCCACTACCATTTGGACCTGGAAGAAGTGTAAATCCATAAAATTGTTGAACTTGTAAGCCATTTTGTGCCAAGATGTATACGCACTAAGAGTTTGATATCACAACAAGGTATTAAAGGAAGAAGAGTTAAAATGTTAAATTGCATCGGCACCTAAATTCACAATAGCAAATGTTTTACAGAACAAGATTACCAGTGATCAAGAGATTAGAACCAGTTTCTACCCGGAGACTCAAATCATCAACCAAAACATTGCCTGCAGGTGTGACAACCTGCAATCATTTCATATCAGAAACTAGGAAATATATAGCAAATAATATGATACTCAACCAGCATGTTATTACCTTAACATCAGAAAATTCTATATGGCTTGCTTTGCTGATATAATTTCCAGGAGAGTTGTGATTCAATGATCTATCACGAATCCCCGATAGCTCGCGTGAAACATCCAATAACTCATGAATCCGGTCTGCATAGCCACTGTGAAATTACATTGAAAGTCCATAGGCATCACAATCATGATGGTGCTAAGTTAAAATGCAAAAGCAGATGAGCAGAAAATGCATATGGAACACAAAAGGAGCACAGGATCCCAGTTAAGTATTCCAAAAAGAAATCAAAGTTACTGCATGTTTTGCATGCAAATCAACATTTTCCATCTGTATTATCCATAAAGTATGGTTCCTACTAAGATAATCATAAATTTGTGAGCCACTAGTGGAAAACTGTAATGGCACTGCAATTCTCATATACTAGAACGTAGAAAAGGCGCCTAACCTAAGACAGCATACAGCAGATGAAAACAGATAGAAAAATAATGTAAGCAGCAAAACTTGGAAAGTACTCCAAAATTTAGTATTTTCAAAAACACAGTTTGGTAATATACTCCATCAAAGCACTACGAGTCACATAAAATGTCTTCAGCTTGAATCAATTAAATCATCAAACATCAAAAAAGGTAAGATTCTTCCTTCTTCATAGAAAAAGGATCATAGCACTAAAACGGTTCCATGAAATAAAGCTATCCTCACTCCTCAGCCTGCATTTCTCAGAAATAATGGAACAAGAAGTGTCACATTGTCAAATGCAACGGCCTAAAACAAAATCAGACCTTTTTTTCCTCAAACACATAGGAGGGCTGTGTATCGCTATACTAAAAGAAGAAAGGGGTAGGAGCCCTGAGTACATGCCACACATATGAGTTCTTAGTAATATATGTGCTCCCATAAATAGAAAAGGACGATATGCACCGCCCCCAGTAACTATTTCAAGCAAAGTGCTACCTTCCATGATTCAGACATATAGAGTAGGCACTAGGCAGTAATGTTAACAATTTGTAAAATAGATGGAAAATGGTACCTCAGGATATTTAAACGTCTTGAGCTGATAGAGAGGATCCCAAGAGACTGAAACAATGATATGATCACGCTTGTGTGATATCGAAGATTGCTCAACATATCAGCCCTTCCAAGGGTAGATGAATCAGGTCTAAGGTTGCCGGCGAAGAAAGGTTCTATAATAAGGACAACTGCCACAGTGGCACCAAAATACTTCAGAAAGAAATCTTGAATCATACCAAACCACCAGTTTTCATGACGCACAAGATTCAGATGCCCAACAAGAGCCTCGAACTGCTGCATAATATGAGATGCTTCTCTGTCCTCGCCACCATAAAATGCCACACTCTCAGCATGTGTTCTTAATCGCGAATGAAGTTGGCGATAGTCTCCTTCCAGTTGTTGTTCCGTGGATTTCAGCTTCCCAAAAGCTGGAGAGAATTTCCTTATTGCCCCGCCAGCAACTAGTACATATGCCTGAAAGCATTTAATATTAATAATACTTAGTAGTGAGTGGGGGAGAAACTTGTGGTAATACTAAGGAAACAGTTTTGTAGAGGGTATTATCGGCAATCACATGTTATATGAGTAAATAAAGAATCACTACTGAAATTTGGTATTAAGAATTTTACCATAATCCAGAACACATATTTTGGACTAGCGTAAGAACAGAGACGCCAGGTATATATTAACCCTTCTGCAACTGCAGCCAGATCATCCTGTACAAGTTCACTTAGTTCAGAAGAGAACTTTGGGATATCACTAGCAATCCTTTGCTCTGGATTTGATATTCGATGATCCACATGTGAGATCTTGTAGTAAACCATATTCTGGACATATAGCAAACAAGAGCGTGGAAATGTCTTGTTAGGATTATATTTCAAAAGGGGATTTATTGAATTAATGATAAAAATAGCAGCTAGCATGTGTACTAAAAGTGAAAGAATGGGTTCAAGCAAATGTATTCTCATAATAATACATCGAGGAAAAGGAAAGAATCTAGCTGCTAAGACAGAAGATAAATATAAACTTCCAGCCTTACTGAGAAATTAAAGCTGGCATGATTTACATAGTGATGAGCAAATTCAACTAGCATAAAGAGAATAGGACACTATAAAGGTTTAGAGAAAATTTTACTTGCAAAAAGCATGCTGATGCCAGATAGGAAAACTAGCAAGCACATTTGTCCATGAACCAACATAATACTAGAATGAAATTCATCTGAATGAATTGTAGGAGAAGAGGAAGTGGTGAAACAGAATCCCCCCTCCTCGGTATTTATGGAATTTCTTTTTTATACTAACAGCTGAAGTGTTTTATCGTGTGTAAACTTTGTTGCACTGGTCACTAGTATTCTTATAAATGGTCACTACAGTCTGCATCATAAATACCAGTAAGATACAAATTAGTCTATTCACATATAAGAACTTAGAAAAATACTCTTCATTGATGTTTAAATTTAACAGTACTCCTCATGCTATTCTGAGGAAACAATGCAAGTAAGAAATGTGTACACTAGGAAGGAAGACAAAGGGAATTGATGCGGAAGCCAAATTACAATAGATACCTCAAAGTAATCAGCATGGGCGATATCTGTTAGAATTTTCTTGAAGCGCAAGCTTAAAGAACCTGTCAAGTATTTTGAGGTCTGGTATAATGTGGACTGGAGGAAACATAATATAAGATTTTTCTATGATCAAGCGCGTAAATGTTGGGACGCGCCGGAGAAATGCTGCTTTAAACAAAAAGCCTTGAACTTTCGCTAATCTATGCCCCACAGCAGTGCGCAGCACCTGCAGAAAAAAAAAAGGTACAGAGAATGATGTTCTAGATCATTAGTAGATCTTCAAGTACTGTCATTAGTATGCCATCAGATAGACGGTGACAAAAGCTGGAGTTTCTAGGAATTGCAGTATCATTTATTAAATGGTCATCATAAATGTCTTTTAGGCATTCGAATGTTGACCGATGAAAGAAACCTTATTAGACTTTTATATTGTTTATATTTCTGTTTGCCCCCGAAACAGAAATTTCAGAGACAAGCACATTGCTCACAGAAACAAAAAATAAATTAGCAGAACTTACCGATGTTAATATCAAGCCGAGAAGGTAGCGTGTACCGTTGGGACCAATCTTCTTGAGCAGGATAGCAACTAGGAAATGCAAAGATTTGAGCCCACTCCTCCTTTTATGCTTTGTGGCAGCCAATGTACCGTCGACACCATTTCGACTCAAACCATCCCCATTAGCTGCCAGTGCACTGGCTTCGCCGCCCCCAGAACGCCGCCTCTGCTGGCTCTGGCTTGACCGGGCATACGCCAAAGCTCCACCAGCAAGCAGCGCGCCGGAAACAACCGCGAGAGTCCTCCTGATTGCACAGACGACGAGACGGTGAGTAACCAAACGCTGCATTTCACAGCGCAACTGGGAGAACGCCCAGAGGAAACTTGTTGGTGAGTGATCCGAGCAGACCTCCTGGAAGCGAGAAGCCCCCGCCCGCGGTCCGTGAGCTGCAGCAGCTGCAGAGATGGCATTTTCCCCGGAGCGCGAGATGGCTACCCCGCCGAGATCTCACGTACGGCAACAGGCGGACGAGCGAGGAATCAAGGAGCCCCTCCCGTCGCCACGTAGCATCGCTGCATCCGAATTGGAGACCCAAAAAAGAAGGATTTTTTTTGGCAGGTCAGTTGAGGTGAGTAGGCAGGCGCCGGCAGGAGGAGAGGAGTGGGCGAATTTGGTGGCGGAATCAGACGAATCCTGCAGCGGCAGCCGGCAGGGCCAGCAACCGGAGGAGACAGCGGCGGGTGGAGTGAGTCAAAGGTTACCTCGATCCCGGCGGAGGGGGCCTGGCCGGAGAGATCGCCCGCCGGCGACGAGAGGGGAGGGAGCAGTAGATGCCGCGAAGCAGTGGAGCGGGGTACAGGTTGATGAGATTTTAAGAGAGAGAGAGGGACAAGCACTGGTGCAGTGGTGCTAGAGTGGGGGGATCCTCCCCAACCTCCTCCCTGATGACGTGAATCCACCAAATAAAACCTGCTTCCAATCCAAACAAACTGTCTTCCGTTGAGGACGTTCCAGAAACTTTTTTTTTTGGCCAAAAGCATCCCCTGTTTTCCCATATTCCGAATCCGTTTTACCTTACTCTTTTGGGTTTCCCGGCATGATTTTGTAGGAGGGAAGGGCACATGGCAGCTCGATTGAATTCTGAATGAACGTTCAGCTCCTTTTGTTCCGGTTTTTCTGAATGAAAGGCACGGATGTGCACAAATCTCAGCCAAACATATATGATCATGTATCCCCGTACGTGGTCGTGGTCCTAGAGTGAACCACCTAGGTAGGTACACAGTGTTGGGATGTAGACAAACCATCCAGAATTCCAGATCAGATCTTGGCGTATCTGCAGCAAGGCTTTCGCTTTGAAGATTTATCTATCTCCTTTAAAGACACCCAGTGTATGTTTAGGTTTACTTCACGTGGTTTACCATAAGAAAAAGGCACACGAAGACATATTTCACATGAGCTATTTTGTTCTTTGCAACGTGTAACATTTCGGGCTAAACATTGTTTTGTTAGTCCGTGCTTACCAGAGAGCCCAAATGCGGATGCAAACGCGGATGCAAAACACTGTACGCACATGGCAAAAAGAGAGTAGGCTGAAATATAGGCGGTAAGATAGACGGTCCAGTGGTGGTAATCTTATATCCCATTGTTATACATGAAGTAACAAAATCGAGACAAGAGAACCTGAGGAAATGCACGAGGATATAAAGCCTGATGGCTTGCCAGTCTTTTTTTTAGTGAAAGCACGACTATGACACATGCAGTTGTTTATACACACACATATACTCTCACTTCTATAATGTAAATGAACCGAAATACGCTCGATTACCATAGGCGGCTTCTTATGGGGGCAAAGTCTTTGTGAATTGAGAAGTACGTAATAAAATATTGCAATGGTACAGAGAGAGAGGGGGGAGGGGGTGTATTTCACTGGATCCTAGAATCATGGCAAATACCAAAAACAACTAAGCACTTCCCACCGGTTTTATTTGTTTGAAACGGTGCAAGGATGAGCGTCAAATATATATAGAAAAAATAAATATCGGAAGGGAGTATATATTGTGAAACAGAGGGGGTGCAATTTTGGTAACGATGCTAAACAAGAACATCTGAAGGACTAGGGTGGAAATAGGGTCTATACACGCCGTGTTAGTTGAAGTGTCCATTTTTTAAGGGATGGATTTCCCTTTCTTCTGCTTGGATGCGTTATTCAATGCTGTTGGACCGTTAAGTTGAGGAGCTTACACGGCAAGACTACTGAGCTAACCTGGCCATTGCTTTTGCAGAGCGTGTTGGGCACTTTCCTTTATTTCTATGTACACAGTACACTGCTTGACCCTTTCTACACATAAAATTAAACAGGGACGGAAACTAGTGAAGGATATATGTTGGCGAAGGCAGGGGAGAACAACTACTACTTGAATTTCAGCTATCTAGAAGGACCGTATCTGGTAGAGAATCTAACTCAGGGAGGATCAGGGCTCCGAGATATTTTATTATCCACTGACTCCTTCAACGTGGCCATGCTTGCAAAACAGGATTACAGATGGTGAGCCCCCCAATGCAAAAATGTTCAGAGACAGAGCTTGGCGGAGCATGGATGGAGTCGTTCCCTGGCCAACAGTCTGTCTGGCGATGTGAAATTAATTGCAGAGTCAAGCAAGTGCAGCAAATGGAATGGAAGAAACCAGCAGCCGACTGTGATGCAGCGATGGAACTAATAAAGGGGGCTGGCCGGTAGCTTAATATGAAACTAAAATTACGTTTGAAACATAGAAATTTCACGAAAATTGTATAAAAAATTCATGTAAAACATTTCGATTTCTTAGGAAAAATGCATGAACACAGAAAAAAATCCTGCAATCCAAACAAAGTCTAAAGGCATAGGCAATGTGTCCTCTTTCTTTAGCTTGGCTTCAGTAGATTATATGTACCCAGATTTTGTACTAAGACGTTTAGCCCATGAGCTAGCTGCAATGGGCTCTGCTGCCCCGTGCATGCGTCCGAGTTGTGGACAGTATTCCACTCTGTCCCGGTCGTCTGGTTGCCAGTGATGTGGCACATATTAATTAGTAATTCAATGCATTTTCCATTTCAAAGGTAAAAGAGAGGAAGGGTAGCTTAACTTTTTCTAGTAGCATGCGGTTTTACCAGTAGTCACAATATGTAATCGTGTCGTTGCATAATATTCATATTATTTTTAGTCTATTTATATGATTATATATAGATTATTACTATAATTTGATGTCCATGTAAATGCATACTCAGTTATATCAAAGAAAGTAATAAGTTTATGTACAAGGATGCCTTCAATGAGTCTAATAGATATTATTTCTTAGTGTTGATTAAGGTATAAGTACAAAACCCACGGCCAGATTCACAGACAATCCCAAACCCCTCAGCTCCCATGATCCTACTCTCCACCCTCCAATCACATCTCTCTAGAATAACTTCACTCTTCACAACAGACAACCAAACACTTTTCATGTACAAGAGAATATGCTCTTGGAGTTGGAGAATTCGGTAAACAAAAAGCTATAGCAACCATGCCCTTAGCTATTGTTGAGCACCTAATTGAGCAGGACCGTACCGGTCAGCGCCGCCGGACAGTCCGGTGGCGCGGGACTGTCCGGCAGGGTGTACTAGACTATCCGGTGTAGTTGAGTCCGAGACGAATTACCAAATTTGAGCGAGATCTTTTGGGATTCGACTTGTACAAGGGTTAAGACCATCCTTCCCTATAAATATAAAGGGGTAAGGCCGATTGACGTATCTACGATCGAACCTATTGTTTTGTCCACTTTTATGCGTATCTCTGTTCCCAAACCCTAATTTTTGCCTCCTGTTAACTCTACACCGACCCGAGGAGCTCTAGGTGGTCTGCCGACGCTAGAGCAACCCCTAGCGCCGATCCTCCCCGAGGGGGTCCCTCCCGGGTGGATTGTTCTAGGTCATATCGTCGATGATGATTGGCGCTAAAACGTGTCAACAGCTATTCTCACGTTTTTTCGATTTTCATAGTGCACCGAGAGCAAGATTTGAGATGTGTGGCAGAACCGCCTAGATTAACCCGGATTTAGTGCTTAATCACTAGATCCGGACTAACCTCGGTAGTCCTTCAGGATGTAGTTATCCTGACTTGGCCTTCCCATCCGGATCGAGCTTGATTTTGGGGCGACTCTCGAAGGAGTCCACATGTTACAACATACACATCACATTTATTACATAACTTAAAATATTACACATAAGTTTTGGTACTTATTACATTTCCGGCTGATAAGCTCCTCAGCCATTAAACAAAAGTAGCATTGTTCTCATGTTTCTTCAACTCACGCACACATCTAACTTCTTCAATTGTAGCCAAACTTAGATCAGAAGAAATGAGGATTCAGATAAGGGTCCCATTCAAACCAAGTGTTTTCCGCACCTGAAAAAGCATAGGCAAGAAGCCTGAGTACTAGTTACTCAGCAAGACTTACCCGACCACTGGGTCGAAACCCGACTTCCTAACTCAAGGCAGCTTACAACCAGCAAGCCACAGACGATTCGAATCGGTTTTCCACCTCTCGAGAGGGATACTCAAACACTCGTCATATGTGTGTACACCGACTCCACATACGACAACCCAACATGCAGTGCCACCTAGCCGGAACCATCCTCACCGAACCCGGGTGTCAGTCCTTCGACACCCGCCCAACCTCCCCTTCCAGTTGGTCTCGTCTAGTTCCGCGCTTAGGTACAACAGGATGAAAGGCTTACCGGAGCCCGTTAAGGACGGTAAGTGAATGAGGCGCGTTCGGCCCAACC
Source organism: Paspalum vaginatum (assembly GCA_030272315.1). Classification (NCBI taxonomy): domain Eukaryota; kingdom Viridiplantae; phylum Streptophyta; class Magnoliopsida; order Poales; family Poaceae; genus Paspalum; species Paspalum vaginatum. The sequence goes on along the minus strand of CM059020.1, from coordinate 309,921 downwards.
AGGCCACACATCGGACGGCCTTATGCGACACAGGCAGGATCAGGGTCCATAGCAATTAATCATAACATGTAAGGTATGAAAGCGAAACGGATCCCGCCGCATGCCTGTCAATTTATTATCCATCTTCTTATTCTCAACCACAACTTGCTGTAAAAGATTTCCTTCCTAGGCTTTTGCCACCTAAGCCATCTACTGAGCATAGGATTATATGCTGGGTAATGAATCATCATGCTCTAGGGTTTCAATCAACTCCTAACTCTAATGCACAAGCATAACTCTGATTTAAATTAAGGATTTAAGAAAACTGGGTAATGCACCGGGGCTTGCCTTGAGTCACAGGATCGGCCTCTGTCGGTGACTCGGAGTCTCCTCCTGCAGGTATGAAGGATGCTTCGGTCGCACCGACTTCCGGATTTTCCGTTGCAGTGGAAGACTCTTCAACTGGGAGCGGTGGGACCAACGTGCCTAAGTTGATGACATGCAGGAGTTTTAAACATGAGGATGATGAACCTGTTGAAACAGTAGAATGTACCATTTTCTAAAGAAAAAGGGTGGTTGGGGTTAAATATGGATATTTTTCGAATGAAAAAGACTGTCCTAAGCTTTAAATGAATTACCAGGTATTTTTTTAATATTTTTAAAGCTTAAATGAATTTTCTAGGAATTTTGAATAATTAAAAATGGATTTTTGAATTAATTTTCTATTTTTAATGCACTTTATGAATTTTTTCTGCATTTTTTTAATTAAAGGCTGAATTTTTAAAATATATAAACTCTAATTTACTTTCTTTTTGGAATTACCAAATTATTTATATGAATTAATAAATAATTTTTCTAATTAAATTAAACATATTCATTAAAGCAAAATAGATAAACAAATTAAATTTAAAGGAAAAAGAAAAACAAAAATACTGTCGAAAATCGGCCCAGCCCACAAAAAAGAAGAAAGCAAAAAGTTCTAATTTCCCCCTTCAAAAATCGCGCGGGTTCCCCTTTTGGCCTGGCCCGGCCCGAAGTGGGCCGGCGGCCTGCCTCCCCTTCGGCGCGGCCCAGCCGAAGCCTTTCAGCCCGGCAGGCCGGCCTGCCCGGCGATCGGCCCAGCTGGGCGGGCGGCCCCGCTGGCCGGCCTCGCCCGGCTCACCCGGCCGCCCGGCGCGCGGCACGGCGGCGCGAGCGCGACGCGCTCTGCGTCTCGCCGCGCCGGCAGCGCCGGCGCCCATCCGGCGCGGCGGAGGCCGAGAGGCCTCGCCGGCGGTGGCCTCGGGGGCGGCGCGAGCTCCTCTCTCCTTCCCTCCCCTTTTTCCCTTTTTTCCCCTTCCTCTACACGGTGGGGTCGCCGCCCGCCGCGGCATGGCGCCCGCCGGCGCGACGCGCCGGCTGTCGCGCCGGCGAGGTAGCCTCGCAGGGGCGGTGGTGCACGCGGCGGCCTATTTTCTATGGCGCGGGGGGCGCGCTGTCGCGGCGCACCCGATGCGCATGCCGTCGGGGACCCTAGGGGCTCCCGCGCGCGGGGACCGCGGCGGCGACGCCGCGGTGGCCGCGGCGCCATGCGAGCTCCGAGCTCTGACGAGCTCGGGCCGGCGCCCAGCGTGGCGCAGAGGGAAGGAGTGGGGTGGGGTGTGCTTACCGGCGCGGTGTCGCGGCGGTGACGGCGGCGGAGACGGCAGCGACGATGCGGGGCTGGGGGAACGGCTTAGCGCGGAGCGAGGGAGTGCCGCTCCCGGCGCACGCCGCGGGGAAGAAGACCCCGCCCCCGTGGTCCCACCTGTCAGCGCCGCCTGACAGGGGAGGCGCGGGTGGCGGGGGGCGGGCCGCCGCCCCCGGCTGGGCCTCGCCCAGCGGGCGCGTGGCCGCGAGCGGGCCAGCGGGCCCGCGGGGCTTCGCCCCTTTTTTTTTCTTTTTTTTTACTTTTACCCTTTTCATTTGTTAACCCTAGATTTTGACATATTTCGACAGGGGTCCAAATACAAAAGTGAAAGGGCTTAATTTTAACTACCCTTTCACATTTTTGCCCCTGGAAAACTCCAAATTTTTAAAAAGGCCTCAAATTTAAATTTGAATCAAATGTTTGAGAAAAATTAGGGTAAATTGCAAATGCACTTAAGTGTTTAGAAAATTACGGAGTATTACAAGATGGATTTAATTGTAATTCGATGATTCCGACTGAAAAAGATGTTCAAATTTAAAAAAGAAATCCAATTACACCGACCAAATTGTGGTGTTTTTTTTGGTAAAGAAAATATTCCAGCTCTAGTACTGAAAAGTTACGTACTTAGGGTGGGTTGAAAAAAAAAATTTGGTAGAGTTTTGTTCAATATAGTTGGTACGGAGTAGATGACAACTCACGGCACATATTACTTATTTTCCACACAAAATATTAATAGGAATCGCATAAAACATATGCAAGCCGTGTGAATGAAAATACAAAACAAATACGTCCAAACCAAATTCACGATGCCGTTGGTACAGGTCCATAGTACATAAAATTGTGCATGGCACGGGTATCAATACAAGGTCGGTAACATTACGGGTGCGCTATACAATGAAATTGCGTACCATGACATCGCATCAAGAGACAACCCATACACATTTTCGTGGGGTGGGTGGGTCCGGTGGGCTCAGGGCCCGTACACCCACTACCGGCTACGTGGATCAGGAGGCCCAACGCAGAAGTAGCTTCCGGTCTAGGCCCAATAAAATAGGCGCCTGTTATCCAATCCAAACAGCCCGACCCGACAGCTCTCCCATCCCATCCACCCCCCTCTCTCTCCACTAGTAGGTCTTCGTGGCAGGCGACGAGCACCCACCACCACCAGGTATGCGCATGCCCACCCCTTCTCTCCCTCTCCCGTTCCTGATATACCCAAATTCAGCTAGTAGCTGGCTATCTTATTATTCGGATCCGATCTAATTCCAAGCGTATACTTCTTGTTCAGGTTGGAATGGATATTTTAGCTCGTATGTTGTACATTCAGCTAGTCTAGTATAGCTTTTGAAGGCCGAAACAACCTGTGTGTATCCTGACACCTATTCTGTTACTTGGGTTAGGAAAATGTCGTCGAATCCCGATGGAGGCAGGAGCTTCGCTCGCAGAGACCTCTTGATCGCAATCCAATCAGAGGCTCAGAAGCTGTGGGAGGAGGGGCGGGTGTTCGAGGCCGAGCCCGGCAGCGCTCCTCCTCCGGGACCCGGCCAAAAGTTCTTTGGCAACTTCCCGTACCCTTACATGAACGGCCTGCTGCATCTGGGCCACGCCTTCTCGCTGTCCAAGCTCGAGTTTGGCGCCGCGTACCACAGGCTGCGGGGCGCCAACGTCCTCTTGCCGCAAGGTTTCCACTGCACCGGGATGCCGATCAAGGCCTCGGCGGACAAGCTCGCGAGGGAGATTCGGCAGTACGGCAATCCTCCGGTGTTTCCTGGGGCTAATACTATGATTGTAGGAGAGTTCAAGGGCAGAAGAGTTCAAGAAGCGAAGCCGCTGATAAAGAGCAAGCTTCTGGAAGAAGGTACTGCGGTGCTGTACAGTGAACCTGAGAAGAAGGTAATGTCGAGGTCCGGTGACGAGTGTGTAGTTGCTCTCACGGACCAGTGGTACATAACCTATGGTGAGGCTGAATGGAAGCAGATGGCAGAGAGATGTTTGGAAAACATGAATACATTTTCAGCTGAAACCCGCAATGGTTTCGAGCACACTCTGGGCTGGCTGAACCAGTGGGCGTGTTCACGTTCCTTTGGTCTAGGGACTCGTATTCCATGGGACGAACAGTTCCTTGTGGAATCTCTTTCAGATTCGACCCTATATATGGCTTATTACACTATTGCGCATCTTTTGCAAAATGGCAATATGTACGGCAAAGAAGTGTCTGCTATCAGGCCAGAACAAATGACAGATGATGTGTGGGAGTATGTGTTCTGCAGTGGTCCAGCACCAAAAACTGATATCCCTCCTGCCCTCTTGAGCAAAATGAAGCAGGAATTTGAGTATTGGTATCCCTTTGATATTCGTGTATCTGGTAAGGATCTCATCCAGAACCACCTGACATTCTGCATTTACAACCATACAGCGCTTCTACCAGAGCATCACTGGCCCCGCGGGATGCGTTGCAATGGGCACCTTATGCTCAATTCTGAGAAGATGTCCAAGTCTACTGGGAATTTCCGTACTCTCCGGCAGGCCATCGAAGAATTCTCATCTGATGCCACAAGGTTCGCACTTGCTGATGCTGGTGATGGTATGGATGATGCAAACTTTGTCTTTGAAACTGCAAATGCTGCCATCTTGAGGCTTACCAAGGAAATTGCATGGATGGAAGAGGTGGTAGCCGCTGAATCTTCTCTGCGAACTGGGCCGCCATCTAGCTATGCTGACAGCGTGTTTGTCAATGAGATAAACATCGCTGTCAAGGAAACTGAGAAGAGCTACAACACCTTCATGTTCAGAGATACACTGAAGTCTGGGTTCTATGACCTGCAGCTGGCTAGAGATGAGTACAGGCTGTCTTGTGGAGCATCTGGCATGAACCGCGATTTGCTTTGGCGGTTTATGGAAGTCCAGACGAGGCTCATCACCCCCATCTGTCCGCACTACGCAGAGCATGTGTGGCAAAAGATCCTGAGGAAAGAAGGGTTTGCGATCAAAGCTGGGTGGCCAGTGGCAGACACCCCAGATCCTACGTTAAGGATCGCAAACAAGTACTTACAGGATTCCATAGTCTTGATGAGGAAGCTTCTTCAGAAGCAAGAATCTGGTCCCAAGAAGCCCAAGAAGGGAGCTGCGCCTGCTCCTCCACCATCAGAGGAGAATAAGATGAGCATTGGCCTTATCTATGTGAACGAACACTACTATGGCTGGAAAGAGCAGTGCTTGAGGGTGCTGCAGTCAAAATTCGACAGCCAGGCTCGTTCCTTTGCACCTGACCAGGAGATTATAGAAGCGCTGAAGAATTGTTCCATTGGACAGGAAGCAAGTTTCAAACAGGTGCAGAAGCTGTGCATGCCCTTCATCAGGTTCAAGAAAGACGAGGCAAGGGAGGTTGGTGCTCAGGCCTTGGACTTGAAGCTTCCTTTTGGCGAAACGGATGTTCTGCAGGAGAATCTGGAGCTGATAAGAAGGCAGCTGGGCCTGGAGCGTGTGGAGGTGTTGGCGGCATCTGATGAAGCTGCTCGTGCTAAAGCTGGGAAGTATGTCTCTCTGCTGGAACAGAACCCGCCATCCCCTGGCGAGCCGGTTGCAATCTTCATGAGCAAGCAGGAGTTTGAAGCCCAAAACTAAAAAGTTGCCATACACTAAGCTTTTGAATTTTTCTTCATTGATAGTAGGCAGGAGTGTAAGGAGATGCTTGCCTTTTTGTTTTTACACCCCCTCTGGACATGTTGCAGCTTAATTAGCTCGGAGCTTTTTGCGGTGCACTGTGATTGGTTGGAAGCAATTTGTCACTTCGACCATCCCCAATGGGGATTGCCCCAATGACTGACTATACATTGTTTGACACTGTAGCGCTACTGTAGACAGAGAGGAATGTAGTTGGAATAGTAGATAGATAAGATTTTTACGCAATGGTTGGGATAGCCTAAGACAGTGGCCGGTGATCATAGACAATGTCAGTCGAATTGATGCTGCCTTTGGTGTGTCCATCCTTTCATTTTTCTTATACACAAAGGGTGGCTACCTTTCTTGTTTTACTGTCTTTTTGAGAAGAACAAGGGATGAAGCAATATGTTCCAATGTACAGCATGTTTAGACAGCGAGAGTATGATGAAGCATTTGCTATATGAACATGGAGCTGTATGCCCCCCTGCAGTGCAAGGACAAGTGAGAACATGTGTCTGTGCAGCCGCAACTACCTCTGAAGCGTTCAGATTGCTATAGCGTTATTGCCTTGGATTTGGCCATGATCTGAAAGCGTGCCTGCGTTTTAGCAAATTACTGCTAAGAATTTGATTGCTTTTTTTTCTTTCCTTTTGCGAGGAAATTTGATCGGATCTGCAGGTTGAGTCGAGGCAATTTTGGTACTACTGTCAGCAATGCCTCCATACAGTTTTGCTGCTTGTAGGAGTGATAAACTGAAATGAAAAGCGGCATGAAGCTTGCATTTGCATAGGACAAGGATTACACATTTATTACGTACACTGCAAATAGCAAACACGAAGGAGAGTTTCATAAGGTGTCTGGACGCCACCATTTTTAGCAATGGAATGGTAGACGGCCGCTGACTTGCTGGACTTTCCATGGTTGCTTTCCCCATCCATCCCTTTCCCCCATCTCCCGTCCTCTTCTTCTCGGGTTCCGTCTTGGCTGGCTGCTGCCCCCTTGCCTTGCCCCTCCCCCCCTCTCTCTCTCTCACCACTCCTCGACCGCCGCGGCCGCCCCGTCAAGATCCAGCCATCCCTTCCTTCTCGCGCCCCCGTCCCCCGTCCCCCCCCCCCCCCCCCCCCGCTGTGCCGGCACGCAACTCGGATTGATCTCTTCATCTCTTCTTGGTAAGGAACCCTACCTTTCTTGCCTCTTCCTCGCCATGGATCGCTCCTATCTTCTCCTTTCGATGCGAGGAGCGTGCAGGGGCGGCGAGGGGAGCGCTTAAAGTTAAAATCTTGCCTTCATTTCCTCCACAATCCATTCATCCCGTTCGACGCCCCTCCACAATTCAATTCGTCCCGTTCGATGCCCCGCTGAAGCATTTATATCCGTATAAAAAGGGAGCTCTCCGGATGGGCACAGTACAGGAGCAGTATAGATGATTGCCGTGTGTGCTTTTGCAGGCGAGAGACGCCCATGGCCACCTTCGAGCTGTACCGGAGGTCCACCATCGGCATGTGCCTTACCGAGACGCTCGACGAGATGGTCTCCAGCGGCACCCTCAGCCCGGAGCTCGCCATCCAGGTCCTCGTCCAGTTCGACAAGGTGAACACGCCCATCCGTCTCCTTATTTGGTCTCCTGGATTATCTTGTTTTTTTTTTCAGCGGGAAATCTGGCCATTGATTTTGCCCCCTCACGTTTCATCCAGTCGATGACGGACGCTCTGGAGAACCAAGTGAAGAGTAAGGTTAACATCAAGGTGCGTTCATCAGCAAGTGGTTTCTCGAGTAGTTTGCCCACTTGTACACAACTTCACATGCGCTCCTCTGTGTTGAGAGGGAGCAAATTTAGTTATAGGATGATAATGTAACACAACGGAGAAGGCTCACGGGGCTTTTCGCGCCATAGAATCGGTCCAGGGTTCCAGGCTGGTGCAATGGTTCGCACAAGCTATTTTCTCTCTCTTAATTGCAGACCTTGATTCTGTGTACTGTAGGCTTTAGCTGGGTTTAACAGCAGTTTGGCATTTGTATGCTTCAAGACTGTTATGCAGTTGTCGGGTATTTGCCTGCTTACATAGTTGTATTCTCTCAAACAAGGCTCGTTTAATATTCTCAACTCTAGAGCTACATCGATTTGTGCTGCGCATAAAACTCATATATAAGTTAATGGGAAGCATGATTGAGAAACAAGGAAATGAAGCACTACATGAACAGGGGGCCTAGCCCTTAAACGCATTATTTTCACTGCTGGGCCTGCTTAGTAGCCAAACTAGTAGAGTGGATTCTGGAGCGAACCTTGTATGGGGAAAACGGATAGTAGAATGCAACATGCGGGCATTGTCTTCCAGCCAAATTGATCTTTTAAATTGAAACTTTATGCTGACAGTAGGGTCAAATGCCATCTGTTGTTATTGTCATATAGCTGACCCCTTATGTGGCGACTCTAGTGGGAATTTGAACTTCTTTTTTTTACTATATCCAAATTGAATTTGTATGTGATGCAAAACTATTCACGGTGGAACTTGGAGTTTGGATAACAAAAGACTCTTGTTCCTATGGATAACATGTTCTTAATGGAGTTTGGAGAACAAGAATTAACATGCTTGAAAATACTGAACATGCTAGATGGTAGTACACACAATCCAGGGACATCACAGGCCACAGCGACATGGCTGTCCTAGCATATCACAGCGACATAGGAGCCTTAAGCATGCATTTGGTTTGGAGACATTGAGGGATGGTTTTCATCCCTGTTTTTAGGGATGGGAGGGTCCAGTTTCCTATTTGATTGGAGGGATGGAATGATCCCTCTTTTTGTTTGAGGGATAGTATGGGATAGCCCTGTACATGGTTCGGTCTAAACCCGGCCAGCCCGTTTAACCAGCCCGTATCGAAACCGTTGCGCAATCATGTATGGTTTGATTTGATTATGGTTCCAAACCGCTGACCCGAAACGAAATGATGGGCACCCAGTCCTCCGAGTCTTTAATTTGCTTCTTCTTCGTCTTGGCGCCCGTAGTCTTTGCTTCTTCTCCGTCGTCGTCTTGAAGCCCGCGTGGAAGTCACAACATCCTTGACCTCGAGTTTGTATCCTTTCTGATCTGTCTCCATGCACCATCGTTCATTCGGTCTCCTAGTTGGCCTCGCTGCCTCGCATGATCCACGGCGTGCCCCATGCATGTGCCCTGTCGCTGTTGAACTTCCTCAACATCGGCGAGGCTGTGTTCATGGACGACAACGACAGCAATGCCGGCCACACTCATCAATGGTGACAATATAGCATGTGTGCCGACATGGCTTGCGACAGCGGCGGGGTGCTCAACGACCAAGCCAGTGTCGCGCATTTGGATGGCTTCAGCGGCTGCGGTGCCTACGGTGACGGCATCTATACGCTCAACGTGGGCTGCCATGGCGGATAAGAACAGCAAGTTCTCAATCTGCTACTTCTGCTCATATGTAGCATTTGAACGCTCGTCAATTTGTTTAGCACTCAGTGCACAGACCTTGCTGTAGCTAGTAAACTGTTGGAAACTGTGAAGCCCGCCGGTTACAAACTGGCTAGCTTGCTTTTTTGCGGTTTAGGTTGGTTTTTAACCAGAAACCACTGAAACTCGTTTTGTGCAGGCCTAGTATGGGATGAAACAATCCTGTCTTTTGTTTGGATCATTGGATGGAGGGGTAGGGATGGAACAGTTGATATGATTACGTCCTCACCAATTTGGTGAGGCTAAAAGATACACAGAGGAGTGCCAAAAGATTTGTTTAGTGATCAAGGCTCTTTTTTTTTAGATACACACGTTCTTTTAATCGATGCATTAACATTAGTGATCTCTGCTGCATGCAGCACCTTGGTCATTGTGTATCCTATGTTGCATTAGCATAGCAAGCTTCACAGATATATGGACACTCCTCTGTTCTTCATCTTCCCCTTCTTCCCCACGAAGTCAAGCAACAGCTGGTCATCTCCTAGAATACCTGGCAATTTTCATCTTTTACTTGTAAAATCTTTATTTTAGCCTCTCTCCGCTATCTTGATGCTTGTAAAATTTGATGTATGTAACTAGCAAGACATTATGGCAACGGGCTTAGCTGACAACATGCAGGAAGCATGGGATAATTTCTGCTGCATGCTATGTAGTGGATCTGTGAAACCTTTTTCCCCTAATAACTCTAGACTACAAATGCATTTTTGGAAGGAATTACACCTATAGTCCCCTAGGGTCTAGGATCTGGCATTTCTCTTATTTATATATATAACTTGCTGATGGAACTTGAGACACCACACACTTATCCAAATACAACTCTAAGCATCCTGTCATGCTGGACATAATTGTCTAATAACTAATAAGTGTTTTCATGAGTCGTGCATGAGAGGGTTCATCTAAATGTAGCTCTGGTTGACGGCTGGGTCTTATTCTTATTGACAAGTTTGTCATTGCATTTGTATTTGCACTGTTAGCTTGCCTCGGTTACTGATGCCTGTCCTATATTTTCAGGGCCATCTGCACACCTACAGGTTCTGTGACAATGTGTGGACCTTCATCCTGACCGATGCATCATTCAAGAACGAGGAGACCACGGAGCAAGTGGGCAAGGTGAAGATTGTGGCCTGCGACTCCAAACTGCTCAGCCAGTAGGCTCGCTTAGTGCAAGGGAGCTCGCTCTTGGTGGGCATCAGTAGTTCTCTTCCGCTACACCTGGCTCCCACCCGAACTGGAAAGTAGGATTTGCATTGATGTTTTCGTACCGGATGTGTACCCTGTATACAATCTGCTGCTGTTATACCAGCCAGAGTATGGTGTGGAATGGCAACAAGCAGCTGCAAACTAGTCTGTGTATGTGGCGCTTGTGTAACAATTTTCGATCGCGTTTATGTGTTTATAAATACGGCACAATACTTGAAATGACTAAAGGAAGAGTAGTTCAAGTCGTCTTTGGCTGTATATCCTGCATTTGACTGTTTGGCTTTTGCCGGTGATCCAGAACTAGAAGCAAGAGAATTGGGTCTGTCTGATGTATCGGAGTGGCAATTTCATTTGAGCGATGCATTAGAATTGAGCTGTCATTTGAGGGATGAATTCGAATTGAGCGGTGGCTTAAATAATCACCTGTTTGGGTGATAAAAGAGATTCGTTTCTGGAATCCAGCAGCTTCATGCAGATTCTTGGATGTATAAATTCATGGTGGCAGAACAAAGAATGGAGATGAATTTGTGCAGCTATGACGGCAGAACAGAATGGAGATGAATTCATGGCAGAGGAAACAATTCACGGGAGGACGAAACAAGGCAAGCATGTGTATAACCAAGTGGATGAACAAAACCTTGTTCAACATAACCAACAAGTGCAAGTGACGAGCCATCATCCAAGCAGTGCTAGCGAATGATGATCTCCCACAGCTTGTGAGCATACTGCAAGGTGCACTAAGATCCAATCTTCGTTACAAAGTGTTGGGGCCAGAAACGAGTTTAGACTTGCATGGTATCTGAATCATCAAGCAGGTTTTCGTTTCATTGAATCTGTAAGGTTTGTGACTGTCGAACCAATAACCAGTGACAATACATGTTCCCTAGTCTTGTATATTGACAAGGACTACATATGAGATATTGAGATGCCAATAATAATGCTGCACTGCCTGCTTCTGCCCTGTTGCAGCTGTTAAGAGCACATATACATTTTCTTTCTGTTTTGTTTCAGGGCGCACAGCATGTCATCTATCTCTCCCCTCTCTGCTCGGGTGTGAGCCCTCCTTTGCCACAGCTAGGGCAGCTCTTGAGCCCAAATCCTTGGCAATCGAAGCACCTGAAACACGCATATATATATAAATGCTTACTTCACTGTTCTCTCATCCTAATGATCTGATCGATGTGCGCCGCAATTAATTAAGCATATACTATATGATGAGGTAGCCCGGCCGGCCCTGCATGCTGTGTGCTGAAATAATAGTACGTATCAAAAAACAGCTAGAGACCCACTACTTACTTCCATCTCTCGAAAATGTTGCCGTTCTTCTTGTTCTTGCCGGTACCCTGCATTGCAATTGCATTGCATCATGGCGGCATCATTTCAGTATCTGTGTACTCTACATACGTGTTCTTTATTTGACGGCAATGGCAGAGACGACAGAGAGACTAGCTAGCTGATGAAGAGAAGCAACAGCCAGTAATCAACTAATGGTAGCAGCAGCATATTCTTTCATCATCCTAGGAGGTTAGGAGTATACCTTGCACCCTGGGCATTCTACGGCACCCTTTCCTTTGCATGTTTTGCAACCTGCTGCTGCTGAGACAACCTGCAGAATTATATTCGTCAGATGAGGGCACGGTTCTTTGCATCTCATGAACTGAATTAATTAACTAGACTACGTACTCTTTCCTGAATCCTGAAGAAATTAAGGAAAATTAACATACCATCAGCCTGGCTCCACGGGCGGATGCCTTGTGTACGGGCCTCGCCCTCATCCAGCAGCCGCGCCGTCGATCCGCAGCAGCAGCAGTGCTCGTCGTCCTCAAGCCGCTTGCTGTAACCAAGCTGCTGATGGTGGCCATGGCAAGCTCCATGACTGATGGATTAGCCCAAATCGTCCGTCCTCTGCCTCTGATGACTAACCGAGCATGGAGAAAGCGACTGCATGCATGCGAAGCTTTTGTAGCCACAGAATCAAGATTAATTTGTTTATATCTGGTACGGTACGGTGCTGCCTGTACAAACTACGGAGTACTTGGTAGTAATATCATTTTTTCTGGCCCCCCTGCTGTGTGTTTGTATGGCCACGCACGTCTCATTTCCTGATGATGAGGATAGGCTTCCTCCCTGGAGCTCTCCGTCTCCCCTCTGTTTGTTGGATCGATATTCCATTTTATCTGGACCTCTGTGCGATTTGACATACCCCTGCACTATGCTAATGCTAGGCCCTCAGATTGTTCGCCATATGTAGTCCTGGTAATTGATCAAACAACGACGCAGTGAAATCTCATGTTTACGGCCGCCTCCTGTATATGCAAACCGAGTAAGTAATCACTACTTGTAATAATCGGGCCAAATTAAGGCGATTGATATGCTACCTTACCTTGACAAGGACACAAGAACAACTTAGCTACAACGTTTCTTGCATTGCATTGCCCTCAGAGGCTCGGACAGAGCCAATCTTGCAGAGGTGCAAAGGAAATGCTTGTTAGAACAACGTTCGTAGTAGAAAAGTGGTACACATCAGTGTTAGAACAGAGCTGCAAAGGAAAAGTTTGTTGAATGAAAACTCTTCAACTTGATAGAACAAGCGTAGTAGAAAAGTATTGAAATACAAGTCGCGGTTGATTTTTTTTTTTTCAAAACTTTGGCCGTTCGTCTTATTTAAAAAAATTTGTGTAAACATACCAGGCATGCTCAAATTCTCTACAATGATAATGCAAATCACAAAAAAATAAATACGGAGGGAGTAGCAGTGGAGAATGGTACGCACGATTAAAACTGAAGCGCAACTGAGTTACAAAACGTTGACATTCACGAAAAAAATAACAGTTGTTAACGCTAACGCTGCTGTTATTTTCTTTTCTTTTGAGACCAACGATGCCGAACAGGATAAGAGGTACAAACTCCATCGGTTGGAGACACCGAAATTAGAAGAGACTCGTCTCATGAATTACCTCCATACAGGCCCATATTTTCTTCCCTGATACTCTTTACCAGGTTGCTAGCAGTACTCCATAGAATTAAGCCCAGCCCATCGGTCTGGTCTGGGGCTCCCCTCCCAAGGCCGCAACCGCATCCCCGCCGGCCGGACATCGCGCAGTCACCGTCGGCCGGCGGCAACGGAAGCAGTGCACGGCGGCGCGGGGGCGTGCAAGCTGCCCAGCCGGACCGGACCGGACCGGACCTAGCCTAGCTGGGGTACGTACGTACATGGTCGGTCGATCCCACGGAGGAGGAGAGGGTTTTGTTCTGTTTTCACGAGGACCACCACCCACGATTCGGAGAGGATTCCGCAGCAACCGATCCATTCATTCTGCTCTCAACCTCTTCTTCTTCTTCTTCTTCTTGGTTGCTCCCTCCTTGTCTTCTTCTTCCAGAACGAATTTCCCAATCGCTCGGGTCACGGCCACTTCCACCGTCCTGTTCGCCTGCCTGGGGTGGTGATTTCCCCCCGACCTAGTTTGATTTCTTCTAGTACGGCCAACTTACCACCCTCCCTTTGCTTTCCTGCCTGTGATCGCTCCGTTTCGTGCGCTGGTCAAAATCCAATCTTCTCCTTTTTTGTTTTCTCTACATGCATTTGTCCTGCGTTTTTGTTTGCTCTGCATCGTCTCCTGTGTGCCCTGATGACCCAAGCCTAACCCATTCTCCATACATTGTCCGATTTTTAGGTCTCCCTCCTTCGGCGTGCAAGCAAAACCGTTGCTGCTTCGTGTCCGAGGTAAGCCTCCAGCCTTTTTTTCTTTAACACTTTATTGTTATTTTATCACCGAAATCCGCATTCAAGCATCCCTAGTACCACTGGATGCACCGCCTGGTGGTTATAGATGGCGATTTGGGGTGATGTTTTGGGCCACAACCCAACAATGCAGTTAACTACTTTATATCCTCATGATGAGATGATCAAATCTGTTTTCTAGCAGAATTGTGTCTGTTGGGTTACACTTTGGCTTTCTACTGTATATCCCAGCATATATTTTGGCATCCGTTGGTTTCTATATGAATTCCCTGTGTCCTTTTCTATATCTATATACACTATAAAAGACCGAGTTGCAGCCGAAAACGGTCATTGTCAATCCGATAACGGAAACGGAAATACAATCCAAAATCCAACGAAAACGATTCCTCCTCTTCCGACCGTATCGTTGGATTCCGTTTTAGGCCGGTAATAACCGGTGGTAATTTTCCGTTTCGGTGACCTCAGCCCATTCGAGTGTCGCCCGGCCCTCTAGCGATTCTACAGCTGAATGCACGTGGGGTTGGCGCTCGGCGCCCTGGGTGACTTGGACATCTTTGAGATAGGGAAGAAAACGACAACCCTCTGCAGCAACATTGATTATTTTTGTCCCACTTCAAACTGACTTCAGCTTTTGAGCTATTAATATTTTTGACCTTAAATGTTGGCTTGTCACAGTTGAGAATTAACATCACTGTCAGGATTACCCATTTTATTTGTCGTCTCTCACATTTTTACTTGTCTTCTGCTCGACAGATGCAGGAGGTTTTTGATCCGCCAGAAACAGAAAGGGAAACAGAAACAAAACTTGGTACTTCCATCAGGAAGGATGCAGTTTTCGAGCAAGGATCGGGTTCTTCGTATCGATTATGTATGTATCCTTGTAGTTTCTAAAGAAATCAAATTCTAATTGAGCAGGGTTAAATTTGATCTGAGTTTATTTTACCAACCTATTTGGGTTTTTATTCTGTAGGGGGCAGTATGAAATTCGAAGAAGATGGCCATTTGCTGTCTCAGGCAAAAAGAGATCTATCACATTTGGTAGAGTCTTTCTCTTGCTTATATTTATCCTTTCCCTTATAACATCTCGCTTAACCATAAAAATATAAACTGATTAACCTATCCAAGAGTTAAATAAACACCGAATAAAACACTTACTAGATTAGTTCTGAGATAAAAAATTTCAGCTTGTTCACACGAGCCCAAGAGAAGTTTAGTTTAGGAAAAAGATAAAACAATTGCATTCTCATGTGAACACTTGCTATTTTTGCTTGTTGAATATCTTTCCTTATTAGTTGTGTTTTCTATGTTGTATGTCCAGATTACTCAGCCGATACCTGTGGTTTACATAAATCTGTGAATAAAATGGTTACTTATCAACTATGTGCTAAGACATACATTCTAAATTCAATTATGCAATTTGTGGAAAAAGTTCTCTGGATCCATACTAAACTCTCGTTTACTCTACCTGAACAAATTCTCCCTTGTCAGGATTATCAAGCTTGTTCTGCTGAGACCAACTATGTTAGTGAGTTCGGATCACATGCATATTGTAAGGATTCATTGTCACTGGGAAGAGAACATCATAGGCAGAAGCCCACTTCGATCTGTTCTTGGGAAAAATCTTCTGCATTAGAAGCAGCATCAAGTAGCCCAGATGCATTAGGGCATGCATTTGGGACGCTGAGAACCAAAACTAACACCCTGAGTGCAAGGCCAGATTATTCTGCTTCATATCCTTCTACTGCTCCTCACATGAGAAAGTATCCAGGAGCATCTGAACTTGATTATGGTTTAAATCATTCAGAACATTGCTACGGAAGATCAGACAGATTTACTGCCTTTTCAAGCCACAAGGGTGAACATTGCAATGAGGTATATCTGCTGATCATTCTGGCTGTACTAAAATGGTGAATTGTGTCTGTAATTTTTAACTGACGCAAGTATAGCAATTAACCTTTTTATGTGTGGAAAATTTTCATCATAACAAGTTCTCATTGAAACAGATGGTCAATTATGCCAGAGGGTCCCACCATGCAGATGAGACCAATTATATTTCACGTCAATGGCGCTTCGACAGAGGTCCTTCATATGGCGATGAGATCCCTTCTTTGTCTAGAAAGAAGTATTATGATGCACCTTCACGCTCAAGCCAAGGGCACTATGGTCCTCAAACCCCATTGTTCTCAAGGAGACATGGCTACGGTGATGAGATCCCATCACTATTGCCAAATTGGCGCTACCGAGATAAGATCCCTTCGCAATCTGGTCATTGGTGCCATGATGCTGACGCACGCACACCATCAAGATACCAACAAGGAGCTTCTCATGGGAATGGTCACTCGAGGAAAAATTTTGGCAGGATTGATACCAATGAGCAAGCCAAAATTATCACAAGCAAACATTCTTTTTCAAAACATAGGATGTTTAACGGAGTTGCAAACAGTAGCCACCACCACAGGATCAACATGAAAGATAATCACGGGAGAAATTCTGAGGACATAAGTGACCAAGTTTGTGGGCCGAGGGCAAATAAATTGAACAATGCTTCAGTGTCATCCACTGCAAAAGATATCCTGAGTCCATTGATCCGTAGGGATCAATTTAAAAGACCGGACTTCTTGGTTCAGTATAAACAGGCAAAGTTTTTTATGATAAAATCATTTAGTGAAGATGATATTCATAAAGGTATCAAATACAATGTTTGGGCAAGTACACCACATGGAAACAATAAGCTGGATGCGGCATACCATGAAGCTCAAAGTTTAATGAAGGAGAATGGGGAAAAGTGCCCTGTATTTCTATTCTTCTCGGTCAGTAAGGATCAAATGCTTCCTTCAAATTCTTTATTTTTTACCTGTTTGTAAGTTGTAGCTGCAAAAGTAAATGACAGTTTAAAGTAAAGACTATTCTGCCTTGTATTTTTCCAAAGGTCAGTGGTCTTAATATCTTATAAATTCAATGTTTGAGCGAATATAGTTAGCTGAGACATCACTACTTCTCTAAGAGGGGATTCTGAGACAGGTTTAGTCTTAAGCTACAAAATTTTAGATGGTTGGTTATTGTTTCTTCTCTTGCATTATAGTGTCACTGGCCCAATACAACGCTATGTAAGGATTAAGGGGACATGTTTGATTTCAATTTTGTTACAGGTACAAATGAGCATTTGTGACAATATTAAGAAAACTATAGTGATCGATAACCACGGATCCAGATTCTATAGACAATCTGCTTCACTTTGTGATTTTTTCCTTTGAATTTGGACCCTATTGGATTTTTTTATTGTTTAGCATTTTTTTACACATAAAACAGGATTCAAAAGGTTGTAATGAGCATATGATAATGCACGTTGGCTTGATCAAGACATGTATGTGGTGCTGCTTGCTTCTTTTCTTGTGAAATTTCAGGACTAATAAAAGAAAAAGATATTCTTGCCTCCTAGTTGCTAGTTGCTAGTTACTAGCACACTAGGATGGTTGCGATTTATCCTGTTTTATTATTTGATATCTGTTTGATTGGTTTAATAATTCCAAATATTTCATTTCCTTAGTGAACCGTTTTAGCCTGATTCTTGTCCAGGCTTGCATGCCATTAGAATAAGCGAAGCAATTCCATGGCTATTTTATCAGCTTGACATCTCAATGCAGTTACCTTCCTCATGTTTCATTTTTCAGGTTAACACCAGCGGACAGTTTGTAGGTTTGGCTGAAATGTTAGGCCCTGTTGATTTCAAGAAGACCATGGACTTTTGGAAAGAAGACATTTGGAGTGGCTTTTTCCCTGTAATATGGCATATTATAAAAGACATTCCAAATCGGCTGTTCAAACATATAATTCTTGAAAACAATGACAACAGGATAGTTACTTTTAGCAGGGACACTCAGGAGGTACTGTGCTTCTCTCTTATTTTCTGAATTTCTGAAATTTGTTCTAAAAAAGATAATAAATTGCAAATGGAGTTATTTACTTTATTGCAGTACCTAGAACATAGAAGGTTAGAAGAATTTGTTTCAGCAAAAGAAATGAATTCTTTGGTGATTCTACAGCATAGTAGCAGGTTTCATATAAATTGCTTTTAAGACTTTCCCCATCTGATAATGAACGCTCTAAATCTCTAATAGACATCAAAAGATTTTTCATCATAACATTTATTACCGCACAATTTTATACCATTTATAGTCAATATCCTTTTCTTTTTCTTTATGTAGATTGGGCTGCCGCAAGGTCTGCAGATGTTGAAAATTTTCAAGGATCATCCTCAGGGAACATCAATTCTGGATGATTTTGATTTTTATGAAGAAAAAGATAGTGCACGCCGTGCCCAAAAGAGGGAAAATTCAGAGTCAAAACATGAAGTTCAATGCTCAGATGATTTGAAATCAATGGTATGTGCAGTTCTATTTAGTTATGTGACACTGCTACCCCATAATATTTTCAAGAACGGGCACCTTTTGTTACCTGGCGTTTATAATAGAATTGCATGCATTCTATGAATGATGTATATTTCACTGTTCTTCAAGTCCATGTATATCATGGCATAGTGCTTGCGGATATAAAATAGATGATTTGCATACCCCCCTTGTCTTTGATAGATACAACTTGCCGGCAGTCATCCAAAATAAAGAAAGCAAACATGCAGGTTCAAATTCTGTTGAAAATCATGTGGCCCTGGAACCAGAGGGCTGGACACCAGGAATGAACTCTGTTGTGTCTGTATCCTCTGTGTGGCATCTACTCTTATATTTTTGCTACATACTCCCTGCATCTCAAAATATTAAGGCATCTCTTGTTTCGTTTTAGGACAAGCTTTGACCAACAATTACTCTATTAAAATATAATTTTTATGACACAAGATTGATTCTAATGGATTTGTATTCATTAGTACTTCCTTATGATTATAATTTTGATCACGTAAAATATTGTACTAGTGAAGCGATTGCTTTGTCAAAAGTCTTGTTCTAATGGAACACAATACGTCTTATATTTTGAGATTGAGGGAGTACTATTCTCTTATACGCTTGTTTGGCAAAATTTGCAGGAAAGTTTGGAGGCAAGGATGGAGAGTTTTAGTTTGTACGAGAATTGGGAGAGTCAATACAGAAGACAGGTCTCTGCACAACTGAAATAAAGAGCAAGATCAGTCAAGTAGGAGAAGGCACTGAAGCCCCTTCGACAACATTTGTTTATACGCGTCAACTTAAACAGCTTTATTATTTATAGAATGCTTGCGTAGAAGCATAGATGTGCTGCAAGCACAGCCAGGATGTTTCCTGAAACATTGTTACTTGGGTGTATTTCCCGACATCCAGTTACTTGTAGAGTTTGATTGCCAGTTCGCTGTTGCAATCAATAGGGCATCAGAACTTCACTGTTATGATACTGGAAATGCTAGAGAGTCTTGTTCGAAAGAATGCCAGAACACGCAAGTTCTGTCTTCCCCTCGTTGCAATGCAGGTGCATGTATATATACAAAGAATGTGGTGCACTTCACCCTTTGCAAAACAAATTTTGACGCAAGTTTGTACTACAAAGACAGATACGTTGAGAAAATACGCTGAATCTAAACAAGCAAGCAATGTACACGCTGGCAACACTTCCTAAGAATCGCATTGAAACTCTATATTTGCCATGCAGCAAAACATTAAATGCACATTAGCCCCTTTTTGAGGTAACGAGTTTCAAATATGTTCATCGAGTGGAAACTCATCGTCAGGTACCATGGCTGTCAGGAGTGAATACTTCACCCGCAGTGATATCTTGCCCCTCTCTAGCTGCAGTTTTGCACCAGACACAACCCAGTACCCCGGCGAGTCTTGTGGTCCGCGCACCATCTCTGCTGTGTCCACAAACTTGAGCAGTTTCGGTGCCTGCACAGGCACTGGTGGACCGCCAGGGTACACAGCTGAGTTGATATTCACATCAGCAGGACGAGGGGCGGGCTTCTGAGCTGCTGTGGAGAAATGTGTGCTGATGAGGGTCGAGATGAGGCCAGACTTCTGGCCCAGGTTAGGGGATCCTTCCCATTCCGGGTTCTTGACAAGCGCAGCATTGCTGACTTTGGAGAAATGGAGGCGGAGGAAGAGGATTTTGCTCAACCCATGGCTGCTCACTTGTAATTGTGCCCCGGTCACAATTGAGGAGTCGTCGTCCGACTCCACTGGTTCCGTGTAAACGTGAGAGAAACGCTTCCAGGACCCAAATGGTTCCAAGTACTTGCGGTCATATGGTTCTGGAGTTCGGTGGTTGTATGGATCATCCTGGAGCTGCAGGATTTGTGGAAGCGAGCATAGATGCTGAAGGTGGATAGCCAGCATGTTGCTCTTCTTCCCCTCGAGATACAACCGAAGCCCAGTAACAGGTCTTTCACCTACATCAACCTGTATCAGATACCACGAGATATGTAAGGGAACAGCATGAATACAACTTCACTCAAGACACCAAAGCTTGTTTAAACGACTCTGAGTGAGACTGACAATTATCACATACCAACTGAACAACTTTCATTTCTACCGCATAGCCGTTAATATCACATGAAACCACTAGAGATTATTTCCTTTTTTTTAAAAAACATAATTTGTTAAGCTAACAAAGGTAATTAACTTCTCATAGTTGAACTAGTGTGGTAGAAAATGATGAACATTACATAGAAACACTCTATGGCTACTTGCTCCTATAAACAATCTCATCATGCAGAGTGGTGTACAAACATGATGTATAAACAGATGAAGCCAAAAGAATAACAATACCATATTGGTGCAGATATAGAGCCTCGGTCCGATGAAACTTAAGGGCAATGATGCACCACTCTGTTTCTTCCTCTGAGGGCCAAGGGGATGGTCACTGTATACAGGCGCCCATTGCCTCGGTAGTTGGAACTCCAAAAATTGGTGTAGTTCTTCAATCGGAGGCTTATCTGTAATAAACTGAATAAATCAGTCACCCAGTTTTTAGGACATTGCTATGTCAGTTGTTCCCAGTCACATTCTTGTAAGTTGTCATGCTTCTGAACTGCATGCCAACACATAACATGAACATACTCCTACTAGACAAGCCAAAATGTTGTGTAGCAAATTCTAGTGCAGCTTGGTGAATTCAGCATTTGTTTCTTCCATAAACATTTGCAATATTTCAAGCGCCTAGGAAGGCATACCATGTCATAAAATTCATGCTATACCAAGCACCTAGTCACACACTATTACACTAAGCACAAGCAGGATGTAGCTCTGAACAAGGTTACAAGACAATCCAGGGATCAGAAAGTATGCATAACAAACAACCCTATCCATTATCCAAATGGTTTAGACTTTAGACCTCCTCTACTGAGACTGGGAGTATCTTGAGTGAGATGATACTAGGAACTTGATAAAAAAACAGGCATGACCAACTAGCAGTTTTAGTTTAGAAGGATGCCATGTCGCATAAGATGGAAAGTGGAGATGAACTCACAGCGTAGGTACAGATTAATTGCATGATTTAGAAACCCACAGCCAGGTACTCCATTCAACAACGAAGTAATAGGTAGAAAGGACATTGAGATGACATCAGGTTCTGATTGGACAGTGTTTATCCATTCACTGTGAGGCATCTCTTTGTCCCATTCCCTTCCACCTCTCCGCTTAGCCACCATCACCAAGTCCTGAGACACCAAAAAAGAAGTTATATGAATAGGAGAAGTGATAAGCAGTAAGCACACTTTCTAGAAGAGAAAAAAAATCAATACCTCCTTCGAACAGTATGAACTTGATGGACTTGACTCCGCAAATCGTAGACGCTGTTCTCTTGCATCGCTCTGCACAGGATGTTACATCAAATTATCAAAAATTCATCTTTGAAAGACAGGAAACATTGAACAACATGCAATCTTCACATAGCTAATAAGTAGCCATTTATCAAAATTTCAATAGTAAGGTTTACAAGCAGATGTCTGCATATTTGCTGATTACATGGAATTCAAAATAAAATGCCACAAACGAGGATATTTGCTTGCTGATTGCAGCGCAAAACAGAGAAAGCATGCCATGCTAAACTAGTAATTAGGGCAGGTGGAGTGGTATGTTTGCAAAACACTTGGCGGATAATGCTACTGAAGGCAGTTTTCACACACGCACAAAAAGCAAAGAAAATGCAGAGTAGGAGAGCACCTTATCCTTCCCATATGCATCCTTGCTGTTCATGTCATACTGCCCGTTTGCATCCAGAAATCTCCTGTCTGACATGTCCTTGAGTCGTTTCTGGACGACAGCTGGTTGCAAACTTGATGAATGTTGTTGTTTCAAATAAATAACATCTTTCCCTCCCATTTTGATGCCGACAACTATGTGTGTTCCAAACTTTTCAATAAACCTGAAAAGCAAAGCAACAGGAATCAAGGTCCAGGCGCAACATAGCTCATGTAAGTCCGAGTAATGTCCACTTGTGCAATTAAAAAAAAAAGACATGTTTTGGTGGAGAAACTCCTAAGGAGAAAATGATATATGAATGTAGACAGGGTCCTAAATAAGACATCATACGAGAGCAAGTGTCTAACCTTGCCAAAGCAGCAGGGTCCCACGTTGAAGGAACTGCCTGAGTAACATGATCGCGCAGCAGAATACGGGACTTTGATAGAGCGACAGTATACAAGGAAATGTACCATCCATCGAAAGCGAGCGACTTGGTGGCAGCCGCATCTTTCTGCCAGCACCCAGAAAAATCAAACATGCTATTGAACATTCCCGATGGAATTTTCCCAGTCAACGATAGCTCCCGGTTGAACTGCTCTGACATCTGCAGAAACACATGCTCTTGGTTGAAAATAGTCTCCATCCATGAACCGAGATGATGACAGTAGTACGTTCAACGCTTTGGAAGAATCAACAGGCAGGAGCTTGGGGTGGTGAACCGTACCTGCTGGAAGGAGAGGGCATCGGAGCGGAAGCGCGTCCGCTCGCCCTTGTCGCACTTGATGGACTTGGGGACGGCGGCGACCTTGATCCCGCCGGGGAGCACGACATCCTGAACCTCGTCGTGGGCGAGGTCAATGAGGCGCGCGTCCGGGTCCGTGAGCTTGCCCTTGCAGTACTTGAGGCGGACGTCCGAGACAACGTCGTAGCCGCGGCCGATGGCCGCGATGGCCGCCTCCGCGGCGCCCTGAGCCGTGGCCTTAAGCGCCATTCCCGACCATGAACTACACAGAAACCCTAAATGCTGCCTGCCGAATCTCCGGCCGCCCGCCCGGAGCAGCTCTGACGGACACCCCAAAGACTCGTCCTCTCAAGAAGCCCAGTCCGGGCTAGCTCGCTCCGGGGATTCAGAGGCCGGAAAGGCGGGAGGCAAGGAGGAGGAACCTTTGGGGGGAGAAGTCTTTGCGCAGCTCGCGAGAGGAAAGGCTGGAGCTTTGCTGCAACCCTGAGCCGAGCTCCGTCGATTCGAAGCACCACAGGCACAGGCAGGACGGAGGTGGGCGCAATTCACCGGCTCCCGAGCTCAAGGCTTGAGCCGATTTCGCGCGCAGGAGCAGATTATGGCGGGATTGCGGGTGGGATTTTGGTGGCGGCGACGACGCGGCAAGGAAGAGAGCAGGAGGAGGAGGCGCAGCAGGACAAGCAATAAAAGTTGGGCCGTGCTTGCTGTCCCCGCTGCCTCTTCTTCCGGGCGTCTGCAGAGTTGAGGTCAAACACCACAGGCAGGCAGTCACAAAGCTTGCTTTTGTTGGAAGAGTGGTTGGTTCGTTGGTCGACTCGTCTGTCGTCTCACCCCGGTCATACCTTTTTCCTTCTCTTCTCTCCTCTCTGTCTTTTGGCGCCTTTTGTGCTGTTTTTAGCAAAGAAAAGTTGCCAAAGAGTCTGTCCTTTTTTTATTTTGGTTTGGTTCCAAGCTGAATTATTGTTTTTCTGCAAGTGGGAGACCAACTGAAACTTGACTGCGGATACTACTACCACATGCGGGCAGTTTTTTTTTTTTTTTTGATAAAGATGCAGGCAGATTATTATGCTCATGCTTTGATGAGCTTGGGATGTGGTCCCCTGGTTCGTCCATTCCTTTATTGTGGACGCCGTTTGGAACGCAAGGAGACATTAACATTCAATGAGATGTTTCTTACCCTGTCCTCTGAATTCCTACAAACATGTGCTGATGAACAGTATCACTACATGCGGAAGATTTCGCTGACCACGGCTGCAGTACAACGGGAAGAGCAGCACAGCGCTTTGTGTCACTTGTGCCTCCAAGTCCAAACTTTATTCATCCAGCCTTTGCAAATTCAGAAATACACATCTCACTACAGGACTGTCAACTGTGAAGCCAGCGTACATTGTTACAGAGATGAGCAACCTGATGCCAGAATCCATCTCAACCCGATGGCTTCACAAATAATTGGCTGTACACACAGCTTTAGGAGAAATTGGTATGCCACGCTACACCGCCTTCATCGGGGTCCTGGGGCTCGAAGGGACGCCCCCGAACCTGTCCACCAGGACCTTGAAACAAGGGACCGACGCGGCATACAGCACGCCCATCACAAATGGTGCAGCAATCAGCCAGCCCAGCATCTGTCGTCGACAATTGAAGCAGTCCTATGTCAGCGTCGCTACGAGGTGCTTCTATCCTATGAATGGAGAGGAGTGGTAGCTGAATCTGTTGTACTAACCGCATGGACGATGCTCAGCAACACATCCTTTGAGGCATGGCCGGTAAGGACATTCTTCAGCGCGTCGGCCGTCAAGGGGAAGTGCCCGCTGCCAGTGACAGCCTCTCCCAAACGCAAGAAAGGGATGATCAAGCTACAGGAAAACCGGGATCAGGAATCAGCAGAGCCAAAGACAATGAAACGGGAAACAGAGGATCTTGTGAACTGAGACATTCATCAGGTAGCTGCAAATCAATTAAAAACATGATGAATTGCAACTCACAAGCCTAGTACACCACTGTCCTACAGCTGGTTATTTAGATGAAAAGCATATGTCTCAGTTGAATTTCATTGACTCAGGTCAGCATTTGACGACATATTCAGTTAGAACTACTAGAGCCCACCCAACTCATAAGGGCTTGTTCAGTGTTTGGTCTAGAGGGGCTTGAAGGGGGCAATCTAAATTCCTCCCTCTCCATCCCCAATCAGCCCTGTCTGTGACAGCAATAACTAACTGGTTTCAGCTGTGTAACAGTGGAGACACACTTATGCAAGATTGTTTATTGACGCAGTCACTAGCATACAACTACAAGCCAAGATTGATCTATGCGACGATCTGCTAGAGAAATTAGCCACCAGGAGATTGACTGCAAGTACCTTAGCTCAAGAGGAGTGGCAGCCAAATTTAGAACCATAACAGTTACAGCATTGCAACGACTTCTCAACATTGCTATAGCAACTCCGCCAAGAATAACAGTGGTCCCTGCAATCACAAAGAGCTAAAGGATAAGTGATGATGATGCTTTGAGGAACAACATGGGGCTGGATCCCAATAGATATAATGGTTACTATGGCCTGTTACACAGCAGTCAGCGACATAGACATAATGCAGGACTGGTTTCCAGGAATGATTAAGCATGGCTGCCATTGAAACTTGAAGAAACGTTGGGACTCAATATTCAATCTATGGCATACCTATAGGTGTGCCAGTGCCAGTTAATTGTTTGGCCTCCCAATACTGCTTATAACATGATGGTTTGGAATTTCAGATGAATCAAGAACCAGAAGACATTTGACAGCATACCAACACCGAACCACAGGAAACTAAGACAACCAGTATGCTATGGATCATCTTTTTATTAGGTCTAGCCTCTAGGAGATGAGAACAAACTAGGGGGATGAAATGCAAGCTGAGAAGATCCTTACCGCATATTGGGAAGATTCCAATCGTGACACCAAGGGCAGCAGAGAAGGCCAGCTGCTTGGGTTCTGCTCCCCTGCAAGGCATTCCAGCAACAGAAGGTTGGTAAAAAAAAAAAAAAAACTCAGGAACCAGATGGAGCAGAAGACACGCATGCGAAGGTAATCAGGGCACTGACAAGCTGAATGCCCAGATCAAGGGAGACCCTTTACAACCAACCTTGGTGGGTGATTGTAGTAGATACACTACACTAACAAAGAAGAAAAAGAAGCATTTGGACAGAGATTCAATGAAATGGAAGTGTCTGTCGTTCAGCTGCTCCTCCCCCGGACGCATTATTAGCTATCACTACGACTGACGGAGGCCGGTGAGGTGAAAGAAGAAATGCTGTGCGCAGTACCTTCTGATGACCTGCAGGACGGGGTCAAAAATCTTGCTCTGGAGCCAGGGCAGGACGCCAGTCCTGGTGAGAAGAGACCCCATAAAATTAAGCTGGGGGCATCCCACTGCACTGGATCGAAGGTAGATGAGAGATGTTCCTGGTCGTCCAGTCCACCACGCGGAGCAGCAAATAAATCCTCCCTCGGCAAGAACCTGGCTGGATTGATTGGCTCCATGGCAAAAAAAGGAAAGGCGTTAGATTTCTTGAGCGCGCACGAAGATACCACGAAGATGAAGCGATTAAAATCGAAATGAGGTAGTCCATCCAATCCAAGACCCTTACCTCCAAAAATCAATCAATCAATGAATCACAAGAAGAAACCGGAGATCCTCGCCTACGAGGACCGGCCGGGAGATGGACGGAACGGAAGAGAGGATCGGAGGCC
The DNA here is from genome assembly GCA_030272315.1 of Paspalum vaginatum. Lineage (NCBI taxonomy): Eukaryota > Viridiplantae > Streptophyta > Magnoliopsida > Poales > Poaceae > Paspalum > Paspalum vaginatum. The sequence continues at coordinate 283,564 of CM059020.1, read as the reverse complement.
GGGACGCCCAGCCGAGGAGGTCACCTCACCTCACCTGTGGATCTCATCTGACGCCCTCTTCCGTCCGTCTCGTGGCTCGTGGCAAGGCAAGGCAACCAAAAGTTGCGGGCAAAGCAACGTCAGGGTGGAGTGAAAATCAACGCTTTGGTGTTTTGACCTTGGATACCACCCACCGTCCATCCTTTCCTGGCAATCGACGGCTGACACGTGTAACTCTACGCACTGTCAGACGTGCTTTGCTCCTCGATGGTTTTGTTTTGTTTACGTAAATACAGTAGGAGTACTCATATTTAGCAGGCAAGGATGACTGAAAATGTACTAAAACAGAATCGAACACCGACAGCCACCCACACCACACGCGCGCACTCTATGAAAGACTTGGCAAACACTGTCCCTCAGTCGTGAATTGTAAAGAGAATGCCATAGGCTTTTTAATGGATTCTTTCGTTACTCTGTATGTGGTTAAAACATTCATATATATCGTAGACGGATAAAAAAAAGTTAAATTCCTTTATAATTTGGGACGGAGGGCCATAAAGCCACAAAAATGTTTTTGTTGACTATAGCAAATAGTAATAAACTTATGGTTAATCCAAGAATCCTGAGCCCTTGATTATAATACGGCCACATGGAGAAAAGGTGATTTAAACAGAGCCTTAGCTAAGGGCATATGATTTTGCGTCGATTTCCTGGCATCAACATTCTTCAACAAAAAACATTCTTCTGATGCAGTGTCCTACATCGACGGAAACTCAAAATAAAAAATAAGCTCGTGTACAGAGAAAGAAATAATCGTATTCACACCGTTTCCCCTCTGCTGATCCATTTTGTAGCCCATACACGCACAAAAAAAAAATCCAAACTTGAAGCGCACCTTTGCACAGAGAAAGAAATGTTCAGGACAACGACCAATAACGCAAGTGTACAGTTCACAAAAAAAAAACCAAGTGTAGTTTGCGTGACATATATTGCCGCTTCTCTGAACACGACTGCCTAGCTCTCCTCGTCCACAACAATGGTTGCGCCTGAACCGATCCCAACCTCCATCAGAGAAGTCGTGTCCTCCTCCAGAAGCTGTGGTACAGGGCATCCCTGTTCCAATAAGCGCAGCAACCATTATAACACGACTTTCAGCATGGGAGGTACAGCTCTGGAGCTTCTATAGGTATGATTAGTGTGCTCGGTGCGGTTACAGTTTATACCTCTTCTTCAACAAACAGCCTCACTTTTATATCCTTCAGTTTAAAGAAGCTCTCACACAAAGACTTCAACTTCCCAACCTGTACCATACAAATTTAAAGTGTTTATCAATTACATGTTTGTTTCGTCTAGATACACGCAAGAAACAAGGATCCTTGAATCGCTGGGAGTCACCACACTTCTACTTCCCAGCAGCCAAATTAACATATCAGTTATTGCTAAAAGATAGCTTGGGCAAAAATCAGGAAACCATGTTCCACCATCATTGTGTTGCCATACACAAGTAAGCCCGAAATAAGCCGATAAATAAGGATAGTAATGGAATACCAACTAGTACTCACAGTCGTTGCAGGAGGCAGTTTCTTTGTCAATGGTTGCTTTTCGCCCATAGATGGCCCCACGCATTTCAGAGTGATATCTACATGCAAGGGACAAAAATCACCAGTTCTTTCATGCTGACCTGTCAACTGTATAACTCTATTGTCTAAATTGTAGCTTAGGATCAGTACTTATAAGACCAGAAGCCATCTTTTGTGGCCCTGATGTGCTCGAAGTTGGCTTCTCGTCTTCAATACCATGAAAGGCCTTCAGTTCAGCAAACCTGCATCAACAGTTCTTTGCTGCCTCTGAGTAACTATCAAATAAAATGAAGCCAGACAGTGCAAGAACACATATATATACAATGCATATCCAAATAATCCTGATTGAATAACAAGAAAACCCAGAATTATCTCACGACTAGAATTATGATATACCACATTGCCACGCCCATTCATATTCAATGGACTGTTTCTTCTCTAGGTAATGTTGTGTCAGACTATAATATTCTTTTTGAAAAGAAACTAAGGATGAGGATAATTCCCAGATTTACCTAGGGTGCAGCCGTTTGATCTCTTCTAGGTCATTTGATTCTGTTTTTCCCATAACAAGGCGAACATATCTACAATGACATTGGTTGTATCAGAATTGCAATGTCACTTCAAGAAAGGCAAATATACATTAAAAAAAAAGAAATAATGAAATAACTTCGTAACACTTTCTTAGAGAATCAGGAGAGAAGTCTGCAGTTAACATAAAGGGAAAACACGTTTAGAATATCATTAACCCCAATTTGATACCCAGATAAGGTTGACTAGCCATACAGATCTTAAAGAAGCCCTATATGCCCTATACCAGAAAAAAAAATGATCCTCAGAGACGAATTGACTGACCGTATTTCTGATTCCCTTCGTTCACGTGGGCTTACCTAGACATGGCAATAATGTTTAAGGATTTAGTATATCTGTACAATGATGGCACATGCTCAAACAGCATCCAGAGAGTTGGTGCATACCTCACTGCTGTTTAGGATTTTAACTTTCCCTAGTCGAGCAACAAGCACAAATCGAGGAGCACCACCCTTGGCAGGATCCGCTACAGGATTATCCGAAAGCCTGACATCCTTCAAAGAATTAGAGATCAGTATTTCCATATCAGGCTGTTATAGAGAAGCAGTAAGATTTGAAACAGTAGGGATAAATTCTTGAAACCAGCTCACCATTAAACTTGGGAAGAGGTTAAGTGAATCCACCGAAGAAAACTCATCTATTTCATTAGATCCTGAGGCACAAAACAAAATCAACATTAGCACATCATGTTCAATTATTCACTTTTACTTGAAAAGCAGGAAGCAGTAATTAAGTCTGATATAAATATGTTTAGAAATTTGGATTCTTTATAGAGTTATATATGGCATGGAACAAAAGCCAACCCCACAAAAAGCATACCTAACAAAAGGACCTGCAAATTTTCAAATGGCACAGCAGCTGCATCACCAGGAGATCCAGGTGATGGAAGATTAGATGGATACTTTACATGCTTTAGCCTGTTTTTGTTCAAATGGAGTTGTTCCAAACTGGAGAAAGATGGGAAAGAATATTAATATTCACAGTACCCGCATCAAATGCAAAACTATTACTCGGTTAAGGCTGAAACTTCAATATTTGCATATCTACCTTCTTAAGTAAGAAAGTTTCACAATTTCATCCCATGAATCAATGTGGTTATCTTCCAAATTTAGGAGCCGCAGCGTATTGAAACCTTGCACGAATCTTCCATCTGGGGTCTACATAAGAGGGGAAGATATAGTAAATTGTACGAATTTGTAAAATTGTAATGTTAGCATATACGTTGCTGGTGTAAGAAAAACACGCACTCAGAAAGTTGGAAAGAATAACGCAAAAACATATTGATGTGTTTTCTGTTGTCACTGGATGCAGATGAGATTAGACAAAGCAAAATGAAAAATATATAGCAAGAGGCATGGAGTACATGGAATCAGGGGTATAAGAAGAAACACTAACCATGATCATCCTAATCTTGTTTGACATCAGATGGAGTTCACTGAGACGTGCAAATGAAAGTTTGATCTTTTCGACCTGTTACACAGAAGTTAAAATAATCTTCATCGACTAACAAAAAAAAATCATCAAAACGGCAGGGAATTGGTATACCAGTTCCCACGTTACACCACAGTTGTTGAGAACCAGAATGCGGATATTCTCGAGCCCTGGACTTTCTGTAACATCATTCTCCATGGAATTGTTTGTCAAATTAAGAACTTCCAGGGATGCCAGAGCTTGACAAAGAGAGGATATATCCTGAGAGGGAACCAAAACGTTTAGGCACACAGCAAAAGGAACGAGCGCAGTAGCACAGGCGAGATCTGCTGGAAACATTTGGATAGTAACATTGACACAATTATGTCTTACTGTTCTATAAAGCTGCATGCATTGTGAGTACAACAACGATTGAAATTGCAAGAATCATTTTGTGAGAATGAGAATCCGTACCGGCCACTGTGAGAAGAGATTTCCAGTTAAGTCAAGAAGTTTGAGATCTGAAACATGCACCGCAGCTGTCAGAACAAATGAAAACCTGGAGTCCTAGACTTTAGCAATAATACCGTGCTACGTAGCAAGTCCCTACATAACTACAAATGGCATTACAACCATCTGCACCGGTGGCTACAGAAGGAGCAAGTACAGCGGGCAAGCAAGATGATGATGGTCATAGCTCATAAGGTAGTATTAGTATTTACTTGGAACCAAACTCTTGAGTTCATCTGGCTGTCCGATGGAGCGCACTCCCATGTACGAAACAGATGCGCTGGTCAGGTCATTGAAGTTGTTGAGCTTCTCCTGAACTTTATCCGTGCCAACGAATTCAACCGAGACGCGCTTCTGGCTGGTCGAGAAGACGTACATCTCGTCTGAAATGCAGCAAAGCATGCAATGTATGTAACCAGCAGGGATCATTTCGCCACGAAGGAAACTAAACAGATTGCGAGATTGCATCGCATTGCAGTCTTGCAGAACCAGCACAGCAGCCTGGAATAACTGACCCTGTTCCTCCTTGGTGAAGTCGTGGACGCGGTATCGGAGGCGGAGCGCGTCCGGGAGCGAGATCCCTCCGCTGAGCGCGGCGGGGCGCGCGAAGGATGCGGAGCGGTCCCCCGCGGCGACGAAGTACCGGCGGCCGTCGAGCGAGCCGTCGTGCCTGCCGCCGGCGCCATCGTCCCAGTCGACGCCGACCCAGTCCCCGGCGTGGCCGTCGACGGGGCCCAGGTAGCGCACCGTGCCGACGCGGCGGGGGTCGCCGGCGGCGTGCACGCGCTGGCCCAGGCGGAATTGGTAACCGGCGGCGGCGGACATGACTGGACCTGGACCTGGACGCTGGTGGCCGGTATTGAGTGATGGAGGCCCACTGGACTGGGCCCAAACAAAATATAGAGAAATTGCCGTAAAGCCATTATGAAACGATGGCTTCGCCACTTTGCCATCGTAGCAAGAGGTTGCGCTCATTTGCCATTATGAAGTGAGACTATATGTCAAAATGCTACCGGAGAGGATTCGGGATGAAAAAATGACATACTTACCCTACCTCTTCTCTTCCCCACACGGTCGTTCGACGGTGAAGGAGCTGGCGCGGGGCGATGACAACGAGGCAGGGGGAGGGCCAGCCCCGCGACGGCGACGAGGAAGATGGCCTGGTGCGGCTGCGCCACGGCGTCGACGACGTCTCCCCGCACGCCTGCTCCTCCTCAACGCACCCGGCAACATCCGCTCCCTTTGCTTCCCGCGCTGCGCCGCCGGCACCTACTTCGCCACGCTCCCGCGGCCCTCCGTCACGGTGCTCGGCTTTGGCACGGGCTTTGCCGCGCGCGCGTTCCTCCAGCTCACCTCGTCGTGCACAGCTGGGAGCTCGACCCCACCATCCTCGCAGTCGCCCGCGACTTCTTCGGCCTCGCGGAGCTCGAGGCGGCCCACGCGGAGCGCCTGTGCGTGCGCGTCGGCTGACGCTCCAGGCCCCCGCCCTCCCCCACCATCTCCCGCGACGGCGACGACGGCATAGCGGCCTGGCGGGGCTGCGCCGCCTCAGCCTCACCTCCGCCCTCAACGTCGCCAAACAGAGCTCGAGGAAGAGATAGGCAGGGGTATGTTAGTCATTTTTCATCCCGAATCCTCCCCGATGGCATTTTGGCGTGTAGTCTCACTTCATAATGGCAAACGGGCGAAACCCCTCGCGACGATGGCAAAGCGGCGAAGCCACTGTTTCGTAATGGCTCTACGACAAATTTCTCAACAAACATATGGGATGGAGTGGCATCGTTTTCTCGCACGGATTCATTCGATCGAATCGGAGTCAAAAGGAAAAAAAAAAAAGGAAGATTCGATTTGAGGAACCTATATAAACCCTCGTACTACGCGAAAAAAAGTATGAATGTGAGCGGTGGGATGCACGGTGTGTTGGAAATGATCTCAAATCCTACCATCGAGGAACAAAGTAGGCGCATGTGATGAATTGAGGCTGCTTGCATGAGCATCACCGTCTAGTTATGTTTTGAAGCAGTGTTCTTATATTAAGCACACCAAAGAGAGATCCATTCTGGATATAAAATTTAATTTAATGAAATGAATTATTTGAAAAAGATAGTTCAACACTCCATAAAAATGCTTAAAAAGCATGTTAAAATTGTTTGACCTAACATCTGTACATTGTTTCAAAATGTTTACAGGTGCAAAGTTAATCATTTTTCGAATATATATAATTTTTTTAACAATTCGATTTGCAATTTCAACATTATGAACACGAAACGTTGAAATGCCTTTGCACAAAATGTTGAAAGAAGTAGTATTTCAGATTGTTGAAGGCGCACATTTTTATAAAAGGAAGGTGTCCACACCATTTCGTCGGTCCGGCCACGTTCTGCGCTTCCCCGCGTTCTGCGCAACGCCGCAACCGCCTCGCTCCCTCTCCTCCTGCCTCCACACTCCACCCCCCGCGCGCACCACCGCCGTCGCGCCCGCCCGCGCCGCGCCGCTCCGCCTCCGTCACGACGACGTCGAGCCAGCGCCGCCGCTCCGCCTCCCTCCTCCCGCGTCCCCCCGTCGCCGTCGCCGTCGCCCCCGCGCCTCGCGCCTCCGTCGTCCAATCCGCGTTTCGTCGGTCCGCCCCTCCGATCCGGCGTGCGCTGCAGCAACTGCCGCGGCTACCACGGTACCACCTCCCGCACCACGTCGCCTCCAGCTCGTGCCCTCACCCCGACGTAGCGAACCGCCTCCGCCCGCGCGCCCGCCCCCAAGCCGCCGACGCCAGACCCGTGCGACGCCACCGCGGAACCTCGCGCGCCCGGCATCGGCGGGTGTTCCTTGCGCGGGCGCTCCGCCAGTCTTAAGTCGCGCCTGTCGTCGCGCTGCCCCGCCGTGGCTGCGTCCTGCCGCTGGATCTCACCGACCGCTGCTGCGGGATCGCCGGAGGCCAGCACGGCTGTGGCTCCAGTGGACCCGGAGATGCCGTCGCCGAGGGAGCCCGTTGGAGGCGCCCGCGTGGAGCTTCCGCCTAACCCGAAGGACGCGCTCGAGGTGTTTGTGGACGGGCACGACGTGCGGATCCCCAAGGGGGTTCACTGTGCTCCAGGCCTGCGAGGTTGCCGGCGTCGACATCCCACGCTTCTGCTACCGCAGCCGGCTCTCCATCGCCGGGAACTGCCGCATGTGCCTCGTCGAGGTTGAGAAATCGCCCAAGCCCGTCGCTTCATGCGCCATGCCCGCTCTCCCAGGTCAGCCACAGCCACTCATGCATGCCCGTCGCGTTTACTCAGCGGTTTCCTTGTTCCTGCGTGTTGTTTTGAGATTGAAAACTCTGGGTCATGTTCATCTGCTGCTCTGGTTCGTTAGCTATTGTTGTGTGCCTCAAATGCTCAGATCCATTCAATCCTTGCGTTTCAGGCTCTCAGCAATGTAGGGTTCTCAGTAGATTCCCTTTGATTTCCACATAACAGAAATGGCTATAGAAACCTCAACTTCGTGTACCTTGAATTAGTGGATTTTGAGCGTATTTAATGATCACTCTTGCGCAAGAGAGGATGTTTCAAATTAGAGTGTTTGACCACCCTGACCTATTGATTATTCTCATTCTTGTTTTAAATTAGCGTGTTTTACCTCTAATGGTAACTGATCTTTATGTTTCCTGTTCGTCAGTGGAAAGTGTGCACCCATAATGTTTCAGACTCTTGTTTGTGAAGCAAGCAGTAAGCCATTCTAATCTGGACAGCAGTACACGATTGCTGATTGAATCAAAATCGATGCCAAGTGATCCAGCTCCCACTGAATTCTGCAAGGTACGTACCCCTATCCTTCCATCCATTCATTTTCTCCTTTTTATTTTTTTGGTGCACTATAAATATTTGAGTTATCCATTTTTATAATAAAATCTTTTGAACCCTACTAATGATTGCTACCACTTGTATTCATTAAGGAACTAGGGTATCTATTTGCACTGAGAACTTGGTATTCATGATTTTCTTATTCATCTGAATCTTATTATTGCATTAGTTTTTCAATCATAGCCCAATTTCAGTGGCTGGATTTCCAGGAAGTGCAGTTACGATAGATGACGCTCTTCGATTTGTTGCATGATGTTATTCTTGCTTAAAATTTTGACACACTAGATATACCAATGCCCAAATAATTACTGTAACTGCTATTCAGAGGCCCATATCCCATACCCTGTCATTGTGAGCAGGTGTATAATTGCAAGTTACACTGATATTAATTGGTATATTTCTATTATTCATTGCTGCTTCTCCTAGCTTTCTGGTCAAGCTTTGCCGCTGCTTACTATAGAATTCAACATGTATTTCTTGTGTCTTTTCCAGATATCTTACTACCTTTAAAACACCAGATTGTAAAGTGTTTCCTTTTTTGAGTTCAAGTCATGTGGTATCTTGATCTTTCAAAGTATGCCTGAAAACTGTAAGAAATGTCAAGTTACCTATTTTCTTAAGAAACACATGCTGCAGCTTGTGAAAATGTGACAATACAATACCAACACAAGAAAAAAAGGTTAGCTACCAGTCAGTCAATCTTCAGTGGCATAGATAGCTCATCTTATCTTTGATGGATCGCATTACTAACAATCCAAAGATGTCTGATTATTTTACATGCATGCAGATGAAGAGTGCATGTAAAACGATTGTTCAACATACTGCTTTATGCCCCCCCCCCATGAGGTTGTTTAAAAAAAAAGGTTAAACTGAACGTGAAGCAGAATTGCCTGCAAATCTCTAGGTTAGTACAGTTTATTCATGAGTGGAACGAATTGTAACCATTTTCTCCAGGATGCTTGCATTATTATATGAACTTGAATCTGAATTGTCACTTGCAAACTCTGAACTGTCAGATGTAAATATATGTTCCTTTGATCTACTTTCATCTCCTAATGCAGATGCAGTTTGCTATTTATCTCCACCAATGAAATTGATTGCTCTCCCACTTCAGCTGCTGCACTATATATATGTTATCTGAGACAGCAATCTGCCATTGCCATCTCCTGTGGAATATACCCACAATCTTGCAATCTGCTGCTCCTTAATCTGAAACTACACCTACAACTAATACATCATGACTAGGACATATCACTTTTGCTTTGTGTCCGTTTTTGCTGGCTTACTATGGATGTATTAATGCTACATACTGATTTCTTGCCCATGTTTCAGTTTGCTTGCCCATCCTTTCAGGCATTAATTATTAAAAATAAAAGACAGTATGAAGTTCTGTTATTTTCTTTTTAATTTGGTTGTTTACTAAATCAACAACAAGAATTGTCTTTAGATGCTCTATCAAGTCTTGGCAATGCACTAAATCGTGCCCTGCTCCATGAAGTTGGCATCAGGTAAGAAGGAAGAAGTTGAACAGACGTTCCAGAGTTCTTATATTACTCAATTTGAGTTGCTCAAAACTTGATAACTCTTCTTGCTCCTAGGTGACTACTAGCTACTCATTTGAGGCAACCATCCTTGGCCATGTTCCTGCCTGTGTGTCTCAAATAGCGCGCATCTAAACTAACGGTCTCTGATCTTGCACTGCTTTGTTTCTTGAGCAGTTTCAGATTCTCCATTTTTCTAAAGAGCTTTTCCTATATGCTGACACTATTAGACAATTGTCCGGGTCGTGATGTGATGGCAATTTTTTGGTTTCAAAAGAGCTAGACATACATTGCAACTGCATGTACTCTGCACCTTTTCTATTCCTATTACTCCTCACTAACTGATTATTACAGCAGCAGCCTGAGACTTGTTCATATTGCAAATTCGTGCTGGTTTGGCATGATTATAAAACTGAGCTACAGCCAGAATGTGACGGACTTCCAAGTGCACGCATATCATTTAACAATTGTAGTTTACTGTTATGCTGCAATTATTATGTTCATTTTTCTTTCTGTTTTGTTTCTTGAAACAGTATTCTAATATTGGAGTACCATTTCACATGCTTCAGGTGTCTCAGAAAATCCCTTTTATCAGTTGTTTTGGAATTTCCAGCTCTCTTGATGTCGCCACTTTGATGAAACCCTAACTTGTAGTTGCTTCTTTTGATGACACGCCTATGTGCATGAGCGCCTTGTAATAAACTAGAGACCTTTGTAATCTTATATGCAATGTTAAGAACAGGAGGAACAAGGTGTCCTAATCTTGCTTAGATGCTACATTATTTGACCGTTCAAGATAACTACTACTTCTTTCTAAGAATATGGTAGCTACTTCGGTAAACAAGTTAGACAATCGATTTAGAGATCGGTTATCACCTGTTTTTTAATGCTTCCCTGCATCACATTTTGGAACTTTCTTGTTACTCCCTAGGATCATGCTTACGGATGCTTACAATCCAAAAGGCCAAGATGGAAGGTCGGCGCCAACTCTTTTTGAAAGTCTTCATTATTTCAGCATGGGAAATGCATAAATCTTTAGGAACTTACTGTGTTTTAGTAATCTTTGTTTACTTGTTAAGTATTAGTAAAACTGATGCCTATGGATGATCTTAGTGTGGATCAAACAATATATTGCTAATATCAATTAAAATATGTTCTACTTTTAATTTTGTGTGGATTTTTTTATTCCCGTGGCAACACACGGACCTAGTTTACAATATCAAGGTTATCCTAGGCATTAGGCGATAAGGCGGGCCGTGAGATCGGGCCTAGGCCTAGGAAGGCCTAGGCGTGGCCTAGGCGAGCAAACTAAAATATAAGAATTTTTACTTATTTACTAATTGATATGTAGTTATGATATATATCTAGACAAGATTATTGTGTGGATCTCTTTGTATGTGTCTACAAGATGATAAGAAAATAACTTTAGTTAGTTATATATGACATAATATTGTCAAGCATGTAAGGGCCTGATTGGATCAAGGCCATAGTTGGTCAGACCAAACTTTGGCTAAATTTGACCAAGTTTGAATTTTGAGAAATGTTTGGTCAAATAGAAATTTTTTTTGTTCATATGCCTTATTTGGCACCTAAATAAGGTCTACAAACAAAAAAAATTATCATTTGACTAAATATTTTTTGGAATTCAAACATGGTCAAATTTGGCCAAACTTTGGCCTGGCCAATTGAGGCCTCGATCCAATCAGGCCCTAAGACTTAATGGATGAGAAATAGATAAAGAGTCCCGAAACTAACAAACTACACAAATTCAGCAGGAGTATGTATGGAAAAGCTTAAAAACCTTCCTAAAGCTGCCCAAATAGGTTGAGAGCAAAAAATCTAGGTTCCATTAGGCGGTTGACGCTAGACTAGGCTTAGCCTGAATAGGCCTAGTCGGGGCTAGGCGGTCCAAAGGCCTAGACAAAGGATTAGGTCAAAATCTAAGCGGTTAGGTTAGGCCTAGGGACTAGTCGGGCCTAGGCGGAGACCCAGAGAGGCCTAGGGGATCACTGTACAATATATAGAAGAAAACTTAAGCACTAACACAGTACTGCATGAGGAAAAGAGTCCATCTAATAACCCATGAAAAAAAGAGAGTTTAATCTTTTTCCTACCTGGGTCTTTTTGGGCCGTTATTGGGTCAGCCCAATAATATAGATAGATAGGGATCCCTCGTGGCTGCTGCTCTATTCGGCCGTCTCAAACCCTACTTACCATCGATCGAGGGGAGGGCTGCGAAGCGGCGGCGGCGGAGGAGGAGGAGGAGGAGGGTTCGCGATCATGTCCCTACGTGCTCTCGGTTCCCTCCTTACCACCAGGTTCTCACAACGCGGGGGACCCCCGCGAGGATTATTGGCGTCGACGAGTTCATCCTCACGCTCTCTCCACACGCTCGTGAGTCTCCGTATTTTCTGATCTGAGATCAAACTTCCTTCACTTGTAGCGGCTCATCTTCCTCCTCCTCTCGATGTAGAGAGATGTCGACACCGGCGATGGTGCTTTTGGTGCTCTTGCCGTTGGTAGCTTTGTTGCGATGTTTCTCTACTACTACTACTCCAATGAAGAAGATGAGTCCTTAGGTATGAATTGAACTCGCTTCTTTTAGATTCCTCATCGTTCGTTTGCCCTCGTCTGGCCTTGTCACATGAACCACCCCTTACATGTTTAACATGCTCATATATACCTATCTGTAGCACCACCCCAGGTGACCAACGTGGGGGAGGATTACAACATGTACAGGGATCCCGCCATCAGGGCAAAGTTCACAGACCAGGATGGTAAGGTTGACTGGGTTAGGTGCATTGATTACATCAAGCTTCGGAGAAGGCATCCCGAGTTGACTGATGGAGAGGTTCTTGATATGCTGGCTACAACTCAAGCAAAGCATCGTAAACTTAGGGCACAACTGGAGGCTATTAAGACCACGGAAGAGGACACAAAGCAGGTGGACGAGTCAGCGCTGATGGCAAGGTTTGAGGAGTGGATAAAGGAGAATGGGCGCAGCTATAAGAGTGAGGAGGAAAAGGCCAATCGCTATAAACACTTTAAGGTGAATGCAATGGAAGCTGACAGGGCTAACGCATTGTTCCCAAGCCGTCCGCATTTTGCACCCAACAATCTTGGGGATTGGAGCAGGGAAGAGACCTCTCGCATGTATATGCACCGGGATTACGCTGGCTGGGAGAGTCACTTTGAGAATTTGGCCCGTAGGCATGATAAGATGAGGGCAGGCAACAATCTTGGAAATTTTGACCTGTCTGATTGCACCGACGCTGTAAAGGAGGTATATACCTAATCATCCACACAAGCATCTCTTTTCCTAGCTCAAGTAGAAATTTTGACTTGAATTGTTTTTTCCCTCTGCGATGAACTCTGCTTTACACTTGGCAAGCTAATCTTCCAACGGCATTTTGGATGACAACAGTGCTACAAGAAGCAAGCAGCAATGGCAGCTGAACGAGGTGCAACTGCTGGCGGAAGAAGAATGGGAGATGGCGGTGCAATGCCCAGGGTCAACTCAACAGGCATAATTAGTGGTTGTTTCATTATCTGAATATTCGAAATTATCTGCTGTTGTTACTGTTTCACACCTCACTTTTCTCATCTGCTGTTTTATTAATTGCATGGATCTTGCTACAGAAAGGGTTTCCCAAATCAGAACCCAGGCGCGTGGAGTTCGGGGGTGAAGATAGCTGGTCAGTTTTCTATTTTTCTTGTCTGCTATATATATCTATATCTATGTCTATATCTTTAATTCTATATATATCTATGATATAGATATAATATAGATTATATGTTACTAGTAGACATGCACGTGCGGCACGCATGCGCTAATGAAAAGAAATCAATTTTTTACGTGATCTCGTTGATTTGAAAAAAAATAGCTCCACACTCAGCATGACTTCAAACATATAGTGGAAAAAACACAAGGCAATACAAAATCATGGTTTCCAACCTTGAAAATAGATATATCGTAATTGCAGGCATAATAATTATTATAATTACAAGGAGGAACAAAATGACATATAGAGAAACTACTAATGAAACCTAGGACCATTAAGATACATCTTCTTGTGTAGATTCATTGTACACATGTTTTTGTATAGACTCTTGTACCCATGTTATTGTGTAGACTCTTGTAATACTAACATCACCAATCCTTCTGTCTATAGTGCATCTAAGAAAATTTCATCAGGAAGTAAAAAGTAAAAACATCAATACACATGCACGGTTTTGTTCCTTCCTTCCTTCCTCTGCATCCAAATTAAATGTGTTTCTAAATTGCAAACCGGAAGTAGCTCCCTGCCACAGCCGAATACCTGATGAGAAAGGGAATGACATGAGTTGGAGTGAATAGTTGAGATTTTGTTGGTCATACCCAATGTCATTGTCATCATCAAGTGAAGGTAATTGGCCGGTTCTCTTGGCAGTATCCTCTGCTGTCACATAGACACAGTAGACAATAAGTGGCTAAGAATGCCATGGTAGTTAGGAGCAACAGAACTTTCCTTGTCAAATTTGGAGGTAACACTGTAATTTTACGTTCTCAGATTAGGAGGCAACATTGGATAATGGATAGTCGACACCTTCTAGAACCATGGAGGGCTTCCTTTGCATCAGCTTTAGTTAGGAATCATGGTCTACCATTGAAACATTAATTCTTTTATTCAAAGGCTTCGAATAATTTTAAAACATGCCCCCCGGGTGGCACCCATTTGAGGATACAAGACTTTTAGCCTGAACCGATAAGAGTTTAGGACAATCAGGTGTGTCTCTAGCAAGGAAGACATGAAACTATTTAATATAGGAAAAAGTCTAATTTTGACCATCCAACTATCGTGAAAGTTCGGTTTTAGCCATCCAACTGCAAAACCGGGTACAAGTGACCACGGTACCGTTAAAACCGTCCATCTTTGACCGTTACCTGGTTTTAACCCTGGTTTCGCCCACGTCACCGCGCCACGCTGGACCGCCATCCTAGTCAGGTAGCCACGTAGATGGGCCCACCTGGTTAGTTGGAGAGGGGTGACGAGGTTGAAATAGGGCGGCGCGCTAGGGTTTCGGGCGTGAGGGAGATTGGAGCGGTGGCGGACTGGCGGCACTTGGTGGAAGCGAGGAACCCACGCAAGGCGGAAGGAAGGAGGTGGTGATGCATCGCCATGGCTAGCGTTGGGAGCTCGAGCTCTGGTGGATACGGCGGAAGCCGGAGTGACGGGAACTCGTCCGCTCCCATACCGTACAGGCAAGGTCCCCTAGATTACTCTCCCCCTTTGTTGTGCAAGTGCCACGCAAAATCAGCGACATGGATTTCTTGGAGCGACGAGAATCCGGGTCGAAGGTATCACACTTGTTTCCGTCGAAGGGTGAGTTGGTTTGAAACTGATTTTGGATTGGAAACTTCGGTTTTGGATTTTGAAACTGATTTGGATCTTGGCCGTTTTTGCTTGATTGCACGTGTACAGGTAGGAGGTTGTGATTACTGGTATTGGCTTGATCCTCCTCCATCTGACTTCCTTCACCAGATCCTGAAGGATCTACGTGACACTGTGCGCTCTCTAAAAACGCAGAACAGGGAGACTGAAGATGAACTCCATCATGTTTTGAGCCTTTTAGAGCAGAATAGGGAGGCCAATGCAGTGAGAGCGTCCAAGCCAAATGAAGAACGGGAAGATGGTGTCACAGCTAGAGTGTTTAGGCTAGAGAAGGAATTAGCTTGGTCCAAGTTCTGGCTGAAGTGTGTTTTGGTGGTTGTATTAGCTGTTGTGTTGAAGATGTGTTTCTGAATGTATGTCTTACCTGTATTGTGTTGGATTCCTTTTGCATGATGGAATGAAAATCTGGGCTGTGATTAAATCTCATGTATGAAATTTGTATGAATTCCAAAATTCAGATCAATTCAACATAGACACATGACAATGACAGCACAATTGGTTTTGACATAACACCGAGGAGTCTGGCATTGAGATGGACACAAAGGCATAAGAGTTTGGCAATACTGGGACATGAAGCCATAGTAGTCTGTCATTACATGGAAACATAGGGAATCCGATACATAGCCATAAAAGTCTGGCATTACATGGATACATTAGAACAAACTGTTGCATTCACCATTAAACTCTTCAATGGTCAGAAGGAGCAGGTAGCATGAACTGTGGATTTTGAGTGGCCCTCCTCCTTGTTGGCAGCTTGGACCTCTTAACTGGAGCTTGGGCTGAGACAGCACCTTCAGCATTGCCACCTGTTAGATTGATAGTTACACTGCTGCTTGCTTGGGACAAAGGCATACTTGCACGCAAATTGAGTTGAGCTTGTCCATGCAGATTAGTTTGCACCGTTGCCTTGGCAGATGAGCTCAACATCCTCTTAGAGGCATGATCCTAGATGCAGTATTCATGTAATTAGTCATATATCATGTGTACATATTGACTTGTTAGTTGCATAAGAAAGACATACCAGTTCCCTTGATGTAGGATTTTTTGTTGCCTTCCTCTTCTGCGACATATTTGTGCTTTCTTGTGTATTAGAGAGCACAATACTTGTGTGTGCAGGGGCATTTGCTGGTGCACGGTGTGATGGAGCTGAGAGAGCAGACTGGAAATTTCCTCCATTTGGAGCTGATGCATTTCTTTTGTCACAAGTTGATCTGTTGTGCCCAACTTGTTTACATTTCTTGCATCTTATAACAGTGCCAACTCTGAATATTCTAGTTGCTTTGGGTTTTTCAGTTGGCTCTCTTTTCCTCTCTTTTTTTGGCCTCCCTGGCATTTTCACATATCCATGAGCATTGAGAGGTGACCTTTCAAATGTAGGCCAACTTGGCATACCTTCCAATGGTTGCAAGCAATAACTATAGGTTTTCTTGAATTCATGTACTGAGTAACAAGGGGCAATGTACTTAGCTAGTGAATTGGTTCTGAAAAATATGCATGATATGGCATGAGGGCAAGGCAAACCAGCTAACTGCCAATACCTACAAGAACATTCTCTCTTCCTTAGGTCAACTGTGAACCTGTTGTTGAAATGTTGCACTTCAAACTGATCTTGCCCATTACAGGTGGCATGGCAAGCACTAGAAAGTGAAATATATGTATTCACCTTTTTCAAAATATTTGGGCATATCACTGTGTTCCAGGTCTCAACCTTTGATCTGTTCTGTTGAATCCGAACCATAACCTTCCTCCTGATGGTCTCAAGCATGGTAATTATTGGATAGAATCTAGCTTCTACAATCCACTTGTTGAATGACTCGCACATGTTGTTGTCTACAGAATCACAGTTTGAACCTAGCCTAAACCAAGCTCTGGACCAGTGATGTGGATCAGTATTCATGATACCTTTTGCCCCCTCTTGTGTGTGCTTGGCAAGTCTGGCCTTTGCTAGATTGAAGAGTGTCATACATGGAGCTTTTGCACAGTTCCAGAACAACTTGTGCCATTCCTTCTTCTTGTACTTCTTCCTCCAATTGGCATAGATATGCCTAGCACAATTCCTATGTTCAGCATTTGGAGCCCATTTGTCAACAGCTTTCAATATACCCTGTCATTGTACATCACAGTTAGTAACAGTAAGAAATCCAATTATGGGTACTGAACAAATGAAAGGCAATTGCAATTAACCTTCTCCTGGTCTGAAATAAACACCCAGTCCAGTCCATCTTCAACTCCTATGTCTTTGAATAGTAGATCACATAACCATTCCCAACTATCATTGTTCTCTTTCTCTACCACTGCCCATGCAATTGGATACATCTGGTTATTTGCATCCCTTCCAATAGCACATAACAATTCACCATTGGTTGCACCCTTGAAAAAACAACCATCTAGTCCAACAACCTTTCTACACCCAGCTGTAAAGCCTTTCTTACATGCATCCAGGCAAATGTACATCCTCTGGAACACATGTTCAGCAGCTTCTGTATCCCTCCTTATCACAACAGTGCTTCCAGGATTGCTTCTCAACAATTCCTCTTGGTAGTCATACAGATGTTTGTATTGACCTTTGGTGGCATCCATAGCCTTTTGTAGCACAATAGATTTGGCTCTCTTAAGTTTTGGAATACTAACATCTGCAAACATTTCCTCCTGGATGGTCTGCCCCATCCTTTCAAGACTCCAAGATGGGTTAGCCATTATGAATTTTTCATACTCGTCAGCTATCCTTTTTGCAGTGATCAGCCTATTGTCCCTTCTTGGGGGACATGTATGCTCTGGAATGAAGCTTGATATCTGCCAGCTACTTGTCCTCGAATTTGTAGATAGCATCACTCTCCATGCACAACTAGACCAGTCACATCGAGCTATCATCCTTGTTCCATCATTTTTATAGAACTTTATCAGCTTCCTCTCAACCATCCCATGCTTTATAATTGCCTTCTTGAATTGCTTCTTTCCCCTAAACTTCATTCCCAACTCAAATTTTGGGGAGGCATCATTGGGGCTTTATAATTTCCTTCTTGAATTGCTTCTTTCCCCTAAACTTCATTCCCAACTCAAATTTTGGGGAGGCATCATTGGGGTTGAACCTAGGATATTTGCTGGTTTGAGTGGTTATGTTGCCATCACTAATCTCCTCTATAGAGTCATCTTCTACACAGCTGTCATCATATGGGGTGGCATTGCCATGGTCCTCAATCTGTTGCAATCCTGGCACTGATTTGGGTGCATATAACAGCACATCATCCAAATCTTCCAACTCACCTTTCTTCAACTTCCTCTTAAAATATTTGTACTTCTCATCAATTTCTTTCACTTCATCATCCTGTTCTGATGGGCAGTCATCACCAGGTAAGAAATCACTATCACTTGACTCTGTACAACCTTCAGTAGCATGACTACTGACCTGAACCTCTTTTCCCTTCTCCTTGGCTTTTGATGGACTATACCAGTTCTTTACAAAATCAATTTGTTTTTGTATCTCCTCTCTTGATTCAACTCTAGCTGTCCTTATCGGTGACTGACTCCTATCATTCTCAGATAGGCTGTCATCACTTTCACCTGTCATCTGGTCATCATATTCACTGTCTTCATCATCGTGTTCATCATCAAATGATTGAACAACAACTCCTTCTACATATATCTCTGCCACTCCTCCTTCAACAATGCAATTTGACATTTCAAGGCATGTTGCATCATCCACTAGCACACGCAGTCCATTGTTTAGTTCCTTACCAAGGAATAGCCAGTGCAATAGGGTTCCTTGTTCGATTGCGCAGTGGTCCTTCAAGTGCCCTATTATCTCTGGAAGTGAGACTTTATCTCTCTCTAAGTAGGCCATCTCCTCACTTCCACCAACATAGTACACATTCCTCCCACTGCTCAAAAACTCCCCGCCGAAATGAAATCTAACAGGTAGGGTGTCTAAAGGATCCATTTTGCTTTGATACTCTATAGCATATGTCCCTGAAACGATAGATCTGCGTACATCAATGTCGTCACTCATAAACAATTAAAAAGGCGACGCGCCATCGAGAATTAAAAATGGACAAATCCACTTGGGATTCATAAACAATCGAAACCCAAGTGTTTGCTGCGACCAATTTACTCGCAACGACACATCAATCGATGGACGAAAACAATAAACAATGGAATCAAGATGTGGGTAGGGAATCTGAACCTACCAGATCCGAATCCGCGAAGGGAATGTCACTGCCTGCCTTGGTTCCGCCGTCCAGGTCGTCGTCGTCGCCCTGCAAGTCACCGCGAGTCCACGGGCGCCGCCGTGCTCACGCAACCAACTTCGCCACCCTCTCCTTCACGCGCCGGCTGCGGCTAGGGTTTCGTGAAGGTGAGCTCTGAAATGGGGAAGGGGAATCTTCTCACATGTTCGTCCAACATTTAAACCAGCCAGGTGGGCCCATCTACGTGGCAACCTGACTAGGATGGCGGTCCAGCGTGGCGCGGTGACGTGGGCGAAACCAGGGTAAAAACCAGGTAACGGTCAAAGATGGACGGTTTTAACAGTACCGTGGTCACTTGTACCCGGTTTTGCAGTTGGATGGCTAAAACCGAACTTTCGCGATAGTTGGATGGTCAAAAATAGACTTTTTCCTTTAATAAAGCATAGTAATATGTAGTTAGAGCATGCCCGGTAGAAGTCAATTTTTTTATTAGGACACCTATCACCTGTGAAGGATTTGTTGCTTAACCATTTATGTAGAAATGGAGTCACCAAAGAAACTATAATCAGGGATAGGATTTCTTATGATCGGGTGCTTATCGAAGATGATCTCTGATACCAAAGATGTTACGGTTGAATTGCAAGGTACGATAGATAGCAGATCGCTTGTAGGCTCGCCCTCAACTTGAGGCTCTGAGACACTATTTTATTAATCTTCCGCTTGAGTACCAAGTCTCATCACGAGTTACATTTATAAGCCTTCCGGCTGCTGCTAACAAACTCCTAAAACAACTCGACTCCTTATCTAACTCTAACAACTCTAACAACTGGACTAACTAACACAACTGGACTCGGACTCTATAATAACTAATTCAAATCTGTTGCCGTTGCCGGACTCCTCTTGCATCTCCTCTGATATTTCTTGCCAAAGAAGGAGTCCACAACACTTGGTCTAGCAAAAATCAATCAGTCAAATGAAAGAGGAACAGATAATTCAATGCCAACCTTGTTCTGTATGGAGAAGTTGGTATCCACAATCACCCGGTACGGTGGCCCAAGTGCCATGTTATAGCTGAAGAACAACGCCGACGAAACCTGCGGCCCTGTGAATCACAGAACCAAAACGACATCAGCAATCCAAACAAGCATAAGAAACCAAACCGAGCCCCAAAAAATTTCGAAGCACAAACGAGAGCACTTACACATTCCGGCTGAGCTTCTCCTTCTCCGCGTCCTTCTTCTTGTGGTTCAGCACGTCCCAATAGAGAGAACCTAAACCATGGCGGAGCTGATTGGCAGATGTTTGCCTTACTTGTTGATGATCTTCTCTTCTTCGAGATGATCTTCTCCACCACCGCGAACTTGGCGCCCTTGCTCTTCGACTTCCCCATCTCGAGCCAAACCCTAGCAATCCTAACAGCCCGCAGGGCGCGCGCGCCGAGGCCGAGCAGCTGTTTGCCTACCCCCCGCACCGGCAGAGCTCACAGCCCGCGTCCCACGCACCAAGCTGCCGCGACCGTCTGCGCCCCTGCCGCTGGTTCGCCGCAGAGCCACTCAGCGCCACCGCCGTCTCACCGCGTAACTCGAGCTAGGGTTCGGCCTTCAGGAATCACGAAAAGGCTTCGATAAGAGGGCCTGTGAGCCGGTGTACATGGCTTGGCTTCTGGGCTTATTCCTATTTGCTTGGCTAGGTTTTAGGCCGCGCCTAGTGGGCTGTGGCCCAAATCTGGCCTTCTGTATCTCTCCCGCTGGGTCGGCGCTCGGCCCTCCACCGTGAGAATCCCACCCAAACGAACTGGCAGCTTCTTTCCTGAGCCCACTTACCTGTGAATCGCCTCCACTCCACAGTAGAAAACTCGATTACCCCCACGGCCCCACCGCAGCCCTTCGGCCTCCGCTCGTCCAACGCCGCCGATTTGCCCCTACGGTTTCCCCGACTCCGGCGCCGCTCCGCCCGGCCGCCGCTCCTCCGCGAATCCTGGGCTGGGCGACGCCGCTGGTCCTCGTCCGCAACGCTCCTCGACTCCGCCCAGCCGGCGCCGCTCCGCCCCGCTGTCGCTCCTCCGCGAATTCTGGGCAACGCCGCTGGTCCTCGTCCGCGACGCCCGGCCGCTGCCGCTCGTCCGGGACGCCGTCGCGCCTCCGCCTCCCCGACGCCGCTCGACCGCCTCCCTCCCGCCACTCGACTGCCTCCGCGAAGCCCGGCCGCAGCCGCTCCTGCGCGACGCCGGGACGACGCCGCTCCTCCGCCTTGCCTGACTCGCCGACGCCGGTCGTCCGGCTCCTCGACGACGCCGATCCGGGTCGCCCGCCTCCTCCTCCACCTCGTCTGCCTCCAAGCAAGCCGGCCGCCTCCTGCATCCAAGCAAACCGGCCGCCTCTGCCTCCATCCAAGACTGTGTATGCATTAACAACTTAATTTGCTTGGCTAATGACGTTGATTAAACTAATGGCCGTAAGATTTTGTACCTATGCAAGTCAATTTTTATTCCATTGCATTCTGCTTGCTATCTGCTTCAAAATGAGGTATTATTAGACATGACTATAATCAGGACTGCCAAACGCTTCGATTTTGTCCACAGCAGATTCTACACCAAGCGGATTGTATTCCAGATAATCGAGACCCAGAAAAGCAGAAACAAACAGGGCCGGAAGGGTTTGCGCGCCCCTCTGTTCTGTTCTGTTGGAAGGGGATGACGACGGCGGGGGCGGCGACGCTCCGGTGGGTGTTGCAGCTGCACCGGGACGTGCCGCGGGCGGCGCGGTTCTATTCGGAGGGGCTAGACTTCAGCGTCAACGTCTGCACGCTCCGCTGGGCGGAGCTACAGTCGGGGCCACTCAAGCTCGCGCTCATGCACACCAACGACAGGTGCTGCTATTGCTCTTACCGCGCTCTCCTGTCCTCGTAATGTTACCCAATTGGTATGTCTTCGATGTTAAGATTGATGCGAGCACGGAGGTGTTCGAGGGGGATGTGGTGGAGAGCCCCAATGTAGCGGTTTACCGCCCACTGTTCGATGAAATGCGTTGTGAGGCTCACGTGTTCGATGAAATGCGTGTGAGGATCACTTATAAGGTAAAGTGTTCCACCAAGAGAAAGGAAATGTTCTCGAAAGAAAAAAATGTTCACGTGGATGCGATAAGGTGCTTTCCAGCCTATTCACATGTGAGGGTTAGATTGCACTCTGCAAGGTGCTGCCATGCTAGAGCTAGTGAAGAAATCAATTTTCATATGATAGCCATGCCAGTTTTCGTTCTGAAAGTACCTTGTCCATTCTATTCATGTGGACTGGATATGATCTGGGGTTCAAAATTCGTTCCTTTTTATTTTCATCTGCGCAAAGCAGCCTAGATGAGTTGTTGAGCAAGTTAGATGGAGGACTAACTGACTAATTGATTGTTCTACTGCACGCTTGTCCCCCACCACCCTTGAAAAGTAGTAAATTCATCTGGGTTTTAGTGTGCAGGAGTGCATGCCAGACGTCAATGGATCCTTCATTTCTGGGCAATGATTTGCACTTTACAGGTTACTAGTGGGCTTCGTGCAAATCCAGCCGTTTGAGTAAAAGGTCTTTTAGTTGATCTGCTTGGTTAGATTTACCAAAAATTATACGCCCAAGTCCAA
Organism: Paspalum vaginatum; assembly: GCA_030272315.1. Classification (NCBI taxonomy): domain Eukaryota; kingdom Viridiplantae; phylum Streptophyta; class Magnoliopsida; order Poales; family Poaceae; genus Paspalum; species Paspalum vaginatum. The sequence continues at coordinate 260,877 of CM059020.1, read as the reverse complement.
CATACTGTGCAAACTTTGTGATGCAATCACAACTCTGAATTGCATAGAAGGTGTGCTGGATCTGTGAGGTTGCCAATTCCTTGAGAAAACAATGACCAAGCTGAGTGATGACCCTACATTCCAGATATTGCATGAAAATTTACTCCATTCTTGCTAGGTACTTAGCTAGTGAAACAAAATAAATGATTGATAGTCAAATTAGATTGTTGTCCTTGGAGCTTTTCTAGGTTTCTGCGTGGACTTCAACTTTTATCGTCATCATGTAGAGCATAGGGATACTTGCATGTTAAAGAAGTGAATTTTCCAACTGCAAAATGTATGTTCTTGATACATTATAGCATTTTTTTCAGTTGTCTGGTACATGAATCATAACTGTTGTCTAATGATTCATACGTATTTTTCAGTAATCTTTCATCGCAGAGACTCTATTCTTCAATGCTGTCTTTCACTGTACCAGACATAAACAGTACTGTTTCAAAGCTAATGGCATTGGGCGCTGAGTTGGATGGGCCAATCAAATATGAGATCCATGGAAAAGTATTGTCTCTATTTTCCCATAATTTCCATATATGATTGTATTCATCAGACATCGGAATCATTTTTAGGACAATATATTTCTCAGGGCTTCTTGTCTCTTCTAATGCAGGTTGCAGCATTGCGATGCATCGACGGGCACATGCTAGGCCTTTACGAACCAGCTTGAAGAATTTATGCCATGATGAAAGTAACGAAATGCTCAATTAATTGCTCGCCGATGACTGATGTGTACGTCCATATCTCCCCGACAAAAGATCTTATGACATAAGTCAACTGACTGGGCCTGATGTGTCTATGGTGCCAAAACTCCTTTTTGTTAGCAAAATCATGAGAGACAGTGTAGTTGGTTTGCAGCAGCAGAACATGTTACGAATCATTATCTGCCTCTTATCTGCCTCGCGCAGTTGCACTGCTGGTTAATGCTGCACATTTTCTCAGATTAACTGAGCTGTATCTTTCCAGAGTTGTATCTTTCTTTAGTGGACCTGTTGTTTGTGCGACCTCGGCTCATCACATTGTGTCAGGATATCTAGTTCAGTTTTCAGTTATAGTGTAACATCGTGCACCTAGTTTTCAATTTCCGGTTTCTAGTGTAGAAGTGCACTATCTGGTCCTTTTTCATTCATGCAATGGAGTTACCCCCTTTGGATACCATGTAATTGAAAACCTTATATAAGCATGTTTGACAATTGCTAGCCGAGCAATTGCTGTGTGTGCACGTGCCATTTTGTCTCCATTCTTTCAGACCCTATAAACCAATTAACCATACCTTTGTACTCCAGTTGTAACGGTGTTGGTCTTGTATAAGTCATCAGCATTGAGCAGCCAGTCCGATGCCACTTCCTGACTTCCATCCCTTGTCAACGAATTGCCCAGCAAATGCCAATCACTTGTACCTCGTCCATGGCCGTTCAAAGTCACCTGCCGCTGCCCGCCATCCTATACTCCTATGAGCAACCCCAATCCCAATCGTTCTCAGTTCTGGAGCAGTAGAATGTGAGACTGTCTTGTCCTGTCGTCGGACAAGCATAAGCTCCCAGTGTCCACTCAAGGCAGCGAGGTTTATCTATTTTGCCTGCTGCCAGAATCGTCGGTTGGTCTGGCAGTTAATGGAGGGAAAAGCTACCTTGATCAAAGTGTCTGCACCTGTATCTGTTGAGGGCTTGAGGCGTCAGCTCTCGTGCTCCCTAATTACCTATTGAACAGTGAGGATGAGGAATTAATTACCTATTGAACAGTGAGGATGAGGAATTAAGAGGAAATGAAAAAAACGGACTCCTGTGTGCATGTACACCTAGTGGGCCGTGGCCAAAATCTAGCCCTCTGCCCCTCTATCGCTCCGCTGGGTCATCGGCGAGGAAGGGTTTGCGTGGCGCCTCTGTTCTGTTCGAAGGGGATGGCGGCAGGGGCTGCGACGCTCCGGTGGGTGCTGCAGCTGCACCGGGACGTACCGCGGGCGGCACGGTTCCATTCGGAGGGGCTAGACTTCAGCGTCAACGTCTACACGCTCCGTTGGGCAGAGCTGCATTAGGGGCCACTCAATCTCGTGCTCATGCACACCAACTACAGGTGCCGCTACTGCTCTTACTGTGCTCTCTTGTCCTCGTAGCGTTATCCAATTCATATGGCTTCGATGTTGAGATTGATGTGGACACGGAAGTGTTCGAGGGGGATGCGGTGGAGAGGCCCAATGTACCGGTTTACTGCCCGCTGCCAGTGGTGGAGACAATGAGGGGCTGTAGGGGGCCTAGGCCTCCTTAATGTTAAAAAAATATCACTATTATTTTTAAAATTTAAGCAAAATTTAAAATTTTAATACTATTTGTCCCCCTAACAAAGAAAAATTATTGTTTCTGGCTCCGCCACTGCCCGCTGCTGTGGTGTCGACACCACGGTGCCCTCTGCCTCCGCCACAGCCGAGCTGAGAGCAGCCAAGAAGACAAGCGCCGCCGGGAGCAAGAGTCGCGGCAAGGCTGGCATGCCATTGCAGCCACCATTTTCTGAAAAACAGAATTAAACAAGGCAGATATAACTGGTTCTCACCCTGACATGTGGGCTCAGTCCACGTAGACAGGATGACATGGCACCTCATGTGTCCACGTCAGCAGAAACCACTGTTGGTTTCGCCAGGGACCCAACATGCCCGGTTTGACAAGTTTAGGGACCCGCGGTACCCGGTTTTCGACTTCAAGGACGAAACTCGGATTCGGTTACAAGTTGAGGGACCCATGGTGGACTTTTTCCAAAGGAATTCCGGCTAAAAATAACACGGGAGCATTCATAGTTTTTGGGCCATGCCTAGTGGGCCCTGGCCCAAATCTGGCCCTCTGGTCCTCTGCCCCTCCGTATCGCTCCCGCTAGGTCATCAGCGAGGAAGGGTTTGCGCGGCGCCTCTGTTATGTTATGTTTTGTTCTGTTGGAAGGGGATGGCGGCGGGGGCGGGGGCAGGGGCAGGGGCAGGGGCTGCGATGCTCCAGTGGGTGTTGCAGCTGCACTGGGATGTACCACGGGCGGCGCGGTTCTATTCGGAGGGGCTAGACTTCAGCGTCAACGTCTGCACGCTCCGTTGGGCGAAGCTGCAGTCGGGGCCACTCAAGCTCGCGCTCATGCACACCAACGACAGGTGCCACTACTGCTCTTACTGCGCTCTCCTGTCCTCGTAGCGTTATCCAATTCGTATGGCTTCGATGTTGAGATTGATGCAGATACGGAAGTGTTTGAGGGGACTAAAATGTGCTTTATTACCATCCCAGGAGTCTGGTAATCACATTCGTACATTAGATGATTACAAAACCGCCCTAAAGGGTCGGACAACAGAAAACGGCATGCAACATGCAGCCCAAAACAAACGCAGCAGAAAACTAACACGGGGCACATCTTCCACAGGACATGGTTAGGAAGCAGGCCGTAACCCTCACACGAACACGATTACGATGATCTCCTCGTCTTCTTCACTGTAAACCAACAACAAAGCAAGGGTGAGTACTTTCATACTCCGCAAGCCCACCTTCTTCCATCAGGAATTGGGGTTGCCTACCCTTACATGCAGGGTATATCTGGAGCTTTGGAGTATTTGCACAAAACAATTTGTATGCAGGGTTTGAGTATAGTAAGTTTTAGGGTGCCAATGGGCTTGCTAGCCCATCATGGCTCATGGCCTTCCGCCATCACGTTTTTCACACTTCCACTGGGCCCTGGCCCATCATGGTTTTTAAAACACATTTTTGGTTTTCGAAACACTAGTCATGAAACCAAGCCATAACTCATGCAGCCAACAGTCTGACTATTCGAATAGATTTAACTCCGGCCAGAGGTGCACACTTTACCCACATGTTTTGGGCCCGAAACCACTTGGCCGAGTGGCCCAGGCCCACACAAAGTCCTCCCCTACACGTTCCCTTTAGCTCAACCCGCCATATGGGCACCGAGGCAGCCCCATTGCACCGATGCCTCGCGGCACCCCCGCAACACTTTCCCCATCCCTGGTGTTCCATAGCATCCCAGCACTCTGGTCGATCGACTAATATGGGTGGTTTCATATGCGGTTCCGGACTTATGTGTTGCCCACACAACATCACGTGGTTGCGCATGGAAGCTAGGCAACATGAAACACCAACTCGGTCCTTACAAAACAGGGCAACTCCCATTAATTTTTCTTACTCAACTCCGCGAGTATCTCTCATCTCCGACCCTCTCCACAAAGGCCGGTCCTTGGGAGGTCACGACCGCAGCCTCGATCTTTCGCCCTGTTTAGTTATGGCATAACTGACCATCGGGTGGTCATAAGCCGGGGTTTCTCCCCAAGTTTTCACAAACACACAAACACCCATCCCTTCATCCCATCATACCATCCTGATTAAAAGTAAATATATATTGTGAGTGATCCCACCTATGCGCGCTACTTCTAAAACAGGCTTAGGTGGCTATCCAATCATGTTTCCTTAGCAAGCAAAACATGCAGGTTTTATTCGTGTAATAAGGCAATGGGTTGTGGTGATAAAAACTAGGAGATTTATGCATAAAGTGGGCATTCCAATGGACTTGCCGTTTACGTTGTTGCAGCTTAACGGAACATCTGCGACTGGGGATGAGGGTACATCATCCCTTGCATGCGTTGGCGTACCAACTGCGGGGAGCGATGGTACTCCGTCAGCCGAGTGTGATGCCCCCGACATCTCAAAAGCCTTAACACGCGATTAGATTAGCGTTAATCAAGGATTTGACTTAATCATGCTTAGAGAAGAGCAACAACTAGGCTAGTAAACCACTAAGTCAAAATTTCCAAGTTGTATATGCAAAACTCTCCGATGCTTGGTTGAGACATTTATACATTTTCATGCGAAACATCAAATACAAGAGTTTTAGTTCAGGATGTTGCCTTCAAATATGCTATTTGGACCATTCTCAAAATCAGATGTCAAGGGGTCCAAAAGTTCAACCAAACCCGAATAGCCCACACTCATGGAATTTTGCTAAGTCTAGGATTAACACTCTTTCCCAAATTTCATTCTGAAATTACTTTTGATTTGACCATACAACTTCAAAATATTCCTTTCTATGAAATGAAATTAAACTCATCCCTTTTCAAATGCATCTGATCTCAAAATGTTTGGATTTCATTTGATACCCGAAAGCTTGAAAATAAGAAATACTCCACATAAATTGAAACTACAGTTTGACCAAACCTTTGAACACAAATGTGCTTGTAGTTCAAAATGTAACATGATCTAGCCAAAGCTTTCTATAGAAAACTTGTAGACAATATCATGCCTTACAACTTTGGTATTTCGTGTGTTGACATGCATAAAGGTTTGCATGGTGTTTTAGGTCATTTTATGTCTTCTAGTGAAATCTGTCAAACTAGGCCTGAGTGGAAATTTCAAATTTTGAGCAACCAAAAGACATGATCATGCAAAAATTTGTATATGAAAGTTGTAGGAAATAAAATTATGAACAACATTGGTATAGAAAATTTTCGTGGAAATGCACCCAAATAGGACTTTTCAAATTTTGAAGCTGCCTGGCTCAGCTTGGTCAAACTGGGGCCACAACTTTTGAATTCAAATTTCTCCAAAAATTTGAATATAACATGGTGTCACAACTTAAAACAAAGTTGTAGAGTGACAAATTTAGAACATTTCTTGTGTTCCATATTTTTCCTAAATCGGCCTCTAAGTGGTTCAAAATGATCCATTTCAAACAGGTATCCTGGTGGTCAAATTCTATTTTTCCATTTTCGGGATTTTCCTTTTCCCTTGAGTCTATGATGCGTGGGCCCCACCCGTCGGGCTTCGGATCCCCGCAGACCAGAAACCGCCATCCGCCCGCGGTTTAGGAAAACCACTAATGGTGTCCGTAGACTCGGTCCATGAGCTCTCCATTGCTTTTCCCCCATCCGATCCCATCTGTCAGTGCCTACGGGTCCATGGACTCATCCCACGCCGCGTCGCCCCTCCTTCTCTCTCGCTCCAACGCGCCCACGCGACAGGCATGGCCTGCCCGAGGCCGCCATGGCGCCGGGCGCCGACCGCGCCTCCCTCTCCCCGGCCTCCACTTCCTTCGGATGGGAGGAAGCTACAGCTTCGACTCCGCACCGCACCCACCACAAGTTCCTGCCCTCTCCCTGCCTCGCCTTGCCCGGAACCTCGCTGCGCGCGCCGCCGCCATCAGAGCCCAGGGCGAGCTCACGCCCCGTCCCCTACGCGCGTCCCCGCGAGCCACTGGAGCCGTGACGCCCTTCACATCCCTCTCCTCCACCGAACCCCTAAAGTCTAGGCCGCCGAAATCGCTCCACCACCGCGTATTTCGTCGCCGGAGCTCCTCGCCGCCCATCACCGTCGCCGGGCTTCTACGCTCCCTCCCCGTCCCTCCAGGCAGTGGGGGTAAGTTCCCCACCCTCCTCTCTCCCTCTCGCACCCCGCCGGCGAGCTTTGGGACCCCGCGTCGCCCCGGACAGGGCGCGCCGCCGGCCCCATCCCCTCCCTGGCGCGAGGTTGAAGGAGCCCAGGGAGGAAGACGGTTATTTTGTGATCTAGCCCTTGGAGTCTGGTAAATTTCAGTTTAGATCCAATGTACTGCGCAATGAGTCTCTCATATCTTACAAGCTAGCCCCTGGAGTCTAGGGTTAATTGCGCTTAGGTCCCTGGGTCCAGTGATTTTCGTTTTATTTTTAATATTTCGACAGTGAACTTTGAAAATTCATAGTAAATCAAATAAAAATCAGAAAAATACAAACTTTGTTGCAGTGTACTCCTCTTATGTAGATCTATAGAAGGGATATGATGGTTGGGCATGAAAAGACATGTTTGCCCCTGATATTGTGCATGCATGAAAAACCTTATTAAATAGGGAATGTGGGTTAAATGTGCTTCAAAATTTTTGAAATTTGGGCAGAGGCCTTGTTAACATGTGTAGGCTCTGTATAAATCTTGGTAGCCCTAGCATTGACTGTTTAATTACTATTTTGCCCTTGTCTTGTATTTAAGCATATATTTAATTTAAGAAAAGGTTGCTATGGTGAAAAATGCTCCAGGTGACTTTAGGGGCCTGATATGAGCTCTAGGTTATGAACATGACTCACTGCTAGAGTAGGAGGTGGTGCATGAAAGATTTTGGCTCTGATTTAAAAAATGGTAGAAATAAGGCATATTTGCGAAAATGTGAGACTAGTACATCTAATAACTGCCACAGTGGATCGTATTGGAAACGTAAGAATATGAAGTCTTATCCACTGATTCTGGAAGGCAATATAGGTCTTCACTACTGTTTGAAAAATGCACGCTAGTAATGCCAAGTTAGCTATGCGAAAAATGGGTGTTTAAGTAAGCTTCGGTCGCTTCACATGAAGCGATGCTACCTCGCCACACACCCCCACGTTGTTATATGTGATAAGCTAAGTTACCGTAGGCAATGGCTTGAATGATTTCTTAATGCTAAACAAGTTTCATCACAAAAATGCATAATTTTAGTCCCTAAATCCTGATTCCTTGCATCGCACTCGCATCATGAAGCAAGCATTGCACTAATACATGCTCCAATTGCACCATGCATATCATTCATATAGTAACGCTATTGCAGATACGTGATCGATACCCAACTGCGTGGAGCTACATCAAACAACGGTGGTCCAGAAGACCAACTAAGACCCAAATACCACCTGGAGGTCCCTGAAGGGGTATTTGGACGGAGAAGTTGTCCAAGTGATCAAGGGGTTGCCTGGGGCAAAGCCTCACAACCCGGCAAACTAACATTAGCTTAGTTTGTTGGTTTGGATGAAAATAAGCAAAGGTAGGCAGGACCATGAATTTCCCAGCTAATATAATAATTGATTGTTTCATTACGCATCCGCATTAGGACTTGATTGAAAACCCTTGCATTAGACTCCCTGGCCGCCCTGGCCCTAGCACCTATATATAGAGTTCGTAGGACGAGTTGCCTAGGCTCTGCTAGGTACGAGTAGATACAAGTGAATGGAGTCGCTCGTCGCGTAGGTGGTTTCAAAAATCACAAAACTTTTACTGGCAAGGAATTAATATTATGCTCATGACTTAAATGGAGACCGGACGGAGAATAATTTTACTTTGTGGTATGCGTTGTTGTATCATTTGGCTCCGCCCGAGTCGTTTAAGGCCCGTCCGCTGTTCGCCTGCTGTTCGGCATAACATTGCTAGAGTGCTTAACCGGGAAATGGGACCGGTGAAGTCTTACCTGGGTTTGTCCGAAGTTTTCGAGGCTCCGCCCATCCACTTGCTGGAGGCCGATGGGCCCAGGGGGCGCTTGTACTCGAAGGAGGGCTGACCCAGGGCACTGTGGTATCGCTCCTGAGAGGGCACAACCCGGGGTTAGGTGGGGGCGCTTTGAATCTTGGTACAAGACAGGTGGAGATCGGGACTATATGTGGGAACGCGATGGTTAGTAAGCATATACCCCTGGCATGATAGTTATTCCCGGGAATTAAAAATCGATTCGAATCGCTGATGCTCACCAGGTGTGGGAATGCCGATAACGCACACGGGCAACGTAAGTAACTACTTGAATATATTATGTCTGTTACTCATGTTTTCAAATACCACATGTTTGTATTGTATTGCTTACATTTCTGCGAGTTAGTATTATGGAGTTATATGCAACGAGGAGACTTAGTTACTTTATGATATTTTGTCTCTGTTTAAAAATCTATGGCTAAGGATCCACGTGATAGTAAGCAAGCTTCGCAGTCAGCCGTAAGCCATTCCATTAAGTCCTACTGAGTAATTAGTACTCAGGGTTTGCCCCCACCTTTTGAGAACAGGTACTGGTGACATCTGGACAATTGCTTGGAGGAGGGTAGTACCGGTGGGCTCGGTGCTGCTCGCCTCGATCTTCGTTGCATGAAGACTACTAAAGTATTTTGTTTCCGTGGTGAGATGTTTTCGAATTCGCTTCCGCTATCTGATTCAAATTTGCCTTTAGTATGGCATTATGTTGAAACTTGTATTTTATTTTGAACTAGTTTGTAAAGTAAATCTACTTTATACTCTATTTCAACTGCCTGTGATGGTGTAACTGTTATGGCTCTTTCGAGGGCTGTATTTGTATGATGTCGGTTCCTCTTGGAAAGGGTAATATCGGGAGCCGAATGACTCTCGACGGACGATCGGGTTTAGTTCGGTCTAATTACACTGCATGCCAGAGGTGGCAGGTGTGCTTAGCCCGGATTAAATCGGCGGTTCCGCCACACCGAGCGCGTTCTATCTCCAACTGTTGGGCGCGGTGGTGTGCCAACCACAAGGCATGCTGGTACAGCATCCGTTGCAGACGCTGAGTGCTCTCTGCGAGCATCGTGAAGGTCCTCGCAAGGGGCGTACCAACCAAAATCTCTGGTACAACCTAAGCGTACAACTAGAGCAAACAACAAGCAAGGCACATCATGAGCTCAACAAGGGTTTGGTTTGCGTTGAGAGAAGGATTTGTGGGTTGCTCGGGGAATCGTACCAGCGGTTCTGGCTCCTGCTAGCTAAGTTGCTCAAAGGTTCGGCGTTGCACTGCGAGGCACTGGGCCAAGGGCCAATCGCACTGCCGAGCTCGATCATGGTCGCGGAAAAGGCGCCACAGCCGTGGGTAAGACCTGACAAGGCGGGGGCGGTGACGCCGAAGGGGTAGCGGCCGCATGATGGAATGGGGGATTTTTTGCGGAATAACTGGAATGGATGAGAGTTGATGTAGGTGGGTAGAGCATGATTTTAGATGAATTTAGAGACTAAATTCACCGAAATCGGAGTTGGAACGGAGTAGATATGGAGTATTTAGTGGGAGGAGGTAGATATGGACTTTTGGAGTAGTTTGAGGGGTGGAAACAGACTTTTTCGGTGGGTGAACTATTGAACTCAGCTTGCTGGAAATGGTGCCTGGGCTGGGATTGGCTTTGGCCTAGATCGGCCTTTTGGCCCACGTGCAGCGCACAACGCGTGCGCGGCCGGGTGGCCAGCTAGCGGCCCACGGGGCGCGGCCTGAGTGGCCGGGCCAGCCCACTGGGGTGCTGACGGCGTGGCTCACGCCGTTGCCGCGGCGCCCACTGTCAGCGATGGGAGGGGCAACGGCGTCTGGGGGCGAACGGACGGTGGTTCGGGGAAACCGGTCCGGCCAATTTGTGGGCACTCGCCGGCAGTTCTCATCACCGGCGGCGGTTCTGGCTACGAGGGCACTGGAGGGAGCACGAGCCCGAGGAGGCGGATGCGATGGCGGTGGCGGTGGGTGGAGAGGGTGAGCGGAGGTGTGGTGTCCGCGGTGTGGTGCGAGGCCGGCACAGCGGTGGGGTGAGTCCGTGCGGCGGTGGCGCCGCTCTGGTGGATAGGAGGTGGTTCTGGGGTGATGTGGTGGTGGAGGGAGGTGGTGTGGAGCTTCTGCTTGTCCGAAATCGAAGAGAGGGGCCGCGAGGTCGGCAAATTTGGGCGCGGCGACAATGGCCGGGGTGCGGTGGTTGGAACGCGGTGGGGTGGGCGTGGCACCACCAGGGCATTCCCCATCGAGGAGTTTCCCTAGTGCGTCGGCGAGGGAGGAATAGGGCGAGGTGTGGTGGCGGGAAAGTGGAGCATGGCCTCCATTTATAGGCCGAGGAGGAGGAGGCGGGCAACTGTGGTGACGCGCGTGGGGTCGCGCGCGTGGGCGAGGCACCGCACGATGAGGTGACATGACGTGGAGTGGGGCAGGGCGTCGCGCGGTGATGGGACGAGATGGGGCCGCTGCATTGTTGTGGAGCGCGAGGCAGAGTGGCTTGCGACGCACGACGGTGTCACAGGCGTGCGACGGAAAGAGAGAGAATGGGGTAGCTGCGAGGCGGGGAGATGATGGTGAATGAGGGCGGGCGCGAGCGCTATGGGTGGCCAGGAGCTGTCGCGTCGGTGGCGTAGGCGAGACCCGAGCAGCGTCGTGTCACCGGTCAGAGTAGGATCTGTGTGCGCGGCGCGGGTTGTCGTGGTGCGCGACGCGCATGGTGCTAAGAGGAGGAGCAGGGGAAAGGACGGCCGGGACGGCGACGGGTGGTGGCGACATGCGTGAGGGAGGCGGGGCCCGGGGTGGTGTCGCGTCGCCGGCATGGCGGGGCCGACACGCTGCGGCGCGGCGCGCGACGCGCGGCGTGGCGCTGAGCCACTGAGGTGGCGTGGTAGAGAAGAAGGAGACGGCTTGGGCCGGAAAGAGGGGCGCGGCCCAAGGAGAGAAAAGGAGGGAGCAGGCCCGGGTGGGCCGTTCGTTTGTTGGCGGGCTGAGGAGGGACGGGAATGAGGGTTGGGCCGCGACGGGCCAGGGAAGTGGGTAAGAGTTGGGCTGCGGCCAGAGTGGGAGAAGAGGGAATTTCTGATTTTGTGGATTTGATTTGGAGATTTTGGAGAGAATTTTTTTTAGGAGGACTTTGTGGGGATTTTCGTAGAACAAATTGGAGAGATTTATTCTAGGATATTTGCTGGCTGGATCAGATTTAGTTGAGCTCGTAAACATACACTTGTCGACAAACAAACAAGTTTTGAAAATCGATTTTGAATTAGGGAGGATTTAGAGAAAAAATTTTGGTGGTGATTTTTGGGGAGTTACACCCGCAGTACCCGGTTTTTGACTTCAAGGAATGAAACTGGGATTCAGTTACAAGTTGAGGGACTCATGGTGGACTTTTTCCAAAGGAATTCCAGGCAAAACATAACACGGGAGCATTCATAGTTTTTGGGCCACGGCTAATCTGGCCCTCTGCCCCTCCGTATCGCTCCCGCTAGGTCATCGGCGAGGAAGGGTTTGCGTGGTGCCTCTGTTCTGTTCTAGTTGGAAGGGGATGACTGGCGGGGGCTAGGGCGAGGGCTGCGACGCTCCGATGAGTGCTGCAGCTGCTACCGGGACGTACCGCGAGCGGCGCGGTTCTATTCGGAGGGGCTAGACTTCAGCGTCAACGTCTGCATGCTTCGTTGGGTGGAGCTGCAGGCGGGGCCACTCAAGCTCGAGCTCATGCACACCAACGACAGGTGCCGCTACTGCTCTTACCGCGGCTCTCCTGTCCTCGTAGCGTTATCCAATTCATATGGCTTCGATGTTGAGATTGATGCGGACACGGAAGTGTTCGAGGGGGATGCCGTGGAGACGGCCCAATGTACCGCTACCAGTGGTGGAGACAAGGACAGGCGGTATGGGGCCTAGGCCCCCGAATGTTGAAAAATAGCACTATTAATTTTAAAATTCAAACAAAATTTAAAATGTTAATACCATTAGTCTCCCTAACGAAGAAAATTTATTGTTTCTCGCTCCGCCACTAGCCCGCTGTTGTGGTGTCGACAGCCACGGCGCCCTCCGCCTCCGTTACAGCCGAGCTGAGAGCAGCCAAGAAGACAAGTACCGTCGGGGGCAAGAGTCGCGACACGGCTGGCGCGCCATTACGGCCACCATTTTCTGAAAAACCGAATTAAACGAGGCAGATATAACCGGTTCTCACCCTGACATGTGGGCTCAGTCCACGTAGACAGGATGACATGGCACCTCACGTGTCCACGTCAGCAGAAACCACTGTTGGTTTCGCCAGGGACCCAACATGCCCAGTTTGACAAGTTCAGGGACCCGCGGTACCCGGTTTTCGACTTCAAGGACGAAACTCGGATTCGGTTACAAGTTGAGGGACCCATGATGGACTTTTTCCAAAGGAATTCCGGCTAAAAATAACACAGGAGCATTCATAGTTTTTGGGCCACGCCTAGTGGGCCGTGGCCCAAATTTGGCCCTCTGCCCCTCTGTATCGCTCCCGCTGGGTCATCAGTGGGGAAGGTTTTGCACGGCGGTCTGTTCTGTTCCCTTCTGTTGGAAGGGGGTGGCGGCGGGGGCTACGACGCTCCGGTGGGTGCTGCAGTTGCACCGGGACATACCGCGGCCGGCGCGGTTCTATTCGGAGGGGCTAGACTTCAGCGTCGACGTCTGTACGCTCCGTTGGGCGGAGCAACAGTCGGGGCCACTCAAGCTTGCGCTCATGCACACCAACGACAAGTGCCGCTACTGCTCTTATTGCGCTCTCATGTCCTCGTAGCGTTATCCAATTCGTATGGCTTCGATGTTGAGATTGATGCGGACACGGAAGTGTTCGAGGGCGATGCGGTGGAGATGCCCAATGTACCGATTTATTGACTGCTGTCAGTGGAGACAATGAGGGGCCGTAGTGGGCCTAGGCCCCCCCTAATGTTGAAAAAATAGCACTATTAATTTTAAAATTCAAACAAAATTTAAAATTTTAATACTATTAGTTCCCCCTAACAAAGAAAAATTATTGTTTCCTGGCTCCGCCACTGCTCGCTGCTATGGTGTTGCACGTTGTGACACTCACTTTTCTTCCAAGGGAACGAAGGAAAAATCTTCCACCAAGGAACGAAGGAAAAGTGTTCCACCAAGGTAAGGGAAATGTTCTACAAAGAAGAAGAAAAATGTTCAGGTGGATACGATAAGATGCATTCCAATCTATTCACATGTGAGGGTTAGAATGCACTCTGAAAGGTGCTGCCATGCTAAAGCCATGACAAGTCCTTGTCCAATTCTATTCATGTGGATTGGATATGATACTGGGGTTAATGCTAGAGCTGAAGCAGGCGCAATAGAGATGGGGTGATCTGATGGAGGGAATCGAAGCGCTCGCCGTTGTACTGGGGAGGGGAGCAGAAGGGTCGCCGTGTTGGTGGTACCAGCTCCTGACTCCGGCGGTGGACAGATTTAGTTAGATCTAGGGTGGCTCGGCCATGGATGGATGGCGGAGCTTGGCGGCGAGCTCAAGGCGGAGAGGATTAAGCTGCGGCGCGAGCCTGAGAGGATGAAAGAGGTGGCGACGCCTTGATATTGGAGTGAGAGAAGGCAAAGGGTAGGTCCACACGTAAGTGAGAGAGGGGCAAAGTTGGGGGCCACATGTCAGTAAAAATCTCTCTACAAAACCACTTTGAATAGGTAGAGAGGTGTAATTTGTCTGGTTTATAGAGTTCGGGTGTCTGTGTCCGGTATTTGAGTTTGGTTTTTTTTTTAACTTAGAGGCAAGTTCAGGGAGATCAAGGGCCTGCTTGGTTGGTTGCCAAATCTTTGGTATGTCAAAATTTTGGCAAATTTGACCATATTTGAATCTAAATTAAAATTCGTCCATTTTTCATTCTGATGGGTTATTTTGGGCCTAAACAACCAATGAGAATTAAAAGCTCATTGTTTGACTAATTTTTTTACCTAAATTCAAACACGGTCAAATTTGTTAAAATTTTAGCCTGACAAAAGGTTTGACAACCAACCAAGCAGGTCCAAAATAGACTTAACTCTTAGAAAATACCGACATTCTCAAGTCAGCTCCATCAGACATTTAGACTGGGTAACTGTGTTCGATGTGAATCATGCGATAGTGTGTGTATGACTATGATATGTGGATCTTTCACATGCACACAAAAGTTAGCGAGTCAAGAATATCAGGGGTCATTTGTGGTAGGCCGTTTTCAATGAAAGATTTCTCATTTGTGTTTTAATGTCCTACATAAGCAAAAGAGGATTTAAAACCATGCTTGAAATAACCTCTTCTAATGTATAGTTTTATTCGGTTTCATAAACAGCACGGAAGACACAACATACACAACATGTCTAGATAGCAAAATAAACATGAATTTTATCTAGTTGAAACTCATTTTATCTTTTTTCTGCATCAATATCTTGACACATCATTCAAATGGCCAATATGACATCTTATTTAAAGAAAATAGAGCTCTCATTGAGAATGGCCTTAGCCATTGCTCATCAAGGTATAAATAAATAAATCAAGTCACTAGGCAATTAAGTGTGTGTTAAAATATTTTTGCCCGTTTAACAATGTTTTGTCTCCTTCAAAATATTCCCCTGGCAAGGCATGCTTTTTTCAGGTGCAGGTACCCCTGGCTCGTCACCACGCTCCCTATCTTGTTCGACGAGGCGATGAACTCGGCGCAAGCATCCCTCAGAGTGATGCAGTGATACCAGTCGGCTAAAGCCAGCATGGTCGCCACGTTCTCAACGCCAAGGCTCCTGCAAAGGACGGCCTCGCACATCAGCTTCAGCCTCTCTATAGCGTACCTATGCGCAGCCACGAGCAGGTGCTTGGCCATCTCCACTCTGTCGTCGGCGTCGAGGTCCTCCATGGCAGGCATCTTGTCCGTGTACACGAAGTGAAGGAGCGCTCTGAACACATCTGCCTGCATCTGCATGTCGTGGATGGCTATGGTGATGCACTGGCGTTGCCCTGCTGTAGAGTTCTGCTGCTGCGCCGCCATTGCCATCGGCCCCAAGAGCTCGGCGTTGAAGACCGGCGACCGCGCCGCGAGGACAGCCCTGTGGGCAAGGAAAACCTCCTCCTCCTCCTCGCCGCCGTCGTCTCCAACAACCTTGAAGCTCACGTCCGCTCCTCGCTTCTCCTCCAGCAGCTTCCGAAGCTGGTCCGACAGGTTCGAGGGCGGCATGCACCTGGACCTCGAAGGTGGCCGGGCTAACGGCGGTCGTCTCCACCGCCGGCCTATCGATTACGACAGTACGTCGCACTCTACCACGAGGCAGTCGTCGTCGCGCAGGAACGGCGACGACGGCGACTCCAGCTCGCTCCTCTTCATGAAGGCGCTCGTGCCCCAGGCAGCGTTCTTCTTGCCGGCGACGGCGGCGAACTCCCTCGGCGTCACCAGGTGGACCAGCGTCGTGGGCTGCCCGGTGGCCTGGTCGACCAGCATGATCTCAAAACTGGCCCTCACCTTGGACGTGGTGGCGCTCATGAGCTCGAGGGAGACGGCTACGTAGTCCGTGGGGTCCTCGGTCCTGTCGTACCCGTCGGGGTAGAAGCGGATGCACCAGTCGTAGCCGCCGACGTCGATGCCCTTGTGCAGGCTGTACCTGGTGATCTTGAACACGTGCCTGCCCCGCGCCGTCTTCAGACCGCTCCTCGACGCCGTCCTGGATCTTGGCCGGCAGATCTCGGCGGAGGAAGCCGCTGCAATGGTTGCCATGATACATGTCGGTGGTGGAACTTGGACCAGGACACAGATTGGTAGTTTATATTGAGAATTTCGGCAGATTCTACAGTGGAATCGGGTGCGAGAAGAGGGGACGGAAATGGACACGGTCCCGGAGTCCTTGTCGTTCGCCACACGGTCTCCGAGCCCGCCGAATCCTTAGGTTGGCTGCGAACCTGTGAAGAGTTCAGCTTCCTGAGAAGGAACACGCCATCACCCATGATGGAAATTGTTGTTTGGACAATTGTTGATATTTGTGTGAATGGATTCTAATCAGGCATCTACTGCGCCTTTGTATTTCGCCCGAACAGCTTCCTTCCGAACAGCTCCTGCTCCTGCTTGACTACTCCGTGCAGCAGTGAGCCGCTTAGCTGGGCGCCGCCCGCCCCACTCCTCGCGCTCCGGCAGCAATACGGAGCCGCCGCGCTGCATCCCCGCCGGCCGGCGCGCGGTCTCTCCGGCAGGCCAGCGCACTGCCTCCTCACCGCCCTCGTCCTCGCGTCCTCCCCCGCCGCCCTCCTCGCTGCCTCCCCGGCCGGCAGCCGCGCCACTTCTCGCGTTCCGGCAGCAATACGGACGGCCGGGTGGTGTCGATGGGCCGGGTGAAGATAACATTGCTGGTGCTTTTACCCTTTCTTAAATTTATTATAAGGTATTAAAAATATTATTGGTACCGATCCCACCGTTCTGTTACTAGGCCCACCGTTCTAGGTACCAGGCCTATTTTTAAACCGTTAGATCTTATTTGAAGTACGGCTCTAATTTTTTCTAACCACGGTAAAAATTGTACGGTACAAAACATATATGTTTATTTCTTTACCGGTATACTAATACTGTTACTACTCTACGTATCCATGGATCATTAACTAACTGCAATCGTCTCGTCTGGCCCAACTTCTCTTGCAAATGCCCTGTGTTTCAGAAAATCCGAACTATCGAGCTCGATGGGAAGACAGTCAAGCTACAAATTGTGAGTTCATTCATTCACACGGTCCTCTTTTGGTTAGCCATCGATTGTTAGCATTACCATAAGTTCCCTACCTATACTATTGGATTCATTCGTGCTGCTGTATGAAGGATATGGTACATGGTTTTCTACTGCATAGAATCAAACACAAGGTTAGGTACGATTGGTTGTGTTTTGCAATATTGGTTGTTCCGTCCAAGAACACTAGCTACCAGCCCTAAAAACCATGGATTCATGGTCTGTTGCCTCAAGACATTGTTCAAAAACCATGGATTCATGGTCTGTGCTAAAATTCTACCCATGGTGGAGCCATGGAAGTAGAAATAGCAACAAACCATAATAATGAAGGAACACAGTGTTTGTAGCCATGTGTTGGATCTGCAAGCCCCATAGTTTCCCTGGTCTTTCCTGGTATGAAACTGGCCGCAAAAAAGAAAGAGACTCCTTGGTGGTACTTTATTAGCATCAGCTGCCACTGACCACCAAAGTCCCATTATCCTTACTGGCCACATGTCAGGTTTCTTTTCCAACAGGGAACTGATTTGTATGATGATAATAAGACAGATCCTCATGGTTTGCTCATCTAATATAATTCACATCACATGATTTGGAATAGATAAATGTACATGGAATGTAGCAGATCTCTATATGATAATTTTTTGCATCAGATATCTTCGATAGTTAGATTGCTCGTGCTGGGAACTAGAAACTGGAAGCTGATTATTGATTACTAATTATTTGGTGAGATCTGATGTGTTAGCTCACATATTGCTTTACAAAATCTACTCTTGTTTGTTCAGCCGCCAGTTGTTGCTAATGATGTCAGTGTTTCTTGTTCAGTGGGACACAGCAGGTCAAGAAAGGTTCAGGACAATTACGAGCAGTTACTACCGAGGAGCTCATGGAATCATTGTAATTCCTCTAAACGCTCTCATTTGCACTTTCTAGCTTTTGTGTTTTATTTGTTCTATGTAAAAAGTGAATTAGGATAGCTTGAATAGGATTGCAGATCTTACAAAAAAAAAGATATGCAGTTTGCTCTTTTGCTTATTGAACTAAAGCAGTTAATTTTCCTTTTTCACCTTACGTAATGTGCCAGCCTTGGAATGGAATTAATAATTTAATATCACACACTGCTCTTTTCAGATCGTATATGATGTGACAGACATGGAGAGCTTCAATAACATTAAGCAGTGGCTGAATGAGATTGATAGGTATGCAAGTGACAGTGTATGCAAGCTGCTAGTTGGGAACAAGTGTGATTTGGTCGATACTAAGGTTGTTGATACTGAAAAGGCAAAGGTGAAGATCCTTTTTTTCTCTTTTGCTTCTCTTTAAAACATTAGCCATATTCTGATGCTGTCAGACCTTTTAGAAGTAGAAAAAAGGAATGAAGTATGAACACAGTGAAAGGAAGAGTGCATCTCTATTATTTGCAATGAAAGTGTAAGTGCAACAAGGCTCTTCAGTGGTTTTGGTGTATTGAATGACAACGCAATTAAAGATCTAACTTCTTTGTGAAGTATACTTGACAGGTTTTCACAGGATAATTAATTGTGAACAAATGAGAAATGATGAAGCATAAATACTCTCATGTGTTGAGGGTCAAGTGTGTTCAATGGATATTATACTCATGATATGATTGATGGATCATTATTGTATATCTATTGCTAAAAGAGGATATTTGGTCATGGATCATATCACTTAGCTGGATTTACTCTTGGATCATCTAATTGACCATTATATTTGTTATAGTCTCTCACTATGGCTTGGTACTTATATTGTTGATCACCTTATTGTGCCACTGTGAAGAGCAGCCATCTCTAATGGATTGCATTGCCTAAGTGCGGGATTTCGTTGGTGTTCTATTATTGATGCTCTTTGAGGGATGACAAGTGGCTGATCATGAAGACGCACTATTGTATATTTTCCAAGTATTGATGTCAATGGATCTGTATTGCTTATTCACTGATACAACAGGGTATCTAGCCATAGATAATTTCTATATTGGACCCCATGACTTTGGATATATATATTATTGCATAGTTGGCTGTGTCATGGCATTAATGGCTAACTCCAGTTGATCACATTGCCCAAGTGCTAGTTGTCTCTATTCTATCATTATTAATGCACTTTGAGGCCTATGGCATATACATTGAGTCGAGTGAAACTTGGTCTACCCACTTCATATGGATATCATTTGGATTGCACTAAAATGATATATGGCTGATCTCAGAAACACTCTATTGCATATCAAAACCAACATTAATGAAGATCAAGTATGTTGAATGATTTATGAGCAAATGTGCTCTATCTACCTATGGAAGAGGTTTTCATAATTGAAGTCCAACTTATTCAGCTCAAAGAGGATTGCTCAAAGAAGAAGCTCAGCTTGGTTTCTCTCTCTATTGGTGAAACTAATTCAAGACGGCATTGTTTATCAAGATCAAGACTCAAGTGGATTTCATCTGATTTATTCTTTGTCTTGAGTCATATGTATGCCGTACTATCAAGAGAGAAGCTAAGCTTGAAATGTCATTAGTCAACATGTGCTCTAGCCAGTTCAGAGAGTGTCGAGCCATTTCATCTTTTGTGATGAATTTGGCACCGAGTGTGAGAGCTCTCTGATCTTTTTTTTTTTGCTTAACTCTCAGCTAGGTGTACCTCTTATAGAGACAAACACCTACACCTTTCTTATCTAGTGACCCAGGCTCAGTGCTTTAGCCATCTGGTTAGGGAACCCCTCACCGGACTATCCGGTGAGCTCTATCGGAGTGTCCAATAGAGGGGTTTGAATCACAACAGCTAGTCAGCCTCTACCGGACTGTCCGGTAGAGGTCACCGGACAATCCGGTGATGGCCTAACACAGGCCAACGGCTAGTTTTGTGAGGGTGGTTATTTATACCTCCCACTCACTTCTTGCTGGGGCTGTTGCTTACCTCCACGTCGATATTCATCCAGAGGCTCTAAGGAACACTCTCCAACACTCTCTTTGTGACATTGAGCTAAACAAGTGAAATTCTTGAGTTGGGAGAGGATTTGTGAGTTTGTGTGAGTTTCGTTGTGAGCACCTAGCTTCTGAGCACAGTTGGCAAGCATTTCTGGCAAACGCTTTTGTTACTATTGAAGGTTTCCTCCTAGACGGCTAGAGCGTCCCGAAGGGTGTTCGACTTGTCGAGCACCACATTTCTTGTAAGGTGATTACCCCACTCTTCGGAGCATTGCAGTGAGCACCTTCTCAGCCTTGGTGGTTGAGAAGGGAAGGCCGTGAACCGAAAAAGACTCAACCTCTTGGTGGACGCCTCAACGAGGACGTAGGGACACTTGCGGGTGTGCCCGAATCTCGGGTTGAAAATCTTTGTGTCTTGTGTGCTGTACCCCTACTGAGAGACCCAAACTTTGTGTCTGTGGTTGTTTGATTTACTTGCATTACATTTGTGCTTCCGCTATTACTACTCGTGTGCGAGTTCTTTTGTTTGAGTGCAGCTGTGCAGTGGAGTTAAGACCAAAGTGCCTAGAAGAACATTTGAAATAAGACCACACAGCTCTACAAGTATTTATTTGTATATTTACATTCGTAGGGCTTAGTCTCTGTGTGACACTAGACTATCCGGTGAGGTGTACCAGATTATCCGGTGGGCATCACCGGACTTCCAGTGTGAGAGCTGACAGTTTGTTTTAAGTGTTGAAATTTTCAGATTACGCCTATTCATCCTCCTCCATGCGACGTCAAGAATCTTTTCAGAAAGTCCGGTAACCACTGTGATTCTGTTTTATTCCCGCTAGACACACGTACTTGCATGTTCTTCGTTCTTCCGAAACCTGAGAATCAAATCAATTACAGGCTTTTGCAGATTCGTTAGGAATTCCCTTTATTGAGACAAGTGCAGAGGAGTCCATCAATGTGGAGGAAGCTTTCCTAGCCATGTCTTCAGAAATCAAGAAAAGGTAAATTAAGAAATGACCTTTTTTCCTAAGCAATTTTGCTCCCATTTATCTGCTGAATACTCGGCTGTCAGCCCTGCAACATAATTGAACTTTCTGCATGCCACAGAATGAAAGCTACGAAAAACTCTGTTAGTAGATTTGTTGCTGTTTCTTAATGCACTCTTTCTTTGGAGGAAATCTGCGTCTTAATGCTCTCTTTCTTTTTAGGAAATTATGCACTACTGAGAGCTAGACTTTTTGCTCTTCCACTCTTTACTTGATTATACATAATTTTATTAGGTCAATTTACATGCTTGAGTAATGACAATTTTTCTCATGCCTTCTTTTCAAACTACATGGCATTCGTAGGACAAGCTGTTGACGGTAATTAAACACGCCAAACCATATACTGCAAGCGACAGTATTGTGATAGTTTTTTTCCAGGATGAGTATCATGGGTTTTGTCAATCCAGGAAACGAACTAATTAAGAACTAATCAACAAGAGTTTATGGAAAACTAATCAAGGCTCTAATCTACCTCTAAACTAGCTCTAAACTATGTTTAATCTATGTCTAAACTATACTTAATATATAAGATAAACAATTAGAACAGAACTAGAACACTAATTAAGGCGTATTAACTAGATTCTAATCAAGCTCTAATTAGATCCAAAACAAGTATGATAAGAGTACCACAATTAGACAAAAGCAACAAGATAACAAGTAGCTCAAGGTAGACAAGCATGTTCAAGCATATTCATCATAGCATAATTAAATCAAGATCAATCAACATAACCCTCTAGATCGGCTTAACCTTTTCTCAGGCTCCACTGTCACCGGTAACCAGGTAATCGACGAAAAGCTTTCAATAGTCACGTAATCATAGAACTAGCTTCCAACTGCTTTATATGGTCTAATAACATAATTAGCACAACTAGAACCTCTAATCTCCATGATCAAAAGAATTAGACATACAACTATATCATTAGTAAGCTAGATCAACAATCAATAACGCTAGATGAATATAACCCTTAAAGACATGGTCTAATCAACAAGTATCTAGATCTAAATCTAATTAGAGCTAGAACATGCATAATTAGAACAAGTACATGATAATTAGACAGCAACAATGCTTTCATTAATAAATTGTATCATACTTACGACCATGGCCATACCTCCCTCGATGATACAATTAGACCTCTGGAGCTAGGTAATTAGAGCACCATGCAAGGCCTCTAATCACCTCTACGAACAGTAGAACTCTAATCCTAGCCTAGAATATCGACCCTCAGCTCTCCTCTAGTTGTTGTTCCTCTTCTCTACATCTTGTCGCCTTGATAATGAATTGGATGCCTCGACTCGGGACCTAGACTCGCTATTTATACCCTGAGGATGACGTGGGTAAAAAGGCAAGTCGAACCGACGTTAGGAGAGGTGGGGTCGGCCGACTAGGAGGGTCAGGGTCGGCCGACCCGGACTCTTACTGCGTCTTCTCCTTTCTATCTTTTGTAGGGTAGTTACTTAATGCTTAAGTAATATTTGTGCGGGGCCTTCGGGACTCTTATGCTTCTGGAATCTTCGTAATGGGCCGAGCTTCGATGAATTCTTCTGGCCTTTGTCATATTCATCATCTTTAATGAATAAATATATTTATTTTTTGTAGCTCTTTGACACTTCATTGAATCTTCTGGTTAGAGAGCCTTGATCTACACAGAGGGGCTATGAGTACACCAAGTCTTCCTTGTTCTTCATCTCCAATCCATGTCATCTAGCGGTCTTTTCTTACTCGAAATGGATCGTGGTGAATTTTGCGAAAAATTGATCTAAAACATATAAATATCACACGTAACATATTCCAAGACAATATTGCAAAATCCACAATTATCGGTGATAAGTGTTAGCGAAATCAACACAAGCCTTCTGCCTCAGCAAATCTCTGCGCGTCGTCGGTGGGCACGGCCCGGAGGTGCCTCAGGTCGGTCTTGTCGCCGACGAGCATGATCCGGATGTTGGAGTCGGCGTGGTCGCGCAGCTCCTTGAGCCACCGGGTGATGTTCTCGAAGGTGGTGGGCTTGCTGACGTCGTAGACGAGGACGGCGCCGAGGGCGCCGCGGTAGTAGGCGCTGGTGATGGCTCGGTACCGCTCCTGCCCGGCCGTGTCCCAGATCTGCGCCTTGATGATCTTGCCCTCCACCTGCGATACATGTCAATACAGCCAGATTTTTTTTATGAGGCGCGGGTTATTCGACATTACTGAGGAAAGGATCACTGTAATCGAGAGCAAGAAATCAGATACTCCTAGACAATTTCCTTTGCCTACATGGAAAACAGGGAGATACTGACCACTATCTGCCAAGTGGCAGCTGTCTGAAAGGATCTGGATTTGTAGGCAAAACTGCATGTGCAGATGATCAGATATAGTTAACGGGGATCTTGTTGTCATTTTACGCGTACAGTAGGAACTCTTGCAGTCTCAGGAGGCAAGGCAGGAAGCAGAGAAGAAAACAGGTCAAACAAGAAAACAGCACCCGCACACACTATGGGCAGGGCAGGAGGCCGGTAGTGACTAGTTTTAGGTAGCAGGTAGTTAAGCCTGAACCGTACCAGGGGCGAACGAAAATACTAATTGCCACTGGATGATGATGATAGGGAACCGAGAGTGAAGTTAACTAACGTTTATCTTTATCTGCAAGTAGAATAGTAGTGCACCCCAACACACCACCACCACCACCACACCAGTGGCTGGTGGAAGATGACGATGATGAGTATACTAGAGTACAGTAGTATACATGAGTGGATGAATGAATCGTCCAGCGGAGCTGAGCTGAGCTGAGCTGGAGACGACTCACGTCACGTCACGTGTTGATCCACTACTAACACCCGGCCATGTGCAGCCAATTTTGCTTTGCTTAGCAGGAAAGACATGGGCCTTTTACCTTGCAAGCTTCCGTGCCGTGCCTACCGAGACACTGTCGATGCATAAATATAGACTGATTGAATACTGAGAATTCACAAATTATGCTTAATTTGGTGGAACAAAAAAGCAAAGTGTTGAGCTGAGGAAGAAGCGGAGGAGGAATGAAGGGACGGACGGATGGGTGAAAACTGAAAAAAGAGTAGAGTTTTTCCCGTCCTCGCGATGGCAGATCCAGCAAGGGTACTGCAGTGAGCTAGCCGTCAGTGTGAAGTGAGAGTGAGAGTGAGAGTGGATTCATTTTGAGACAGGAAATTGAACGGGCATGGCAGGCAGCAAATTCCAATAAAAGGAAGCAGCTTGCTTGATAGGAGTACATGCTGTGACCGACTGTGAGCAACTCCAATTGCTTGCTTGCTAGAAAAACAAACAATTTACTCTAGAGGGGAGGGAGGGAGGGGGACCGGATCTGGAGCCTGCCCGATCCATTCCATATACTTGTAGATGTACATGTACATATACTTGTAGATGCAATGTTCATAAAAAGTGGAATTTGAATATGAGTGGTGTGATGCATGGTGCGTTGAAGATGGTCTCAAACCCTACCATCGAGGAGCAAAGTAGGCGCATGTGGTGGATTGAGGCTGCTTGCATGAGCATCACCATCTACTCATTTTTTTTGTTGGAATTTTAAACAATCGAACGCATTTTCTCTCAATCCATGCATATATTCTTAGAACTGTTTTGAAGCAGTGTTCTTATATTGTTCACACAAAAGGGAGATACATTCTGGATATAGAATTTAATTTGATAAAATGAATTATTTGAAAAAGATAGTTCAACACCCCATAAAAATGCTTAAATAGCTTGTTAAAATTGTTTGACCTAACATGTGTACATTATTTCAAAATGTTTACAGGTGCAAAGTTAATCAACCTTTTGAATATATAGTTTTTTAACAATTTGAATCTACAATTTCAACATTACGATGAAATGTTGGAATGCCTTTGCATAAAATGTTGAACCAAGTAGTATTTCAGATTTTTGAAGGCGCACATTTTTATAAAAGGAAGGTGTCCAAAATAAATTTACAATAGAGAAGAAAAATGGAGCACTAACACAGCACTGCATGAGGAAAAGAGTCTATCTAATAACGCATGGAAAAAAAGAGAGAGAGAGAGTTTAATCTCTTCGCTACCTGGGCCTTTTTGGGCCGTTACTGGGTCAATCCACAAGATAGGGATCCCCCGATGCGGCGGCTGCTCTATTCGGCCGTCTCAAACCCTACCTACCGTCGATCGAGGGGAGGACGGAGGGCTGCGAAGCGGCGGCGGCGGCGGCATCGGCATCGGCATCGGCGGAGGAATAGGAGGGTTCGCGATCATGTCCCTACGTGCGCTCGGTTCCCTCCTTACCAGATTCTCGCAACGCGGGGGGCCCCGAGGATTGGCGTCGAGGAGTTCATCACGCTCTCTCCACACGCTCGTGAGTCTACGTATTACCCTCTGTTTCTGATCTAAGATCAAACATCCTTCACTTGTAGCGGCTCATCTTCCTCCTCCTCTCGATGTAGAGAGATCTCGACATCGGCGATGGTGCTTTTGGTGCTCTTGCCGTTGGTAGCTTTGCTGCGCTGTTTCTCTCCTCCTCCTCCTCCAAGGAAGAAGATGAGCCATTGGGTATGAATTGAACTCGCTTTTTTTAGATTCCTCATCGTTCGTTTGCTCTCGTCTGGCCTTGTCACATGAACCACCCCTTGCATGTTTAACACGCTCATATATACCTATCTGTAGCACCACCCCAGGTGACCAACAACATGTACAGGGATCCCGCCATCAGGGCAAAGTTCACAGACCAGGATGGTAAGGTTGACTGGGTTAGGTGCCTCGATTACATCAAGCTTCGGAAAAGGCTTCCCGAGATGAGTGACGAGGAGGCCCTTGCTACGGTGGCTGCAGATCAAGCAAGGCATCGTAGACTTAGGGCAAAGCTGGAGGCTCTTGATGTCCAGGAAGAGGACACAAAGCAGATGGACGAGTCAGCGGTGATGGCAAGGTTTGAGGAGTGGATGAAGGAGCATGGGCGCAGCTACGAGAGTGAGGAGGAGAAGGCCGATCGCTATAAAAACTTTAAGGTGAATGCAATGAGAGCTGACAGGGCTAAAGCATTGTTCCCAAGCGGTCCGCGTTTTGCACCCAACAATCTTGGGGATTGGAGCAGGGAAGAGATCTCTCGCCTGTATATGCACCGGGATGACGCTGACTGGGAGAGTCACTTTGAGAATTTGGCCCGTAGGCATGATAAGATGAGGGCAGACAACCATCTTGGAAATTTTGACTTGTCTGATTGCACCGATGCTGTAAAGGAGGTACCTAATCATCCACACAAGCATCTCTTTTCCTCAAGTAGAAATTTTGACTTGAATTGTTTTTTCCCTCTGCGATGAACTCTGCTTTACACTTGGCAAGCTAATCTTCCAACGGCATTTTGGATGACAACAGTGCTACAAGAAGCAAGCAGCAATGGCAGCTGAACGAGGTGCAACTGCTGGCGGAAGAAGAATGGGAGATGACGGTGCAAGGCCCAGGGTCAACTCAACAGGTATAATTAGTGGTTGTTTCATTATCTGAATATTCGAAATTATCTGTTGTTGTTACTGTTTCACACCTCACTTTTCTCATCTGCTGTTTTATTAATTGCATGGATCTTGCTACAGAAAGGGTTTCACAAATCAGAACCCAGGCGCGTGGAGTTCGGGGGTGAAGATAGCTGGTCAGTTTTCTATTTTTCTTGTCTGCTATATATATCTATATCTATGTCTATATCTTTAATTCTATATATATCTATGATATAGATATAATATAGATTATATGTTACTAGTAGACATGCACGTGCGGCACGCATGCGCTAATGAAAAGAAATCAATTTTTTACGTGATCTCGTTGATTTGAAAAAAAATAGCTCCACACTCAGCATGACTTCAAACATATAGTGGAAAAAACACAAGGCAATACAAAATCATGGTTTCCAACCTTGAAAATAGATATATCGTAATTGCAGGCATAATAATTATTATAATTACAAGGAGGAACAAAATGACATATAGAGAAACTACTAATGAAACCTAGGACCATTAAGATACATCTTCTTGTGTAGATTCATTGTACACATGTTTTTGTATAGACTCTTGTACCCATGTTATTGTGTAGACTCTTGTAATACTAACATCACCAATCCTTCTGTCTATAGTGCATCTAAGAAAATTTCATCAGGAAGTAAAAAGTAAAAACATCAATACACATGCACGGTTTTGTTCCTTCCTTCCTTCCTCTGCATCCAAATTAAATGTGTTTCTAAATTGCAAACCGGAAGTAGCTCCCTGCCACAGCCGAATACCTGATGAGAAAGGGAATGACATGAGTTGGAGTGAATAGTTGAGATTTTGTTGGTCATACCCAATGTCATTGTCATCATCAAGTGAAGGTAATTGGCCGGTTCTCTTGGCAGTATCCTCTGCTGTCACATAGACACAGTAGACAATAAGTGGCTAAGAATGCCATGGTAGTTAGGAGCAACAGAACTTTCCTTGTCAAATTTGGAGGTAACACTGTAATTTTACGTTCTCAGATTAGGAGGCAACATTGGATAATGGATAGTCGACACCTTCTAGAACCATGGAGGGCTTCCTTTGCATCAGCTTTAGTTAGGAATCATGGTCTACCATTGAAACATTAATTCTTTTATTCAAAGGCTTCGAATAATTTTAAAACATGCCCCCCGGGTGGCACCCATTTGAGGATACAAGACTTTTAGCCTGAACCGATAAGAGTTTAGGACAATCAGGTGTGTCTCTAGCAAGGAAGACATGAAACTATTTAATAAAGCATAGTAATATGTAGTTAGAGCATGCCTGGTAGAAGTCAATTTTTTTATCAGGACACCTATCACCTGTGAAGGATTTGTTGCTCAACCATTTATGTAGAAATGGAGTCACCAAAGAAACTATAATCAGGGATAGGATTTCTTATTATTTTTGGTATGAGCCTACCGCCAAACTCTACTCAGGGTTCAACGATGCTGCTACAGTCTTTCTAAAATGTCTTGTAATCAAATTAAGAGCAAAGCAATGATACCTATGTCAAAATCAGCAGATCAACTATGTGAATTGATATGTACCATGTTCCTGTATGAACTCCATGAGTGTATACAGAGCAAATTTTAAGAAGTTTCAGTAGAGTATGGATTCTCTCTGAGAGGTTGTTATTTAAAAATTTGTAAAGTCTAAAGACTAACAGTGCAGTTTTACAGCTTACGATGGAAGCATATTGGCCAACCTATTGTATACTTCCAAACGTTATCAATTGATGAACCTGCTATTTTTGTGAAACCTAAGAAAAATAGAGAAGGTTGTTTTAGCCAGCCTTTTACAGAACTGTAGCTATGTATCTTGGGTTAGTAAGCATAGCGGTGTCCACTTCTCTTTTTATTTAAAAGAAGAGGAACTTTACACTAAAGAACTGACGACCTTGTTCACCCATATGCATAAATAATGTGATATTGAATATGGAATGCAATAAGATTACCTTCAGAGTGACAGATATTTTGGAAATTGAGCAATAGTAAAAAAAACCTCATATGTTTTGGAGAGCAATTAATTTATGGCACTATTGGAGAGAACATGAGAAGTTTGCGTGTTCTGGACACGGCAAAGTTCCACTTTGGTTCAGCTGATTGTTCAAAGAAATTCCATGTCTTGCAAAACTGGACACACAGGAGGCAAAACCGCCCATTTAACAGTGCGTCCTGGAAATGGTCTTTCCACGTTCTAAAAAACTAAGCACTATTTTCACAGTTCATAGTTGAGGTGACGATAAGTTTAACAGTGCTCTGTACTTGAGGTGAACTTTTAAATATCAAACTTGAATTAATTAGTCATGAATGGTTGATGGTTGATGTCAGACTTCTTCACCTCCAGTAATTGTATTAGGTGGCCAGTCGGCTTATTTGTTTTAGATTTGATCATCCAGTTTGCAGTTCTTTCTATAATGATTTCTTTTTTGTTATTATTTTGTGCAGTCATCTTCCACATCCTCGTCATCTCATTAAGTTGGCTACTCCTTGCCGCCGATGGTTATTTGACGCTTGGTGTGTTCCAACTAAAGTTTGAGTTAGTAAATTCTGACACCCTGCACTGGACTCATGTTGCATTTCCTTGTGACTGCGCTTATTTATTTGATTCCAAGCTTGAGTTGATATGCTGTGAAAAGGAATTTGCTGTATGTCGCTGCTCCCATGTATGTCGTCGATCTTTGTGCTAATAACGTTACTACTAGGTATTTATTTAGTTGTATTCAAACACTTTCCTGGGCTTAACGTTTTATTTTAGTTTGCGCTCTGCTCATTCGTTACTGCTGGAGACAACAATGTGTAGAAACAGACCATGTTTTCAAGTAAACGGGAGACTACGAATTAATTTTTTTATTTTGTAATTTTTGAATAAATCGAGTTGATCAAACTTGGTGTTAAAAAGTCAAACGACCTGCAAATTAAAACCGAGAGATTATTATTTTAACTTGATGGACATATAAAAAATGAAATGAATCTGCAAATTGAAACGGAGGGAGTATTCTTTTAACTTGATGGACATATAAAAAAAGAAATGAAGGTAAAAAAAAATCGGCCCAGGCAGCCCAGGACGTGCGCCCTCCTCCTGAGGCATCCAAAGCCGTCCATGCGGATGAAACCCTAGCCCAGTGCGTCAAGCTCATTCAGTCACTACTTTTCTCTCCGTGTCTCTCGTGATCTCATCTCTCCCCCTCCTCCCGTCTCAGGGCCCGTTTGGAATGCAGGAATTTCAAAAAAAAATGTAGGAATAGAGATGTTTTCCCGCGTTCCAAAGAGGCCCTCATTCTCTCTGCTTAGCCGCTGGATCCACCGGAGGGGACAGGCAGCTAGTGCTGCTCCCCCCGCTCGCCCCCCCCCCCCAGCTGGTGCCGCTCCCCCCTATTTTCCTTGCCCCCAACATTTTTTTTATATCTCAAGATTTCTCTTGTGAGCCCCTACAAGATTGGCAAGATTTCTCTTGCGAGACCGTTCTTTTCTTGATTTCTGCCCCAGCCGGTTGGCTCACTGTGATATGCGCTTCTTCAAGTTTTGATTTTTTTTCTCTCTCTCCTTTTTGTTGCGTCGATTTCCTTTTATTTGGATTTTCCACATCTCTTTTGGAGGCGGATGCGGTCCTTGGCCACACTGGTGCAGGGCTCGACCAGATCTGCAGGGTATCGACCAAGAGCAAGCACACGTCTGCACACTTTCTGTAAATTTCTAGGGAGCCCATCTCCAACTTTGTCTATGCTTGCCATGCAATGCTTCGATGGTCATGACCAGTAGATCGATTATGTGTAGGCATATCTTGAGTTCTTTTGTCGATTCGGCACTATATATTGTTTGATGCATCTTTGTACTATGTGTATGATATGATTTTGCTCGTTGTTGGGCCATCGTGTTGAGATTTGGGCCTTGTACTCAGCTCTACCTCCTGATTCTATGATTTGGAGAAGGCACAGATGCAGACTCAGAGGCGGCACGGACGGAAGTCATACTGTCGGAGATGGCGCGGACGGATAGAAGCGGGGACACCGTACGCGGGGTAAGGTCGCTGATAGGTGGGTGGGGTGACGGACCAAGAGATAAGATACTGTTTCGAAATCTTAGGCTAATGTCGTTGGAGTGTGGATTTGTGAGTAGGCTGATGAGGTCAGCCTTAATCCCAGTCATCACTCCCGGGATTTCGAAAACCCATGGCTCTTTGGGACGCACGAGCGAGGGGAGTTAAGCATGATCTCCGTGCCCGCGAGCTCCGTCCGCACGCCACCGCTAGCACCCAAGAGCCGGAGCTCCGTCCCTGCCTGCTGCCTAGGTCGCTCGGAGGACTCATCCTCGCCGCCTGCAACTCGCCTGCCGGGTCAAGCTCTACGAGTCGTTTTGGGCTGAGTACGCGGTAGACGAGGACGTGCTCCAGAGCTTCCCGCTTCTCAGCGATTCGTGATTTTCGTAGTACCCATGACTTGGCCTGCCAAGCAATTCATGCGTTTGAATTTTTCAGTACACGTCTCTTCTGGTACGCAATTGGTTTAATTAATGTTCAACTGCAACCATGATCCTGGTCGTACATATTAATTACTGTGTTTTGACACCTAAAGATATGTTGACAGTATAATTAATGTCCAATGCCTCTCTTGATGGCATTTTTTTTTTGACGCACAGATAACAGTTTGAATTAATGTCCTTTCCAATGCCTCTCTTGATGGCTTTTATCTATGCCACGGGCTAAAAATTATCTGCTCATTAGTTTGGTTGTTTGGACACACGTAGCTCATGGCCTAAAACATCGATTTGTAGACCGGGCTGTGCATCTATTTCCTATAACCTGGCAGTCCTGAGTATTCTTCTAACAAGGCAGACATGCCTGAAATTTTTTTCCCCGAACACTTTTTAACTGCTTTGACTCCAAAATCTGCATCCTCCAAGATTCATGTACATATTGCTTTTTTCTCCCCCATTGCCAGAACATTGGTAGCGCCAGGAAGCAGAAAGTGTAACCATAACAGGGAGCATCAGTGTGTTTGATCTCCAGCTGCAACCGCCTTTATTGCTGTTCCTTTCCAAATCTGAACAGTCGAGAATCTGAAAGAACAGAGAACATCTGCATCTCTACAAAGAGCTGCACAATGTTAAGAATTGTGAGAATGCATGCAAAATGGTGACACACACAGCATAAGAAAAATAAGAAGAAAGTCAATTACATTAGACATGCATAATGTGACAGCATCATAGGAGTTTCATCAAGAAAAACCCAATTAACGAGGATTTTCTTATGTATAGATACTTTGCACCTTGCTGAGGTGGAAAGTATATATGTGCTATGCGGCATACTCTCAATTACCATGGAAATGCTCCATAGACGAAGAACAAAAGGATCATCAATTTGAAATTTTCTAAACTATGTCTGCATTATCAAGCAATATAATGATTGGTATAGCAAAACTCCATAGCCCCATCAGTGCCAAGATGCAATGACAATTGACATAAGCATCTAATTATTTTTACTTCAGTAAATAAATGATGTGCATGCATACAGGAGAAACTAGAACTTCTTCTATTTTGACCATCAATTTCTGTCCTTCAAGTTCCAATAGCTCAACATTTTTCCTGCTGCAAAAGAGGTAAAAAAGAACGCTTGCCAAATGAGATCATATAATCATTTATATTGACACACTGTCTCATATCCAAAAGGTTTTTGTAGACAATAGACCCCATGTAGTGGGATGACATTAAAATTAGGAATACCTTATTCTCTTTCTTAGAACCATCAGACAGATGCATGGGCAGCCTTGTCAAATAGAAAAATGCAACATAGCGATCATCCTGGACAGCTCCACCGCCTCTGCTCCACAAGCTATTGAAGCACATGATGCACTCAAGCCAAGCACCAGATGCATGGGCAGCCTTGTCAAATAGAAAAATGCAACATAGCGATCATCCTGGACAGCTCCACCGCCTCTGCTCCACAAGCTATTGAAGCACATGATGCACTCAAGCCAAGCACCTTAATTATCTCTTACCAGCATTTGATGTACACTGCGCTTTAGGTGAGATTGTTGCATCATTGAATGGAAATATGTAGCATTGTAATTCCACCAATGAGCAACTGTACACTAGTTACTATGAATTGCTAAGCAAACACAATACGTAGTCGCTAGATGGCCATTCTTTACCTTCAGAACCACTACTCGAGCGGTAAAAGTGACATAAGTAACTACAGGGAGAAACAGGGAAGACCGTTTTCAATAGTCATAAGTCACAATGTATATGATTAATACATGTATACGAGAGAAAAGGGAAAACATTTCTCGTGAATTAATATAGCTAGTAATTTTAGTGAGGTTGGATATTAGTGATACACTATTTTTAATAAACTGATGTTATTTTTAAGCACCGTACACATCCCTCAATAAATGGAAAATATAAGAACCAAAGTTAGTTGGATTAATTAATGGTAAAGCAAGTGGCAATATACAACTTCTAGAGAGATTCCGCAGTAATTGCCTAATTGGTGAGATAGAATCGCCACGGGCATTTCTCATCCTGGTAAGCGCTCCGCATCACATCACAGTATAACTATATGATATTCAATAACCGCACCATCTTGTTAGAACAATGTTTTGCTGTTTGACCGCAAGAGCAGCCACTAAACATTTTGAATATTTCATTTCTTACTTGTCTTTTTCCTAAAATTGGGTCCCCCCCCCCCCCCCCCCCGCCGCCGGAGGATAGCACCACTCTCAAACTGAATACGAACTTACAATTGGGTAAGCATACTCATGGCGCAGGATTCCACCAACACCATATCTCTCATCTACCCCCCGCCGGAGGTAGGCGTATCCTCTATCTCCCCAATGGGTCCCTCGACTGTTTTTCACTTTCCAGTACTTCCTCCCCTGATCATCAGTGCCATATCCAACCAGCAAGGCTGCATGGACATGCATCTCTTTCTCTGTCAGTGCGGGTGGCCATTGATCTACCTCAATGAGTCCTCCATCGTACTCGCTTTCTGTGGGGAAATGGTCCAAGGCTACAGCCACTGGCCGCCTAGCCACAGCTCTCATTAGTTCTTCTTCTGTTGTTGCCTCGCAGATCACCCAATCAAAAATGACTGCTACAATTTTGTTTGCATTGTAGCGGCATCTTCCATGCCCCAGCAACCACCTTTGTGGGTAATCCTTATGCAACATGAGGCCGTGCTTTTGGACATAAGCAAATGCGTCATCAAAGTTTCCTCCTCTGCATCCTTTGCCCTTCACAACCACACTTCCAACCTTCCTGTCAGCACAATCTATGACACATTGCACAGAGAAGTGCATCAATGTATCAAAGACGATCTTGTAAGAGCCTTCAATGGCGCCAACAGATGCATGGGCCCAGCAGCTGCCACACCCAAACATGAAATCTTGGTCTTGAGGAAGCGTTACGGCACCTTGCGCCTCCCAATCAACTTCCCAGTTGACAGAAGATGGAGCAGCTGTAATCAATTAAAAATATGTTATTTAACAAGAAATCAGCATAATTATATTAGCAAATGTCTAATAAGTTATCCATCAGTACATTAAAGGTTCGATTGAACAAGGTCAAAAGACCAATTAAACTCCACTCAGCTTACCGAATCTATAAAGTTAATTTAGCAAGTGAATAAAAAAACTAAATGCTACTTTTCCACCGTCAGCCCCTCTCTCATCCTTTCATCTACCCACAACACTCCTCAGTCCCCTCTCTTATCTCGTGTTACAGAACGCCCTGCCCCTACTGTGTTTATTCCTGGGCATTCTAGTGTGCTGCCATGCCCTCCATGATGAGAGTCATAGTACCATGACGACTCTCGTATCATGTTGTTATAATGACTCTCATCATGAAGGGGCATTCTAATTCTTTTCGTTTCTTCAGATTATCTCTAGTAAGTAATTTGTTCTTAGTAAGAAGCCATAGAAAGAACTGCACTCTTGGAGGAATCTTAAGGGACCAAATAGCTGGAAATATACAGATGTCACTCATCTAAGATTGACAAGTTCATAAAGAGTTTGAGAGGAATACAAGCCAGTAGAGGAAAAAGACCAAACTAAGGAATCTTCTTCCTCACTAAGATTGACAGTAGAGGCTAGCTGCAACACTTCCAACCACATGTTCCATAATGTATCACCTACATTTCTTCTAAAAGTACATTTTAAATTCGTGCCGTCCCACAGCTCGGCAATAGTACCCATTTGTTCCTGGACAATAGAATACAGCTCCCAAAACTGGATAGCCAAGCTAGTAGATCCTAACCAGATGTCCTCCCACAACCTGATCTTTTTCCCATTACCCACATTCCAGCGAAAGCCAATTTTAGCAGCCCAGGCTGCCCACATCACACCTTTGAAAAACTGTGAAGCAGCATTATCTTGGGTACACGTGATATTAGGGTGTGAAGTTATATACTTATAATCTAGCACCTCTCGCCAAAACTTTCCCCCTCCTGCATTATATCTTTTGATCCAGGAACCTAGTAGACAGAGATTTAGATCTCTCAAATTATGTATTCCTAAGCCTCCACATTCCTTCTTCCTCGCCACACTTTCCCAGTTAGCTAGATGAATCTTATGATGACCCTTTGACTGGCATTCACAAGCAATTTGCTAATTGGGTATTAATCAACTTTATTGCCCATTTTGGAAATTTTATGAAGGAAAGGAAATAAACTAGAATACTAGATAGGCAAGATTTAATCAAAACTACTCTAGCTGCCTGAGAGAGCAGCTTCCCTCTCAAACCTGCAACTTTTTTCAGAAATTATCTACTAAAGGCCCTCCCTCCCTCCCTCCCTCCCCCCCCCCCACACCCCCCTTCCCTCCCTCCCTCCCTCTCCCCTCCCTCTCTCCAGCTTATCATAATTTAAAGGAACGCCTAGGTATTTTAAAGGGAAATCTCCCACAGGACAGCAGAAAAAATTAGAAATTCTATGAATCTCCTCTTTTTCTAAATTCATAGGGACCATTTCACTCTTATGAAAATTCAGCACTAAGATACATTTCAGGTTTATGAGGTGAGACTCCTCAACACTAGAAAAAAGGATAGCACCATCCGCATTCTGCAACGAAATGACCCCTGCTCCATCCAACCCAGTCAACAAACCTTGAATCAGATCATTCTTAGGCACCTTCAGCAGCATTCTAGATAGAACATCCACTACTAAATTAAATAAAATCGGGGAGATGAGGTCACCTTGTCTCAACCCTTTGCCTGGTTTAAAAAAATAGCTCTCTTCCCCATTCAAAATAACACCTACAGACCCTCCTTTTAACAGATTTCGTATCCAACCTATCCAGGTTGAACAGAACCCTCTAGATTCTAGTACCTCAAAAAGAATCTATAAAGTGTTAGATTGACAGAACCCTCTGCGAAAACATGTTCAAAGAGAAAACAATCTAATTGTAAGCGCTACACTTTATTGACAGGGGCTAATCAGTCCTAAAAAACTATCATCTGTTGTAAAATCATTTTCAGGAAAAATCTATCCAGTTTTCAAAATTTATGGGCATCCAAACACCACTATTACAATTAACGGGCACGGAGTTAGATAGAAAGAAGGGACTGATTTACCAGGGGGTGGAGGCTTGACATAGATGAATCCAGCAGCAGCCAAGGCAGATAGAGCAGCTGCCACGGCTAGAGTCCAAGGGCCTTTGTGACTGCTGCCAAATTGTGCCGCTCCAGTCTGTGAAAAGTCAATTGTGAGTTATACTGTACTCCTATTTGCTAACATACGTAGAATACCCTACCTACCAAGTAGCAATGGCATGAAGAAACTAATATAGAAACTGAATACCTGTGTGTGCAGTGAGGATGGACCTCGAGTCACCGGTAAGCTCTGAATACTTGGACGGCCAAATTGCCCAGCTGCAGTCTGCGAATAGTCGATTGTGAGTTATAGTGTACTCCTATTTGCTAACATGGGTAGAATACCCTACCTAACAAGTAGCAATGGCATGAAGAAACTAATATAGAAACTGAATACCTGTGTGTGCAGGGAGGATGCACCTCCAGTCGCCGCCAAGGTCTGAATACTTGGACGTGTGCTTGTCGAAGCGTCGACAAGACTTGAGGGTGAGCTCTCCAGATGAACTTTCGGCGCCATTGGATGGACCGCGGCATGGGTGGCCTTGTAAAGACAACAGCACGGGAAGCCTTGTGAGATATGCAGAACAGCTACCAATGGCATGACAGGGACACCGATAGAAACTGAATACCTGAGCGTGCAATGGGGATACACCTCCAATCGCCGCTACGCTCCGAGAACTTGGAAGTGTGCTTGTCAAAGCTTCCATTGGAGCAAGCTTCGGCTGTGTCGGATGGAAAGCGGCAGGAGAAAGCTTCCTGGCAAATCGGGACACCATGAGGCGGGCAGCCATCTTGCCTTACTCCCACCTTCCCCACTCCCACCACCACCTCCTCCTCTCTTCTCCCCCTGCCGCCGTGCCGCCGCTGCCCTCAAGATGAGGCTGGCTTCACTGCCCGCTAGGTATAAATACGTAGGACCGTCCTGGGCGGTAGCATCCAATCCAATGGCCGGAAACTTCATCTGTTGTCCCAAGGGACGGTTCGCGTCGCACGGCCCAGCCACTCGGCCCATTCCGAGATTATATGTATTTCTTTTCTTTTTCTCTCTTTTTTTTTTCTGCCTATAAGCCCTCTCAAGTCTCAACAACAGCTGACGGGTGGGTCCGAATCCACTCCGTCCTCATCCCCTCCCGCGGGGCGGGTTTAAAAACCCCCCGCCGCCGCTACCGCCGTGCCCCGTCTCCCTCTCGCCGGCGCACGCCAATCGCCCACTCCTGTGCCTCCCTCGTCGCCATTCCTTGCCTCCGACCACCACCCCCAGATCCTCCGCATCCCTCTCCGTCCATCCTCGATGTCGATTCGCCGCTGCCCGAGCCCTCCCCACACGCTCGCCGTTGCGCCATGCGCGCCAGCTATCGCACGCCGCCTCGGCAAGCTCCAAGGAGAGAAAGCTGTCGCGGATCGCCTCCGCATTCTCCCGAGCTCCTCCGCGACCTCTCCTTTCCTTTCCCCGTGCTCCGCGAGCTCGTTGCCGTCGCCGGCCACGGCAGCCACGGCCACACCCGCTGTGTTCCACCCCCGCGCTAGCCCGCACGCCCCCGCCGACCCTGTACAAGTCCGCACCGCCGACTCCCACCCCCCTCACGCCACATACGGCCAATCCGGCCAGCCGCGCCGTGCGCGCACGCCACGGCTCCAGCCGCGGTGACCAAAGCACCGCACTCCCGCTAGGCTTAGTCAAGGCACCAACGTGCCTTTGACCACTGGGCTGCACCGGCCCACATGACCCACCTGCCAGCGAGAGAGTAGGAGAGGTCGAGAGAGAAGGATAGAGTGACACGTGGACAGTGGGCCGTGATCCCTACTGCCCACGTGTCACTGAGATGTATGCAGATGCGTGTACAAACACGGGTGAACGACCAGTCAATTTCTTATTTTCTTTAATACTTTTATATATAATTGCAGAATTTAGTTGTCAAATTCGTGGAAAATTGTAGAAAAAACAGAAAAAAATCCAAACCAATTTTGATAAGTTTGTTTTGATGAGAACTACACAATGGGTAGGGTTACACATGTGAAATGACCCTTTTGATCCTGGTTGATTATAGTTTTAGTTCAAACCCTAGTGAGGCCTAATGAATAGCAAATTAAGCCTACACATATTCCAAAAAATCAACCTAAGCTTATTTTAGCCTATTAACTCACCTATAATCTTGGTAAGGCCCAAAACCATTAGTAAATATTAAAACACAATTTTATTTCTTTTTTAGTATTTTTTAATGTTAAACAAATACTCCCTCCGTCTCAATTTATAGGTCGTTTGACTTTTTTGACACCAAGTTTGACCGGTTCATCTTATTCAAAAAATTTCACAATTATCATTTATTTTCATTGTGATTTAGTCTTACACATAATATACTTTAAGTATGAATTGAATTTTTTTGACTTTTTCGCAAATATTTTGAATAAGACAAGCTGGTCAAACTTAGTGCCAAAAAAGTCAAACGACCTATAAATTGAAACGGAGGGAGTAGATAGCTTATGCATTTTTCTAATCATTTTTGTTAAACCCTAAGAAACATAGGAAAAATATCTTCCTACCAAAGATGACCGCCGTAATTTTATAAGTGACATGTTTATCCTTAGGTTAAATATTAAAATGGAATTTTCTATAGTAAACTTAGGTCATTAATTTACCCAAGCCTAAGTAAACCTAATTACGGTCTTTTAAACACCTTAGGAATCCAGAATCATGCATATCTAGTTCACCACTCATGTTTAGTTCAACCATAAGAAAAGCACTTGGTCACACCCTAGGCACTAAGTCATTTAATTATGTGTTTGCCCTAGGTTTATATAATT
Organism: Paspalum vaginatum; assembly: GCA_030272315.1. Classification (NCBI taxonomy): domain Eukaryota; kingdom Viridiplantae; phylum Streptophyta; class Magnoliopsida; order Poales; family Poaceae; genus Paspalum; species Paspalum vaginatum. The sequence goes on along the minus strand of CM059020.1, from coordinate 222,028 downwards.
TAAAGTAAATTCCCATAATAACATAGAGTTCTATAAATCAACCTATCAATCTACCAATTATATAATACTAGGTATGTGGGCGCGCTAACGCTGCGCCCGTTTTGGATGCACGCTTCAATGATCGCAGACATTAGAGATGTGCTTGCAAATGGAAAAGAGCGCTATACCAATTCATGCAAAGAAGAAATCAAAATTAGCTAAGAACCATTCACAGAATGTCTTTATAATGTGCACATTGGGTGCCAAATATCTGACAATATAACTCTTTCATATTTGAGTAAAAAACATGCAAAAACAAATATGATTTCACACAATAGAAGGATGCATAAGAGAACACTACACAACCCTCGTTGTACATACTTCTAGGTGTACAGATCCTCTGAGTTTGAAGGACCAATCTTTGCACACATACAGTTACCCGTTGGTAATAACCAACACTTATTCTAGAAACAAATGAACCGTTGGTAATAACCAACACTTATTCCAGAGACAGATAAATGGACCAGACAACCAAAATGGAGAAATTACTCAGCAATCAGGATTTGAATGGTACTCTATCTTTGCTGCTTTGTTGCACCCATGGTCCTTCCAGTTTTGAATGTACAATGTGCCTCTTATCTTCTTAGAAAGGATTCTCCTGTTTCCTGCCAGCCAACCAATCTGTATTGTAAGATAAGGGATCATTTCATCTATTAATTAGATATTGTTCACACTTACTGAATATGACAGTGCTAACTTCAGTAGCCTATGAAATCCGAATATGACAATGTTGACTGCAGTAGCTTATGTCACTTGAAGGGTCTTGGCACAAGTGCCCACCCTGTAAAGCAAACTTAAATGAATGTGTTGGACACAGAGATTGGCGAGTTGCTTGCATGGACAGTAGAAATTAGAGGTCACCCGAAGCAATTATGGGATACTATAAGGCCCCACATATTTCTCATACTGATACAAACTGTTTTACTGAATACAAACTGTTTGTCCTTAGTCCTCACTATTATACTACTACTGTACACAATCATCGATCATTAACTAACTGCAATCATCTCATCTGGCCCAACTTCTATGCCCTGTGTTTCAGAAAATCCGAACTATCGAGCTCGATGGGAAGACAGTCAAGCCACAGATTGTGAGTCCATTCATTCACACGGTCCTCTTTTGTTTACCCATCGATTGCTAGCATTACCATAAGTTCCCTACCTATACTATTGGAATCATTCATGTGTGCTGTATCAAGGATATGGTACATGGTTTTCTACTGCATTGAATTAAACACAAGGTTAGGTACGATTGGTTGTGTTTTGCAATATTGGTTTTTTCTGTCCAAGAACACTAGCCACCAGCACTTAAAACCATGGATTCATGGTCTGTTGCCTCGATACATGGTTGAAAAACCATGGATTCATTGTCTGTGCTAAAATTCTACCCATGGTGGAGCCATGGAAGTAGAAATAGCAACCAACCATAATAATGAAGGAACACAGTGTTTGTAGCCATGTGTTGAATCTGCAATTTAGAATTATGCCCCATAGTTTCCCTGGTCTTTCTTGGTATGAAACTGGCCGCAAAAAACAAAGAGAGTTCTTGGTGGTATTTTATTAGCATCAGTTGCCACATACCACCAAAGTCCCATTATCCTTAGTGGACACATGTCAGGTTTCTTTTCCAACAGGAAACTGAGTTGTATGATGATAAGACAGATCCTCATGGTTTGCTCATCTAATATAATTTACATCACATGATTTGGGAATAGATAAACGTACATGCCAGGTAGCAGATTTCAAATGATAATAGTTTGCATTAGATAGCTCTGATAGTTAGATTGCTCATGCTGGGAACTAGAAACTGGAACCTGGGTATTGAGTACTAATTATTTGTTGAGATCTGATGTATTAAGCTCACATATTGCTTTACAAAATCTACTCTTGTTTGTTCAGCCACCAGTTGTTGGTAATGATGTCAGTGTTTCTTGTTCAGTGGGACACAGCAGGCCAGGAAAGGTTCAGGACAATTACAAGCAGTTACTACCGAGGAGCTCATGGAATCATTGTAATTCCTCTAAACGCTCTCATTTGCACTTTCTAGCTTTTGTGTTTTATTTGTTCTATGTAAAAAGTGAATTAGGATAGCTTGAATAGGCTTGCAGATATTACCAAAAAAAAAAGATATGCAGTTTGCTCTTTTGCTTATTGAACTAAAGCAGTTAATTTTCCTTTTTCACCTTACGTAATGTGCCAGTCTTGGAATGGAATTAATATCACACACTGCTCTTTTCAGATCGTATATGATGTGACAGACATGGAGAGCTTCAATAACATTAAGCAGTGGCTGAATGAGATTGATAGGTATGCAAGTGACAGTGTATGCAAGCTGCTAGTTGGGAACAAGCGTGATTTGGTCGATAGTAAGGTTGTTGATACTGAAAAGGCAAAGGTGAAGATCCTTTTTTTTCTTTTGCTTCTCTTTAAAATATTAGCCATATTCTGATGCTGGCTAACAGTAGCTACACAACTTTTAGAAGTAGAAAAAAGGAATGAAGTATGAACACAGTGAAAGGAAGAGTGCAACTCTATTATTTGTTATGAAAGTCCAGTAACCAGCGTGATTCTGTTTTATTCTCGCTAGACACACATACTTGTATGTTCTTCGTTCTTCGTTCTTCCGAAACCTGAGAATCAAATCAATTGCAGGCTTTTGCAGATTCGTTAGGAATTCCCTTTATCGAGACAAGTGCAAAGGAGTCCATCAATGTGGAGGAAGCTTTCCTAACAATGTCATCAGAAATCAAGAAAAGGTAAATTAAGAAATGATCTTTTATCCTAAGCAATTTTGCTCCCATTTATCTGCTAAATACTCGGCTGTCGGCCGGCCCTGCAACATAATTGAACTTTCTGCATGCCACAGAATGAAAGCTACGAAAAACTCTGTTTTTGTAGATTTGTTGCTGTTTCTTAATGCACTCTTTGTTTGGAGGAAATCTGCTTCTTAGTGCGCTCTTTCTTTGGAGGAAATTATGCACTACTGAGTGCTAGAGTTTTTGCTCTTCCACTCTTTACTTGGTTACATATTTTATTTGGTCATGTTACGTGCTTACATATCTGCCGAATAATGAAAAATTTTCCCATGCTTTCCTTTCAAACTACTTTCTTAGGTAAATAATCCAGGGCATCCTCTTGGTATTAATGATAGCTTTGGTATTAATGTTAGCTTTTTCCAAGTGCTGTGGGTGGATTATTGTGCAATTGGTGTGGCTTTATGTCTCTTTTCGGTGCCTCTCTAGTACTATGGTGTGTGACGGTTGTTGCCGTGATAAATGCCTATTTGTGCTGTTCTGAGTTGGGTATTAGGTTGATGGTCTTTTACTTTACTGATGATGCCGTGCTTCCTCTGCAGGATGGCAACCCAACCAACCGTGGAGAGGAGGCCCACCGTCCTCGTTCAAATGAAAGGGCAGCCAATACAGCAGAAGAGCAGTTGCTGCTCGTCATAGTTGTAGGCTTGCTCAAAACCAAGGAATGGTCATCAGGAGGGCACTTCTGTTTGTTGAAGTGGTTAGATGGATGCCGCAAGATGTTGTCCAATCAAGATCATACTGGAAGAAGGTACCGTGTGGAATGGAGGATACTAGATGTCCAACGTACGTTTTATACAGATTAGGATCGATTGCCACAGTTTGTATCACCATCTAGAAAAATGTACCATCGGTTAATGTTGAATCCTCGCAGTTCAGTTAGCTGTATGGCAGAGACAATTGAGTTGGCGATGGTATAATCATCATATATTTATATATATATATAGCTGCTTGCTTTAGAGAATAGTACATGTGAACATGAGGTCCAGCAACGGTAGTAACTATAATAATCTCTTAAAATGAATCAACAAACTTTGGACTGATCAAAACACAACACCACATACGAGCGCCACTGGAGGATGTCTCGGCAGGACTCACGGCACCACCTGCCTGTTCTAAGCCGACGAGCAGCACTGCTTCGTTTCTGCAGCGGTGTTGTCTGACACGTTGATCGTCCTGCCTTCCCTGACGCCTCCAGCAGCCCCGGCCCCCGCCCCGGCCTCGTCCGCGGCCGCCACCGGTTTCTTGCTGATGGCCCGGTAGATGTCACCCAGGATCAGCTGGAACGCCTCCTCCACGTTGGTCGCCTCCAGCGCGGACGTCTCGATGTAGGAGAGGCCTTCTGCTTCGGCGAAGCTCCAGGCGTCCTCGGTGGGCACGGCCCGGAGGTGCCTCAGGTCGGTCTTGTTGCCGACGAGCATGATCCGGATGTTGGAGTCGGCGTGGTCGCGCAGCTCCTTGAGCCACCGGGTGATGTTCTCGAAGGTGGTGGGCTTGCTGACGTCGTAGACGAGGACGGCGCCGAGGGCGCCGCGGTAGTAGGCGCTGGTGATGGCTCGGTACCGCTCCTGCCCGGCCGTGTCCCAGATCTGCGCCTTGATGATCTTGCCCTCCACCTGCGTTATATGTGAAGCCGCCCAGAAGATGATGAGGCGAGGGGCAGGGTCTGTACGTAGGAAAGGGTCACAGCAGTAGAGAACAGACACTGCTAGATTTCTTTTGCCTTGATTTGGAAATGATCTGGATTTGTAGGCAGCGCTGCAACGAGCGGATGACAGTTAATGGGGATCTTGTTGTAATTTGATGCCCTTATTTACAGTAGGAACTGTTGCAGTCTCAGGCAAGGCAGCCAAAACAAGAAGCGTGTCAACCCATTTCAGACATAGTTTAATGGGGACATCTGATGCTTTGCAGTGGGGACTCTTGCAGTCTCAGGCAAGGCAGGAAGCAAAACAAGGCTCAGCTCATTCATTTCCGGCCGGTAGTTTTTAGGCAGCAGGTACGTAAGCACTGAACCAGGGGCGAAAATACTCGCCACTTGATGATCGATGATACGGAACTGAGAGTGACACTGGCTGGCTGGCTGGCTGAAGTTAACGTTTGTTTATCTTTATGTGAAAGTAAGAAAAATAGTGCACCCCAACACAGCAGCCATCACCAGTCGAAGATGACGATGAGTTATGAGTATACTACATACAGTAGCATATATGGGTGGATGGACGAATGAATCGTGGTAATCGGATGAGGGCGTGTGGTGTGACACAGTACAGCCGGAGCTGAGCTGGAGACGACTCACGTCACGTCACGTGTTGATCCACTACTACTAACACCCGGCCATGTGCAGCCAATTTTGCTTTGCGATTAAGCTTCCTTGCCTAGCGAGACACTGCTGATGCATCATCGACTGATTGAATGAGAATTCACAAACTATATATGCTTTGCTGGAACAAAACCGAAAACCAAAAAAAAAAAAAAAAGGAAGAGTAGCTAGAGCTTTTTCCGTCCTCGCGATGGCAGATCCAGCAAGGTAGAAGGTACTGTAGTTAGGTAGCCGTCAGTGAGCGTGCTGGCGGGGGACACGGGCAGTGTGAAGTGAGACCGTGAGAGCAAGCGGATGCGTTTCGAGTCAGACTGTTGAACGCAAATTCCAATCAAAGGAAGCAGCTTGATTTGATGAGTACACCGTAGCATATAATAGATACTCCAGCTGCTTGCTTTGCTTAAAAAAAACAAACAAACAATTTACCCTATAGGAGGGAGGGCGGGCGGGAGGCGAACTGGATCTGGACCCGCCCATATAGCAGGAGGGGGAGCTGCAGGAAGATCTCTGAATCGTATACAGGCGGGCGGGCGGCAAGCGGCATAGAGATTAGAGAGAGAGAGAGAGAGAGAGAGAGAGAGGTCCCGAAGATCTGAATGCTCTTATATTGCAAATTAAAGGATGTGATCTCAGCCGATGGAGAAGCAGTAGAGGCAGGAGAGGAGGAGGGAGTGAGTACTGACATGGAGCGTTCGTGTGGCGAACTCGACGCCGATGGTGGACTTGGACTCGAGGCAGAACTCGTTGCGGGTGAAGCGGGAGAGGAGGTTGGACTTGCCCACGCCCGAGTCCCCGATCAGCACCACCTTGAACAGGTAGTCGTACTCCTCCTCCGCGCGACGACCAGCCATTCCGAGTCTCGTCCTCTCTCTCTCTCTCTCTCTCTCTCTCTCTCTCTCTCGGTTGGAGCCCGGACCGGACTGGTGAGGAGGAGGAAGAAGAGGTGGTGATGGTGGTGGTGGAAGGCAGCGGCTGCAGTAGTGCTCTGCTCGGCAGCTAGCTGGCTCTCCCACAGCCCAGCCCAGCCCAGCCCAGCCCACCGCACGTGCTTCTTCATCTAGTCCGTGACCTTATTGTATCTAAAAAAAAAAAGAAGCAAATGCTAAATTTTTAGCAAAAAAAGAAGGATGGGTAATGATTTTAGTATGTCAAGAATGAAATTGTAAGAGATCAATCGTCTAATGTTTCTAGCAAAAATGTACCTTTCGCAGACAAATACTTTTACTCGAAAAAAGAAAAAAAAGGGTTTATGATATTCGTCTCTTTAGTTTTATACAAATACTTTTTTTTTTCATTTCGCAGACAAACATAATCCTTTCTTAAGTATACTTTCCACCTCCGTCCTTCCCTGGCTCGTCGTCATTATCAATCACACGACACGGGCACACCCACCCCCCGCACCCGCAGCGAAGGAAGCGAGCCTTTCCTCTCAGCACCGGAGGAGCCCCCACCCACACCTAGGGTTTCGTCCCCCCCCGCCTGGTATCGCTCCTCTCCCCCCTCTCCATCCTCCTCCGATCGATCGGTAGATCTGTGATTTTTGCTTACGGTTCCTGTGCACCGGCCGGCGCCGCCGCTTTCTACGCGTCAGACTACTGCCTCCACCTCCGCTTCCACCGTCCTGGGTACTGGCTGGTTCCTGCCGGAATTCGCCTTTCCGCCGATCTACCCCGATCCGTGGTGGAGGGCCCTTGCTCTCTGATTTCCCAGCAACTACCCCCACGGATGAACCGGTTTTTTTTCTAGATTCGTCCGGGTGTCCCGTTTGTTAAACGGTTGTTGCGTCGTCGGATCAATAGACACCCCCAGGAGGGTTCCGATCTCTCAGTCACACTGCTCGCGCTAGGTGCAGCGCTTCAGTCCCCAAGTACTGCATGCGTGAGTAGCACATGTATTTCCTCATCTAGTGCACTGTTTGCTTTTTGTTCACCGCACCGCTTCTCATGGTTCTTCTGCTACTGTGTGTATTTATTTCTGTAATAATGTAATAGTTCGTGTTATTGCTTCCCAGATGAGCCCCCCCCCCCCCCCTTCTCTGGCTGTGTGCTTCCGCGACGTGTGTATCTACCCCCGCGCATTGGCATGATTTATATTACATAACAAGTTATTATTAGACCGCTCTATTCTACTGTGGTCTTGGTTGATGAGCTTTTGAACCACGGCGATGCATGCATGTATGTAGAAAGTATGTCGCGGCTGAATAATCTGCAAACATTGTGCCCTTGCTACCACTCACATCTTGGGCTTTTATTTATATCCCTATATATACGGAAGTGATAAACAGACACCTGTCTTTTATTCATCATCTGTTCTGCTTGCACCCCCCCCCCCCCCCCCCATGATGATGAATAAAGTTTCGATACATTGCTAGTTTTTCTAGTCTCACGCTCTTGCTGTGTGTCTTCTATGCCAGCGCCCATCATGGTGAGGAAGAAGAAGACCGGCCCTGGAGAGAGTTCTGGGGAGTCCTCTGGAGCGCCTGGACAGGGCTCCTCACAGCGACCCGAGACAACTCAACAGCACGGGGGCGGACGTGGTTCGCTGCCCCAACAGGTTGCCCGTGGTGGAGGGCAACACCAGGGCCGTGGAGGCCCACCTGAATACCGACCGCGTGACTACCAGGGACGCGGTGGATACCAGGGCCGTGGAGGGCCGCCTGAGTCCCAACCGCGTGGATACCAGGGACGCGGGGGATACCAGGGCCGTGGAGGGCCGCCTGAGTCTCAGCCGCGTGGATACCAGGGCCGTGGAGGGCCACCTGAGTCCCAGCCGCGTGACTACCAGGGACGCGGTGGATACCAGGGCCGTGGTGGGCCACCTTCACAGCATCCGCCTGAGTCTCAACCGCGTGACTATCAGGGACGCGGTAGTCCTCGTCCCAGAGGGGGAATGCCGCAGCCATACTATGGCAGGCCCGAAGGAGGTAGTGTTGGACCAAGCGTTCCTCCTGGTCCATCGACTTCAGTTCCCGAGCTGCACCAAGCACCGAATGTCCAATATCAAGCTCCTGTGGCGGTATCACCATCACCTCCAGGAGCTGGCTCATCCTCGGAGCCTGCCGAGGCCGAGGTGAGCACTGGACAAGTCCAGCAACAGTTACAGCAACTTGCTATTCACGGTCAAAGTTCAACCAGCCAAGCCATTCAGATGCCACCAGCATCAAGCAAAGCAGGTTAGATTCCCATTGCGCCCTGGCAAGGGTACTTCTGGGACCAGGTGCATCGTGAAGGCAAACCATTTCTCTGCTGAGCTGCCTGATAAAGACCTTCACCACTATGATGTAAGCTTACGACAAAAAGCATAATTCATCGCCATGGTTCTTATATTTGATTTCTGATAACTTGCCTGCTGTCATCAGGTATCTATAACACCTGAGGTTGCTTCACGCGGTGTCAACCGTGCTGTCATCGGACGGCTTGTGACGCTTTATAGGCAGTCTCATTTAGATGGGCGTCTACCTGCATATGATGGAAGGAAGAGTCTTTATACCGCTGGACCATTGCCATTTACTTCTAGGACATTTGAAATTACTCTTCAAGATGAGGAAGATAGTCTTGGTGGAGGCCAAGGAGCCCAAAGGTATAGATGTGCTGTCGTGTCCGTGTGCTTAAAATGCATCCAAAATTCTGTGCTGACATTTCTTCTGTTTTAAGGCGCGAAAGGGTATTTAGGGTGGTGATCAAATTTGCTGCTCGCGCTGATCTCCACCATCTGGCTATGTTTCTAGCTGGGAGGCAGCCTGACGCTCCTCAAGATGCTCTTCAAGTACTTGACATTGTACTGCGTGAACTGCCTACTGCCAGGTAATCTTTGAGTTAATTGTACTCTATTAAGAGTTGTTTTCCTGTGGCAAAGTCTCTATTTGTCTCACCATTTCCCACCCTGTGTAGGTATTGTCCCGTTGGTAGATCATTTTATTCTCCCACCTTAGGGAGACGCCAGCAACTTGGTGAGGGTTTGGAAACTTGGCGTGGTTTCTACCAAAGCATAAGGCCAACACAGATGGGTCTTTCTCTGAACATTGGTTAGTTACCATCAGTCTCTCTCTTTTTTTTGCCATCTACCTTTCATTTTTCTCATTTGGTACATGATCAGGATGGGAGGACCATTAGGAGCTCACTGCACACACTACATTCTAGATCACAAACCCTTTGGGTGTTGTTTATGGCATAACTATTTGGTCTTATCTGAAATACTGAGGTTGCTTGATTTCTGTTTCGCAGATATGTCCTCTACTGCGTTTATTGAGCCCCTCCCTGTGATTGATTTCGTTGCTCAGCTTCTTAACAGAGATATCTCAGTTAGACCGTTATCTGATTCTGATCGCGTGAAGGTTTGATTAATTACCTTAACTCTTTGTATAAACTTTGGTTCATTCTTCGCCAGTTTCTATTGCTAATTTGCTACTCTGTTTGTAGATTAAAAAGGCCTTACGAGGTGTGAAAGTTGAGGTCACACACCGAGGAAACATGCGAAGGAAATATCGTATATCTGGCCTCACTTCACAAGCAACAAGGGAGTTATCGTACGTGCATGTCCCCTAGCGTATGTGAGTTGATAACACAAGGTATAATGTGCTGACATGATTTCGGTGGTTTTCCTGTGATAGGTTCCCTATTGATGATCGTGGTACTGTGAAGACTGTAGTGCAATACTTCCTGGAGACTTATGGCTTCAGTATTCAGCACACAACTTTACCTTGCTTGCAAGGTGGGCAATCAACAAAGACCAAATTATCTGCCTATGGAGGTTAGTTTCTTTAGCTAGCTCTATCTGCCATTGATACATTATGTACACTTATCTTTCCATATGAATTATATAAAATTATAAATGCTATTTCCAGCTTCAGCATGTTTTCTTAAGTTTCTTATGGGTTTGAAATTCCAGGTTTGTAAGATAGTTGAGGGACAGCGATACTCAAAACGACTCAATGAGAAACAGATAACTGCTTTGCTGAAGGTGACTTGTCAGCGTCCCCACGAACGTGAGAAAGACATCTTGGAGGTGACTGCAGATCACATTTATTGGTTTGAACATGTAATAGTAGGATTAGCTGCAGTAACAGTAGCAGTGCATTTATACATATGCATTTTACAAAATGAGAAATGCTTGATGAGTAAATTATTTGTGCAAATTTGTATATCCTGGTGAAGGGTGCCACCTATTATGAAAAATAGTTGTGTATATAATGATTAAGTCAGATGGAATATTATGTTGTTTTTTAATTAGCTTTTCCCTTCACGAATGTTAACTAACTTATGATTCTGAATCTTTGTCTTTACCTATTTTCACCAGACTGTGGCTCACAATGCATACTCTGATGATCCATATGCACAAGAATTTGGCATAAAGATTGATGAGCGTCTTGCATCTGTCGAAGCTCGTGTTTTGCCTCCCCCAAGGGTCAGTGAGTTTTCATCTGTCGTTTAATAGCACATGATGGTTGATTGGCATCTTTGGGCAGACTTTGATCTTGTATTCTTCTTTTTGTGTAATAGCTGAAATACCACGATAGTGGTAGAGAGAGGGATGTGTTGCCAAGAATCGGGCAGTGGAACATGATGAATAAGGTATGCTTTGACTGTCCGGAGAAATCAAGATAAAAAGACTCTGTTTATTCCTTCAGGTGTACTCAGTTGTTCCCTTTTATGAAAATGTTAGGAGAAAGTTAAACACCAAATTATACAAATATGCAATTTATATATCTATAAAAACAATAACTTAGCCCTGCAACCACGATATAGCTCCCACCCTAAAAGCATGATAGCATGCTTTCTAGGCATTGTCTCATCATTGCATTAACAATATGATAATGTGATTGTTTATACAAGCTTGCTACTCCCTCTGTTTTTTTTTATTTGTCGTATTTTGTTTAAAAATGAACTAGCCGACGACAAATATTCGAGAACGGAGGTAATAGCTGCTAATGATAGTGAAGTCCCATCCTCTAGATTCGGGCGGAAAACTTCATGTTGTTTCTGTCATCTCCTCTTTACCTCACAATTCCATGTGCTTTATATTTCTTTATAGCATGATTTACTTGCAAAACTCTTTCATGAGCTAGATTTATCTATAAGTGTTACTCCTGTTATGTGTTCTGAACCTTGGTTCGTTAAGAAGTAAACATCTGCCTAGAGGATAGCCAAGTGGCATATCTGCTTAGATTGGGAGTAGACTTAGACTGGTATGATGAACTGGGAGCGGGACTAGATTGATTTCTCTTCTTGCTTGCCTTTGTAGATAGATCCCCTGTTCTTGTATAGAGGTTTCCATAACCTCTAAGCTACCTCTAATCTTATCTCTAACAATGTTCGTCGACGGTAGTTTAGCCTGTTTAAACACCATTTAAATGATACATGGAGACCAACCGTTTACGTTTAATTGTTTTTTGTACCTTTTAAACCTGTTTAAACGGCTATTTAGCACCAAATAATCGGTAAACATCAGATGACCTACTGTTCACTGTTTAGCGTTTAGGTTAACACTCTCTAATCTTATCTCTAACTAACCTGTATCTCTAATGGATCCGACCCAATAAGCCCAGTCAGCCAAGCCAAATGCCAATGACATTGTGCCTGCTTTTACTCTCGCAAATACATTGATAGTGAATTTGTGACTAATATTTATTCCACTTTGCTGCTGAAATAGGCCATTTAGGTTACACTTGTATGCCACATTATTTAACCAAAATATAATCTATTTTGAACCTGTTGCTTGCCTTTTGTTTTTCTACCTGCCCTTTTATTTCCCCAGATTGATCATTAAACATTGGAGTTTGTTCTCTTGCTTATTCTGTTTTCCTTTTTGTATATATGGTAGCGAATGGTCAATGGTGGTAGAGTTAGCAGCTGGGCATGCATTAACTTCTCACGACAAGTGCAAGATAGTGCTGCCAGGAATTTCTGTCATGAGCTGGCTATGATGTGCCAAGTATCTGGAATGGTATTTTTGTCACTCAGATAGAACTTAAATACAGTTATCTAGTTGATTACTTCTGTTTTTGTATGTGTTATTTGACTTTGTGTTCTCTTCTTCTAGGATTTTGCACCTGAACCGGTGCTACCCCAGGTGACTGCTAGACCTGAAAATGTTGAAAGAGCACTAAAGGGACGCTATCAAGATGCCATGAACATACTCAGACCTCAGGGCCGACAACTTGACCTGCTGATAGTAATACTGCCTGACAATAATGGTTCTCTTTATGGTATGTTCTGTTTCCAAAGGCTCTCGAGCATTTACCCAAATGGTTAAACTTCTTTGTTAGTGTTCTTTTCTCTCTCTGTTTTTTTCAGGGGATCTGAAAAGGATCTGTGAGACTGATCTTGGATTGGTCTCCCAATGTTGTCTAACTAAGCATGTTTTCAAGGCGAACAAGCAGCAGTATCTTGCAAATGTCGCCCTTAAAATAAATGTTAAGGTATATCAATGCACTTCAACTTCTCTAATATTTTTATTTTAGCACTTGTTTCTTACACTTACCCTACGTTTCAGGTTGGAGGAAGGAATACTGTGCTTGTTGATGCTTTATCAAGGAGAATACCTCTTGTCAGTGACATACCAACAATTATCTTTGGTGCTGATGTTACCCATCCCCACCCTGGGGAAGATTCCAGCCCTTCCATTGCAGCTGTAAGTGCAGCCATATTGTGACAGAAATTCCAGAAGATTTGCTCTCTTTGAAGTTTCATTTTTTTTTTTGTCATTATGTTCTTTCCTAGGTGGTTGCTTCTCAAGACTGGCCAGAGGTCACCAAGTATGCAGGATTAGTGAGTGCCCAAGCCCATCGCCAGGAATTGATACAGGATCTTTTCAAAATATGGCAAGATCCCCAAAGAGGGGCCGTCTCTGGTGGCATGATCAGGTATGATTGTTGTTAAGATAAATGAGATGCATTCGCTTCTGCATGTTTGGATTCTTAATATGCATAACTTTGGATGATTGTGCAGGGAACTTCTCATCTCCTTTAAGGCGGCAACTGGAAAGAAACCTCAGAGGATCATATTTTACAGGTTTCTATCCTTTCGTTGGTACCTTTTCTAGTTCTGATTTGCTGCATGCTAAACCTTCTGTCACTTCCAGGGATGGTGTCAGTGAGGGACAATTTTATCAAGTTTTGTTGTATGAACTTGATGCCGTTAGAAAGGTGAACTTAGTTTGAGTCATTCATGTTGTGACTGTCCTTCACCTTTATTTTTTTTTTCTTTGACCGTCCTTGTGAAACTATGGATACAGGCCTGTGCATCACTGGAGCCCAATTACCAGCCTCCAGTTACTTTTGTGGTGGTCCAGAAGCGTCATCACACTAGATTGTTTGCTAACAACCACAACGATCAACGTGCAGTTGATAGAAGTGGAAACATACTGCCTGGTTAGTTATTGATGCACCTGTTATTATATTTGGGCTTATGTAATACTACTACTCCCTCTGTTCATTAATATATGATGTTTTTCGTATATTAGTGGAAGGAGGTAATACCTTTTTGTGGATAGGCTGTCTTGCAATCTGAATGTCTATAAACTGCTGTCTCTCTTTTTTTTTATTTGAAATATAGGCACAGTGGTGGATTCAAAGATTTGCCATCCAACTGAGTTTGATTTCTACCTGTGTAGCCATGCTGGCATTCAGGTTTTAGTTTCCTCTCGACGCTGAATTCCTTTTCTTTTGCCAACATGATGGAATGAGCTGATTGCTGATTTGGGGTCCTTTCAGGGAACAAGCCGTCCCGCTCATTATCATGTTCTGTGGGATGAGAACAAATTTACTGCTGATGGTCTGCAAACTCTCACCAACAATTTGTGCTACACGTAATGTTTACTGCTCTGTCCATCCGTTTTTTTAGTTGGACTCTTTAACCATCAATTCTGATAGACGCAACATCAACTTTTCCAGGTACGCTAGGTGCACACGCTCAGTATCAATTGGTACGCCCGACTTGCCCTAGCTTTTCTTGGCCACCACCCACCACCGAGGTGGGGTGCTGACACAGCATTGACTGACTGTTTTGTTGGATTGCTTGCAGTGCCTCCTGCATACTATGCTCACCTGGCAGCCTTCCGAGCTCGTTTCTATATGGAGCCTGATACCTCTGACAGTGGGTCTATGGCGAGTGGTGCTGCGACAAGCCGCGGCCCTGCACCAGGCAGTGCGCGCAGCTCCAGGGTGGGTGGGAATGTCGCTGTGAGGCCACTGCCTGCACTCAAGGAGAATGTGAAGCGCGTCATGTTTTACTGCTAGGCTTGATGGTGGCCTTCTGCTTTGAGCCAGCGATATCCTACCTTTACCTGTCTAAATAGTATTTTTAATAAAGTACCTGCAGTGCTATGTACTATGGTGGTGCTGGCACACCGGTATGCGCCTCCGGAGTTGTTATCGGAGCTGTGGATTTGTGGAACCTTTTAGTAAACTGGTTGTGGTAACCACTATCTACTCGTAAGGTCGTATTTGTGGATTTAAGAACATTTTATGTGTCCGTTTGTTGAACCTTGGTGGCATGTTTGTGATTGGTCTGCTGTTCTGTCAAGTAACTTTCGATCCGGTCTATTTGCATGCGTACAACAGCCTAATCTGACGTGACATGTTCTAGGCCGCAGATATGAAATATTTGCATGTATATAACGTTGAAGTTTTTCCCGAAAGTTTGGTCATTTAGTTTGCTGAATGCTCTTTTGTTTTTTTGTTTTTAACACTAGTATCATGTGGTCGGCCTCCGCCCTCTCCCGTGCCACAGCCAGTCTCCGTGGGAGTAGTGTCGTCTGAGGCTCCAATGCATCTTTGCTAGCATTTCATTGCATAATTGCCGTATCGTCAGGGGTGGCGGGTCACTGAACGTCTACATCCGCTGGGCTCATGTTCATCAACAGCAGCATTTCACTGTTACCGACCCCTCTCCCTCGGTCCCTCCGCACAGTTACTGTTCAATGATACTAGCGGCAGTGCGACTTTCCGTTGTACGGAGTATAAATAAATGGGCAGTCTGAAGTCAGGCACACTGACAACACACTCCTGTCCTCATTGGCGGTCAGTCATCACTTGCACTAATAATAGAGATCATGGAGTTGAGTCTGAGATCATCCCTCTGCTGACCCGGTCCCTACCAACAGTACCAGGTGGACGATTTCGTTCCAGCTCTCGCAACGCGTGGTGCTGGCGCCGCTGACCAGATGTGCAGCAGCCGCACGCCGCCGTCTACTACTCGCAGCGCGCCACCCGCGGCGTCTCCTGCACAGACCGCATAGACGGCCACGACGATGGAGAAGCTCGGCGGCGTCGGCGTGCTCTACTGCCACATGATCGAGCCCCGGATGGCGCTCGTCTCCTACGGCCGCCTGCCTCTTCCTGGCCAACCCGGACCTGCCCAGGAGGTTCGCCGTGCCCGGCCGACGCGCCGCTCAAACCGCCCCACACCTTCAATTCTGGAGTACTGCCGTTCCTTGAACACGGCGACGCCGACACCTTCAAGTACTAGTATACTTGCGCTTTGCACTTGGTGCATGGTCCCTCGTTCGTCCTGTACTGCGCTCTCTCTCTCTCTCTCTGCTGGCTGCTGCTTATGCCATTGCCGCGCCATTTGGCAGGGCAGCATCTCTTCTTCGTGTGAACAATAAAGAAATCAATCCGTATTTTCATCCCGTGAACGCTGGCAATTTACACGGCCGCCTCACCGTTAGAAGGGTCTGCTTGGTTGGTTGTCAAATCTTTGGCAGATCAAAATTTTAGTAAATTTGATCGTGTTTGAATTTAAACTAAAATTTGTCTAAAGAACAAATTTTCTCGTTCAGATGAGTTATTTAGGGCCTGAACAACCCATGGGAATTAAAAGTTATTATTTAACTAATTTTTTATCTAAATTCAAACATAGTCAAATTTGACAAAATTTTGGTCTGCCAAAGCTTTTGGCAACCTAACCAAGCAGGCTCGAAATGACGCACACATGTCCATTTTTATCAACCGGTACGTGCCTCAAATTTCAACCGACCGGGGAAATATATACTAGTGTCCGCAAAAACTGAACCATATTGAATCTCAATTAAATTAAATGGGGCCTGTGTTAATACTTTAGCACCATAGTAGTAGGACATTTCATCCCTAGTTTCTTCTTCTTCTTCTTCTCGCTAGTTCGTCTTCTGGAGATAGATATACTGTCAATCCAGCCCAGGGCAACCATAATCAGATCAACGAGCTGCTAAGAGATTAAAAGTCAATTGCTATCGGAGATTATATAAGATATGGTTTAGTAAAAACACACACAAATAACAGTATGTCTTGATGACAAGACAAAGTAAAGAAATAAAGGTAATAATTAATTGTGAATCATGCTTTGGGCTAGCTGATGGTATGTACGTCTAGCTTAGGGTGGGATGAATTAAGGGTGACGGAGGTCACTGATATTAATTTTTAACTTGATAACTGATGGGTTGGCTAACCAATTAATTAACCAGGCAGCAGACTAGAGAACTGAAATCGAATCATTTATCGGCCTACCGAAAAAAATGGTACGGCGGTGAACATGTTAAAAACGGTTTTTAGAAGCTTGACACATAGGAGTATATATATTGTTTTACATTCGAAATTCATCCCATAATAACTGCACTTGTATAAGATTAATAGCCTAAAAAAAGAAAGCCGGTCTACATACATGCATGGACGAGATAAGGAAAATATTGATATTTTAATTGGAGACAAATATGCCCTTATTACCCACCTCTACTAAATTGCAGTACACGATCTCTAAAAACATCACTATCAAAGCCTTGCGATTGGAAACACGTTGAGAATTGAAGTGCAGAGGAAACTTTTAAAAATAGATTGAGAATTGACGTGCCGACATGCATGAGCTGCGGTCACTTGGTTAGTGGGAACGGGGCCGAGAAAGAATTAAAATGATGGCCTGGGCGGCCCTTGGTTAGGGTTACCGGCCACCTGCTAATTAGTATTGTAATGTCTGGGGCCTGGCCAATGTTAAACATCATGGATGTGTACATAGTATCTATAGTCGTGTATCACATGTCTGTGACGATGGACATACTGACCGACAAAAAAAAACAAGACCCGTTCTAGTGGTTGAAGCTATGGCTCTCTCTTGTAGGAGTACCAAGTCAAGAAAAAAAAAGGCACCCAAAGTATGGGTGGTTGAGATCTACAGTAAGTATGTCATTTGTCCTAATCAATTCAGTTGGCTCACTTGATCGATCCGATTGAAATTAAAGGATGCACTCCACAGACAGCAATTTTTGATATAATAAAAGATGATGTCCCAATTATTAAAAGGCGAATAAATAATCCTGATGAAAAATTGGCCCTTTTTTTGGGACGACAAAACTGACGATGACATTTTGGATGCTATTATTACAGGTGATGAAATTTCACCAAAATAATAAGTACATAATTAAAACAAAACCGAGACAGAGACAGAATAGAAGTGGAGTAGTAATAAAACGGAGCACGTCCGTCGTCCTCCGTGTCTATAAAAGGAGGTGAGGAGAGGAGAGTCGTCGTTGCTGAAGCCGAAGCCGCAGGTGCGACAAAGTACAGTGTAGAGGCGACCGATGGGCAGCGTGGGCGCCATGGAGGATGAGCAGCAGCTCGGGCAGGCTGTGAAGGCGTTCCTGCAGCGGTGCGCGCCCTCCGGCGACGCCGCGTACGCGGAGCTCAAGGCTCTGCTCCAGCGCCTCCATGACCCCGCCACCAGGCGCGACGCGCGCGTCTTCCTCACGGCGCTCCGGCGAGGGCAGCAGCAGTCGTCGGACTCGGACGACGACGGCTTCTTCCGGCGCTTCGGCTTCCGCATCCAGGAGCTGCTCCTGCACGGCAACTACCCCACCAGCAAGGCACCGGGCTTATTGTTCCTGCAGTCTTCTTCTTCCGCCACCGCTGCAGGTATGTATACGTATGCAGGCCATCTATCGGAACTACCGTACTGGCAACTGATCGATAATCAACCTTGTTGTTAATAACTGAGCTGCATATATCATAGACATACATGCATGCATGGGGGATAATCGCGCGAGCTTATTAGGTACTGCGTGCTAGTATGATCCGATCCGATCCTATCCGGCCGATAAAAATACAAACCCCCATCCCTGTAGCGTAGCTGCACGCACTGATATATATATATATAGAGTAATAGTAAGCTACTGTCCTCCTCGCGACCTAGCTCCTTTTGTATAACTGCCAGTTGTTCTGATTAATTAATTGATTTGACATAATCATGCAAGTACATGCACAGCAGATTTCCCCAAATGCATAAATTCTTTTTTTTTTCAAAAGAAAAAGCTATCAAATCAGCTGGCATCACGGCCGATGAACTTTCACACGATCAACGATTGAGACAGCTAGCTTAGCTGCCTAGCCTGATGATCGATAAACGGGCCTGAGACTAATGTCGCTAGAGCATATACACACACATACATATACGTGTGCAACACATTGTAGATGCGATTTGAATGTCTGGTAACAACAGCCTTGTTTATGCTGTGGTAGCACTGCAGCACAATGAGAG
Source organism: Paspalum vaginatum (assembly GCA_030272315.1). Taxonomy (NCBI): domain Eukaryota; kingdom Viridiplantae; phylum Streptophyta; class Magnoliopsida; order Poales; family Poaceae; genus Paspalum; species Paspalum vaginatum. Next base: position 203,358 of record CM059020.1, on the reverse strand, counting down.
CTAGCGACACACACATATATATAAATCAGAGAAAAATCAGCTATCCATTGATCGATGATGGACCCATATATGAACCACGACCGGTGGTGCACGGATCTCAGTCGTCAATCAGCAGCAACTCTTCTCCCCCTCTTTTCCACAGACTAGCTAGAGATCTATCGAGGCAGCAGCACCACTGAATATATAGATTATGATGACGATGACATGCAAATTAATTATTAACAAGGAAGACGTACACCTTCAATTCATTCCGCCGCCATACAAAATTCGAGCGTGTCTCCCTGTCGACTGGGCACATCGCCTTCGCAATCGCACTCTTCTACGACGCTTATTTTTCTCCGATCCACCATGCTGAGCAGGACCACCACTTATACTTGCTGCTACTCTCTCTTTTTTTTAGAAAAAATAGTTTCCCATAAATCATATTACCTTATTAAGTTTATTAGCAAACTTTGTTATATACGGCGCCTGATGAGTCTTGCAATTTTTCGTAGCTAGGTACACATGCACCACTCCCTACTATATATATATATATATATAGTTTTGCTTCGTCGGTAGCTAAAAGCATCAGCTGGTTTATTTATTAGCTTGTCTTTTTATTATTTGGAGATATTGTAGGAGCTAAATTTTAGTAGGTAGGTACGTAGCTAGCTGGGTGCACTCAAATGGGCCCTGAATTGACTACCGAGTTGTTTTCTGTTGCCCCCAAAATGCGTGTGATCACTTAAAACAGAGGCCCTGGCGGATTCCAGCGGCCGCATCACCAGCATCTGACCAATTTAAATTTCACTCTATGTACAATATTACCATAACATAGCCAAGAGCCAAGCGCGTGGCGAAATATTTCTCTTCATTAGTCAGTGTCATAAAAGCTACTTGATGCGGACCTCCCGTCGATACTATGAAAAAGAAAGAAGGCTACTCCTCCTCTGACTTCATTTGGCAAGTTGATTCTAGCTAGTGGACACGAAAAAACACTACTTCCAAAAAACCTCGTCGTCCACGCTCCTGCTTATGAAATTGCTTATCTTTTTCTTATTTTATAGTGGAGCACAGAATTAGTTATTTTCTTGAGACACCGTCAAACAAATGACGAAGAATTTGCAATCCAGTTGTTTGTTATTTTGAACAGGAATGTCTGTCGAAAATTTCTAACTGAGCATTTGAGTGTTACTAATACATACAAAAAACGTACGCACGCACACCTATAAAGAAGAGTTTTTGAGAAGATTGGATTGATTCATTCTGTAGAATTTGTGGAAAATTAATTTTTTATTTTCTCAAAAAATCTAAAAGAAGGAGATAGGCAACGCTAAGCCCAGCAGATCGTTCGTGTCATTGTTTGTATTCAAAATTCTACTCCATCTAAATACAGTGTTATTTTTCCTAATAGACTTCTGGACTCAGCCCTAGCAGAAGACGGAACCTACTAGTGATTTACTTGTTTACCCCTGTGTCCCTCCGTCGTCCACGGCGGTCGGCGGCGTTGCCTCGTCGGCCCAGCCCGCCCCGCCACCGCCACCGCCTATAAAAAACCAGAGGAGGCTGCCCCCCGCCATTTCCTTTCCATCCCCACTTTCCCTCCCCTTCCTCCCACCCGACACTCACTCGACTCGAAGAATCCACCCATCTCCCTCCCCCGATCTCCCGACCAGTCCAGCCAATGGCGGCGCCAGCGGGCGAGGGCAAGGACGTCGATGCCTTCCTCGCGGACTGCACGCCCTCCGGCGACGCCGCGTACGGCGCCACCAGGGCCGTGCTCGAGCGCCTCCACGACCCCGCCACCCGCGCCGCCGCGCGCCGCCTCCTCGGCGCAGTCCGCCGACGCTTCGCCGCCGACCCTGCTGCGGGGGAGGATTGCTTCCGCACCTTCCACTTCCGCATCCACGACGTCCTCCTCGACCCGCACGTACAAGGTCCCATCTACTGCCTGCCTTTACATCCAGGCATCCAGCATCTCTCTCGCTCACCACAGATTTTCGCTGATAAACAATAATGTATTCCGTTTGGTTTAAATCTGGGCTGGCCTCCACGATCTGCTTTTCACCAACGTTTCACGCCCTGTCATGGTCACTCACCGGTAAAGCCGGTGGGTAAAATCTCGCGATAATTTATTAGTACTGTCAAAAAATCAATCTTGTTGCGCTAATTCCAGTACCCGCGAGTTGTTGTGGTGTGACATACTACCAGTGAAGGCCACATGTTTTTTCATCGGGGAACAATTAGATTTTTAAGAAAAAAGAGAGCGACAGTTATGGCTACAGTACTCCTACGATCTTCTGAGCCATGTGGCCGGCCGCACGCGGCATGCTGCTGCTGTGAGAATTCCGTATTGGTGTTGCTACAATGATTTACTACTATTTGTATGCTTTTGGAAAGCTTTTGTTCCCGTGCTGGCCGTGGCTGGCCATCCAGAGAATATGCCCGCCTTGCCTGCTTGCTGAATAATTTAGACTCCCCGTTTGTCTTCTTCTATAGAAAACAAAAAAGCCAACTTGTTTGATACATCTACCTTCCAGTTTTCTCTCCTTTTCTTTCGTAAATTGTTTACTCTATGACATCATCAATGCTTCAGAATTTCCTACTATGGAATATGCCCCGTGCAAAGCATCTTGTAAGGACGTCTCACTCTGGACCCACTGAATTTGAAAATTGTTTGATCCCTTGTACGTTCACGCTTACCTCTTGGCATTCCTGATGTACGAGCTCGCATTTTACGGCCGTCATACATTTTACTTGGTTTTCTTACGTTGGATTGAGTAGGGAGCTGCTGCATTGAGACGACTACAATTTATTTGATCCTAACACTGTTGTCATTTGCATATATAAACTGCCCTCTTTCATCTGCTTCAGCCCAATGATAAAAGCTTCCAGTAAACTAGTGCATGAATTACATCAAGGATCTACCACCTGGTTTTATCATAACAAATCTATAAACTGCTTCTAGGTTTCCAACAAAGGAAGAAGCTGACGATGATGGAGATACCAAGCATCTTCATTCCTGAAGATTGGTCCTTCACTTTCTATGAGGGCCTTAACCGGCATCCAGACTCCATTTTCAGGGATAAGACAGTGGCAGAGCTGGGATGCGGCAACGGTTGGATATCCATTGCTCTTGCAGAAAAGTGGTGCCCTTCAAAGGTTGCCCTCTTTTTTTCTGTTCACATTTTATTTGTATCCTTAATTCCTCATTGGTACATAAGCTGATCTGGTAGCACTTTGGAATTTATGCATGTTACCAAGGTTGTGCATTGAGCTTCAACAGACCCTTACATTTTAGTCTTTTGTATGGGTTATTTATTCTTGATGGATTCCAAGCTAACCCTTTTCTTAAAAAAAAATGGAGGTCTATGGTCTGGATATAAACCCAAGAGCTGTGAAGATTGCATGGATAAACCTCTACTTGAATGCGTTGGATGACGATGGTCTCCCAATCTACGACGGGGAGGGGAAAACATTGCTTGATCGAGTTGAATTCCATGAATCTGATCTCCTCTCTTACTGTAGAGACAACAAGATAGAGCTTGATCGCATTGTTGGATGCATACCGCAGGTAGACTCAGTTGCTCCCATGTCGTGAGATGAAATGAAAGATGAAAAATCATTTACCTTCCAATTCATCTTTATTTCAGATTCTCAACCCAAATCCAGAGGCAATGTCAAAGATTGTAACGGAAAATTCAAGCGAGGAGTTCTTGTACTCCTTGAGTAACTACTGTGCTCTTCAGGTTAGTTGAAGGAAGAAGGATGTCTCACATACATTCATCACTTGATTAAAATGCAGTGGGATGCATGAAACTTAAGCCATGCTATAGAATTATAATGATTTGTCTTCAAGAGTTCAAGTTGTTTCTCTATCTGAGTTAAACATCGGGGGTAAATCTATTTATGCAATATTTTTTAATGTGGCTATCTTTTCTTGTGTCCATTTAAATAGTTAACGTCGAAACACCATGGCAATTAATTGTATGTTCTTGTTTGTTCTTTAAAAAGGTACATATATTTCATCGATAAGTACTAGCAAATACTGACTCCAGTGATTTGTTAAGCAACTGCAGCATGGCTATTTATTCACTGTTGCAGTTCAAGATCCATGCAATGACTACTTGTACTACTTTAATATCCTTTTTTCTTAAAGACACTGGTTCCTTTTTCTATTTTTATGTTTGTCAACATTGAGCATCTTTCTGCGTTCAGGGTTTCGTCGAGGACCAGTTTGGTCTTGGGTTAATTGCTCGGGCAGTTGAAGAAGGGATAGCTGTCATAAAGCCTTCAGGGATTATGGTATTCAACATGGGAGGTCGACCAGGTCAGGGTGTCTGTCAACGTCTATTTCAACGCCGAGGATTTCGCATCACAAAGCTCTGGCAAACCAAAATTATGCAGGTATTAAGGCTGGGGGACACTAGAAATATATTTTCCATTTCAGCAATATGTTCTGGTTTTGGTCTGCTTGGGATTATAATTCCATTTGTTTCTTGAGGCTTTATTTTGTTCAGCATCATTACCGATTATTTGGTTTGTTTTCAGGCTGCTGACACAGATATTTCAGCACTAGTTGAAATTGAGAAAAACAGCAGACATCGCTTTGAGTTCTTCATGGATCTTGTTGGGGATCAGCCTATCTGTGCTCGCACGGCCTGGGCATATATGAAATCCGGTGGCCGCATTTCACATGCTTTATCTGTGTATAGCTGTCAACTTCGCCAGCCCAACCAGGTTACTTTGTGTTCTCTAACGATTTCTAAAAGCAATAATGTGACATTTGGAATGGTACTGATTACATAACTTTCAGGTGAAGAAAATATTTGAGTTTCTTAAAGATGGATTCCATGAAGTCAGCAGTTCCCTTGATTTATCCTTTGATGATGATTCTGTTGCTGATGAAAAAATTCCCTTCTTAGCATACCTTGCTAGTTTTTTGAAAGAGAACAAGTCAATTCCCTGTGAGCCACCAGCTGGATGTCTAAACTTTAGGAAACTTGTTGCTGGATTTATGAAGAGCTACCACCACATTCCTTTAAGCCCTGACGTAAGATTTATCTAAATTATCTTGAAAGTTACCGATTCTATGTTTCTTGCCTATGATTCAGATGATGCTAATGCTGATTTTTCTCCTGGTCACTAGAATGTTGTCGTGTTTCCTTCTCGTGCTGTGGCAATAGAGAATGCTCTTCAATTGTTCTCACCGGCACTTGCTATTGTTGATGAACATTTGACCAGACACTTGCCCAAGGAATGGTTAACATCCTTAGCAATTGAGGTACCTTGCTTTATCTGTTATATCTGTGTGTATGATCTTGGATCATGATGTTCCCCAAGACACACACTTTTCTTAATTAATTAATTTTCAGGGAGGAGCAGATTGTAAGCATGCTGAAGGTACAGTCACTGTAGTTGAGGCACCACGTCAATCAGATTTACTGATTGAGTTGATAAGGAAGCTGAAGCCTCAGGTTGTTGTTACTGGCATGGCTCAGTTTGAGGCTATCACGAGTGCTGCTTTCGAGAACTTATTAAATGTAACAAAAGATGTTGGCTCCCGGTTGTTCCTGGATATTTCAGAGCATTTGGAGTTGTCTAGTCTGCCAAGCTCTAATGGCGTTTTGAAATATCTTGCCGGAAAGACATTACCGTCACATGCAGCTATACTGTGTGGTTTAGTAAAGAATCAGGTGCCTACAATTTTAAATCAGAAAATTATTTCCATTGGTGCAGTGGACTGCCGATGCTATTTATCAACCAACTTGGAAGTTACATTTGTAATTGCTTTATTTGATTCTGAATTGAACTTGTAGGTTTATTCTGATCTGGAAGTTGCTTTTGCAATTTCTGAAGATGCAGCTGTATATAGAGCACTATCACAAACTATTGAGCTACTGGAAGGCCACACCTCTCTGATCAGCCAGCACTATTATGGCTGCCTTTTCCATGAGCTTCTAGCATTTCAAATTCCTGACCGGCATCCACAGCAAGAGGTAAACAGGGCTTATTACCTAATCTCTGCCTCATGCCCTCATCCATAACCTATCTTTATCATTAACTTTCATGTTCAATGTTTTCTCTTTGTGAACATTCCCCTTGGCATAAGTCAGGTGCTCCTTAAATCTTCATCTAGTTGCATTTGCATAGTGCCAGCTCAAAATGAACAGTTGAATGTACAGCATGATGCCTTATTGTGTCCTCCCCCCCCCCACCCCACCCCAATTTGCTTCTGTCTAATCATGAGAAAAAAAATGCGTCCAGAAACCCAGAGATGTTTTGTGAACTTATGGTTCCCTTTTATTTGATGCCTTATTTATCCCTCTCCTTTTTTCAGAGACAACCTGCAGAAGTGATACCTCAGCAGATGATAGGGTTTTCTGATCCAGCTATGTCTACCCTAAAGGAAACTGAATTTTTCGTTCCTGATACAAATGAATCCAGTGTCATTCATATGGATTTAGACCGCAGCTTTCTGCCAGTACCCTCTGCAGTTAATTCCTCTGTTTTTGAAAGTTTTGTCAGGCAGAACATCACTGATTCTGAAACCGATGTCCATTCCAGCATACAGCAGCTGGTGAAAGATAACTATGGTTTATCAGCAGATCGTTGCTCAGAAATCATCTATGGCAATACCTCTTTTGCACTCTTCAACAAGCTTGTTCTTTGTTGCATGCAAGAACAGGGCACCTTGCTTTTCCCCTTGGGCACCAATGGCCATTACATCTCTGCAGCAAAGTTTGTGAACGCAAGCACCTTGACTATACCGACAAATTTTGGTTCAGGATTCAGGATTGAACCAAAGGTTCTATCTGACACCCTTAAGAATGTTTCTCGGCCATGGGTGTACATTTCTGGCCCCACGATCAACCCTACTGGGTTTCTGTACAGTGACAGTGATATTCAGGAGCTTCTCTCTGTCTGCGCTGAATATGGAGCCAGGGTAGTGCTAGATACCTCCTTCTCTGGTCTAGAGTACCAAACTGCTGGCTGGAGTCAGTGGAATCTGGAAGGATGTCTTGCTTCTTTGAAATGTTCAAAGCCATCATTCTCGGTAGTCCTGCTGGGAGAGCTGTCCTTTGAGCTGATTGCGGCAGGGCATGACTTTGGGTATGTGATATTGAGTGACTCGTCCTTGATTGAGACGTTTCATAGTTTCCCGAGCTTGAGTCGGCCACACAGCACATTGAAGTATACTTTCAAAAAGCTACTGGGCCTTAAGAACCAGAAGGATCAGCATTTCACTGACCTAATGGTGAAGCAGAAGGAGGAACTGGAAAACCGTGCCGACCACTTGATAAAGGTCAGCTCATCATACACTCTGAACCTCTCAGTCTGATTCCAGCCTCTCCTTTTTAAGATGCAATGCAATTCCCTCGTTTTTCACACATGTGCCCCGTTGAAATAATATCAACAGAGACATTGATATGTAGCTGACTGTACCCATTTTGTATATTTGAATATCTGAGTGCACATTGATAGACTGACACCTTACTAGCAGTGGCTATGAACTGAATTTTTTGTTGGTTACTCCGTGACATTTTGTCATTGTGCAATGAGCAGACACTGGAGAGCTGCGGCTGGGATGTTGCCAGCGGTCGCGGTGGCATCTCGATGCTGGCAAAACCCACTGCCTACATCGGCAAGCCCTTCAAGGTTGATGGTTTTGAGGGCACGCTGGATGCGAGCAACATCAGGGAAGCGATCCTCAGGGCCACTGGGCTGTGCATAAACAGCAGTTCCTGGACCGGTATTCCCGACTACTGCCGGTTCAGCTTTGCTCTGGAGAGCAGCGAGTTCGACCACGCAATGGGATGCATAACTCGGTTCAAGGAGTTGGTTCTGGGAGGCAGTGCCCTCCAGGCTGAGATGAATGGCGAGTGACCGACGGTTCTGGGAGGCAATCCATCCATATCCATTGTTTGGAAACCTTACCTCGGTGCTGTGGAAGTGTGAAGTGGCAGTAATAATGTTGTCCAGGGAGAGATCAAATGTGTAAAGGAATAACGGCATCAAGAAATGCCTGCTGTGAATTGAATGTATTGTTGGCTACAACACTCGCTCATGTTTGCCCCCACCTGGTTTATGCATCCTCTTGCTCATTATTTTTCCATTTTCTTTTGTTCTATGCATATTGGAATGGATGAATTTCGATCGGATCGTCGTAGCTCCGATCCAGACAAAGCCTGTGTTTGAAAGATGTCCCACTCAACTAGTATAATTTTAGTAGAAAAATCTTGAACTTCTAATAAGATGAAAGAATCGAGATTCAAACAAGAATTATGACTACGAATTAAAGGGTACACTTGTTTTAGCTCGCAGAAGATTGTTAAAGTGGAAACCGCGGGCCTAAAGAAGCAGCGAGCAGCCCACCAGAGCCCAGTAAGGCACCAGCCCCGTCGCCCGCCCGCCCGCTCGCTCCCTCGCCACTGCGCTGCGCCGTGAGGGTGTGGCCGTCAGGCAGTGGCGCCGCGGCCGCCGCCGCCGCCACTCCGGGTCCCGCGCACTTCGTTTCAAACCTCCACCTCTTCGTCCTCGCCTCAGACTGTGCTGTGCAGCAAGGTAACTATGTGATTAAAAATCGAATATATATTGCATTGTGTCCTATTATCCGTAGGAATAATAAACTCCCTCAGTTTTCTCGTTACCCTCTCTCTAAATTATATACAAAGTGTGGAATGAAGTATTTTTGGCTCCCCGTGTGGCCTGTCCAAGCAGCATATGCATATATGTAGCCTTTTGTACAAGTCAGCCCTATGATAGGAGGAAAGGAACCCTAGCTAGCTCAATGTCTGATACATTTCTAGCCGTCAGAACACTTCCCATGTTGAATATACATTGTGCAGTGTCTAGGATTAGAAAACTGTAGTTTTCACCTTTGTGGGATACATCCTAAATGCTGCAGGAGGAAATAGCGCGCACATGGGATCAATACTTAACATTACATTTATTAAGCAGTGTTTCTCTACGGGTTAGTGGTTTCGAAGCTACAGCAATTATCCATTTTTGAAAGATGAACACCATGGAAGTTAAATGTAGGGTCTTACTTATCTTGTAATCGATGTCAAGTATTATATTTTATTATAGGAATTGAAACTAGTGTTAGATCTTTGCTCTTGTGTACATGAACTATTTCTGCTTTAATTCTCTTAATGTGAATATCTAGTATTTTACTGCTCCATGTTTTGTTAACTCCAAACACCAATGTTCAAGAATCCTAGGTCAGCCAGTGCTTGTTGCACTGTTGGTAAGCCTCGGCAGCTGCAGTCGCCACTTCATCCTGCCATCCTGCGATGGTGATTTGGAGTTGCTCTTCTTGTCTCCGTGGATTCATTTCCAGAGGAGCGTGGAGGCACTACCCACTCTTGTCCCCCAGGCGCCATGTACCGCTGCCCATCCACTTCTTCTCCTCTTCCTCTCGACGATCCACCAAGAAATCTGCCACAAAGGCACCAGTTGACTCTTCTAGAGAACCCTTCTATGTCATACGCAAAGGGGGTGTCATTGGCATCTATAAGACCCTCAGCGACTGCCAAGCCCAAGTCAGCAATTCGGTAAGGGGACACAAACACATCATTGACGCTTCCCTTCCTGTACCATGCATGTCGATAGCCATTGCTTGATTGCTCACTTATGATATGAAATATGTCCTGCTGCTAGGTATGCGACCCTTCTGTCACTGTATACAAAGGCTATTCTCTGCGTAAGGAAACTGACGAATATCTTGCTGCACGTGGGTTAAGAAACACTGTGTATACCATTGATGCAGCAGATGCAAGAGATGAATTGTTTGGTGATCTGGTTCCCTGCCCTTTTCAGGTAACGATGCAATGCTTTATGCCTCCATCACTCTCCAGTGTTTTACACTACATTAATATCCGATTCCTATGGTGTACCCTATTATTTGAACCTTTTTCTGGTCATTTATAGACATGTATCAATTCATAGTAATAAGAAGGCACACATTATCATCACGGAAATGTTTTCGTGTCTATAGTTTTTTATCTCAATGTCGGTTAGCGACTGGCCCTGATTCTTTTTTTTTTCTCGAACAACGCAAGGAGAGCTGCGTGTCATTTCATTAAGAAAGAAAAGAGGAAACAAGGGGGGAAAGGCCGATAGGCCTAACACCCCCAAGAATACAACACACTGTCACTAAGCACCCTGCCAAGGCGACATAATGAGCAGCTCATGAAGCGTTGTGTTGCCAGCAAGCCTCCACAAGCCACTCTCCCTTTCCACTTCCTGACAGAGTAAAACCACGCTAGGCCTAACACCCTCAAAAACACAAGCATTTCTATGTTTCCAAAGCTCCCAGGCTACAAGGATGATCAAGGAATTGAGCCCCTTCTTCATCTCTTTAGGCACTCTGCTGATTATCCTGAACCACCACCCTGAAAAACTCCGCTCATCCAGCTGGGGAGCAGCAGTGGACAGGCCAATAAAACGGAGTATTGTGGCCCAAATCTCCCGAGAGAAGACACAAGAGACTAGGAGATGATGAATTTTTCTTCCGCCCTGGTCGCAAAAAGGGCACGCGCTAGGATGTGGCAACCCCCGCTTGGACAACCGGTCAGCCGTCCAACACTTATTCTTGACTGCCAACCAAATGAAGAACTTACAACGGAGGGGGGCACAAGATTTCCAAATTCTCTTCCACGGTGCAAACTTAACTGAACCCAGAAAGAAGGCTTGGTATGCTGATTTGCTCGTGTATACTCCTGAACGAGAGAGCTTCCAAGTGTGTATATCAGAGATTTCAGGCCGCAGGACCAAACCATCGACTAGTTCCCACAATTTCAGATATTCGACTAGCACCTGGACTGATAGCGCCCCTTTTATGTCTGCACTGCCCCTGATTCTCAGGGCCTTACTTTATCTCACACAGTTCCAAGGGTCATACCATGAGAGTTAATCTGATATTTTGAAGCTACATCTTAAGGCTGTTGTGTTGCTACTTGATTTTGCATTTTCCCCCCCATGAAATTTCTTGTGCACTGCTGATTTATGGAAGTTTGATTTCAGCAACCTGAAGAAACCACACGGTCCACTTTGAAAAGGTCACAGGAGATGGTAATCTATTTTTTCACTTCATGATAAGTGTGAATATATGGTCTCTTGAAAAGTGTTCTCTTTCAATACTTGAGTTTGGTGTGTATCTTGTTTCCTTACACTGAAAGTCATTTTCTGAAGGGAACTGGACCATCAGAGCATCCCAAAGTTGCTGAACAGGAACCATTGCCTGATAGTAAAGTGAGTATGAATGAATTTGCGATGTGATAAATTCTAACTATGCTTACTTCTGCCTTGTTCCCTGGTTTGTTATGTACTTATATAGTTACAGTTTGTGTCGGCATGTATAACACACCTTCATTATTTTGGGTTTGTTCTGTACTTGTGTAGTTGCAGTTTGTGTCGGCATGTATAACATACCTTCACTATTTTGGGAATTTGAACTCTTATCACCGGAACACTCTGTCTTCTACAGCTCTCTTGTATTCTTGAATTTGACGGTGCGTGTAAGGGAAATCCTGGGAAATCAGGTGCTGGAGTCATAGTTCGGCGGTTAGATGGATCTGTGGTATGTAGGCCTACTCTTAGCTAAGCTGGTGTGTTTTATCAACTTCAATTGTCATGCCTAGCTTGTTATTGTGTTTCCCTCTTCTACTGAAGATTGCTATACTGCGGGAGGGTTTGGGTATTACAACCAACAACGCTGCTGAATATCGTGCATTGATTCTGGGCCTAAATTATGCTTCCAAGAAGGGATTCAAGTATATTCGTGCTCAAGGTGATTCTAAGCTTGTCTGTAACCAGGTGAATTGCTATTTCTTTGCTATTTCTCAGCTTTTGTGTTCGACATCAAATCGACAATAGACAAGACAATGAGTGCCATTCAGTTAATTCTGATAGTACATATCGTAATGATAGAATCAGATCTCATTGAATTAAGGGCCCTTCATCTCTACAAGTCTGGTGAACCTAGTAGATGCCAGAGCAATTGGAATAGCTTGTCTACCTGCTAGTGACTCTATCTATCAATGTTCAGTTCAGCTCTTTCTTAGCAAAAATAACAGTTGGGATTTCTAGAGCAGGTTCAAGATCTCTGGCGTGCTAAGCGTGACAATATGGCTGTCTTGTGCAGTAAAGCTAAGAAACTAAAGGGAAAGTTTCTTACATTTCAAATCAACCATGTTTTGAGGGTATGTCCCACATTTCCGTTGTCTTTTGGCCTTATTCACATTTCTTCCATCTTTTAGCTTTATGTTGTGCCACTGCCACATGCATTCTCTGCAGAGCTGACATATTATACTATTCTTCTGATTTTAACGATGCCACCTAACGATGACATATGTACTCGACCATTAAAATTGTGTTATGTAATCACATATAATTATTAGTTATTACTCTATAGAAAGGTAGCATGACCTATTTTTTTAACGTGATAACTATTTCATGCGTAATGCTAGTTGTTCAGGATGGATGGAGTGGCAAACGATCTACAAGGCCATTGTTTACAATTATCTCAATGTCAACTGCTAGTTGACATTATATATTCCTGCATTTTCATCAATCTGTATAACTTTGTAAGATTTTCTAGTTTATACTTTATAGCTCTGCAGCTTTGTAAGACTTTCTAGTTTTATTTACTCCCTCCATCCTAAATTGTAAGGAGTTCTAAGCCTCTACTAGATTCATTTACTCTATGTATTTATATTCAATATATGTGTCTAGATTCATCAATATCAATATCCATATGAATGTGGACGGATAAAAAGTGGGACTATAATCCCTTATAATTTGGGACGGAGGGAACAGTAGTCAAGAGAGTATAGTGCTTTTAGCACTTCTGTGAAGACTTATTGAGGAGGTCTAGATTTGACCTGTAAGCATGGACAGGCACATATAACTCTGAATTTCAGTTGCACTGAAGTTGGTCTGGCGGTGTCTCATATTTATTTGTCATTACACAGGAATTCAACTCGGATGCTGACGTTCAAGCTAACATTGCAGTCCAACTTGCTGGTATGAAACTGCTGAGATTACCTCACCTGTGAATTGCTAGCTACAAATACAATGGCAATGCAGTACTGTACTGCACTTGATTTGGTCTCGTCCGTTTTGCAGTTGATGAAGTTCAGGAACTGTCCGTATGAGTCGAGTTGCTATTGGCAGAGAAAAGAAGACTTTGAGATTAGAATGTGCGCCAAACTGTTACTTGGGCTTTGTTTGAGTGGCCCCTAACCTTGCCACAACTACAAGCAAATTGTGATAACATTAAATGTGTCCAACAAAACTGAAGCTACAAATGCCGTAAAGTTTACAGACAATGTGTCTGTGACACATAACATGTAGCCTATGGAGTTATGGGGCAAGGACCGTGGCAATGAATCAAACAACTGCTTAAAAAGTTGTCATGTCTAACTTGTGGATAAGCAGTGGCGCATGGGGGATTTAGCTCCTTCTTCCTTCTTTAGCACCCTCTCTTTTTCTTTCTCTCCTTCCCTCTCATCTCTCCTATATTTCCTATATTTTCCATGGTGTCCAAGCATGTAGGGGTGCTGGCGCACCCCTAGCCTCCACGCTAGCTTGAAAATGTTGTTGTTTGAAGAGAGAATATTGCGCAGGTAGCTAATCCTTATTTTTGCCCAGCAATGCATGCCAGTTGCCACATGAGCATGCATCACAATTTGATACAATGATGTGGTAAGAGAGTTAATATAAATGAACGATGAACATATCACTTCGTATGAAATTTGATACTTGGACCATATAAGTGGCCCACAATTCGTACTTTATATACATTTAGCATTTAATTATTTTATTGGGGTAAAAAACAATCCATGGTGATATGTATTAGGATACTTTTCTCTCCTAGTTTCAAATGACACGGCAGATTAGGATATTGTGGCAATGTATAATACGCTGGGAATAGCCTTAGAAAGGATTTAACTGGTAACTACACTTTATTAAAGTTTGCCACTACCCTCTTTACAAGTTGAGCAAATATTTGGTACTCCTACCACAAGCCATGCCAAACCTTTTCCAGAGGACACCTCACAGTCCTCACGTGCTGTATGCACAAGGGATTTGGCAAGATTTTAACTATGGGCTTTGAATTCCGCCTCTCTTTTATCATGCTATCACCATACCGCTCTTGTGTAGGCACCACACCATTATTGCTCTTACACTTGGGTAATGGCTCCACCCCTAATTCTTATATTTCCAAAGGAATGAATGAAGCTGAAAATATATATCTAGTTCCTTTACAACCGGCGATAAGAATTGGCCATTGGGAGAAAAGCTTTAATATTTCTAGAGGAATGAATGAAGCCGAAAAAAATATATCATCTAAATAAAACTTGAAACTTGTGCTCACCAGAACCTGTGTCTTTCTTTCTTTTATCTATTAGAAAAAAAATCTGAAACTGCTGACAAAATAATAAACCTAGGATATATATAAAAAATACTGAGTGCGTATACTAATAAAAACATGAGCGAGGGGTAAAGATTATGTGTTGTGGCGTGTTTCCTTTATCTCCAAGTCGATTCCGCACAATGAGTTCATGAACATGTACTTTAATTTGGTATTTTTTTAGTCGGTAGTCATATCTCCGATCCAGTATACTCATCTCCATTTCTCATTTTCTACTTCACTCTACGTCTCATGTCATCTACAGTGTAGAAAGTGTCGAAATACTCCCTCGTAGAGATAGCATGAGGATTAAAAAACACAATCAGAACGTTTTAATAAAAAAAGAACACTAGCAAACCCGGTGGTGTGGCTTTTGCGTGTGAACACGTACTTTGGCTTGGCGTCTCTCCGTCCGCTCCTCTCCCTGCTGCCCTGCGTCCGCCCAAACAAGCAATGGCGGCGGGCGGGGACGGCGCGGCTCAGCAGGCGGAGCTCCGGCGGATCGAGGGAAACGCCTGCTTCAAGAAGACCCGCCTCGGCGCGGCCATCGACTGCTACACCGAGGCAAGAAAAACAAACTCCTCCCCGTCGCTCCGCTTCTGTTTCCCAAACTTACACTTGGGAACAGATTATATATGCTTGCGCATTCGCTCCGGTGGAGTTACCTGTGTGGCTTGAAATCCCCGTTCAAAATGCACTCCACCAAGATACAATCGATACGTTCTCCTCTGATCTCCTGCAAAGACTGCATCTTTTTCATTACTAATTAGTTAACCTCTCTCCGAGTATAATATTGAAAAGAGTCTTCTTGAAAATTGACTGCCTAATCCGCGTTTCCTGCATGATGAACACTTGCCAGGCGATTGCGCTTTGCCCCGACGTTGCCGTGTACTGGATGAATCGGGCGCTATGCCATTTCAAGCGCAAGTGCGTTTTCCCCCTCCTCCCCCTCTCTTTTTGGTCGTTTTGGCTGCAGACAAGAATCTGAAACCTTGTGCACAGGGACTGGGTCAGGGTCGAAGAGGATAGCAGGAGGGCTCTTGCGCTTGATGACAATTTATTCAAGGTGACATTCTTTATTTTCCTCAAACCAATGTGCCAACTTCAACCGCAACTAGTGTCGTATAACGTTTCTTAACTAATCACCGTTCGATAAAGACATAAAGCAACCCGTGACACGTGATTGCTCTATTTCTTGTGTGATTCAGGGGCATTATCTGCTGGGATGTGTGCTGCTCGAGAAGGAAGAATTCGATCTTGCTACAAATGAGTTTGAAAAGGTTTCTCATTTGTGCCTTGTATGCTTGGTGTGAACTAAGAAGTTTCCTTGGGTGTTTATTCATTTTATTCCTTGTTACTAGTCTTGTTGTGGCCAAATCTTTCCCCATGTTTTCTAATTTGCATGGCTAGGTTTTCTTTTGGATAAGTCATCCAATCCACACCTGAGATAGTGCGGGTCTTTCCATGATTACATCATGCCTCGGAGACATCAGTTACATGCAATAACTTCCATGTATGGTAAATAAAACTTCCAAATACTACGATAACATATCTAGAGATGACTCTG
This sequence comes from Paspalum vaginatum, assembly GCA_030272315.1. NCBI lineage: Eukaryota > Viridiplantae > Streptophyta > Magnoliopsida > Poales > Poaceae > Paspalum > Paspalum vaginatum. The sequence goes on along the minus strand of CM059020.1, from coordinate 187,393 downwards.
GGGAATAACTACCATAACAGTTCCAGACCTGCACAAACATGTGGGTTTTTCCATGGATCTAAGTCATACGTACTATTCAATGTTAAATTGCTTCATCCACCTTTATAATGCAATACCCACATAGCTATACCCGTTTCCATTTACTCAAAATTGTTAATAGCTTCAGTTAATAGCACTCAGTTACATTTCGTAATATTATTATTATCTTGATATTCTCTTCCTTGGTTTTGGTGGAATCCAAACCTAATACATTGTGCCTTGTCCGTCTCTTTCGGTACTGGTAACTCCAAGCCAAATACCTTGTCCTGTGGTAATCATCGTCCCATGAAAATGATGAATTTGTAATAATCCTGTAAGTGCACCTAGTTTGTCACTCTGCCTTCTGAACTTTTGGAAGTAAAAGTACAGTGACATAACTAACTTTTTAAAAAGTGGTATATGCCTGGGTGCTCTTCTCGTGCTCTGCCCCTGATTCAGGAGCTGTGACAAAGTATATGCTAGTAAGTAGTAGCATACTAAAGTTACATCTTAATCCTTCACCTGTATATCACTACACATTACAGCCATGTGTTCATATCCTTCTTTAGTACGGAGTACATTGTTTTGAGTGAGGCTGTTGATTTCTTGTCCTGCCATATTATTTCTAAGTTCTTGTCCATCTTATCATGGGAAACAGGCTCAGAATCTCTTGAAGTCTGCAAACTCAACGAATGAAATGGTCGAGGACATTTGGCAGGTCCTTGCTAAGGCAAAATACCTCGATTGGGAAAGGCATTCCACTGAACGAGTTTGGAGGATGCAAAGTTTGAAGTATGCTGGATATGAAACCTAAAATAACATAGCTCTATGACTTTGCTTTAGATCAACCGCAATGCTTATCTTTGATATGGATGAGCAGCTGAAGTTTCTGGCTGTCAAGTCTCTTAACAGACATGTATCCCCTTGATGCAGGGAAGCTTGTCAAAGTGCTCTGCAGGAGCATCACTTTCTTAGTGGTACACTTGTGGAGGACTTCGATGGGTCAAGCGACGAGTACTCGCAACAGATTAAATTGCTATCAGAGGTCTTCAGCAAGGCGACACTTGCCGATACTCCATCAGATGTAAAAGCCGTAGTTCGAATCAACTTTGCTTCTGCTAACCCTTTGGTCTCAATCTGTGATCTTAAACTGCTGCTGCCATGCTGAAAACCTAGGTGCCCGATTATCTCTGCTGTCAGATCACATTCGAGATTTTCCGAGATCCAGTGATCACGCCCAGTGGTGTAACATATGAGAGGGGCGTGCTCCTCGAACATCTCCGCAGGGTGCTCCTTTTGCCACCTTTTAAACAACTTTGTTTGCCTTGCACACCACAAGGAGAGAAAATTGCGGTCCAGCAGATGAAGAGGAAGTATACCCTGCACCTGATCTAACTATTGTCTTGCTGTTTCAGGTCGGCAATTTCGACCCTGTGACGCGAGAGCCACTGAAGGAGCATCAGTTGGTTCCGAATCTGGCCATCAAGGAAGCAGTGCAGGCATACCTGAAGGAGCACAGCTGGGCCTACAGCTTGGCTAACTGTTAATGCCGATAAATGGTGGCCGTAACTTAAGAGTTGTCTTGTTCTATGACGCGCTAGGAATTTGGGATGAGGTTAGATCGCTGGATTCATTCTTAACCTTGGGCAACTTGTAGTTGCAAACGCTGATAGGCTGATTGAATATTTGGATGTTATGGAGTAAGTGTACATAAACATTGGAGGTTCTGAATCATAATTTGCATCAGCGATTGACCTTTCAACTCTCTTATTTTAAATGGAATATCTATTATAGTATTAGACAAGGAGAATAGCAGTGACACGTGACACCAAATAACCCAAATAAAAGAAAATAACAATAAAGGTTTTTTGAGGGCATCTCCTTCTTCCAGTCAGTCATGGGATGCACGAGCTTATATAAGATTATACAAAAAAAAAATAAAAAAATAGAGATAATCTGCAGATGCCTTTGCCGGGCCACGAAGTGAAATTCTCGTCACATCAGGCCCGCCCGTATGCCTCCCCAGACAGGGCTGGCCTGGTTGCGTAGTGGGCCTGACATTTTGAGCGGGCCGGCCCAGCCCAGCCTTTTAATCGGAGACAAGAACAAGGCAGAGAGAGAAAGGAAGGAAGTAAACCCTAGCCCACTGCCTCCCTTCTCTCGCCGCCGCCGCCGCCCTCCGACTTGGTCGCTCTGCTCTCCTCTCCGACGAGGCCATGGCAGCGACCTCCCCCGCTCTCCTCTTCCCTTCGCCCTCCTCGACATCCTCGCCGCCGTCGTCGGCGCGGGTGGAGGCGGTGGTGCTCTTCAACGTCTGCGACAGCTACGTGCGCCGCCCGGACCAGGCGGACCGCGTCATCGGCACCCTCCTCGGCTCCCTCCTCCCCGACGGCACCGTTCACGTCCGCAACTCCTACGTCGTCCCACACAGCGAGTCCGCCGACCAGGTCGGTGGTTCAGATCACATCTACTACGATTCGTGCATTCATTGAGTCATTGTGCTAGTCCCTTGCTGATTCTGGGCGATGGTGCAGGTCGCCATCGACATCGAGTACCACCATAACATGTACGCCTCGCACCACAAGGTCAATCCCAAGGAAGTCATCGTCGGATGGTAAGCAACTCTTGTTTTTTCCCTCTTCCATCGGCTCATGGTTGTCCTATCTATTAGGGCGAGACTGGGCTTCTTCGCAAACTCGGTTTATTACATGTATATAACAGCTGAATCCGTTTTCCGAATGCACATTTTTTCAAGTGCTCAACTTCAACTAATTTGATTGGATGAGGGCAGTCAAATTCACTGCACATCTTGTTTCTAGGATACTCTTTTGATATACTGATATAGCTGTTCCATCTAGTGAGTAAAGAAAATTCGACTGGATTTCAATCCTGTTTGCTAACCCCTCTATCTGTTTGTAGGTTCTCGACTGGATTTGGTGTTTCAGGGGGCAGCACTCTCATCCATGACTTCTATTCAAGGGAAGTGCAAAACCCCATCCATCTTACAGTGGACACGGGATTCACTAGGGGCGAGGCTTCCATCAAGGCCTACATCTCATCCAACCTGTCCCTTGGAGATAGGCATCTTGCTGCACAGTTTCAGGAAATCCCTCTGGATCTAAAGATGATTGAGGCAGAAAAGGCTGGATGTATGTGTCACTTTCCTTATTGCTGCTTCATTGCATGGTTTTTTGTGTATTGCTTTAGTTCACTCGAAATATATATGGAAGAACTGAAACGCTTGAAGCAAGATATAAATGTCTTAGAAGAAGTGTACATTGAATGGACCCATAAATTCTTATAGCTGTATCCTTGCAGTATTTGCACCGTTGAATTCAGTTACATTCTTTTTTATTGGTCTACTTGCTGGACATAGCAATACTATGCAACATTTGCTTACCTGTTGTTGGGAGTAAATTTTTTATTTTGCACTTGTATTAGTTAGTCTTTGAATTACATTGTTGAACTTGTCATAAGTAGAATAGGTGGAGCAATAGTTTGATAGCAGTGGCTGCCTCTTTTCCCATTACTGTGTTTGGTTTCTCATAAATCGTGCAGCAATAGGCAGACTTCTGTTACAGTCTCAGTTTAGAAGCACAACATTTCAAAATTCAACCACTCCTTTTGCCTTTCTCTGTAGTTGAGATCTTGAAATCTACTTTGGTGGAGAAGCTCCCAAATGATCTGGAGGGAATGGAGTCATCGATGGAGAAGCTTTACGTTCTTATTGATGAGATCTACAAATATGTTGATGATGTCGTGGTAAGAACCAATACTGCATCAGTTTCCTATTTTTACTTGGGTGCAGGTCTCGATTACCTCTATGCATGACGTTTGCAGGAAGGACGCGTGGCACCTGACAACAGAATTGGGAGGCTCATATCTGACTCTGTTGCTTCAATGCCGAAATTGACCCCAGCGGCTTTTGATAAGCTTTTCAATGACAGGATTCAGGTAAACAGTTGCGCCTTCTCGATGCATTGGCTTGCTAGTCTAATTTGGCAGCCTCGCTCTGTTTGCTGACTGATTTAATGGTCGCCAACTTCACAGGATAACCTTGCACTGGTATACCTATCAAGCATCACAAGGACACAGATCAGCATCGCCGAGAAGCTGAACACTGCTGCCCAAGTTCTGTAGTTTTGGTGGTGTGGCATCTGGGTTGTGTGATATCTTGTGATGTTTCACATGTTTGTTCAATTGGTGGGGAGGAATGAATTTTTGTACTTGTTAAATGAAACCTGAAGGAAAGAATTATTAGTCTTGATGATGAGATCCCATAATGATATGCTATCCTAGTAAAGTGGTGCAGGCCGAGACATTTCTGTTTGGATAGCAGTATTCTAGTTGAAAAAATTTGTAATGCTTTGTTGGTTTTGTGTAGCGAGTAGGAAGACGTCAATGTTGAACGATGACTATCGCATCAGCTGGACTTGGTGGATTGTGTGTTGGTGTTGGTTATAGCAAATAGTTGATGATCAACATGCTGAACCATTGCAATAATATTGCGTTGTATATTACATAATAAATTAAGGAAACGAGGTAGCACATTTGACTTAGGATATAGCTAAAATTACAATATGTTACAGAGAGCACTTTGTATATTAGCGAATAATAAGAGTAAATTTTATCGGTTGTCCTTGAACTTGTCTCGAGTTTTCATCTAGTTCTTGGTATTCTCAAAATGCACGATTAAAGTCCATAAACTTGTTTTGAGTTTTTACCTAGGTCCCGATACTCTCAAATTACACATTCAAGCTAATCCGTTTCATATAAGTCCAAAGCTCTGTAATTTGCTATGAATTATGTGATTAGTTGGATCTGACAGGTGTGGCCCATATATCAGCCAAATCTCTCTCCTCTCCATCTCATCTTCTGCTCGCTCCCCTCCCTCATCTTCTTCCTCTCACTCTCCACCAATGTGGTCGACTGCCACCGTTGAGGAGCCCCACCAGACTCCCCTGCTGTGGGTGCACCTGCCAGCAGCCGTCTAGGCGCCCTCGTCGTGTCCGCCTACCGCCTTCGCCGCTTACCCACCTTGTCTGCGTGGGGCCTCTGCGACAAGGGATGGTGGCGGCGTGAGCAGGGGTGTGCAGCACTACACGCGAGGGAGGGCGGCGGCGGGAGCAAGGGTCCGTGGTGCCGTGGCGAAGGAGAGCGGTGGGGCGAGCACGGGAGGGTGGCGGCACGAGGGGGATGGACGGTGATTCGGTGAAGCGGCAGTGGGGGAGCTGCTGATGGAGCATGCGAGGGGAAGAAGATGAGAGGGGGAGAGCGATTTAGTGGACATATGGGCCCACCCTGTAAGATCCACCTAATCACATAGTTTCGTATAAGTTATGGAGATTTAGACCTATATGAAAAGAATTTGCAAGTTCATGGACTTAGACATGCATTTTGAGAGTAATGGGACTTAGATGAGAACTCAGAGCATGTTTATGGACTTGAACGTGCATTTTGAGAGTATCGGAACCTAGATGAAAACTCAGGACAAGTTCGAGGACCGTTCGTGAAATTTACTCGAATAACTAATGTTTGTTATAACCACTAGCAAATATAGTTAGGCGTAGCATCGCTTCAAGTTGATGCATCTGGACTTGTTGTTGGGCTGGCTTTGAAATGAGGTGCTGTTGGCCCAAAGAATCGGACCTTGTTGAAGAGTAGAGAGGCGCCGGCCCAAAGTGTCGTCTTCTTGTCCGGCGATGCGACCGCCTCCGCCCCCATCGCCGGCGCGGGCACCGGCCGCCATGGGGGCTCCCACCGTGCAGGCACCATCTATGCACTTGTCTCAAGGTATGTCCCTAGGCCATCAGCGCCGGCCGCCAGCAGCAGCAGCAGCTCCGGATCCCTAATAACAACGCTCTCTGCTTGACAGTTAGGGCTCCTCCTCCACCCTCCATGGCTGGGAGTGGAGTAGGGGATTGCCTCCCGGAGTGCTACTTCCAATGTCGCTGACACGCCGGGCAGCTCGTCTGGCCCAAGAAAGAGGGGGATTAAAAGGTGACCATCGGATTAGCATACCTCTGCACATTGCGCACTGCACTACAGCACTAGCACATAGCATTACGATTTCAAACTATCTATACTCATTGTAGCGACATGGAAGTCGTAAAGTAGCATGAAATCAGCTGCTGGTGCTGTTAGTTGCTTGTATGCTGGACGATTGATTTGATTGTCCATGGGTCCTTGGCTAGGCGGCAAAGGGGCTAGTGCTGCAGTACAGACTTTCTGAAGAATGAACATCATAAGGTGGTAGATGAGGTTCTGAATGATAGGCTATCAGGAATGTGAGTCTTGCATTGTTGGTCGTTTCCTTTTTGAGTGTCATGCCATACAAAAATTAAACCGCAATGAATGTTTTGTTAGGTATTTTTCCATGAAGCGAGGTGACATCTGTTAACCATGCTTGAAAAGTATGCTGTTTCGGATAGGTGTCACTGTGTCTGTGTTAAATGATTCCCCCCACCCCCAGTTCTGCTAGGCTGCTAGTTGTGTTGTATGCTTGGCAGCATTAGCTTCGAATCATATTCTTCTAATGTTCAGTTTATGTTGGAACCAATGCAAGGCGCATTTTAACCGCTAATCCTATCTGCATTTGCAGGCGAAGGGACTCTGGTGTTGGTCCAGACTCAAGGCCATATGTGGAAGGCCGTGTGAGCCCATTGGAGGAATCGCTCCGACGCTATGGGGATAGGGGTGCAGGTCCCATATTTGTTCCAAGGGTAGGGATGGAATTCGATTCGTGCGAGGAGGCGTTTGATTTTTTTAATCTCTACTCATGGGAGATGGGATTCGGAATCCGGTATTCATCGAACCAGTCGTATAGTAAACATGGCCAAACGTATAGAAACATGGTGATGCTGAAATGCATATGTGCGGTGAGTCACCTCTACCTAGGCATGTGGCTCGGATACTTTGATATGATTCTCCGTGGCATATTATGTGTAATCTTAAGGAATACAGTGGCCATGTGCAGGGTTCACCGCCTGCCGGGGCGAAGAGGTCAATCATGCAGGGTTGCCCGGTCCTTTTCAAGTTGCTGCGCACCAAAGAATTCTGTGGGACACACAATCACCCATTGTCCGAATCACGTGGTGAGAAGCAATGCTGGAAGTCACACAGGCAGATAGATCCACACACGAAAGAGTTGATAAAGAATTTAAAGGCAAACAATGTCGACCTGCCAAAAGTTGACTCCATAGTAGCTATCATCTTTGGCAGAAATACTGTGACTGCAGGCACTAAAAGAGCGCTACATAGCCTGTCTGTACAGATCAACAGAGAGAAGTCTGCTCAGATCGACGGGGAAAGGTCTGTACAGATCAATGTAGAGAAGTCTGTACATGTCAACGGAGAGGAGGCTGTACAGATCAACAGAGAGGAGTCTGTACAGATCATCAGAGACAAGTCAGAAGATGATGTGAAAAGTACAATCGAGGTGTTGAACAAACTCCACGAAGAAGATGAAGGCTTTGCAAATGTAGTTGACTTGGATTGCTATGGGAAAATAAAGACAATGATGTGGACAAATGGGAAGAGTAGGAATGATTACCGCTGTTTTGGTGATGCTGTTACCTTCGACACCACATACAAGACGGACATGTACAATATGCCTTTTGGCCTTTTCATCGGAACCAATAACCATTTCCAATCTGTGGTTTTTGCGGGTGTTATAATGCGAGATGAGACGGTCGAGAGCTTCGAATGGGTCTTCACTCAATTTGTGTCTTTGATGGGTGGGGAGACACCACAAACAATTCTAACAGGTGTGTAACTCATGGTTTATGTTTTGTGTCATTCATGTTTGTAACATATTATGCTAGCAATTATAAACTTCCTTGAATTAAATGGACTTATGTATTGTGGTTCTGCCTCAGACCAGTGCCGTGCTATGGAAGTTGCTCTGGCAAATAAGCTGCCTCAAGTAACACACAGGTGGTGCAAGTGGCATGTGTTTCGCACCATCAAAGTGGAGCTAGGTCTGAAATATACCAAGGAGTTCAAAGAAGGGCTGAACAAGGTATGCAACCATACGCTTAGCCCCCAAGAGTTTGCGGCCAGGTGGGCAGATCTAATGAAGAAGCATGGGCTGGAGGCTGATGTATATATGTCCAATATATATGAGAACCGGAAAATGTGGGCGAATGCCTATTTCATGGGAAGGTTTTGTGGGAAGCAAGCGAGCACAGAGCGGAGTGAAAGTGCTAAGCATGTGCTTAAGGGGTACGTCCCGCTGGGCGCTCCAATGCATGTGTTTGTAGAACAGTACCACACGTTGTTGCGTGATTGGAATGAGAAGGAAGATGCAAAGATCTACGAGGACAGGATGGTAAGATAAAGGTGTTTTGTGTCGTCGGTGTGGTTAGTATCTGCTGTGATCTACTCCCTTGTTCCTTTCATTGTTATAGTCCATTGTAGCTAGCATGCCCATAAGGTCACCAAAATCTAAAATATCGAATTAGTTCCATTGTTTGGCCTAACTGTGTGATATGATTTTTGATAGCTAGCGTGTTTTCTCTATGCTAGAGTTGTTATTATATCTGTTAAATTAAGTGGTACAGGCTAGAGCTGCGTGCATTAGGCTGAGAGTAAGGTGATGATTAAGTTTGAATGCTGTATGCACTAAAGAATCTGTGATATTTTGGTTGACTGGTCTTTTTTTATCTTGTGGTGATCATCACGGTAGCAGGCTCCAAAGGAATCATCAACTGGGTGGCCGATTGAGTCTCACGCAGCGGCATTCTACACAAGGACAATGCTTCAGAGGTTCGTGGGACACATTAAGCTGGGTGCGTCTTATGATGTGATCGAGATTATTCCCAGGAAGAAGTACAGGCTGGATCGCGTGGATGATCTGCCTCATGATAAATGGTCCCGGATCTCGTATGAGGTGGATGTACATGAAGATGGAGAGTTGTACCACTGCGAGTGTGGGCTGTGGGAGCATATGGGGATGCTCTGCTGTCATATTATACGGGTACGTTGGTTCTTGGATGCTTTGCAGTTGTATGATTGTTGTGTTAATCGTTTCATGTTTGAGCGAATTCACTGTTTCACGCAGGTAATGATGCAGCTGATGGTGAGGAAAATTCCAGAGAAGCACCTGATGGTCCGGTGGTCACGAGACGCGAGAAAGGTGCAACCATCACGTACCACCGCACAGGGAGGAGGTTCTCTGCATTCCTCGCGTTCTTTCAGGAATGCATCGCTGAGCAGCAAGGCCAGAGAGCTAGTTGACCTGGGGGACTTGAACATGGAGTGTTACGACTACTGCTACCAGAGTTTGTGTGCCGCGATAGACGAGTTGAAGAGTAGAAGGGTTAGCTTAGGGGATGTGGCTCAGTTGGAGTGAGTGGTGGAAACAAAAATGGAGCTCGATGTATGTCCAGAGACCAGCTGGCAAGTCAGCAGGCAAGAACCCCACTTACCGTCTTATACAGATGCATGCAATGCATAGGTGCTTAAAGTAATTACCAATATACTCTGCTCTGTACAAAAGGAGTTCAATGTGTGCTGGGAAATATCAACATTGAGTGGATGATGATGGGCACAGACACGGAATTGTCCACCCACGTGAATTAGATTTGAATTGGATTGAACTGGGTAGGGGGCCGGCCGTATATCATGTACAAACCCAAATATACAGTATTTTGGACACTCGCTGCACGTGCCAATCCGGCCGCTGGAGCCTGGGGCTGCTGGTGGTGAGTCCGGTCAAACAAAGTCTGCTACCGATACGCCTGCCTATGACTATACGGGTGTGAGTGAGGCCGATGGAGAGCCATGTCAGCCAAATATCTATGACCACTTCTGTGCGCAGCTAGCTTGTGCTCATTGACCAACAATGAGGAATTGTACATGAATCCATGACGGTGCTTAATTACCAATATCCTATGCTGTACCTGAACAAAATTAAAGGAGGTCAAAGTTTGGTTCTTTCAGGTCAACACTCATGATGATGAATACTATACATACATACAGTATATAAAGAGACGCAGCAGCCAGGCCTCAGAAGCTGCTGAGTGGGACTATTGGGAAGATGGCGACCAAGATGCGCGACGTCGTCGTGCTGCTGCTACTGCTCGCCGTAGTAGCCTCTGTCCTCGCCGCCGCCTCCGGGTCCAGCAGCAGCAAGGGCCGCTGCCACTCCGGCGACAGGGCGGCGCTGCTGGCCATCAGCGCGGCGCTGGGCAACCCCTACCACTTCGCGTCCTGGACGCCCGACACGCCCTGCTGCGACTGGTACGACGTCGACTGCGACCCCTCCACCGGCCGCGTCGTCGGCCTCTCTGTGTTCCAGGACGCCAACATCACGGGCGCCATCCCCGACGCCGTCTCCGGCCTCGTCCACCTCCAGAACCTCGTGCTGCACCACCTGCCCGGCATCTCCGGCCCCATCCCGCCGGCCATCGCCAAGCTCTCCAACCTCTCCTTCCTCACCATCTCCTGGACCGCCGTGTCCGGGCCTGTGCCCTCCTTCCTGGGCGCGCTCACACGGCTCAGCCAGCTCGACCTCTCCTTCAACTCCCTCTCCGGCGCCGTCCCGGCGTCGCTCGCCGCGCTCCCCGCGCTCTACAGCATCGACATCAGCCGCAACCGCCTCACCGGCGCCCTGCCGCCGCTCCTCTTCAGCAAGGTGAAGCACCTGCAGCCGCAGCAGCAGGCCTACCTCCGGCTGTCGCACAACAACCTCACCGGCGCCGTCCCGCCCGAGTTCTCCGCGGTGGACGTTCGCGCAGGTCGACCTGTCGCGCAACGCCTTCGCCGGCGACGCGTCGGGGCTGTTCGGCCGGGGCAAGGAGCTGCAGTACCTGGACCTGTCGCGCAACACCTTGGGCTTCAACCTCTCCGGCGTGGAGATGCCGGAGCAGCTCTACTTCGTGGACGTCAGCCACAACGCCATCTACGGCGGCATCCCGGCGCAGGTGGCCGCGCTGAGCAACCTGCAGTTCTTCAACGTCAGCTACAACCGGCTCTGCGGCGCCGTGCCCACCGGCGGCAACATGGGCCGATTCGACGCCTACAGCTACCAGCACAACAAGTGCTTGTGCGGAGCGCCGCTTGCCGATCCATGCAAGTGACCGGTGATCCGATCCATCCATCGCCATGCACACCCGCCTTCCAGTTGTAACTTAGCTCATTCAATAATAATCTATTTCACACCGAATGAATAAATCATTTCCCCTATTTTTAGTTATATTTACTTCTTGCAAACAAACAACAACTGACTAGTAGTATTAGAATTGCATGCAAGCATGGCCATCAAGCATCGTATCATCGATCGATCGGTCCACCAGTTAAGTGGTGTTGTTGTTGCACGGAGCAGTAAGCGGCGGCGCTCCACACAAGCACTTGTTGTGCTGATAGCTGTATGCATCGGCTATTAGGGCCGCCGGTGGGCACGGCGCCGCAGAGCCGGTTGTAGCTGACGTTGAAATTGTTGATGCCGGTGAGGTCGACCACCTGCGGCGGGATGCGGCCGTAGATGGCGTTGTGGCTGACGTCGAAGTTGTTGATCTTCTCCGGCATGTCCACGGCGGAGAAGTTGAAGCTGAAGGCGTTGCGCGACAGGTCGAGGTACTCCAGCTCCTTGGCGCGGCCCAGCAGGACGACCGAGGCGGCGTCGCCCGTGAAGGCGTTGCGCGACAGGTCGAGGTGCCAGATCCTGGCGGCGGCGACGGACCTGCTGAGCAGCGGGGGGATGGCGCCGGTGAGGCGGTTGCGGCTGAGGTTGATGGCGGAGAGGCTGGGGAGCGCGGCGAGCGACGCGGGGATGGCGCTCGTGAGGGCGTTGAAGGAGAGGTCGAGGTATGTAGCTGAGCCTGGTGAGCGCGCCCAGGAAGGACGGCACGGGGCCCCACACGGCGGTCCAGGAGATGGCGAGGTGCGAGACGGCTGGAGAGCTTGGCGATGCCGGGGAGGTGGCGCAGCCGGAGGCCCTGGAGGTGGGCGAGGCCGGCGATGGCGCCGGTGACGTAGAGGCCGACGACGCGGCCGCTGGAGCCTGGAACTGGAAGCGTCGCAGTAGACGCCGTACCACTCGCAGCACGGGTCGTCGGGCGTCCAGGACGACAGCACGTAGGGGTTGCCCAGCGCCGCCTTGTCGTCGGAATGGCAGGCCGCCAGGCCTTCATGGACCATGGGTCTTCGGCGGCCGCCGGCGACAGCAGCAGCGAGGTCGCCGCCGTTACGACGGCCAGCACCACGTCGTGACGCCGCATCTTCCCCTAGCTGTGGCCTGCTCTGCTGGTCCATCTCGGTGGATGGCTCTGCTCTGCGACCGTACCGGCCTGATGACTGATGATCCATATATGTTGTAATCTGTGTGTCCACTTTCCAGTCAGATTGGGATTGATTTAACCAAACAACTTAATTTGACCTCCCTGTGTACTGCATTTTTTTACTGCATATTGATAATTAGGCACCATACGTGGAGTATATAAGACGGTAATAAGTGGGTTCTTGCCTGCTAACTTAGTTTCTCACTGTTGGCCAGTGGGCACAACAATCCTATCTCTAGACTTTTTGCTTTGATTTGGTATGCGTATATGACTTCTCATGACACTACATACTAGTCTATGTAAAAAAAAATCTTATGATTACACTCTTTTGGGATGTAGGTGGATATATTTTTTTCTTTTCTCATCACATCACTACGTGCATGTTTGGCTTCTGAGCATATATGAGGGATGCCTCTTTTTCCAACTCTAGTGTGGAAAAAGATATTTCTCTAAAAGCTAACGCACATGATAGTTTGTTTCTAGAGTCCCTCGTTCCGCCAGCACCATGGCTGATACCCCATTTGGATGGCAGGAATTTTATTGAAACCACACAATAATTTTACCGAAACAATTCAATTCCACAAGAAAAACGCAGAGAAGAGAAAACATTTATGTGTTCCAAAGAGACCCTGAAGAATTGGGGATTTGTTCGAGCAGAGTCGCCTTGGGGCTTTCCTCAACCTGGTAAGAGCATTTTCAGGAGATGGACAAAATTCCAACAAAAGCTATTAGGGGAGGGCCCAATAGAATTTTCTGGTATGGGATATATTATTCCAATAGAGGGAAAATAGTGAGAATCCTCTAATGCCTCACCTAAAAAGTAGGACCCACGTATCAGTGGTAATATTTTTATATTTTTCTTTTTTTATTGGCATGTGCCCCTCTCCCACGTGCTCTCCCTCTCCAATCTTCCCTCCACCAAGCGTCATATGTCTTTCTCTCCTAATCTTCCTCCATTGCGCAAGCGTAGCGACGAGCTATGGGGTTGGCAACACACTAAGACCATTGGTAGCAAAGTTCTTTTGTAGTGTTGATACATCAACATGGTACTAGAAATACTGTAGTATCTTATGGTCAGAGGTGTTGGGTAATCTCTGCATAATGTTTTGAATACCATAATATTGCCAAAACTATATTGATATTGGAGTACTAGATACTAAAGTCTGGACCAAAGTTTTCTAAACCATGGCATTTGTGTCACAAGCAATTGTATACTACAGTATTCCCAAGCCATGGTATCTAAACACTTTGGTAGCCAACACACTGGTGGCACGTTGAGTGTGGTGGTGCGACCAACTTTGATAGCAGTGGCGCCGCGCCGCGGAGGCACCACAGATGACATGTTTAGCGGTTCTTCTCTTCCGTCTCCCCTCTCTCCCAGATCTAGTATAGGATTTGTATGGTGGTTGCTATACCACAAAAAAAAACTGCTTGCCCCGTTCTTTGAGGGCTCAGAGGTTGATTTTTTTTATTGGAGGAAATAAGGAAAAAAATAAACTTTTCCCGGTCATTAGGGCTGAGGCCAAAGTTCTTTTGGAGTAAGTATAACATCCCAAATTGCTTTTTTTCTCACAGGAGGTTGTATTGGAAACTATTGGAGTTTATGCGACTCCATAGTATGGATGGTGTATTCTCATAGAGTGATGACATTGTGGAGTATAGATGTTCATCTGTGACGGACCTAATTAGCGGCCCGTGGCACAACACGGAGAAAAGCGGCCTGTGCTGGTATAGGCAGCCTCCCGTGCCGTGCTTGGGTGCTAAGTGCGGCACGGCGGGCCTGACCGGGCATGGTCCATTTTTATTTTTAAAATTCTGTATATAAATAAATATATATCTGTATATATTAATATATGTTTTTACTTGTAAACACAAGTGTTAATATGTTTTTCTGTGGCGTGTGTTTGGGAGGCCGAACAACCACCAATCGGGTGTGTAGATTTTAGCTCCATTTTGTTTATTTTGCCCTATATGAGAAGTGTTAGTGGGCCACGGTCCGGTCCGGACGATGTGGCTGCACCCAGTTGAGGTACGACGGGCTGGCGTAGCATGGCACATTGTCTTAGCAGACCATGGTAGGCTCGTGCTGTTTGGACATCTGTACTGCAAAGTATTTTGATCGAACAATCTTGCCAAATTATCTCAGCTCCTTTTCGTTTCATAGCTGGCTGTTGTTTGTTTGCAAAAAATAAAAATAGGGGGAGTAGATTGTTCGGTTTGAAATTGATTAAGCTGCTTAGTTACGATTTGAAAGCCGATGTCGGAGCAGGCTATCTTGACAGATATAGGCTGTCAAGATAGTAACTAGAGCATCGACTCTAAAGTAAGTACAGGCAGCTTCTCCCTACCTGCTCCCTCCCAAACTATGCGTGCATTCCTCCAGTCCAGGTTGCTGATCCCCTTTCCTTTATTTATAGTCTGTTCACCTGCAAGTTTGCATTGATGCAGAAGGAAGGACTGATCTTGACTGGCCCCAAACGAGGACTTGTATTGTTAGACGATGACTACGTTGAGACTGAGGATAGCCAATTAAGACCACTGGCACTGCAGAGAGTTCAGTAAATTAGAGGACTCTTCACAATCCCGGGCTCAGCACCGTGTGGATGTGAGGTACGAGGTTGTCCAGTATGCAGCGGAGGAGGTAACCGTTGCTGTTGAAGTTTTGCAGGGAGAATTCCGTGGACTCATCGGTTGCCCACACCACCGGCAGCAGCAAGAGGGTCGGTGCTTGTGCTGTATCTATCATGAATACCTACCAGCAAGGTCGTCACTGCTAACTGTCTGTCATGGTGGTGGTGGTGTGATCCAGCTGATGCGGCAGGCCGCTCTGTCAGTCTGTGCGAAGCTCGAGCTGGGAATCGTCCTTGTAAGTAAAGACCGCCGCTGGTGGTGAACACTGCTATAAACAAAGGACTTTCAAGGGTTAACGGTGGAGCTGGCGGTGGGTGCTCACTCTAGGCGCTGTTGTCATGCGGTCGATAATGGATCCCTACTAGCTGATCGATGACTCCATCACTTTGGATTGCTTTATATATTAGTTTGTTCATTCATTAGTTGGGTCTTTTATTGTACAGTACAGATTCTGTACTAGTTATCTAGCTCTGCCCATCTTTGCAGTTTGGGGATGATGAACCATCGACCTTTATTATTAATTACTATATATACACCCGTTGATTAATTCCAGTGCAGGATTACATTACACGTTACATGCATAAATATGGTATAAGCTCGATCGCAGTACGTTATTCCATCACGCATCACTCCTCCGTCCTCCCTAGCTCTTTTCGTTCCTTACCTTGTTTTACGCCGTACGTACGTTGCTCCCATCCTTGCACTGTACGATTAATTGTATCATCACTCCACTCATCTATCAGTAGTGGCCGCGGTGGCACGCCGGCAGCGGCGTTCCGCAGAGGCACTTGTTGTGCTGGTAGCTGTAGGCGTCGAAGCTGGCCATGTTGCCGCCGGTGGGCACGACGCCGCACATCTGGTTGTAGCTGACGTTGAAGGTCTTGAGCCCCGCGAGGCCGGCCACCTGCGCCGGGATGCGGCCGCGGATGGCGTTGTGGCTCAGGTCCAAGTACTCCAGCTGCTCCGGCAGCTCCGCGCCCGTGAGGCTGAATCGGAAGGCGTTGCGGGACAGGTCCAGGTGCTGCATCAGCGGCCTCCCGCGCCCGAACACGGCCGCCGAGGGGTCGCCGGACAAGCCGTTGCGCGACAGGTCCAGGTGCGCGAAGCCGACGGAGGCGAAGCCGGCGGGGATGGCGCCGGAGAGGTTGTTGTGCGAGAGCGACAGGTAGACGGCGGCGGTGGAGGAGGAGGACGTGTTGGCGAACAGCGGCGGGACGGGGCCGGAGAGGCCGTTGCGGCTGAGGTCGATGCTGGAGAGGCTGGGGTGGTCGGCGAGCGAGTCCGGGATGGCGCCCGTGAGCGCGTTGAAGGAGAGGTCCAGGGAGGCGAGGCTGGTGAGCTGAGACAGGAACGACGGCACGGCGCCGGACACGCCGGTGTAGGAGATGCTGAGGCTCTCGAGGCCGGAGAGCAGCGCCAGCGACTCCGGGATGGCGCCGGAGACGCCCGGGAGGTGGTGCAGCACGAGGGTGCGGAGGTGGGTCAGGTTGGCGATGGCGTCCGGGATGGCGCCCGTCAGGTTGGCGTCCTGGGACAGGGACAGCCCCACCACGCGGCCCGTGGCGTTGTCGCACTCCACGTCGCGCCAGTCGCAGCAGAAGTAGTCGGGCGACCACCACGACGCGTAGTTGTCCGCCGCCTGCTCGTCGTAGCTGCCGTCGCGTCGGCGTCGGCGTCGGTGGCGGACAGCAGCGCCGACTTGACGGCCAGCAGCGCCGCCTGGTCCTCTTCGTGGCATTGCATCGTCGACGATGATTCCGACGTGGCGGCGCCGACGAGGCAGGCGGCGATGATGAGCGCCAGCGGCAACAAGCTGCAGGCGACGTGCTGATGGTGGTGCGAGGCGGCGGCGGCCATGGTCTATCGATCGATTGATCGATCTGAACTTGTGTGTTAGTTGTTGTGATCCTTGTATAAATGTTTTAGCTGATCGAAGTGATGGACGATGATGGTTTTGGTTGCCGTCCTTCTTGCTTTGCACTGGTTTGTGATGATGGAGGGTGGTGTCTGCCATGCCCATGCACGAGTGAGCATATTTATAGGCTTGCAAAAGTGCAAGTTGGGAGCGCCTGCACTAGGAGCAAATTAATTATATTGCGTGCCCACCCATGGAATTAATTAAACATTTGCAAAAGCCAAATTAAAGGCAAGTGGACGACATGGATACAGACATGCACATCTGTCGTCGCGTCAGTTACTGTGTATGCACTGCACTGGCCTTCATGTGCAGATAGCAGATGCATATGTGTGCGTGCTGCGCAGATATTTCAGGCAACGCATGCTACGACAGTAGGACTATAGGTCTTGCGCCATGGATCGGAGTGGTAACCTAACTTATTATGACGACATTATCATCAGCATTACCCGCGCGCCCCCGGCCCCTAGATCAGATTACAATTATTATTGTGTTTTTATATCTAACCTAACGTAATTTATGGAGTATATGATATGTCCAATTGGTGCATCCCCATCGTGCATGTCTGAGTGGATTCTCGCATGCCATTGCCTGCTCCATCTCCTGCTTTAGTCCGGCCTTTCCGTTGATGTATGGACATCAGACACTGACGCGGCAATTGCTCCATTCATGCGAGGCCTGGACTAGCTTTAAATTTCTTTACTGTCAGTCGGCAGGAGGCTAGCTTATTGCAACCTGATGAGTTGCAAAACCATGTGCGGATTGAATTCTATCAATAAACTTAAATGGTTGCGTAAAATATGGCTGACGAATTGAATTTCATCGGTCACCCTATGCGGCCGCCGGATTCACATTGGATGGCTGGCTGATGAAAAGTCATATTTCGGTCACCCGTGACATGGCTAAACACCCAACTTAAAAAATATGATGGGTTAAGATGTTAATCCATGAAAACATGTTGTAAAAATAAGATATAAAAATAAAAAGATATATTACTTCGGACTAATTAAAAAATAAATCCAAATAGTAGCTAAACCGAAATGATATTTACATACTATTACCAATGTAAAAAATATCAACTTTTTTCATAAATATTGTGTCTGCATAATATGTTTGCTCATAAAACCATATTCTAAAAATAATATAGGAAAAAAACTAAGACTATGTGTATATTCATGACCAATAAAAAAGAAACTACAAATATAAAGGTAACAAAAATATAAAAAAGAAACTACAAATATAAAGCTACTATGAGATGATGCAAGTTTTTCCATGTCATCAGATCAAGTGCTCTATATAGATACATCATAACAGTATCAAGTCCTTCCATCCTTGGAGAAAAGAGATTCTTCATCCGCAATGCACATAAGTACCTAGTTTCATTCAACATTAAGATATTTGCAGTTAGATATGGCTTCCCAGTCATTCACATTGAATATAAATCGTGCTCCGTGCCCATACCATACCTAATACTATTTTGGATCGCTAATTCCAAAAGATCAGCTCTACTTGGTGGGTTTGAAAGGTAATAGTCATCCACAACTGTATCCACGCCTGCCTTCTTCAGAAAAAATGCCTGTTAAATTGTTGTCCAACGTCAATAACTTCTTCAGGGGCTTAGGGGGAGGATACAAACACCAATAATGGTTTCTTGGCACCTATTGTATAATAATACCATTACTAACGATACAGTATCATTGTTAACAGTTACCATTAGAAATAAATAGCTAAAAATAAAAGGCAGTAGGGTCTCAATGAATTTTGTTTGGTGTCTCCCTAGCTTATAATCAATAGGTATGGACATAAGGTACAATGCTCAGCTTGATCTCAATGTTAAGTGCCAGTAGAGCCCTAAAGGAAAAAAGAGGTGACTAAATCATAAATACTATAGTTGACCAAGGCTCAACAAGTTCTTGTCTATAAATATTGTGCTAAGAAACGTGAATTTTGTGCCCCAATACTTGTCTCAACTCATGATGTAGGCCACAATTAAATTTAGAAGCAGAACTAAACCAAATGGATCATATACAGATCCCAACAACCAAGGGGCAATGTAGCATAACAGACCTGACCAATGGCTAGGTTCCCGCATAATTAGGGAACTATTTATGATGGCCGCATATTCTCCAAGAGCAAGGAATGATTTATGGCATCCTCAAAACGCAAGTCAAAGAACAACAAGAATCCATGTTGGATAAAGGAGATCATATCCTTTTGATATTTCATCATCTGACTCGAACTCTTCTAACAAAGAAATAGCTTCCTTGTAGTCCTTTATTCGCAAACATGCCTTAATCTGCTCCACTGCATATGCTTTATGGTAGCGAAAAAAGCTGGATAAGCCAAATGATCCTATATTAGTGTAACATGAGTATAATATGCATATATTAGGGCTAGACTAAACATTTTCACATTTACACCCTTATAAATTTATTTTTCACATCAATAAAAGCATTCTTAGCTTCCACTACCGTTTAGCCTTTCCTTTACATCAAAATGTTAGATAACTACCACATATATGGTACTAAAATTGTATATGAAGGGTGAAACCAGCCTTATTTATAAATCTAAAGGTCACTCACAGTTGTATGCAACATTTAGCTATCAACCCATGCCAAATTCATATAGGGAATCCTTCCTGCTCATCTACTCATGTGTGCTTGGTAAAATGCATCTAGCATGATGCATGTAAGCCAAAGCTATATTGATCGTACCACAAGACACAACTAGACTTTTGATGCAGAAGTTGAAAATGAAAAATGGATGAGTTAATGTACCTATATTGCCTTATAAACCGTAGCGATCACAGCTAGCTCCGTGGCTTGGCTTGGCTTGGATTCTTGCGGTTGAGGAAGACAACCCTGACCCTCCCAGAGTTCCAGTCGACTACTAGACTCTCCAACACCTTCGGTTGGGGGTACCGACTCGAAATCTGACACTTCCAGATCCAACCTACAAAACACTGGAACATCATGCCAAGCTGTTGAGCATACATCCATAGTTAGGAAAAAAAATCAGGATCTGTTACCAAAAACAAACAAATTAAAAGGATCATCACACAAAATTCTGCCAAAACATGAAGGCACCAGCTAGTTCAAAATCATCGCAAAAGCACTAGGGTACCAGCAGCTTGCTTGGTATACAAGACAGAAGCATGTTCAGCATACATTACATATAGTATGCAAGGAGCTTAACATAACATGACATAACATTGTACTCATTTACTACTGTTAACACTGGGAACGACAATGGCCCAAATAGCTTATGACATTCTACAAGAAAAGAGGGATCCTGTGGCTCAAGGCATCATCCATCCCCATGGGCACAACCCATCCAGTTGACGGTTGTCGCACCTCGACCCAACTGTTACCGTTCGTCTCCTGAGCCTCCTTGCAGATCCGGTCGAGCATAGCTAGGAACTCCATCACTCTTGCATGTGAGCTTCGTCGATGCCTGAGTCATCATGGAAGTACTCCGCCATCTCCTTCACTGAAGACAGGCAGATGCTCTCATGGGACGACTGCAGCTTCAGGATCTTGTCCTCAGCTTGCCAACAGGAACGTGCTCATGCTCTTGTGGAAGCGCCAGGCTCTCTCAGCCGATGTAACCATGCTGTTCAGCCTCAGCACGTCATGGACCTTCCCTAGCCCCACACCGAGCTCTGAGACCCTTCTGCCAAGCATCTCTACGTCGATGGACGCAACTTTCCTCGTGTTTCTCAGCTCAGCTGCAAAGGTCAAGGACGTACTTGCTGCATTCGGCGGCATCACATTGCAGGGTGCCAGTGCTCTATAAAGATGTACTACATCAGAAGAGTATCAACTTCTTCCATCTCGGGAGAAGAGAGAGAGATTCTTCATCCGCAATGCACACAGGTACCTAGTTCCATTCAGCATTAAAATATTTGCAGTTAGATATGGCTTCACTTCACAGTGATTGACATTGAATAAAAACCACGCTCCGTGCATATACCATACCTGATAATATTTCGAATCGCTAATTCCAAAAGATCAGCTCTACTTGGTGGGTTTGAAAGGAAATCTTCATCCACAACTGTATTCACACCTGCCTTTTTCAGAAACAATGCATGTTGAACTGTTACCAGTCCACCATCAATAACTTCTTCAAGGGGCTTATGGGCTTTCTTACCACCTAACATATAAAAAAAAACATCATCATTAACGATACAGTATCATTGTTAACGGTTACCATTGGAAATAAACAACTAAACATAGAAGACAGTACTATCACATCGCATCGGGCCTGGTCCGAGAGCAGTACTATCACAGGGAGCAGCAGACACGGCGGAGAATCCTCGCCGGCGCCGACTGGCCTTGCTGCGGGAGTACGATCGCCTCGCCGCCAGATCACCATCAGAGTTGTGGGATCCGCCGCCGCCAGTCATGACCGCCATCATGAGCGAGGAGCCCGACGACCGAGCGGCGAAGGCGGAGAGGCTGAGGGAGAAGAAGCTGCGGGCGGCGCGTCGACTCCTGGACGAGTACGGGGACGCCCGCGGCAGCAGGCAGCTGCAAGCCGAGGCGCGCTGCATCGACTTCGATCTCAAGCAGGGGGGCATCTACTTCAACAGTTGTTTGTACTACTTCCCCGACCTCGACCACGACGAGGAGTGTAAGTCGTCGTCAATTGTTGTTTCTCTTCTCCTCTTCATTCACGCAATCACGCTTATGTAATCTCTATTATTCGGTTGTGCATCCATGCATGATTTGTTAGTTGATCCACACATTTAGGGCTTCTTAGCTTACTGTGTGTACGTATTTGATCAACTCTTTTATTATTATTATTATTGATTCCATTATTACATGTGCTGTGCCCATCCGCAGCGCCCATTGGTCCCATGAGATTTACCGACACCATCTACGGGGGGGACACGGTCGAGGTTGATTCTGTGGGGCTAAACATCCTATCTGTCAAGATAGCCTGCTCCGACATCGGCTTCCCCATCCAAGTCTACGGCACCGTTGTTGCCAGAGACAGCATCGACTACAAGCGCGTCTATCTCTTCCGGCGCGACAGCGACCATCCCCAGCTCATCAGCTCTAAAGTAAGTAGAGCTTCTCCTCCCTCCCAAACTATGCATTCCACAAGCCAATTAGGTTCACCTGCAATTGTATATATTGATGCAGAAAGAAGGATTGATCTTGACTGGCCCAAAACGAGCCCTTGTGTTGTCAGACGATGACTACATTGAGACTGATTTGTGGGTCAAGGATGACCAAGGCCACTGCAGAGAGTTCAGCAAGGGGCTCCTCACAATCCCTGGCTCGGCCTGGCAGAATCTGCACGGCAGCAGACGCAGGGTTGTCGGAACAGAATCTCTTGCCACCAGGCTCAGCACCGTGGATGTGAGGTATGAGGCTGTCCAGTATGCGGTGGAGGCAACCATTGCCGTTGAAGTCTTGCAGGGAGAATTCCGTGGACTCATCGTTGCCCACACCAGCGGCAGCAAGAAGAGGATGCTTACGCTGTATGATTCTAGCAAGGTTGCTGATGGTGGTGGTGTGATCCAGCTGATGCGGCCTGCTCTGTCAGTCTGTGTGGAGGAGGACGAGCTGATCATTCTTGCAAAGACCGCTGGTGGTGAACACTACAAAGGACTTAAATTCCCTTCGAGAGTTTACCGTGGAGATGTCGGTGTATTATTCACTCTAGGCGATGTTGTCATCCGTGTCAACGTTAATTGGTCGATAATGGACCCATGACTGACACTTTGGATCGCTTCGGTGTGTTCACCAGCCATATGATCCGGTGATGTGGCAGTTACCATTACGTTTATGAGACTGGCAGTTACCTTTATTTAAGTTTAATTATGAGACTATTTAAGTAATAGTGTGCTTAAACTATTGTCTGTGTCATGCTATATGTTGAACCACCATCTAACGTTGCTTGTCTTGTTTACGTTGCTTGTCTTGTTATTTGATGAACTTAATCGTTTGCTGTTTGTTCTTACATGTTCTGGTTTGGTTGACGGTGGTCATGAAACTCACTGGACAATTTGAAAGTTTTCTAAGTCGTCGCTGTGAAGAAATAACGCACAACAATATATTTTCTGAATTTCTCAGAAAATTTTCCATTTACCAGATCACGTAGCAATGAATCGTTCGTCTCAACAGACTGTACAAAGCTGCTAGAGCAGCAGACTAAACCTCCTTTACTGTATACAGTCACTTCAGCAAAAACACAACACATATGTTGCGTTTTCAGCATCTCTTTCCGACTGAACATGGATGGCTCGGCTCTCCAGACAACCAACAACTTACTAGTCGGCCATAGCCTCACAGTCAGCACTCTTCGCTCATGAGTCATGGCTATCTATCTATCTACTGACAAGCCAACTCTGTTTAAATATAGCATCTTTCCTCAAGCTACGCCCACGCCCTGCTGATGAAGAATCTCCTTGCTGGTTCCGATAGCACTACAAAAACAAGCCGCACGCCAAAAGCTGAAAAATCCATGCAAAGAAAGAAAGTTTACTGTCACCAATGGCCAAGCTCAACGGCTAAGTAGACGTACCCTGTAACAAACAACCGAGTCATCTGGGTACATCACAAAAAGCTTGGTGCCAAGGCGAGCTCGACAGGAATCACAGATACTCTCGTCGGTTAGCTGCACATGCCTTGATCTCTCCTCCAATCTTGTTAACCGCGCATCGAGGTTTGTCGCACGTGATAAACTGTGAACTATCTAAAAGACGCAAAGGGGGACAAAGGAAAACAAATTAGACTGGTAATACATATCTTACATATATAAGCATATAGCCTGAAATAAAGTCAGCTAAAATAGGCAATGACCCACAAAGCCAAAGCAGATGGTTTCTCAAATGTTCAATACAGAAACTCCACCCAAAAACCAGGGAAGAGTTTGGGTTCACCTGCCCTTGACGATGATGGTGCACTCGGGCTCTCAGCATTCGTAAAATTGTATCAGATGCGAGCTGAAGAGGCATGTTGGGAGACAATCTCTGGCACAAAATTATGGTTCAGAATCTTTTTCCAAATTAGCTGGACAATCACAGCACATATGGCAAAAAGAAACGCAGATGGCAGTACTGCAGCAATTACAACATTTACAAGTTCTGCATTAATGATGCACAAGATCCTTGTACTAAGGTACGAAATATGAAGTAATCTTTTCTAATACCAGTACTAGAGGATTATAGGTCATCTAATCACCTCCTAGATGGCAATTTTGCTTTCATTGAAAACCTATACAGCCCCTGCTTATAAGGATTGTCATCGTTGCACATGAATGCTGAATGGCTAGACATGGGCATCAAAACAGGTGAATAATTTGTTTAAATATTGATGGCTGAATCCTACTGTGAAGGAGGGATAATCGTATTCACATCTGTGACCCATTTTATTCTAATCACTCAATTTTCAACAGAACAAGAAACTGAACGCCACTGTTCCAGAGCTAACAACTACCCTTCACGATATTTATTATGCTCACTCCCCAAGAGACTGATACGTCATCGTAGAGTACAAAGGCCAGAACACTAATCTCTTGTGAAATGGCATGCATGCAACAAGATTCCCATAAAAATCTGCCATTATTGATGCAATAATAGTACCTCCAACACTTGCATCGGATCCAAAGATTTCCCATGATTATGAAGAAGCCGCACAGCTGCTGTAAACATAGGCTCCTTCCCATTTTGAGGGTCCAAATACAATCCCAAAAGCCTGAGTTTGTTTAAAAAAAAGTTGGAGACAACATGAATTATAGACCAAGGATCATTCCGCGTTGTAAAGCTAAAAGACAAAGAAAAGAGAAACTCAATTTAGAAATACTGATGTGATAAAAAGAACATACTGAATATAGGCATCATCTCGACCAATCTCTGCACAATACTGCTCGGCAGCTTCACTATCCTCCAGCTTCCTTTACCACATAACGAGTAGCAGACAGTCAATACAGCAATTTGCAGGCTATGACAATCCAATACATAAGAAAAGCAGCATAAAGTAAAACAAACCCAAGAGCTTCGCATCTTACAATGCTAGTATCTGAAGTACAATATTCTCTTGGCCCATCTTCCTATATAATATTGCCTGACAAAGGAAAAAAATCTCAAGTATTAGCGTTATTAATCATAATAGAACAAATCAGGCAAGCCTGAGACTTTAATGGGAAGACATTTAACCAGACAAACATGGAAATGCAAGAAAGAAGAGAAATTATAACATCACCTTTTCCAGCCATAGCTCAGATTCTGCTATCACATCCAGCACGTCTTCTGGATCATACAGCTCTGAAGCTTGCAGAAACAATTGTAACCTCTCTCTTAATAAATAAATGAATTGTGCATCAGAATCAGTTTCTTTATCGTGTTTCCCTCTATATTTAGACTCCATATGAACTGCTTCAATCGCAGATTTGGCCAGCGAAAGAGCATATGATGTGTGATAGTAAGGGTCATCACAACCCTGATCATCAATCAACCACTGCAAATATCTGTATAACATGGTCGGTTCAGACTTCTTGATAACAGAAGGGATATATAAGGAAAGTATCATTACTAAGAACCATGCTCTCCTGATGAACAACAAATGATGAAGGTGGTCAAGGAGAACAAAAGACGCAGGAGAGGACACAGACAAACAGTTTTAAAGAACATGTCAAGGAATAACACTATTTGCATAATGAATCTGTATCACCTCATTGAGAGCATGGGAGAAAATGTGAATAGCTGCTCTCATGTCATCATATTTTCGTCAAACGAAGCATTTTGAGTATAATATGAAATTAAAATTTTCTGTTCAGAATTCAGATTGTGGAACTGGAGATTTAAATGTGTTGAAAAGTTCGTGGACAATCATCTATACCTTTGATGGATCACAACCTTATCTGCATCAACAACAGCAACAACCTTTTCTGCAAAATAGCATTATTCAAAAAATGATAATGAGTTGCAATACAGAGAATAGCCTAAGTTACATAGCCCCCCTATAACTAAAAGAAACCATTCCTGAATGCCATACAACCAGCTATAACCATGAAACAAAAATTCTAAAACAGTCATGCCCTCTCTTCACATCATCATTTTCTGGCAAGCATGCTCAGGAACTGGAAAATGTGTTTGTCCATGATTATGTAGTAAAAGCACAATGATACACTGGTTTATCTGGAACAAATCAAGTACCTGGTGAGAGTTGCTTTTCCCTCGTCTCAGATGTTAAAACTGCAATTGCTAATTCTTGATCAATATCTGCCACCTGCAAATAAAAATTAATAAAACACTCTCACAAGATAAAACAAGTACTCAGCCTGAAATGCATACCCATCCAAGATGTTCCAGAACAAGGTCCTCATCAGATGATGCTTTGAGGATCTTAGCTGCTTCTATAGCAGCAATCTCCTCACCAGACCTCTTGCCAACCGAAGTTCCCCAAGAATCACTTTCAGACAGATCCTTCCACAAACCTGCGCTATAATTCCTTGCCAATATACGCCATATAGCAAGAGCTTTGGAGCACATTCCTTTACTGCCATATAAGAAAGCAAGAGTCCGCAAATGTCCAGAGTCATCCAAAAGGGATTCTAGTTCATCCTGCACATGAAAACATTAGGATGACACCACACTGTGATGTCAATTTCATACTTACAACACAAAAAAGCACATTGGCTTCAGATGTCCAAACTCCAAAGGGCAGGTACATACCACGACACAGCTATTCTGAGATGATGCAAGCTTCTCCATGTCATCAACAAGATCAAGTGCTCTATAAAGATACATCAGAAGAGTATCAACTCCTTCCATCTCTGCAGAAGAGAGATTCTTCATCCGCAATGCACACAGGTACCTAGTTTCATTCAGCATTAAAATATTTGCGGTTAGATATGGCTTCCCAGTGATTCACATTGAATATAAACCGTGCTCTGTGCATATACCATACCTGATAATATTTCGGATCGCTAATTCCAAAAGATCAGCTCTACTTGGTGGGTTTGAAAGGAAATCTTCATCCACAACTGTATCCACACCTGCCTTTTTCAGAAACAACGCCTGTTGAACTGTTACCAATCCATCGTCAATAACTTCTTCAAGGGGCTTAGGGGGAGGATGCAGACCCCAATAACGTTTTCTTGGCACCTAATGTATACAAAATATCATTATTAACGATACAGTATCATTGTTGGCGGTTACCATTAGAAATAACAACTAAACATAGAAGGCAGTAGGTCTCAACGAAGTTTGTTTGGTTTCCCCATAAGGTACAATACTCAGCTTGAGTGCCAGCAGAACCCTAAAGAAAAAAATTTGAAAACTCATAATGAACTGAAAGAATGAGTCGACTAATCATAAATACTCTAGTTGACCAAGGCTCAACAAGTTCTTGTCTACAACTACAGTGATAAAATGTTGTCAAGCTGGTTCACACTAGAGAATCTATTAGTTGACTCAGATGTATTGGATCAGTATAAGAGCTCAATGCAAGCATTAAATGTGAATTTTCAGCATGCGCAAAAATAGGTTAAGATAACTATATAAGGCAGTGCTTGTGGGACTCAACTCGTGATGTAGGTCACAATTTAATTTAGATGCAGAACTAGACCAATTATCGCAAATATAGTATACCAACCACCAAGTAGCAATGTAGCATACCAGATCTGACCAGCGGTAAGGATCCCGCATAATGAACGGAAAAATTTCTGATGGCTGCATCGTCTCCGAGAGCAAGAAATGGTTTACAGCGTCCTCAAAATGCAAGTCAAAAAACAACAAGAATCCAAGTTGTGCATGGACAAAGGAGATCATATCCTTTGATATTTCACCATCTGACTCAAACTCTTCTAACAAAGAAATAGCTTCCTTGTAGTCCTTTCTTCGTAAAGATGCCTTAATCTGCTCCACCGCAGATACTTTACGGTAGCAATATACCTGGATAATCCAATCGATCATATATCAGTCTAACTGACATGAGTATAATCTGCATGTATTAAGGCCAGGCTAAACTGTTTCACATTTACACCCTTACAAATTCATTTTGCACATCAACAAATTAAAACATTCTCAGCTTCAACTACTATTAGCTTTTCCTTTGTATCAAAATCTTGCATGACTAGTGCATATGGTACTAAAATTGTATGAGAAGGGTAAAGGCCAGCCTTATTTGTAAACTAAAGGCCAACCACAGTTTGAAGCACCATTTAGCTATCTATCAAGCCATGCCAGATCCATATAGGTAGTGTTTCTTGCTCATCTAATCCTATGTTCTTGGCAAAATGCATCTACATAGGATGCATGTAATGCAAAATTACATCCATCAGTTGTAGTGCCACATGACACTATTATTAGAATTGATTTTGATACAGAAGTCGCAGCAATGGAACATGGATGAGTTAACGTACCTACGTTACCTTATAAGCCGTAGCGATCACAGCTATCTCTGTGCTGATCCCATCATCGTCGCTAGCGACAATCAAAACACTTTGACCAGTCCCGGCAACCGGAATGGTCTGCAGGTGCACCCCGTTTCTCCTCCTGTACACATCCACCTTCGAGTCCCCGGCAACAATCACATAGGGGGACAGCTCTGCTATGCAGTCAGGTGTGGTGCTGAACACCAAGCTGCTTCCGACCGGCATGGCCAAATCTGTCAACAACCACCCCGACATTGTCCACCAGGAGCATCACCTCGTCACCGCCGGAGAGTGGCTTCACCCTCGGGTGGCCCGAGGACTCGGGGAGCGTGAATATGTCCACGCCCTGACCGGCGGTGCTAGAGAAGAGCGAGTACCCATTGTTGGTGGCAACGAACACGGAGTCATCGACCCAAGCGAGCGCCTTGACCCCCTCGACGGTGGCGATCTCGCGCGTCTGCACATCCAACTCGTCGGCGTCGTGCAGCGTGAGGTCAACGCGGAGCAGCTTCTTGCCAACGGCGACGGCGATGGAGCACGATGGGTCGGCGGTGGCGCGGCGGGCTGCAACGGCGGCGACGTTGCGCAGGGAGCCGAGGCGGCGGACGGGGCGGGAGAGGAGCGGGTCGGCGAGGAGGAGGAGGCCGTCGGCGAGGACGAGGAGGCGGGCGACGGAGGGGAGCGGCAGGATCACGGAGACAGGGAGGGTGGCGCCGATGGGGAGGAGGCGGAGGAACTCGGGGGTGGAAGGATTCTGGAGGGAGAAAAGGAGCAGCTTGCCGCCGCCGGTGCCGAGGTAGAGCAGGTGGGCCGAGAGGGCGGCGGCGCGGACGGTGAGGGGAGAGGATGCGGGTACGCCGGCGAGTGCGGCAGGGGTCGACCGCTGCAAGGGGCTCCAGGGCCACGCGGGAGCGCAGAGGCTGAGATCCCATGGTTGGGGTTAGGGGAAGTGGGGAGCCATGGATTGGTTTTGCTTTGCTTTGAAGCTTGCGGACCGCGGTCGAGGAAGACGACCCAGACTCCCAGTCGGCTTCCAAGTTCAGTTCCAACAGACACACCTTGGAACTTCACAGAAAATCTGTACATATATCCAACAAACACCAGAACGCTAAGCTGGGAATTCCCCTGAAAATACGAAAATCTTCAGAAGTATTTTCCGTGTTCTAACAAGCCCTAACATCTCCTTTAGATTAAAGGTTTCTTTTTCTAAATTTTATGCTTTTAAACTACATATTTCCTACAAAAATTTCTACGTATATATTCCTATGTTCGCCTTAACATCATGCCGAGCTGCTGTGCATCCAATCCATGGTCAGAAACCACCATTAAAAAAAAAGAAAATTCTGCATCTTTTACGCAGACCAAAAATAAAACAAATGAAAAGGATCATCACACCAGAATCTAACCAAACTGCTAAACATGGACTAAATCAACGGAAGACCACTTTAGCACCAGCAGCTTCCTTGGTTGAACCGCAGCAGTATTCAGAGGCGACATAGCGATATTCCCAGTAAAATTTTATAGTACAAGCCAGCAGTATGTTCTTAACATACATTATACTACTATATATAATACGCAGGGGTTCAGCATAAAATTGTTCTCATCTACTGCTACCACTAGGAACGAGGATCGCCTAAATAGCTTGATATGATATTCTACAAAAAAGGAAGGCGGCGGCTACAGATTTTGCCATAGTAGCTCCTGCTGCTTAAGGCGTCATCCCCATGGGTGCAGCCATCCAGCTTGCGGTTGTCGCACCGACCCAACTGTTGCTGTTCGTCTCCCCAGCCTCCTTGCAGATTCGGTCGAGCATAGCTAGGAACTCCCTCACACCTGCGAAAATCCTGAGCATGTGAGCTTCGTCGTTGCCTGAGTTGCCATGGAAGTACTCTGCCATCTCCTTCACTGAAGACAGGCAAATGCTCTCCTGGGACTGCAGCTTCAGGATCTCCTCCTCGGCTTGCCTCAGAAACGTGCTCATGCTGTTATGGAACCGCCGCGCGCTCTCAGCCGATGTAACCATGCTGTTCAGCCTCAGCACGTCATGGACCTTCCCAAGCCCCACTCCGAGCTCCGAAACGCTTCTACCAAGCATCACTATGTCGATAGATGCAGCTTTCTTTGAGTTGCTCAGCTCAGCTGCAAGTTTGGAGACGACCTCAAGGCCATGCTTCCTGCATTCGGCGGCATCGTACTGCAGTGTACCTGTGTTCGTTTTGGCATCGTATCCTTCAGGTTTCACGATTTCCTGGAGAATAAACTGCACAAGTGCAGCCTTCCCATCTGCTCCTTTCACATCAACAATCTTCAGAACAGTATTTGGCTCCAAGCCATGAGAACTTGGAGACCCTGCATTAATGTTCATGAAATTCCCGAATTTCACAATACCCTCAAGGACTTTGTGGAACAGCCTGCTGCTTCTCATCTCCTGGCAGGCCCCCTGGATGAATAAAATGAATGAAACATTCAGATATGAATAAATGATAGTCCAAAGAAGGTCACATCACTAAGTAATGTGATTTGGGCAAAAGATAAATCTCGATAAGCCATGCGTGGTATGTCCACCCATGCAACAGGATTTAAACAAGCATTATGCAATTTACACGATAGATCACAGGCTAAATTACCTCAAGAGTAGCATATGCCATTCTCAGCTGATTGATCTCCAAATAGAAACTCGCAATGTAAAGCATGGCATCCACCCTCTTGAAGGCAAATGGAACATCCAGCATTGCCTTCACAAATGCCTCAACTGGGCACAGTCTGGTCAGAGAATCATCCTTGAAGTATTTCAGTTTAAGCTCTTCTTCATTGCTGAGGACCATCTGAGCGAGCAACCGCAAGGCTTCTACTCCCAAACTGTGTGCATTGCCTGTACCCAGTCAAGAGAAACATGATACAGCTAGTAGTGAGAAAGCATACCAAATTAAGTCATAACATGAAGAGATGACAAAAGCTGGATTTGATAGACTTCAGGAACCAACCAATTAGCTATGACATGTAAAACAGAGAGTCGTGCATCTAAAATGGACAACTTTTTTCCTGAAAAGCAAATGGGGAACTTCCCACAAAGAAATGTAGTAAATGGCGAAACAAAAATGTTCCAATGATACCCTAGATGCAATCTCTTTCTTTGTAGAAAATAGAGAATGCGCCTAGAATGAAAACAGGCGGTGTAACCCTTTTTTATTTTTGAAATGTGTGACAGTAGGAGGGGTATGCCATGTAGCCCGTTGGTAGTGAGGCCCCAACCCCAACGTTTATCAAAGGAAATCATTCATGTAACTCACAATCAGCAAGCAAATATGGTCAATGGTACCATCAATTTGAAGGCCCCCACAAGTAATAAAGACTAGAGTACTTTCATCAACGGAAGATTACACCTTTGGCTGCATTATTCAGAGGAAACTCAACCTGGTTTGCCTGATAGAGGAAAGATCAGTCGGTCCATATGTACCTTCCAGGAGTGCATCTCTCAGTTGCTCCTTGGAAACCCCCAGAGCCCCCACAACCATCCCGATGCCATGGCACCTGGGAGCGCCGAGCAAACACACCTCCCTCGGCATGGCGGCAGCCGCCGCAGAGTTGTTGAGGTATAGCTGGATCACCTCGTCCTTCATGCTACAACAGGCAGGACAGAGGCAGCATCAGAAATACACTAGTAAAAATCAAATCCAATCAGCAAGATGAATAGAATGGTGGTGGGTCGTGGTGGGCAATGGGAATCTTACTGCAAAGAGCCGGGCTTTAGCTTGTCCGAGTGCAAAGGCCGCGACTTGCGCAGGTCCTTGTCATCAGAGTCTGCATCGTCTGATGAAGCAACTGCCGGTCGAGGCGGCGCGGGCACGAAGGGGTTCCACGCGTACGCCGCCACGGGCGGCTCCGCAGCACCCTTGGGCGGCGACGGCCTCCGTTTAGGGGGCGACGGATTGGGGGCTCGTCCACGCGGCAGAGGGATGGATGGCGGGCGGAAATGGACGGGGCTGGAGCCGAGCGTGGGTGAGGACGCCGACGGTGAGGAGGGAGAGAGCGAGGAGGAGGACGCGTCGGCGGCGTTGGCGGCGGGAGGCACGGTGCTGGGGTCGGAGGCTGAGCTGCGGGAGGCGAACTCGCCTGACGGCGGGCCGACGCGCGGGAGCGGCGGCAGAGGGCGGAGCTCCGGGGAACCAGGCCGTAGATTGGAACTCGTGCCCGGGGGCTGCGGTGCCGGCGGTGGGGTGGCGAGGGTGCCGAGGTAGAGGAACTCGGTGCTGGGGTTGGACGAGGAGGTGGGCATTGGCGGCGGCTTGAGGCGGCGGCCCTCCTCGTCCCCGTCGTCGTCGTCTTCGTCGCCGTTACTGGCGGCGCGGCGGTGGACGGCGGATGCGGTGGCTGCGGAGGCACGGGGGCGGCGGCGGAGGCGGCGGACGAGGTGGATGGAGAGGAGCGCGGAGAGCAGGAGGAGGCAGAGCGAGAGCAAGGAGAGGAGCAGCGCCTGGAGCACGGGGAAGCGGTGGGAGGCTCCGGAGCGCGGGGTTGGGGCGACGAGGTTGGAGATGTTGGCCGGGAACGTGGGGAGGCCGCCGTCGCCGGAGGAGGGCTGGGTTTCGGCAGGAGGCGGCGGCGAGTTGGTCGCGGGGAAGAAGGGGTAGTTGGTGAAGGGGTACGGGTCGGTGGTGGAGGGGGTCGCGGAGGAGGATGGGTACTTGGGCGTCGGCGAGGTGGTGACCGGCGGCGGCGCTGGTGTGGGCGTCGGGGGCGGTGCCTGTGCCGGCGGTACGGCGACGACGGGAGTGGGCGTCGCCGGCGTGGGTACATGGCGCGGCGGAGGAGGGGGGAGATTTGGCGGGGGCGTCAGTGGGGGCCGAGGAGGCGCGGGGCGATGGTGGCGGTGGGGAGGACGCGGTGCGGGCGGCGGCGGCGGCGGCGTCGTCGTCGGAAGAGAAGCATTAGTTTGGGTGGTGGAAACGGCGTTTGCTGTATGGGTGGTGGAAATGGTAACCGCCGGGAGCAGCAGGAGGGAGAGGAGGAGGAAGGCGCGCCGCGGCGGCATTGCGCCGCCCCCCGCGATCCGGCTGATTCTTCGCTCACCGGCGGCGGGGGTGTGGTCTGGTGGAGAGAGAAAAGGGGGGGCTCTTTTCTAGGGACCGCGGCCGGGGAGGGAGGGGAGGGGAGGGGAGGAGTGAGCAAGCAAGCAGAGAGCAGTGAACTGGGACTGGGTGGGTTTTGGCTGGCTGTGGTGGAGCGGCGCAGTGGTCTGCCGGTGTTGTCTGGGGTTTTTGTCTCGGGAACCGTGAGGGAGGGAGGAGGAAGGCAGCGCATCGGCATGGCCCCACCATTTTTCGAAATTCGCGGCCCTTTTGCTCTACTGCCTCATCACAGCCTTTTTCTCTCGGATTTATAATAAATAAAATCAAATAAAAAAATCCCCTTTTCCGTTTCTTTCTGACTGCCCTGCTCTGCTTTTCCTTTTAGTGCTTTCTCTTGCCAGGTCGGGCTGTACTGTATTTTGGAGGACAGAAATACAGATCACAGTGTGGTGAGAAATGTTGTAACAGTTGTACCTGTATTTCGTCAATTCATGTTTTGAGTACAAGTTTTTTTTTGTTTTATGTCTCTTATTAAATAATCAGTGTGATACTAGAATTTGACATACTTTCTCCATTTTAAATTATAGATCATTTGATTTTTTTTACACCAGGTTTGACAATCTCATCTTATTAAAATCCTTAAGAAAATATGTAGAAATTGAAGCTATGCTTAGAGTATATTATATAATAAACATAGGGTATATTAAATAGTAGATTCAAGTCATTTTTTATGCCAATCCAAATTAAAAGCAATGCTAAAACGAAGAGTGTGACATGTTTGGTTCTCGTTGTTATTGTTTACATTTAGGAGTTGTTTGGATTGTGGGAAAAAAGGGATTGGAAAAGGAAAATGGAAAGTGAAATAACCATATTCCTCGTTTGGATGGTAGGTATAGGAAAATACATATGAGTATTTCCTTATCCCATTCCTCAACCCAATCTCAATCCCAGTCCAAAACACCACCTAAGCATGGCATGTCTAGAAAGGATCTTATTTATATATTATATTGCAAGGATCATTAGTTTCACAAATCGGGATAGCCATTTAGTTGTTAGCCTAGAAATGCCGTCTAAGACTACCGTTGACCATAGCCAAACATGACTAAACCATAAACTATAATCAAAATGAAGCCAAATTTTATGCGTAGTTAGGGAGTAAACTAAAACCCCATGTTTTTAATCTAGCCATTTCACTTTTGATCCCCTCACTCATCCTGAAACCTGTCTTCATTGGCCACCAAATGCAAACAAGCTACCATCGCTCTAAGCTCCATGTCCTTGCCACCACGAAATAACCCAAAATAGTATTGATGAGGTTTCAAAGTCATTTTATTCAACCCTAGTGCAACCCCTTTACCCTCCTTTGGCTTCACGTGTAGGATTTGTTGCCACTAGTAGGCCACATTGATGATCTCCCACTGCAAGAGATTTGTCGTACAATGATGATTCATTTACGTCACACAAAACTTGTATCATGGGTTGTATTGGATAGTGCAGAAAAGGGCATCATGGTTGCATTGTTGAAAACACGAATTTTATGCATACTAGCTAATGCAGTTCGGAAGGCTTTTGCTGCGCAGCCATGCATAAAAATCGGAACGTCTTCTTTTGTCTTGTTGTTTATCTATCTATCTATATATATATATGTTAATTAAAATACCTAACGCAGTCCGGAAGGCTTTGCTGCGCAGCCATGCACAAAAATGCTTGTGGGTTGCGGGTATAATTCTCAATGTATCGTTTTAATGTGTATTTGGGCACCTGTTTCCTGTTTCCGTGTGTCACGTATCACTGTTGATATTATATTATTATACGGAGATTCCGGCTGACTTCCAAAGATTATTTGGAATGATTTTAGTTGGATTAGAAATAAGATATTTTTTTAGTTTTTCATTGATATATAGAACAACAAAAACGGAGTCTGTATACGACTTAGGCACTCATTTTTGTGTCATGATCTTATTCTGTAGATTTCCACCGCCTTCAAAAGAATTTTGGGATGATTTCATCTGGAATAGAAAGTTTATCCTTTTAGCTTTCCATCTGTATATAGAGCGTTGAAAACGGAGTCCGTATGCGATCTAAGTGTCTATTTTCGTGCGGTGTGCTACTGCAGTCCGAACTGGACTCGTGAATAAATTTAGATTCCATTTAGATTCCGATTAAATTTGTTTAACAATTTATTTAAGGGAGGGTGGACAAAATCTTTTGGCAGAAAAAATTTCTCTTTTTATTATTAGATATAGAAATAGATATATTTGTGACAAAATTTAATTTCATTATCATTTTTATCCTGTCTATATTCCTATGTGGGTATTCAGTTGACATTTGAGTAAAGCAATAATTGCTTCACGATCTATTTCGAGTTTGCGTAGTATTCGTTGGAGATAGTCTATCTACAGGTCTCTGGATGCAGACCCAAATCTAAAAATGATTTCCAAACGCGCGATGACCCATAATATAACGATAAATAATAGTAGATCTTTACTGTGTGACGTAAAAAAAATACTACTCCGTAGTAGCTTTCAGTTTGGGTATACACAGCTCGAGATTATCTCTCGGGGGTGTTTACATCACGTGCCTAAATTTTAGCACGTGTTATATCGGATGTCCAGCCGATAGCAAGAAGTATTAAATATGGTTTAACTAAAAAACTAATTACATAAATGAAGACTAAATGACGAGACGAATTTATTAAACCTAATTAATCCACAATTAACGACCGGTTACAGTAACATCACATTTGTTAATCATAGATTAATTAGATTTAATAAATTCTTTTCGCTATTTAGTTCTCATCTATATAATTAGTTTTATAATTAAATTATATTTAATACTTTTAACAGTTTTAAACATTCAACGTGACGGATGGCGAGGGATGGTATCCAAACGGACCTCCGATAGGTGAATGGCCGTAGTGCGGGACAGATGGACACCACGAACGCAAGGCGCTTTGCTCTTGCCTGGGATTCTCTGACCGATGCATGCATGGCGCCAGTTTTGTTTTGGCGGGAAGCGCTTTACTCTGCATCCCCCCGTGTGCCCGTGTCCACTACATCGGTGATAGCTACTCTTTTTACATCGGTGATGAGATGAATCAATAGTACTGCTTCCGTATTCAAATAGGGTTTTTTGGTTTGTGTTTAAGTCAAACAATCTTAAATTTGATCAAATTTTTAGAAAAAAATGTTAACATCTATTACACCAAAAAGTAAATTAAAAAAATATAGTTAATAATAAATCTAACAATGGTTATTTTACATTAAAAGCATTATTATTCTTTTTATAAACTTGGTTGAATTTTGAAAAGTTTGACTTAGAACAAATCCAAAAAACACTGTGTTTTAGGACGGAGGGAGTACAATGACTGCGGTGTTTTTTTTTTCCACTTCTATCGTATCAAATACTTACAATTCTTGTACTGTCAACAAACACACTATTTGTCATTGTCATAGATACATTATGATAAAAAGTGAACTGGGCGCTGGTTATATTATTTGCGGTGAAGCTAGCCCACCTAGATTTAACTTTTAGACTTGACATAAGTGCTCGATTTTTCGTGATTTTATTCTATTTATTTGCATACCTTTTTGTCGTTAAAAATATTTCTTTTTTTACTCCACGCCAGCTGCACAACATATGTGCGCTGGTTCAGAGGCGTACTAGACGTCCTAAAAGGAATGCAACTCTAATTCTGTTCTAAAGTCAAACCTTTTTACATTTGAGCCAATTGGTAGATAATACGCCAACAAAAGCATATATAATAGATGAATCGCATTGTATTTATTTGGCACCATAAGCATAGATATTTTTTATATAAATTTGGTGAAACTTAATTATATTTGACTTGGTATAAGAAATTGTGGCTGCATTCTTTTTGGCATAAACGTGGCATTTGATATTTTCCTTTTAACTTTTGATACAACATTGAACTACTCATCCATCATATTTATTTTATAATCATTAATGTTGCAAGCCATCAAATGCCGTGACGTTAGCGGAGGAAGGTGGATAAAGCTAAACAAGCTCCAAACTTCCAATAGTATTTTATCTTAAATTCTTTGTCTAATATATTTAAAGCCCCATTTGAACCATAGCTCTTGTCGTAATCAAAGCAGCAAAATAGAATCTGATATGCCTTTTTTAATTTGTTATCATCACGTTTCACACATTTTAGCATACTAGTTCAATTAGTTTTTTTTTCCAAAATATAGAATTATTTGATAAAAATGTTGGGTTTGGCATTGCAATAATTAGAGCAGAAAAATGAAATAATTGCTAAAAGTAAAGCAAAGTGTGACTTGGCTTCTGCTGCTCACTCTCGTTTGTCTGTATATTGGGCCGTTATTGGGCTGTGCGATTCCAGGGATCCTCGCCAGCGGCCGGCCTCCCCGTCCCCGGTGACCGGCGTCGCTTTGCTTCCGCCGCCGCCTCCTCCTTCCGCTTCCCCGCCGCAGCCGAGCTCCCTCTCTCCCTGCTTGTCACTCGGACGGCAACAGCTCCCCTGCAGCAGTTTGCACCCACCAGGTATGTCCACCCCCCATCTCTTCCCTTGCTGCTAGCCTGCTACGCTGTCTGAAAGCTTATCTGTATTCAGATCTGTTCTAATTACAAGTGTAGGACTAAGGTTCGATCTCGCTTCTCGTTTACATAGCAAACTCACGTGATGTCCTGTGCGCAGCAGAAAAGATTGTGTCCCTGCGATTAATCACTGCATCAGAAACTACTCGTGTGCTTATTAATCTGAAATCAGTTTATTTCTCCTGGTCTACAAGGGAAGTAAAACACATTTTCTATTTATTGCACACAGGAAAGAACAAACAATTAGGAAAAGATTAGTCCCTTGATAGAAGAGAGAACTGTACAGAGGACTGGGAAAAAAAAACTAAACATCGTTGTCAACTGTAAAAGGGCAAAAGAGCCTTCAAGTTAAGTGGTTGACTATAAGCTATGTAACCACTTGTAAGCGTGGTTTTGTTTTCTTAAAGACAGGAAGATATGCTGTCTATGAAGGCCCTACAAGCAGACCCAGGCCATTTTACATGAGCCCTACACTATTTTATCGGTGGAGAGGATAAGGTCCCTATTATTTTATAAATCATACTTGTAAGCCATATCAGGAAAATTATTCAGAAGTGCAAAGCTATTTGTTCATAATGCAGATAAACAACAAAAAAGCCTGACATATGGCACCAGAATAATAAAAATACCATATTCTAAATTGAAGTCATGCACTATTCCTGTACATGTTAAATACTCCATAACCAAATATTCAAGCACACAAATTGATTTTGGTGTTACATTTTGACATATGAAGCATTGATGATCTTCTACAAACTGATGGCAATTAAGGTAAAATGATATTTTAGCGATAGGACAACAGCTACACTGTTGTATAGTCTAATTAAATCAGAGAATGCAAGGAAATAAAAATTATTTGGATGGAAAATATAGGTTGTTTTCAAGAAGATAGAATGTAGAAGGTTCAGTTTGGTTGTCAGACTCCAGACGTCAGGATGTTTTGTCAGAGATGAGATAGTTACACAGAAATGGTTCCCTCTCAATCATCTTAATCCATGAATCAAACTTGAAGTTGAACTTTTGTAGACTCCATTTGAAGTTTAAGACAAGATGAATCAAAGTAAGTTGAGCCACTACTGTCTATTGACTGCAAAGGTGAACTCATAACCCTGTCTACGACTGATGTGCATTGTTTGGCATGCCAAGTTAGATGAGGATGCCGTTAACTCCAGACAAACCAACAAGTGGGCTCTCATGCGCGCTACCAAGATACCAGCAAGGAAGACCTCGACCTGCTGGCGGACAAGCGATCTCCAGCACAGAGGGATCCACATCCATGCCAATGTACAGGCAATACATCTCCATCTTCAGGTGCCGTGCACCTCCATCATCTACAACAGAAAGCCCAGTGGCATTCCATCAGACAGCTTGCCAGCACCATGGAGCGGCAATGCTTTGGACACATTGGTGGCAGTAACAGGAGAGGCCAGCGTGACAAAAGAAGCGGAGCACGAGTGAGAGGGAGTGGATACATACTGTGTGGGAATGTCCGGCAGCCCGAGGGTGCGGTTGACGAAGGAGCCAAGTGGGGCATGACCAACCTGACTACTTGAGGCAGACATGAGCTATGGCGGGCGAAGTGGCAGGGTGGGGATGGTGGCTCTGGTGCGGTAAGAGGAGGGAGGCACGGGCTCCGGCAGCAGATGGAGGGCGATGTGTTGGTATGTGAAGGGGATCAGAAGAAGAGGAGGCAGCCCTCGTCGAGCTTGGTGCAAACATCCAGATACCCAAGCCATGGATGTTTGTGTGAGACGGCTGGGAGTGAAAGTGTTCAAAGTCTGACGGACG
Source organism: Paspalum vaginatum (assembly GCA_030272315.1). NCBI lineage: Eukaryota > Viridiplantae > Streptophyta > Magnoliopsida > Poales > Poaceae > Paspalum > Paspalum vaginatum. The sequence goes on along the minus strand of CM059020.1, from coordinate 147,722 downwards.
AGGTTTGTTGGAGACGTGGCCCAAATCTCCTTCCAGAGCCCATAGCACATCTTTCGACAGGTAGAGATTGCAAAAAAACAATAAAATAAAATTGGGTGCACATGTGTACACTCACTAGTTACTAGGTCCGCCCCCTGACTAGTAGTGATGGTTAGTCCATGCATGGCGTGGGGGTAACTAGTGAGTCCTGAATTCATCTGTCCTCTATAAAATTGCCTTAGCCAACATCAGTTACGCTGCTGCAGGTAGCAGTAAACTGGTTCCTCCCATCGCATATATTGTCTTTCAAGAAAACAAAAAGGCAAAACCCTCCTTGTACATCTCATTATTATAGTATTATTCAAGAGGAGTTCATTACCTCAGTCAGTCATGACACCCCTGCCTTTTTCTTTTTCATTTTTACGATTGTAAACACGATTGTCACCATGCTCCAATTTCCATTTCCTTTGATGCTATGTGTTGTCAGTTAATGCAAAACTGCGTAGCTGCTAGCTAGTGGTTCGGAGTCCATTTGAGGATAAAGGGTACCATGTATGTATAGTATTAAAATCTTATTACACTGTCTTGTCATGTCTATCGAGTATGTAGTGCATCACACCAGTGCTGAATGATATATGTACCGTGATAGCTGTTTGACTTCATCATCAATCACTTGGTAACAGCAGCAGATCGAGCATCATCTTGTACAAGGGAGAGACATGGCGGGATTCAGAAGCCTTGCGCCCAAGACCAGGAACCTGGTGGTTGCTGGGGGGCTATCTGCTTTCGTCCTCGGGGTCTACTACTACACCATGAGAGCGGTGGGAGGCACGGACGAGCTGCAGGTTGCCATTGACAAGTTTGAGCACATGAAGAACAAGGAAGGAAGAAGCTCCTCCAACAACGCAGGATCCTCCTAAATGACACTGCCTGCTGCTTTTGCTTACATGACGCACGGTTAAGTCGACAAAGACCATGCATGCTTCTAGTATCTATACATACATATGTAACAATAAATAGGCAGTACTTCTATATACCATTGGATACATAGAGGTTCTGTTTTGGCAAAAGATGCATTGTTGCTTTGGGTGTTCCTAAAATTTCCCCCGCGATGCATGATGATGATGTTACATGTCGAGTAATTTCGTCGGACGATTCCCTTGCTGCAGTTGTGTGAGGTCGTGGCATGAATGTGGTTCTCCAGCTCTCTGTATTGCACGTGCTGCGTATTTGCATTGGTAAACACTGTGATGAGTGCTCGTGCCTGTGTTGGAAAATTTTCCAATCATGTTTATCTTCTGTTATATACAACTGCCGATCCATGTTTATTTATTTGCTAGATACGTACGGAGAGTCCCTGCCGGACGATGAACAGCTACTTGTGTTTCTCCTCCGATCCGGTCGTACGGCCGACACGTCGGAGGGTACATCATGTGTTCCCCGGCCCCACATGTCAGAAGAGAAATACAGTATATACTTGGAAGGGGCGGATCGGAGCCGGGCAGTTGGCAGTCCATATAACAGGCAGTTCGGCCGCCGCCCTAGCTAGGCCACCGCGATTCGATCAATTCGCCGCCGCCGCCATGGTGCTCGGCAACGTCGCCGTTTTCGTTGGCTCAGGTACGTCCGTACATGTTCGCTACGAGCTAGTGTGTGTAGTGCTGACGTCTTTTTAGCATGCATGCATGCATGCAGCTTTAATAATTAATTATATCCGTTGGGGGTTTTGCTGCTTCTTATACGTACTGATGATGCAGGCATCGCTGGAGCCGTTCTTTCCGATCTTTCCTCAACTCAAAGGCGTGCTCTCCGGTGTCGCCAAGGTAATTAATTAACGGGGGCCGCGCCGGGCTGATTATTGTACAAATCTCGATCGAGTTGTTGTTGTTGTTATTATTGTTGTTGTTGTTGTTGTTGTTGTTGTTGTTGTTATTATTTACGAGATCTCATGCACCAGCTCGTCGTATGTAGGTTGCGAAGAAACACGGGAAGAAAGATAGCGGCAGCGTCAAGACTGACAGCAACAATCAACTTAATGCGATTTTAGCTCAGGTTTTTTACTAGATCGATACTGTATTTCTTTTTGTCGTCTCGTTTGTCTCTCGTACGTACGTACAGGATAGATATAATGCACGGATGGAGATCGATCGAGTTCTATATATTTCTAAGCATATCGTGCATGCATGGGATATTGCCATATTGGCATATGGCATGATATATATGGTGGGGTACGCTAATAAAGACTCTATTATTAATTGTGCTATATATATTTCAGGTCAACAGTCTCAGGCAGGAAGTGCAGTATCTGGGCTCAAGACCTGTTACAGTAATCTCATCGTCTGCGAAATCAGGTCAGCTAGCTCTTGCTTTTGCCGCCTATATAATATATGTGTGCCCAAAGTTACAACTATGTCACGGCTTACGGACTATGTCAAAAAAAAACTGCAGGCTATTTCAATATAATTGCTTCTTTTTTTGCTATTACTATTATTTTCTTCCATACCATCCCCATCATATATTAATTAAACACACAGGGCTATTATTCAAAAACTGCCAGCTAGCCACTCCTCTCTCTATATATAGCATATATATATGCATGCAGTTCTGATAAAAAGTCGTTGAATGTATAATAATTATTATCTGACGACCTATCCTTCTTGTTCTTCTTCCTCTTCTTATTGTTGCAGGACCTGGTGCATATACTATAACGGCATTAGTCGTCGCTGGGGTTATTGGCTATGCGTACATAAAGTGGAAGGTAAGGATTTGGTTCTTCTTCATCAGCTGTTTTTTTTTTTCTAATAAAATCTTCAGTAGCTGTTAGCTAGCGTCATGGGCATATAAATAACCACATGTTTTACAACCCTATCTAATTAATAAGCCAGTTTTTTGCATTAATAACTAATTAATGTGGTGTGCAGGGTTGGAAGCTCTCTGATTTGATGTTTGTGACAAAGCGTGGCTTATCTGATGCTTGCCATGTTGTTGGCAGCCGGTTGGATCAAGTTTCAGAAAACGTTGTTGTAAGTTGTTCTTCTTGTTAAATCTATTATTTCAGTTTTCACTACATGCGCTCTCTCTAATTAATTCTATGCATGTTGCGTGGAACCAAAAAGAAACATTAACTTAACTGTCTAATTGTTGTCGATCTGTAATTAACTGCTCACCCCCAGGGCACGAGGAGACATCTTGCTGGGAGGATTGACCGTGTGGGCATCACTCTAGATGAAACCCAGCAGATCATTGAAGGCACAAGGGATGAGGTTGCAGTCATACATGGGGATCTAACTTCTTTCCAGGAGGATTTGCAATCGGTTAATCTTGTGGTTCAGACACTGGTATGTATATAGGCGCCTTAATTACTGCACTACTTTTACCTAGCTTATTGTAGTACTCCACTGCTTAATTAGCTTGCCTCGACGAGGACCCATTATTATTATTAATTATCTAGCTATCTATATCACACACTGCTGCACTCATGCACTCATGCATGCAGGAGTCCAAGATGGGACGTCTTGAATGCTCTCAGGATCAAACTGTGGACGGGATTCATAACCTGTGTGAGTTCACCCGGAAAATGGAAACTGCCCAGACGAAGAATGGCAATGCTGTCGTTGGGCAGGCAAGTCGCTTGCCTGTGTTGTTAATTAATCTACTACTACATACCCTTTTCTTTTTATATACAGTAGATGAAAAGTCATTCTGAATTATTAATTAATGTTGTTTGGTTTGGATTTCAGGTGCCGTCACCACCCGTGGCCGCAGCCATTGGATCTTGTTCAGAGCAGCGAATTGTGATGAGGGTATGTAGGGATTGTTCTTCTCTGGCCGGCCGGCCTTCAATTCCCTCTTTTTCTTGTTTCATTAAACTTTGATGACAATGTGTTTTCTGACAATGACAACAACTAACTGCAGGCTACCTGCTTGCCTCGCCCTGCTCCACCACGCCTATCGCTGGAAGCAGCAGCAAGCGCATCGCATGTAGCTGATCAAGAATCATCGTCTCCTAGCAGCAGAGCACAAGAGCCATCATCATCCCAGGCTTCTTCAGTTCCACCACCATCTCATCACGATGGCATCATGTCCTCCTCCTCCACTGATCAAGACGAAGCTGCAGGCAGCATCAACACACCACATCAACCACCACAGAGCAGTAACCACCAAACAGGAGCAGGAACAAGAACAACAACAGCGAGTCGTCGATTTGGTGGGCTGAGCCTGCAGTCTGGGCTTGGTTCTCTTCTTAGCGCCGCTACTCCTGCTGCTCTATTAGGAAGTTAATAATCGAGGAAGGAAGAAGGGCGTTAGCGTTGCAAATTAAAGCGCAGTGGTTCTTTTTTTAATTTATATTTTTATTCCATAGAAACAAAATGCTATACCTTTGTCTGTGTCAAACAATACAATCCATAGCTCCCTAGATGGGGGGCAACTTTATTAGCAGTGAAGGAACACAAGCTGTTGCTATAGTATGTGTTTTTCTCTACGTGCATTATTTGCATTCTTATTTATTAATCTGAAGCTGTTGTGTAACTGAGCTTGTTCAGGAATAGAAGCACAGAATCTGGCTTATCTATTTGATGCTCTGCTGCATCTGTACTGATCTCTGCCTGTGGGTCACGGGAGGATCTACTTATTGTAGAAAAGGATCTATGAGCAATGCAATTTTGTCTCTCTCTTTCTTAATTAATAATAAAGGGGTAATAAGGTTGCTGTACTCTCTCTCTCTCCCCCCCCTCTCTCTCTCTTCTCTATAAAATATACAACAACGAAAGATACTACACCGTGTCAAATAAAAAAACAAGAAAGAAAGATACACAGCGCCATGCCATTGCCATGGATGCGTTGAAGGCAAGCTACTAGCTCCACAGCAAAATGCTCCAAGGCTAGCTTAGCTACTGCTGCTCCACTCCCCTGTAAAAAGAAAGAAAAAAAGTCGCAAGGTCAGAGAAGGCCAGTTGTTTCGCTGGATGGATTTGGATTGCATGTCGTTGTAGGCCGTCCCAAAGGGACCTTTGATTTCTTTTATTTTTTTTATTTAAAAAAAAAACAATTCTTGCGTTTGCGATTGCAACCCATCAATCGATCTATAGCTTTAGCAGTAGTTTTGATAATGAATTCTTGCGATGGGCTGGGCCTAGTGCAGTATTGGGCTCTCAATTGGGCTTCGTTCTAGAGAGACCCACCGAACTGACTGACACAGTGCCCGCAGAAGAGAGCCCACGAGAACCGTCCCGTCCCCCTTCTTCTTCTTGTCCACTCGAGTCCGCCGCCGCCGCCTCTCCCATGGCCGCCGAAGGAGACGCTGCCGCTGCCCTCTCAGGTTTCCAACACTCGTCTCTCCCGTCCCATCCCATCATCTTGACGATTGACTGGATTTCTGTCGTTTCCACCGTGCCTTGCCTTGGCAGCTCGGAACAAGGTGCAGGCTTTCCTTGAGTCTGCGCGAGCTGGCGACCTCAACTCCCTCCAGAGTACGTGCTTGCCACCGATTCCATCAACCACGCACTACTTACTACTGTGCCGATCGCTCGCATCGTATATTCTCACCACAATAGCTAACTGCTTGCAGACCTCGCCGCGGCGCTCGACGAGGACGGCACGGGCGCCGCCTCCGTCGCCGCGGCCGTGCGCGACGCCAACAAGCGCACCGCGCTGCACTTCGCCGCGCGCGAGGGCCGCACCGACGTCTGCCAGTTCCTCATCGACAACCTCCGTCTCCCCGTCGACCCCAAGGACGATGATGGTCGTAATCACTATTCACTAGCACATGCTACGCGCCTTAGACTCCACTCCTCCAACATGCTACCTATGCTTCCTCCGTCCAGGCGAGACTCCACTCATCCATGCTGCGCGCCAGGGCCATCTGCACACTGCCAAGTATCTCCTTGACCATGGAGCCGATCCTTCCGTCGCTACCAACCTAGGAGCCACTGCGCTACACCATGCCGCAGGAATAGGTAGGCAATTACATACACAGCATATGATTTTCACGACACCAGCCAGCCACTCTCCTCGCTTGCTTGTGCAGGGAACACGGAGCTCATGAAGCTTCTTCTCGCCAAGGGAGTTGATGTCGAGTCCGAAAGCGACGCCGGCACTCCCCTTGTATGGGCTGCTGGTCATGCCCAGCAGGATGCTGTCAAACTTCTACTTCAGCACAATGCTAAGGTTGTTGCTGATATCAGTTTTCCTTGTTCTTCCAAAACATCATCTTGACTTCTTATTACAGTTTCGCATCAAAACCTCATGCTAAAACTGAAGATAACCAATCAATTATCTTGTATAAAGCCAGACTCATGCCCGCCACTAGGGACATCTTTCATCTAAAACTGTTTCGAGGCACTATCTAAAAGATGACATTTCTCTGCATCCATGCTATGGTGGGACTGGTTTATCAGAACTAATCTAGCTGATCTTGAAGGTAGGCCGCAGCTGCCGCGAACTAGAAACGAGGTGTCAGTAGATTAGGGCAAAACTTCGCTAATTTTATTCCTGGGACACCCTGGCCTTTATATAGCCAGGGATACATAGTCCTAATCGATCTAGACTTCCTGAATTTCCTAACTGAAACAAACTCTGACTTAAGACATAAATCCTATTTTAAACTGAACAGACTCCGACTCAATTCTGAACCGAACAGACTCCGACTCAAACACAAAATCCTAACTAATCCTTTCCTTTCTTCTGTCGCCTTTGATACTTCTGGCCCCACATGACAATCTAGATGTGCCTATCTGGAAGCCCAAGAACTATTTCCTGATTCACGGAGTATGACATGAAGTTAGTTGGGCTTCCTATATAACACTGTAAGTGGTTTAATTCTTCTTCTAAATCTTTTTGCGCAGCCAAATACTGAAAATGCTGATGGCGTCACAGCACTGTTATCTGCTGTCGCTGCGGGTTCCCTCCCATGCCTGGAGCTTCTTATCGAGGTACACAGCCCCCCCCCCCCCCACTGTGTTTCTTTGCGTCGTGCTGTGTTCTGTTTCATTAGGATTCATAGGAACGCACGCATTATAAAAGCAAATTTCTTGTGCCCCTGTTTTTCAATCTTGCTTATATTATGACTTATGAGATGTGCGATTCCTGTTTGCCACCATAAAACTGTTTCTGTTAGTTGGTTGACTCACTGATACACACTATGTGATATTGTTCTATATACTTAGTTACCAATACCCTTGTATCCGCTATGCTTTCTAAACTAACCGAATAGTATGCAATGTAGGCAGGTGCGAACCCAAATATCAAGGCTGGTGGAGCAACCCCATTTCATATTGCTGCGGACAGTGGAAATATAGAAGTAATCAAATGCTTGCTTAAAGCTGGAGGTGACCCAAATACCTGCGATGATGTAAGTTATTGTTGTACTTCATCTTAATAAAGCTGGTGTTATACTGAAATTTCAATAGCCAGGTTCATGCCATGTGTTGTCCTGTTTTAACCTTTTTTTTTTTTTTGGTCTTTGTATTGTTACCATGTCAATGACAACAAAAAATAACCTGATGCTAAAAAGCGTCAAATAAAAAAAAACCAGAGCGAGTAGTTTATTTATTGTCATATTACAAACTCCAGAGTGTATTAATGGTAACTTTGGTTGATCAACTGACTTTCTGTGGCTTACTTCCCGCACCACCCCACCTCTGGTCCACTGAAAGTTAAAATCTATGTTGGTCGCCGATGCTGCTCAAAGCACATGGGCACATTATTAATACTACATTAGCGGACTTTTGACTGCCGTGTGGTTTCCTTCCTTAGGATGGACTAAAACCAATTCAGGTTGCCGCTTGGAGCAATAACCGTGAAGTTGTGGAACTTCTTCTACCGGTAACATCCCCAATTCCAGGTGTTTCAAACTGGAATGCAGATGGAATTATAGAACACACGCTGGCTAAAGTGTCTGAGGAAAAGGTGCCACTTGAATCAACATTTTAGCTATTTTGGATCCTATAGGTTCCATAAACCTCTTAAAAAAACTACAAGTTCCCCATGCTTGCTAATTGTTGAAGTGTCTGAACAATTGTTGCAGTCTCAATTGAAGGAAGCATCATCTCTGAAATCAGGCAGATCGCAACCTGTTGAGGTACATCACATGCTCATGCTCATACATACCTTTTGGCGACAGTCCTGGCTTGTATTATCTTAAATGTCAATCAAGTTATATGCATGTGTTATCTTAAACAAAGGTAGACTTGGTCTAATCTTGAGGTTAGCTAAAAAAATTGAAAACTAATGGTAGTTAACATGCTGTTCAGGTGTCATCCGAAGCAAAACAAAGATCCTTGGAAGCCAAATCAAGAGGTGACGATGCCTTCAGAAGAAAGGACTACCTTGTAGCAGTGGATGCTTACACTCAGGTAACAAAGCCACTAAGGTGGTAAAGTTTTTCCACACGGAAAGAGCACAACAAACTCGAACTCTGGGATTGGGCTCGTGAGTCGTGTATACCTACCGTGATTCTAGCTGCAAGAGACTAACATTGGCATGGAACTGCATTTCAGGCTACAGAGCTGGACCCAAATGACGCGACAGTGCTCTCAAACAGAAGCCTGTGTTGGCTGCGGGCAGGCCAAGCTGAACGTGCTCTGGAGGATGCAAGAGCGTGCCGAGCATTGAGGCCAGATTGGGCGAAAGCTTGCTACAGGGAAGGTGCAGCCCAGCGCCTGTTACAGGTACGTGATATCCAGAGATGCGATTGGGAATTCACCCACAGCAGGCTTTGAGGACTAATTTATTTGCTCTCTGTGGTGACCCTGGCAGAGGTTTGAGGAAGCGGCAAATGCCTTCTATGAGGGCGTGCAACTTGAGCCAGAGAACAAAGAGCTCGTCAGCGCATTCAGGTAGATAGATCCCCTAATAGTTTCCAAAGAAGATGGGCTGCTTTCCTGTTAGCATGCCTATACTATGCTTTCTTCTTTTACTTACCCGCTGATGATGTTTTCAACTATAAATATATTGATTACTTCGAACAACAACAACAACAAAAAAACAGGGAGGCCGTCGAAGCCGGGAGGAAGTTCCATGGTGTGGACAAGCCGAATCAGACACACTGAGACAACGGCCGTTTGGTGGATCGATCGAAGCTGTACTGTTTGATTACGAGGAGGAACTAGGTAGTCTGGGCATTGATGATGAGGGACTCATGTTGGACTGGCAGGAATTTCGAAAGCCTGTGGATTTGCCAAATTTTGTGTGGTTGTCTCATGGTTGTGGCCATGTTTATTAGATTGGTACAAACATTGCAAAGTAGGTTTTCAATTCATTGTGACCTTCCGCTTGCTGGTGCCGATCTTTTGGTTGAACACAGAGCAGCATATCATTCAGCGTATCGTAGTCGTATGATAACTTGCAGCATAATTTGCTATATATTCCTTCCCAGTGGAGAAAAAGTGCAGCCTTGCTGCATTCCTTAGATCGGAAGTGCTATAACATGTACAATAATCCGCTGTAACATGTACACTAATATAAAACACAATTTTTTAATCTAATGACGGCTGTTATTTTACATTAAAATCCTTCCATTTGAAATCTCTCCGTTTTCGCTTGAAATTTGGTTAAAAACCCGCAGCAATAGTCTAAACCGCCTAATTTTTATCTAACGGTGACGGCTATTTCACATTATAATCCTTCGACTTAAAACCTCTCATAACCTCTCATTTTTGTCTGAAATCTGGTTAAAACCCCGCAACATCTGCCATCAAATATTAATAGAATATATTAATTTCTTGGGCTCAAAGCGTAAGGTATGCAAGACTAGGATTACAGTCTTTACTTTCACCTAGAAATGTTAAGAATTATGAGGTGAAGGAGGGATCTTTTGCCTCAATGTCATCTTGAGTTCCGAGTCACTTGCGGTCATTGCCAAAGAGGATTTACTCGTAGCCTATTAGATCCTGTTGTTGCTGGCGACATAGGAGAGATTTAGGAAGAGAATCACTGTTTTCCTTAGCCGTAACGAAGAGAACACGCTGCTTCTGGCTAGATGTTCGGAACGCGAGCGCGTAGAATCGAGAGCTGAGGCGATAGAGCGATATAGCATCTCTTTCTTGAGCCAAAATCATTCCATTATGTATGAAGTTGTAAACGTTCATCCATTCCGACGATGTCGTGCATGCATGTATATGCCTACCTAGTTAACCAAACATATCATCAAATCAAATTGCCTGCTCATGTAAAGAAATATCCCATCAACAAGATTAAATGGGGGGAAAAGAAAAAAAAATAAAAAATACTTTGAAATGAAAAAGTTTGCAGTTTCGACGTGGAATATAGAAACAGGTAAGGTCAGATACGAGGCCGATGCAAATCGAGTGCCATCCACCCGGACCCGGGCACCCAGCCTGGTCGAATCCATGCCGCTCTTGTCCCCCGCCGCCGCCTGAGCGCCTCGACCCCCGTCCTGCCGTCCGGCTGCCCCCCTGCGTCCGCTCCCCCTCCCCTGTTCCGGCCGGCCGCCTGCCTCCGCTCCTCTGCGTCCGCTCCCCGGCTCCCCTTGCACCTCCGCGGCCAGCGCATCGGTGAGCACTTCCTCCTCGCATCTCTCTTCTCTTTTCCTGACCTTTCCTTCTAAGGAAGTCGATTGCAAAGCAGTTACATGATACAAAATTTGGTGGATCTGTTGTGTTCTTGACTCAGATTGTAGGGTATTCCTGGTAATACACAGGAGTCGCTATAGATCCGCCCCTGGATCATGATAGCAGAGTAAGAAGTTGATTTATCATTATATTTTATCCTAGATCATCATAACAAGTTACCTACGTAGAGTATTTGCAGTTTCAAACGGGTTACATGAATTATGCTTTGGGCATTCAATCTGATGATATGTGCCTGTCGTATGATCGTGTCTTTGTAGTAGCTGTCATAGGCATGGTTATTAAAACGTCGTTTAAACGAGAAAACGCTGCTCAGTCATGAAACGCTGGAACATTTTGCACAAATCGTGGAAAACGGCGTTTTACCTCGTTTAAACGTTCGTCGTTTTCTTCGTTTTTTCTCGTTTTCCTCAGCCTACTGCTTGTGGACTTGTCATTCTACTATTCTATTTATTGTATGCTTGTGCCTTGTGGAGTAGCGGTTGTGAACATGTTATTTTGAAACTATTATTATGTGAACCTATGTTGGTTGTTTGGTATTTAACTTTGCATATTGTGTGAATTCAAGATATATTGATATTTGCCTATATTGTTTAAAACGACGTAAACGTTTAAATGTTAACATCTGCCATCCATCGTTTTAATAACCATGGTCATAGGATTGTATCTCTAGCGTTGCTGAACAATTAGAGCTTATCCTTTGAGTCTTCGGCAATGTTGACCCGTGACATATACTTAGTACGGAGATATTATACTTGTGCTTTCTGCATTTCGCCGAGGAAAAGGTGCAGTATGTGAATTCGTGGATCCTTCATATATCTTCATATGGGTGATGCGTGAAGTGGAATTTTGTGAATCTCAACAGTCAACACGGCAACAGTGTGTGGGACTGGGAGCTTATTTGAATTTTGTGCATCATTTGCATTTTTGTGTGTGTCTGAGCTTTTAGTATCGAGTACCAGTCCATGCCTTTCATAGCCTAAACCTGAACACATGGATTGAAGGGAGGGATTAGAGAAGATAAGGGATTTATTCCCCGCAGTGTTTCAGTGCCTTGGGAGGGATCCGCTTCATGCCTTCCAACCCTCTTGGGGATTTAATACATATCAACGGAGTATCCAGTGAAGACCGCCTTTTTTAAAAATATTTAAGCAATCAACACCCTGTTACTTGCATCTTGCTCATCATTGACATTTTTGCAAGACATCCACTGATATGCTGCTTTTTGGTGCAGGACAGAGTCTTTACAATGGGTGACTACACGATACAGATCAGCACCAAGCTCATTGACCAGCTGGCTCGCGACGATGAGAAGGTGCAACGGAAAGCCAGGAAGCCCAAGCCTAAGAAGAAGGCCTCTGTGCAGCAGCGACATGAAGATCCCCAGGAAGGTGCACCAAAGGAAAGATTCCCAAGCGATCCCAAGACGAGCAGCCCTGCTCCTGCTCCCGGGTTGCCTCTGCAGCCTCCTCCCATGTATGTGCCAGTGACCCCTGCTCCCCCGCCGCCCCCAGCAGCTGCGATGCCGGAGGTAGAAGCCATTCGCTCCATCCTCAAAGAAAGCGAGGCAGTTCTGGACAAGCTGGACAAGCAGGAGGCTGGGGCACGCCAGGAGCTCAGCAGGAGAGCAAAGGAGCTGCATGATAAGGAGTTCAAGCTGCCGTACCAAAACCCCATGCCCTGCACACATGAGAGGGCAGTCTGCCTAGAGTGTTACAAGAGCAATGCAAAGGACCCGCTCAAGTGTGCTGAAGCAGTCAAGAGATTTGAGGCGTGCGCGCTCATGGCCATGAAGAGTGGCACCGCGAAAGCCGATTAGTAACTAGCCCAGGAAGCTGTGAGTTGGGAGGCTAGATGATACATGGTTCTGCATTTTTTCCATCTTTTCCTTTTTTTTTTCCTTTTTGAGGTGATTCAAATAACCAGGATTTTTCATGGGACACAAGAAACATCTTTGTGGATTTCTAAGGGCACTGCACAGCCCTGAGTTTTAGGGATATTTCATAGTACGACTGGCACAATCTGAATATCAGTTGCTGGTGGCAAGGTTTTTGCCTGAAATATACTATATCAGATCATGTGTAGGATTGGCATCCACTGGCCGCTATGCTTATTGTTGCCATGCTCGCTCTATATATGGATGGCACCATGATTGGGCTACTGTCATATATACTCTTTAGATTCGCATGGAATGGTTTGATGGCAGCAATAATTGTTGTTTTGCCCTTCATTCAGCTCATGGGCTGTAGAAAATATTGTCCTGTTGATCTCACATGACCATGAGAGGAACTTTAGTGATGCCTGCTTCTACAGCTGATGGTGCCTTTTCCTTATGTCGTATGTATCAAGACAACTGAATGATGGTTTGTTATACTCCTTGTTTTGATGGAAATGGAATGAAATATAGGTAATGCTCAGTTGAATTGAATTGATGGATGAATCAAAAATACTATATGGCGGCTGGAATACATGACATTGAGATCATGCATGCAACTCAATTCTCAAGAAAGAATGGATGAAGAAAAGAAGAATGAAGGCAGTATCATATCCCCACAGCAGATTATTGCATTGCATTGCATGCATGGTAGACGTTTTTACGCCGCCGCCGGCGCGTCGGGGGCCGCCGCCGCCGCCGCCGCCGGGGGGCAGTTGCCCAGGACCTTGCACTCCAGCTTGGCCTTTCCCGCCGACAGCCCCTCAATCATGCTGTGGAACCCCGCCTTGGCCTTGGCGCCTATCGACTTGGGGCTCTCCTCCTCCTTAGCCTCCTCTTGGCTCGCCGCCGGAGATGGTGCCGGAGCTCCGTCGTCAACGTCTGTCGCCGCCTCAGCTGCCGCTGGCGCATCAGCTGCAGGGGTGGCTTCCGGCGCCATTGGGGTGGTTGGCTCTGATGGCGCCCCCTGCTCCTCCTCTGCCAGCGAGTGCTGCATTGCTGCCGCCAGCAGCGCCACCAGGAGCGCCAATGCAACCCAGGACGGCATCATCCTCGCCATCGCCGTCGCCGTACGTGCTAGATGACCCACCGACTTTTGTGTTAAAATCGGTCGATGATATCAACTAGCAAGCAATAGTGCCGCCAAGGTGGTGTTTTTTTATATAATAATATAACTACCTTGTTAGTGTCATATATAGAGAGAGAGTGTATGTGAGAGAGAGGTCAGGACCTAAAAAACAGATGGCGCAGAGCCGCTGTGCTATATTTAGGAACTTGTCTCTACCTAATTTAATTTGTTGGATGCTATCTTTAGGAACTCCAGTAATGTACTCTAAGCAGCAACCAGTGCTGGTCTCTGCATTTAGTAGCTGATGCATGCTGCTGGCTGCTGGCTGCTGCCAGAGCCAGGCACACAACGATGATGAGCATCTTCATGCTAGCTGTTCAGTTCGTTCTAGGCTGAATCTGAATCAAGCATATGGAATATGCGTCGATCGATGAAACAAGCTAGGACCAGGATGGAGTTATATATATTTCTGATGACAGACTGCGAGTGCAAATGTGGAAGAAGCTTTGTATATAATGGTCTATATGTTTGTTGAGATAACTTTGGACTACTAACGCTAGTCGCTAGATAGCATGACAAATCAGCAATGGACCATCAGTCATCACCACTTCACCGTACATATGAACCCTGTTAGCTCGTACCACGGTGAAACCAATCTATAAAACCTATACAAGTGGAGTCCGCTATTCTATTTCTCTCAACATGCAACTTAGCCATATCATCCTCAAAATCCTACTAACTTGCATGTCATGTTCGCATCCACTAAGACTTTAACTTATATCTTTCATCGATTCTTTGTGACTCCGTGCATACTAAGCTTTTATATGGCATACACTATGTATAACATGTTTTTCTTATCATCATATCCAATCTGCTAGCACATACACAATTCATATCCTATGGGATACCGTCTACATTTTCGTGCAGCCATCCTCATAACCCTTCAAATAATTATCTAAAAAATGCATATAATACATACGTGCATGACTACCGGATTGTATAAATCCAGAAGTGCATTAATTTATATCTTTCATTCGATTTTTTTTGGCTCCATGCATACTAAACTTTCATATGGCATACACATATGTAATATTGTTCTTCTTTTTCAAACAAACTTCATGTTTCTATTTTATCATCATATACAATATGCTAACACATATACAACTCATATCCTATGGGAAGCCGTCTATATTTTCGTACGATCATCTTCATAACCCTTCAGTCGATTCTCCAAAAAATGCCATAATACATATGTGCATCCAATGACTACTGGATTGTATAAACCTAGAAGTTTGCCTAACTATAACGGGCAAATGTGTATAGGTATCACTAAGCAACAGCCACCTAGGAATAATGCTATAAATACTTCATACATCAAAGGAGAAAAATCATACCACCATACCATCATCGGTTAAAAAGGCTCCCAACGACAAAAAAAACTTATTATTTACCTACTACACAAGCAATTTATATACTTAATCTAATAAGCCTCAAATTCCAATATACTTGCTACTTTGTTTCTTTCCTAATTAATCATCGAATGCTCATATGAAATTATCCTCAAATTCCCCAGCAACGTGCAGGGAATTCACCTAGTTAAGTTTGTAATGTTGTGCCAGGTTGTCGTTAGTGTATCTTGGATTACTGCAACAGTGCAACTCTACATGTCTTCATCGGCTTGCAGGTATAACATGTTAATAAGTTCTTCATCAGCTTGTAAAAAGGATTGTCTGCAGAAGAAGTTAATAAGAGGACATATATCTGCCAGCAGTACCTCTCAAGACTTGCACAGCACAAGAATGCCTCGTCCTGTAAGTTCGTATTAATATGCTGTGCCTCACGTAAAATAACATCAAAATCTACCGCTGTACGATTGACCTGGACTATCGACAGCCATTGCATGAAGCGACAGAACATTGGTATACCATGAACCTTGAATCAAAGCTTGAAACATAGTACAAGGTTACAGGATAACTTTGTGGACAAAAGGCTTTTCCCTAAACAGGGTAAGGGAAAAACTAGCACATTTATTCCAGCCGAGCAGCAACAGTATGCCTCAGATTTGGGATCTTAGCTTTAATTCGTAATAATCTCTATAGCTAGCAGGGGATAGCACGATAAGTTCACAGCATCAGAACCAGCGACTCAGCTGACTTATCTCCGCCCATCCAAGGTAAGACAAGTGAAACACTTAGACCACTGGAAGCTCCCCGCACTCGCTGATGACTACCTTCTTCTTTGGGCGGTCACCTCTGTCGGTCTCTTGCGACTCGATCAGCCTCACGATGTCCATGCCTTCCAGGACCTGGCCAAACACAACATGCCTCCCATCCAACCAAGGTGTCTGCATCCAAGGGACCGGTTAGCTCTGGCACTATGACCCAAAATGATAATATGCAATTGAAACACAAATTGGCGAAGTAGTAGAAACCGCAAAGAGTTCATTTCTATGGTACGAGGTACAATATTACCTTGACAGTGCAAATGAAAAACTGGCTGCCGTTGGTGTTTGGTCCAGCATTAGCCATGCTGACCACTCCAGGTCCAGTGTGAACCACTAAAACACAAAATCAGCATGCCATCAGTTTTAGCAGGCGATTAACCAACACATAGGATACATATACGTATCAAGACTATTTCAGATGTGGAGCATACATTTGAAGCTCTCATCTTTGAAGGTGCGTCCATATATGCTTTTTCCACCGGTACCCTGCAAAAGCAACTTCTATTTAATCACATGCAACAGTTGAAAGCTGCATCTGTCAATCTAGTTTATCTCTAGGTTCAACTGTTCAAACACAAAAGCATTGCTATTTGCTTCTATGTAGTGTTCAAAAAAACAATCTGCTAACCTTATGCTGTGTAACCACACTTGAAAAATGTGTGCATCAGTGTGGAAAGGAAAAAAAAATACAAATCACTTACAATTTCATGATTTTTGTGTTGGCATATCGTACCTTGAGAAGAATTTAGCAGCATTACGAAGGTAGTTGAATTACATGAAGCTAGTAGAGTATCTAGAAACTTGAGAAGGATAACTCTTTCTATTCACCAACTAACGGCATGAAGTACTCTCTACCCTGAACTTCTGTGAAATCAGTTCAATAGCCCCCAAAATAGAAAATATTTTGTACAATGATCAACAAGATTAAAAAAACCATTCAATCTTTTGATAAAACATATCGGCACAGCAGCATGCAAATATTGTTTAATTTCCCTGAAGTGGATATGCACGATGGCATAAATATCAAAGTGCAGCACACTCAGAGGTTACTGATGGTAATCACATACATTGCCCTTGTCAAAATCTCCCCCCTGAATCATGAAGTCCTTGATCACACGGTGGAAACTGGATCCCTTGTATCCAAACCCTTTCTCCCCTGTAAAAAAGAACCTTGTTATCTCTCCAGGGAAAGGTAATATTCAGAGTTAAGAAGATTGCACGATAAGAAGGTGTTCCAGCAACAATCCCTCATACCAGTGCAGAGCGCACGGAAGTTCTCTGCTGTTTGTGGAACATCATCTCCATACAGGCCGATGACAATCCTCCCAACATTCTTCCCCACAGGATTCCCAATGCTTATGTCAAAGTACACCTTGTTTGTGATTTTTGACTGAATGTCTGCTTCCTGCAAACGGCACAGGAATCAAATCAAGGTAGATGTACAATCCTGCGATGCTTACAAACTGAGACAACAAAGGTAGCCATAGCCATGAACTGAATGCAACCACAAACCACAGTTTCAGTTAAACACAGTAGCACATTTGTTTCCTCGTGCTAGCAATGGCTAACGTGGTCATAAGGCATACAAATATTGGACCCCATGAAGCTATGAGTGGCCCACAGTCTGAAGATATAATCCATTTATCAGAAAAAACGAGAAACATGGATCATTGGTGATGTGCCTCGATTTACACCTCTGCGGCTCCCCGCCACCAGAAATTTTAGTGGAAACTTAAAATCCACATGCTTATTAAACTAAGAAGAGTAAGTCCAAATTAATCATTTCACATCTAAGGCAGATAAATGCTGAAAAGAAGACTCGTAAATGCAAAAAAGGTGAGAACTTTACTGCAGGCCCGGTCCCGGCAGCTACTGCAGCTATACATATAGATTGAATTAAACCAAAACAGGAGGAAGGGAATTGACAGGGGTAAAGATGGCACCTTGGGCTCGGCGCTGGCGGATGTGGCGAAGCGCGCGCGGCTGTGGGAGGGCGAAGAAGCGAGGCCCCCGGAGAAGGAGACGGCCTGTGACTGTGAGGAGGGGATGAGGGCGCCGCGGAGGGAGAGGAGCGGCGAGGGGCCCTTGAAGGCGAGGATGGCCTGCTTCCCCACCGGGCGCGCGACGGCCTGCAAGCAACACAGGAAGATCAGGCGATTGAGAGCTTGGCAGGTGAGGGAAAAGACCAGGGGGTAGAAGGTGAGGTGCTTACGAGGGCGGCGAAGGAGGTGGCGGGCGCCGCCATTGATGAGGGTGGAGAGGAGGTTTTGGGTGGAGAGGGCTGCGGGAGGCGGGGAGAAGGCCCCTCCGCTGGGATGGGATAGATAACAAACAGCGAATGGGAGTGGCAGATTTTCTCCTACACAAAAGCCCCTCCCCATCATAGAAATTATGCACTGCTCCTTGGCTGGTAGCAAAGAGTTTGGACAGATTTTGCTGGTGGTATGTCAAAATCGGAGCATTGCCCCCCCCCCCCCCCTCCCCCACACACACACACTTTTTTTTATTTAATCGGGGGACGATGGTCTCCACCTTTTTCATTTTTCATTGATTCCAGTAGAACTGGTGCTGGAGGGAGCACGAAAATGCCCCTAGTACATAGCATTTGAGGCTTGTATAGATTTTACGACAGGCAAGAGAAGAGAGATTACATTGGAGAGAAAATATTACACCATATGTCAGTTATCGCCTGGCTATCCTTTGGCAGTCTGCAGCTCCAAAGGCGGCATTCTTGTTTGCATACCATGAGAAGTTGGTTCGGGTCTGGATCTTATTTTTGAAAGACGACATTGTTGCGATGCTTCCAGATCTGCCAAAAACACAGCAGCAGCATGGTTGAGAGATGTTGTGGGGGGATGTGCGCCGGCGGCTGAGCTTCCCATGGGGCACAGGCGGTGGGAGTGCATTGTTCAGACCAGCCCAGCTTTCCCCAGAATGCTTGAGCGAAGGCACATTCAAAGATGATGTGTTTAGCATTTTCACTCCCATTTTTGCACACAGGGCAGATATCGTCCTCGACTATGGACTTGCGATAGAGATTTACGAATGGCATTAATATACACGAGTCATTAATATGACACATCCATTGCCACTCACTGAAAAAAAAACTATCTACACCCTATGAAAGGGCGAGATCGTTTCACTTTACGAAAATATGTGTACCCTCACATTAGTTGTTAGGAGTATAATCACCTAACAAGAACCACCCATAAGTCTCGCATGAAATTCACTCCAGAACCCTAGTACCTTTTTTTAAGGATATAGTTATTTTTTTAAGTTAGTTTGAGTGGGGTGTAGCAATTTCTTTGTGCAACCCAAGCAAGCTGAAAACAGCAAACCTACTTGGTCGGTTTTTTAGGCCGACTTGTCCACCTTTGGGGGATGATTTGTCTGTTTTTACGTACACAATTAGACCTTGTTCGGTTTGCCCGGTTTTGAAGGGGATTGGAGGGGATTTAAGACCAATCCCCTTCAAAACCGGACAAACCGAACAAGACTTTAGTGGGTCGTAGTTAGGGTTTGGCTCTTGGCTTCATGCCTTGTTGCACGTGCTTTTGTGAGTATGGATTATCCATAAGATCAATCGCATGTCATTTGGTTTGTGATTTCGAAAATATCTAGGAGAATTTCACCGAGTTAAATTTTAAAGATAGGCTCTTGATGTGTTTATGTACCTGATCAGCCGGCCCATCAAAGAAACGATGCTGAACAGATCCATTGATCTACCGCCGATTTTGCAGTTGTTGGTTTCCATCCAAGGAATTTTAAAATATTTGGGTTTGTTCCCGTCTACTAGTATAGGGTGATGAAGTAGCCACTGCAGGACTAATGACTAAAAGTGGCCTGATTTTGGCCGCCATAGCATCTCAAGGTGAAATCTGAGCTGGGTATCTTTACAAAGGCTAGATCTTATGCCGGTGCTTAGAAACAATCGAGTTAGTTGCTGACTTTTCAAGATTCCATTAGGCGATGAATATTTGTGCTTGCTTTATGGTATTAACATATAGTTTTGCCTTTTGCCCACCTTTATGGTATTTTTGTATCATTATTTCCAGAGATATTTTCTGCGCAAGCCAGGTCCAGTTTTTTGCTTCTCGATATAATTGATTTGATGCTGAAGAACCCTTCTCTCTCGAGTTTGGCCGGGGCATATTAAAGACGCATCCCAATGTCATTTGTTCCATTAACAACGAAATTATACCTTTACCTGACTAAATCCAATCAATGCAGGGATGCACAACATGAACGGCAAGATGGATACCAACAGGTCAGTCCTCGTATCTTATTTGTACGTTATGACGTTATGTACACCATGGCAATCCACCGCCAAATACACGAGGAGGATCTCATTTGTCCCAACCAATTCAATTCAAACAATGGTACACCGTGCACAAGTGGACTGGCAAAAAAGAACCAAAGCGGTGTCGTATATATATGAAAAGGCTACCTTCAACTATAGATATCATACCATTTTCTTTACATCAATCTCAAGGTAGATTATTCTACTTAACTAGGTACGAATGGATGCTTGCGGTACTGTAGGCAACCCGAGTTCATCCTCCTGCACCAAAAGGAAATGGAAAACAAACAAACCATTAACTAGGGATTCACCAAGGGGACGCAAGCAAATTTGATCAATGCCAGAAACAACTATTAAGATGTTTTCCAGATTTCCTTCAATGCCAGAACCAAGCCGAGCTAATTTGATCAGATACCAATGCTCGTTACAGTCATGTTCAACTGGAATTTGGATGCCCATTTTCAACCGTATACCCCACACCCGCACGGAGATTGTCTCAGTTTTGTTTTATCTCGCCCTCCGTCACATTTTCCCTATGGTGTTCAACCGGATGAAGCTAAAATGTGTTCAGTTTTCAGAGATAAATCATGGGCCCCATCCATGTTGAACGAGGCCTGACAATAATGTCCTACAAGCTACAATTGTGTGTGAACCAACTAATATCTAGCTTTTCTAGCAACTCGGCGACTAGGGCACATGACAAGATACAGGAAACCAAATAATTACCATGATGAGCAGGCAAAAGAAATACTAAAACCACATTCTCACAATAATTTCACTACCTGCTGCTGGTTTGCTGGGGTTGCTGCATGGCCAGTTGGTGCAGCAGGTAAGTTGAGCTCAGATTCTTGATCTGGTTGGAGGTAAGATGGGACTGACTCTGATTCAAAGTCCATGTCAGCTTCCAAAGCATCAAGCTCTGCATGCATTTTCCAAGAAACAGAATGAGGACAGCAGATAGAGATTAACTTTTTCTTCACGAACTTTACAGCAAGGTAGGCAGTTTGAGAAAAATTGTGGCATTGCAAGTTATCCAAGAAGGGCAATGGAATTGCCAATATGATCGAGCCATACCTCCCATAAGTTCTTCCTCGTCGATGTCATCAGGGACATTGTAGCTTCTACCAAGAGTTTCTTGTATTTCATTGCTCACGTCCATAAGATCCATCATCTCATCTTGCATGCTCTACAGTAGAGCACAGAAGCAAGTAACATGTTCAGATGCAATCATCATAAAGAACAAAAAAGTAAACAGGCAAATAAGCAACAAAGTGAAAATGCGTGCAATGTGCGGAAACACAGAAAACACGAGGAATCTGTCAAGAGGTATTTAAGAATGCTATACATACATCAATATCTTCGAGCTTAACAGTTTTCATCATTCCTTTCAGCTCTTTATTGGCAGCCTTCATTGCAGTCATCTATTGAATGAAAAGCAGTTCAACATAAGGCTGGGATTCTTGAGAGAAACAAGCAACATAAAAGTCAAGGGTTTTTTTCTCATCAGGTGACCATACAGTTTGCTGTGCATCTTTAAGCCCCTCTGCTGCAAAAGCAACTTGGTCAAGGTTGTATGTTTGGTTGTACAGCATATCACGCTGTCCTTCATACCTGCAAGGAAAATATAAACGGTGGGCCGGTGAAGATAGGAACTGTTTATATAGCCATTGACATTGCAGTGTTTGTTTGGGACAATGAATGAGCACCTCCAAAACTCAACTTTTGATTGGCTGACTTGTATTACAGTAGTGCTGTATATATATATATTTTTTTTACATAGCATACTATAGGCTTCGTAATAATAGCTGAATCTAGTAAGGTATCACTTGTATAACAACGCAGAAGTTTTGACATATGTGTAATGTTGATTCACAGCATAAATCACAGGCAGGCAGGCAGTTAGCTGAAGATTACTGGAAAAGCATCATTGTAGGTGTGTCAGTCACTCACATCCTGCGTTGCTTGAGGACCCTCATGGCTCGTGCCTTGACGGCCTCCTGCGCGGGGCCTGGTCGTGTCTTCTTGATCTGCTCCTTGTAGCGCGCGAGCTCGGCGTCGAGCTTCTTGATCTTGTCATCGACGGTGTCGCCGCGCTTGGTGATCTGCTTGGGCAGCGAGATTATTAGAAAGAAATAAAGAAGAAGGAATGAATTTGTTGGTTGATAGCGACGCACTACACACATACTCGGTCGGTTGCGTCCTGGATGGTGGGCGGCGGGTCATTGTTCTTCTTGGCGCCGAAGATCTTCTTCATGTCGCCGGCGGCCGGCGGTGTCTTATCTATCTATAGCAATCTACTGTCGGGCAACAAATCCAGCCCGGCGAAATCGAATCCCTCTTCTTGAATTCAATTTCAGTTTAATGGAGGACGGTGAAGACAAGAAGAAGAAGCAAGGAAATTGATGGGAGGGGAAATCTTCTCCTCCTCTCCTCCTGATTTACCAGCAAAGAAGGAAGGAACGAAGGAAGGAAGAAGAGAAGAGGCAGGAACTTTCCTCCTCCTGGTTGGTCCTCGTCGTCGGAGTCGTCGTGGCCACCCCACACGGTTTCGCTCGTCAAAAAAAAAAAAAAAAATCAATAGAGGTGGGCTGGCCCGGCCCAAGTGGTAGGGTACCTGCTGGGCCGACCATCCACCGATTCTTCTCATCGTTATTGCTGAGAAACTAATCATCGTCATGGCTCTGATCGATCACGCATGTGCAGAGTTCCAAGGCCAATAATGTGATGGATTGCGTATCTGATCCATTGCAGAGTTGGGGTGCAGCAGAGCAAAGCCAATCGGTTCCGTTCCGTTTCTATCATTACATACGCTCCCTGTGCATGCATGACTAGTAGTACTCTCTTTCTGTTCACACGTGTACGGGGACGCGGTTATTTAGATGCCATGTATTTGTGATATCCATCTTCTTTTCATTCGTACATATCATATTATTTCTAGATGGCATGTTAATTTATGGCACACCTTAATTTATGACCTAAATTAACAAATAATGAGCAACGGCGCCTTGCAAATTGCAATGCAGCTCCATCCAGTGCAGGCGGAGGCGTTTCCTCCTCTCTCTATACAGCTAGAGCTAGTAGCTGCCCAGCTACCGCGCGCGCTCTCTCTCTCCACAGTACCATCATTATTATTGTTTGTTCCCCACCGGGTGCACCCAACAACTGCCTTGCCTGCCTTTCTTCTTCTTCTTCTCTCTCTCACCGGTCAAATCAATCAAGTCGGAACCACGCAGCGACAAGAAGAACTCAAAAAGAATACCCTGCCCTGACGATGCCTCTCATCGTCCGTCTTGGTCTTTGGTCTTGGTGTGGATGAAAAGAAAACAAAGTCCCTGTGCGTGCGGTGCCTCGGCTCGTCTCCTTGGACTCCGGCCGGCGCGGCGAGCCACCGCACCGGCAAGCAAGCATCATCAGAAGCAGCGTAATTCTACAGGCAGGCAGGCAGGCGAGAGGTATGGCGATGTTGTCTGTTCTTTTCTGTTCTGTTCCCCCTACTCCCATAGTCGACTCGAGTCGAACGGCGGCAGCAATGGCTACTCCTCCTCTAACAGCAGCCGCCTCCTCCTCCTCGCCGCCGTGGCAGTGGCTGCCAAGATAAGACAAAAGATACTCCTCTGCCGATCCGTCCGCTAAGCAAGCAAGCCAAGTGATCTGATCTCCAGGATTTTATTAGTAGTTGTTTGCGTTGCGTGCGGCGGCAGGGCAGGGCATTGCTGTTCACTTCAGGTGCCCATCCAAGATTGCATTTTGGCCTTGCTTTGCTTGCGGTGCGGGAGAACTGAGCTGAGCAACGCGGGGGGCGGCGGCCCGGTTGGAATGGAATCGCGTAAGCGTGCTGCGTAGCTTATCCTCCAGTTTCATCGCCACTACCCTGCATCCATCCATCCATCCATCCATTCATTCATTCATTCTCCAACACTCCAATCCATCTCTGCCTCAAGCAAACCCCCTCACCAACGCCAAGCAATGCCTTCTCTTCTCTTCTCTGTCTCTCATAAAACCGCATGTCTGCCTGTCTGTCTATTAGAACCAGCCGCAGGCAGGAGCTCCTGGCCGGGGACATCATCCATAATTCATCCACCACGCCCATAGCACAGCCAAGCCGGCTTATTGAACGCTACTGCACGGGCGGCATTTCCTTTCTTTTTTGTTCAGGTAAGTTAGTCCTTCCATTTCTCTGCTCTTGGTTACCAACGGATTGATGATGCTGTCTGTCTCCCAACTCCATTCCCCCCAAAACCCACTGCCTATCTTCTCCCTTTCCTATTTTCTAAGTACCTGCCGGATTAGCTTGTACCATCACCGACTTGCCGCTCGTATAGTTAGCTTCTGTCAGGAAGCAAACCCCCTTCCCTTTTCTTTCTTGACGGCTCTGCCTTTTTCTCCACCTGCACACGTTTTCTTTCCACGTCTTTGCTTTGCTTGCTTTAACCAAACAAAATTAGGAATCACTACTAGTTTTTTTTGTGCTTTTATATAAGACTAATTCCACTGAAAAGGATACAGAACCTCCTGTCTTCATCTCCTACCGTCTATTCATCAATGAGATAATAGCAGACTGGAATGTGAGCTACTCTTCACATCACTCTTCGATATTTCTTAAGCAGGAGCCAGCAGTTAATGAGAGGGGCCATACCATAACCTCCAGCCGTTGAGTTGAGTTGAGTTGCGTCAATAAACTGGGCGGTGATACACATACACAAACCAAGCAAACCAAACTTCCTGCACCTATGGTGATAGCATCTGGAGGGGACGTCAGGCACCTGTCCCCATTTAGCCCCCTGGCAGAATCATCGTCTTCCTCATTCTTCTCTCAGGACCTCGTCCCCACTGAGGTTAGCAACAAAAGGCTTGCTGTTCCCCCCCTCTCCCCGATTATGCAAGCTCACCAGCGCTACATGTACATGATTTCCTTCCCATGTCTTACGCAGACACAAGTTGGATTTTGGAAGCCAGAGTCGATGGTCGATCACAAAGGTGTGGATCATGCTCCCTTTTTAAATTCGTGCCTACTATTCCATGATTGTTGCTTCTTGCATGATGCAGATTGTCAGTTAGGCCTTCCATTTATTTATTTATTCAATTCCTCATGCATACACCCTTACAAAATGTATGGGCCTCTTTCTATACTTGCTGTTGGTAGTTAGTAGAGTTATTGTGCCTTCAATAAAATCTTCTAAAATGATACGTACCTAACTTGCCTTGTCCAACTCATGTGCCAGAGAACAACTCACATACTCATGATTCACGTTTATTTGAAAGGGAGATGTTCTAATCGCCTCTTATCCTGCTTGATTCTTGCCTTTTCTTTCTTTGTAGCTAGGTTTTTTAGTTAACTGACTAAAACCAGAAAGTTGGCTGGCCTTCTGCATCAAATTTAGTTCACGCTTTTTCTTGCCACAAGAAGTTCCCATCTGGATGGCTGCATGCCACCTAGGTTGCCTAATTCATCAGCATCTAACTTTTAGTAAGCATTTTGGACGCAATTGAGCAGGGAATGAGCCCGACTTTTCTTTGCTGGAATGTTTATAGAGTTTTTGCTCAAGACAGTTAGGTAGGAATTAGTTGGACGGTTCAGTAAGCACAGTTAGCAATTAAATGCCTTGATCAGTGTACCATCAAACTCATGTGTTGAAGGCTGTGACGTGACAAATAGATTGAGCAGCTCTTCAAGAACTGAGTCTATTTGTTGATGTTCAATTATGTCAGGGAGAAAGCCAGTTCCCACTTCTCCATTTGATAAGGCCCATCACACGGGCGCAAGTCCCGCAGGTTTTCTGGAACCTCAACGAGGTCAAGCCTTCAAGGGCCAACTCGACATGCTTAGCCTCAGTAATTTGATGGGGCAGCAACAAAGTACTTCTAGCATACCATCAATTTCTTGGGGCGATGTCCTTGGTAACTCAAGATCGAGTCTTGGCTTGTCTACAAGAGGGACAGCTTTTGTTGAACCAACTAGTGCTGATCAACATGTGCATGATTGTGGAGACTGCCCTTCAACCAGATCCTTCACCGAAGTGTTCGGTAGCAAATGTGAGTTATATTTGCAGTTTTTCAAGAAACTAAGTTGTCTTGCTAGGGATTGGAGAGCTGGTACCATGATTATCATGCTGCATGTTACTTCGTCCAAAATGTGGTATTAGTCAGTTCCTTTATTTACCTTGATGATGTTTTGTTCCCCTTGCCTTAACGCTTTGCAGCAAGACTGATAGCAAGTGGCGCTCCTGGTCAATCTCCTGATGCAAATGATTCCGCTTGTGAGGGAGATGAGCCTCTCGGGTCCATGAAAGAAATGGAAGCTCAAACTATTGGAGATCTCCTTCCCGATGATGATGATTTGATATCGGGAATTATTGATGGTTTTGAATACGCTGGCTTGTCTAACCAGGATGATGCTGATGAAGATATATTCTGCACTGGAGGAGGTTTGGAGCTAGAAAACGATGATTCCAACAATGTCAGCAAATTTCATCAAGTTTCCTTCAAGAATCAACTTCCTGGGAAGCACTCTATCAACGAACACTCTTCCAGAGCTCTTGTTGTAAAAAATATTAATCCGAGCATCGGGGATTATGAGCTAAGGGTTCTGTTTCAGGTTTCAACTCTTTCCTCATTGTACCTTGATACTGCATTTCTCTTTAGTAAATGCTGTCCTTTCAGACCCAAATCTGTGATATGTTTTTCATTTGGACCTCCAGCAATATGGGGACATACAGACACTTCACACGGACTGCAAGAATAATGAAGTTGTTACGGTGTCTTACTATGACATAAGAGCTGCACATAATGCCATTAAGGCGCTCCATAACAAACCTCTGGGTCAGACGAACCTTGATGTTCAGTTTTCCATTCCTAAGGTAAACACATTAGCAGTTTCCTTGAAGTGAAAATGTTTCGTGACCTGTCCCTTATTCGGTCTATTAAATTAATTCGTCAGTATGCAAGTGGTTTATGTCTTAATAAGAAAGAGAGAAGAAAACATTTTATGTCTTAATAAGAAAGAGAGAAGAAAACATTCTCTGTTATGCTATGTGCTGAAAGGTAACATGAGCAATCTGAGCATCATGTACTTGTCATCCAGTGAAAATACTGCCAACAATTTACATATAGCGACTTACTGTACTATATAAACTTGGAATTGGACCACAGCAAGGCATTCTTCTTTTAGTGTTTCCTCTTGGCAGTTTACATGGCGGCTCTTCAGTTCTTTCACCTCTAGTTCGTAAAATTTCTTTGTGTGCTAGGCTGAAACAAGGAATGAGAACAGTTCAGAGTCTTTCTTAGTTAGTAGACTATGATTTAATAGCTTTCTGCTGAAAATATACACAACGTATTGATGCTGTGATGGTGTGATGCTTCACTAGGAAAGTGTCCGAAATCAAGATCCTGACAACGGAACACTGGTGATATCTCTTATTGACTCTTCCATCTCCATCCATGATCTTGTCCAAAAGTTTAGTGTTTATGGTGACGTCAAGGAGGTAATAATATTTCTGAACTTCGCTTTAAGACTTAAGAGAATTCGAGTTTCAACTATTCTGATGATTTTTTTTTCCTTTTGGGTTATAGATTTACAAGGCACCTACAAGCAGCAATAAGAAATGTGTAGAATTCTATGATATCAGAGCAGCAGAAGTAGCACTGAATGACCTTAACAAGGATGGCATTTCATCCTTAAAAATCAAGGTTGAGCATAGCCGTTCTGGAAGAGCAGAATATTGGTAATTAGCTTGGCTGGCATTTTTCTCACCATTTCCACTTGTATCAGCATTGAACATTGCTTCTCACTTTCACTTCATAAGGACCTATTATCTTGTCATGCACTGTATATTATGCTAGAAAGTTTTCCAAGACGCTGCAAGTAGTAATGTATGGGTAGTGGGACAAAAAGAAGTAATAATACTGCAAATAGTTGTAGATGTAAGGAAGACAAATAGTGCTTCATTTTTTCCACAGTTTCTCTTGTAACCTTTGTGGGTGCTCTGATGTAGTTACTTGACTGCCTAAGTGTCTATTCTTCCTTCATCGCAGTAATTGGAGATCAACTTGCACAAATTATTCTAACTATAGGATTTGCATGAGAACCAGACAAATTGACAGCAACTATTACTTTTATGATGTCTAATGAATAGTGTACATACCATTTCAACTGAATATTTCCATTCTCATGGATTCTGCTCGGCAACTCGCACTATGTAGCCGCCAAATCTGCTTATGTGGTGAAATAACATGTTTTCTCTGTGTTTAACAGCTTCGCAGAGCAATGTTCTGGAGAATGGAAGCATGATGCTGTAGCTCACAAACTTAATAACTCTCCTCCTGGGATCATTGGTATGTATACGATTTTGACCATCATCCACCCCTTCCTATCATTCATAAAATTTGAGCCTTCACTTTCTTTTCACACGTCAAACAGGAAAACCAGACCCTAAAAGTTGGAAGAGCAGCACTGTTCATAATTTATATTCTACAGCTAGACCACAGTATGATAAATCACTACAGGACATATCTGTGAATGGTCCTCAGAAGTTGTCGTCGCCTATCAGAATTGAATCTACAAGGCAGAACAGTAATCAAACTGCCCTTGGCAACTTTGGAGGTGAAGTGCAAGCCTTCCATCCACACTCACTGCCAGAGTGTCAGAGTGGTAATTGCAATGGCTCTATGGCCATGACATTTACTACTAGGAATTCTAGCTTCAGACTAACGGAAGGAATGGACTATAATAATCATAAAGTTGGCCCCACTGACCTTCATGGTCATTCCTATGATCAAAATGAAGGCAGGTTTCTTCGATGAACTCTTGTATTTTGTCTTTACAGTGCTTTGTTTAATTGTTTTACCTGTTTAGCATGGATTTGCAAGGCACATGCTATATGGGCACAGACTTGTTGATGCATTAGCTGATGTTATACTTATCGGTTGCTGGGATTTGTCACCTAGATTGTGTTATCCCCCTCTCTTTTATTCTATTTCAAAGTTCATCAGTACCTTCTTTTTTTCCAGCACTTAAAGTTACTGGAACTTGCCCCTATCATGGCCATCAATATACCTGGAGTAACTCAAATGGTTTTCCTCAAAGCCCCTCTGCTCCAATGCTGTGGTCCAACTTTCAGCAACCAATGCCTATGCACGGATACCCTGCTATGCCACCTCACATGCGGAGCACTGGTGCCCATCCTATGGACCAACATCACTTGGGTTCAGCTCCAAACAATGTTGGTTTTGCAAATGTGCACTCTTTTCATCCAGGGTCTCTTGAAAATGTAGGGTTTCCTGGCAGCCCTCAACTGTATCCATCAGATGTCTCTGTATTTTCACCTGCCAGAGGAAGTTACAGGGAGACCATGTTCTCCCCCATAAGTGCTGGGTTTCCATCAATTCAGCAAATTTTCCATGCAACCAACGGAAGGAATCCTATGATCCGTGTTTCCACTTCATATGATGCCACTAATGATCGAATAAGGAGCCGCAGACATGATGGAAATGTTGCCCAGTCTGAAAACAAGAAGCAATTTGAGCTGGACCTTGACCGCATAGCAAAGGGTGATGACTTGCGCACCACACTGATGATAAAAAACATTCCTAACAAGTATGTTGCTCCTCGTGTCAACTTTCTATTCCATATGCCCAGGTTGTTGTATCAGGTTGCCCTTCTTTGTTCTGTAGACTTACAGTCAATGCCATCAACAGGTACAATTGTAAGCTGCTTTTGGCTGTCATTGATGAGAATCACCGAGGAACCTATGATTTCATCTACCTTCCAATTGATTTTAAGGTATGTTATTCTTTTGCCTCCGAAGTATGAAAAACCAGCAGTGAGATTCATAGGCTGACCCTTGCAGTGTTTGCTTTCCTCAGAACAAGTGTAATGTGGGCTACGCTTTCATCAACATGACTGATCCACAGCACATAATTCCATTTTACAAGGTATATCGCCCATGCCTTACCCGTGCCTGTGCCTTGCTCAGTAACTCACAGTAATAGAAAGTATATCCAGTTTAACTCCCTTTTGGATTGAATATATATTGGCAAGAAGTAATTGGAGCTGGTAGTTTCGTGCAGACATTCAATGGTAAGAAATGGGAGAAGTTCAATAGTGAGAAAGTGGCATCACTTGCATATGCCAGAATCCAGGGAAGGAATGCTTTGATTGCCCATTTTCAGAATTCTAGCCTGATGAATGAAGAAAAATGGTGCCGGCCCATGCTTTTCCACAAAGACGGTCCAAATGCAGGAGATCAGGTATGTGATCCATGAGTTGTTCCCACATGAAATATGTACAAACCTACCAGTAATCCTTAACCTGTGCGAAAGTTGACATGCCATAATCTAATGCTGTGAAACGACTGACGTGGAGCTGTACATATTCTTTTCAGGAGCCTTTCCCTGTGGGCAACAATGTCCGATCTCGCTCTGGGAGAAACAGACCACTCAATGGTCCAGAGACTATAGAGGGAAGCCCATCAGCCTCTCCTAACTAAGAGAAGCCACCCAGCTCCGAACTGAGGACAGCTCACTAACTGGAGGCCCTGTAAAAATCTTCCCCGGTTTTGCTTCTTTTTTTTGTCCTCGCCAGCAAGGCGGTGACTTCGTGAGTGCAGTAGACTATTGCGAGTTCTGCTATGCATGAACCTGCTCAAGGTTCATCCTAAATTATGCCTCAGTTTTGCCCTATCATACAGGTGGAGGAGCAAGCAAGTGAAGATTAGAAATAGTTGAGGCAGAGTTGATGTGTCTCGCTCAGTCCGGCGGGTGAGATTGAAGTTGTACAGTTGAATTAACCAGGATTGGAAAATGCACATCGATTTGAACTGTTTGTGTTAGGGATCATCTTGCCATGTTTGCTCGCATTTCATGTGCATCTCATGCTGACGAATGTGTTTGAATACAATCCTCAGAAACTAAACTGATGGTTTGTTTCATGTAGTCGTTTGTGCCCCCTTAGTAGTGCCGTCCCATTCTCTCGATTTAATGGACCATTCAGGGCCTGCCAGCGTTCATCAACAATTCTTAACTTCAGTTCCAAACCCTCAGCTAATTTATAACAGGTGAAGGTTTAAGATCTAACTAAGGAATCTCTGCAAGTCCAGAGCTGACCGAAACATCTCATGGCCACAACTGAATCTGGATGGGCGCATGCTAAACTTAGAACAGATGCGAAGTTTTTCTAAAAAGGCTCTGCAAAGCACAGAGGCGACTGCAATCTCAGGGCCAGACTCAGCAAGTGATCTACTTATACGAGACTGCAAAATCAGATGTGATGGACATGGACGCACAGGTGGGACAGAGATAAAAAAACACAAGCACACACAACATAGCCAGATTCCACAGGAATTCCATGTAATGGATTCGATAACTTGAATTGTTTAATAAGAGCCTTGCATGAACGCTTAGCATCCAGGAAGCACCAATAGGTGTGACCAAACCAAAAGAAATTGGAGCAACACCGCAGGCAATCCAGTTACCCACAGCAAAGAGTGTGTCCGCCCCATCACCCAACCAAAAGAAAGCAAGGGCTCCCAGCCTACACAACCTCCAAAAAACGGAACCTCACTTCTGCTTTCACCCGTGCCATCAGCATTCGCGCTCCCTGCAAACTCACCTTCAGCAACCAGCATCAGCTATTCAGCTCTGGTGCGGCTTCT
This sequence comes from Paspalum vaginatum, assembly GCA_030272315.1. NCBI lineage: Eukaryota > Viridiplantae > Streptophyta > Magnoliopsida > Poales > Poaceae > Paspalum > Paspalum vaginatum. The sequence goes on along the minus strand of CM059020.1, from coordinate 115,980 downwards.
GGTCCTCCTCGCTGGACTATCATCAGTAGCATTCGCACTGCTCCGAGTCACCCTGCGGCCGCTGCTAACAGCAGGACTGACATTGCCTTCGCCGTCCACATCACTCTTCCTGGCCCGTTTCACAGGAGTGACACAAACAGCAACCTCTTCCTCAGCATCACCGCTCTTCGCCCTTTTGGTACCTTTTGTGACAATGTCAGCATCAACCTTGCGCTTCTTCGTCTGTTTTGCAGCACCCTCATCAACTAACACATCCACCACTTCAGTCGCACCCGTCTTGGTCTTCTTGTCATCTTTTCCTCCCTCCTTGATTTCAACCACAATCTTCACAGCACCATCAGCATTCTCATCACCATCAGCGTTCTCATCAGCGCCATCTTGCTCTTCCTCATTCATGCTGCTATCATCCTCTTCCTTTGCCAAAGCACCATCATTTTCCTCTGAGTCATCACCACATTCCTCAGCATCATCTGAAGCACCCTTGGTGTCGCCTTCTTCAGCAGCCTTACGTTGCAAAGACTCAATGAGCTCCATCATTTCTCGGTTGATCTGAAACAAATACATCATGAATCAAAGCATGCGACCAACTCTACATTCTGTAGCATATATGTTTCAACAAACTTTTGGTATTTTAGCACACCTGGGGACTCTCTAGGAAGTCACAGATGTCAGTTGGGCAGGACGGGCACTTCTTCACAATCTTCTGGGCTCTTAGAGTCCGACCACCACGGCTTCTTTCCCTCATTGAGGACTGGTTATCATATGCCCCAAGCAAACAAGTTTTGCAAAAGTTGTGAGCACATGGAGTCGTAAGTGGTTCTTTAATCACCATCCGGCATATGGCACAACCAAACTCTGCAGACCAGGGAACATAAACCAATACTAAGACTGCTTTCAGGGCAACATTATTAATGGTACCCAAGAATAAATCGACCAAAAGAGCAAGAACCTTTCAGCAGCCTTTCAGCCACAGACATATGAGCACGCTTTGCTACTTTCCGGATTTGCTTGTCGGTCTCGGGATCCCCAGAGAGAACAGGCTTCCTGCTGACTGGTGGAGGCACCATCCATTTCCAGCCTTCTTTCTCCTGTCAAAATGCATATAAACCATCATAATTCATGATGAAGTAAAGTGGCACTGAAAGAAGGAACAGAGGCGCTCACATCATAGTCCCATGAAGGGCGTCCTTTCCTCTCCGTTATATCACTTGCACCTTGCAGCTCCTTTATCTTTGGCAACGGCCTTGGACAGTCACCATGATCATCACTTAAAAACCAAAGCACAAGATGTCAGCAGCAACAATGATGCATTTTTCCTTAAGATAAGGAACTATATAGTCTAGCAATTACAATGCAAAGTAGTTTTATCCAACCTGGTCCAAGGAGCTGGTTCATTGTCACAGCGCACAAAGAGATACCTGCAGACCTTGAACGTACCCTATGGGGAAAAAGGCAGAAAAGTATTAAATGCATTTCCACAAGTGTATTCAGCCTGTCAGCTGGCAAGTTGCAGCATGGTATGAAAGTACAGCTACATCAACATTCTGCATGCACGAGAATTAAGCTACCTGGATACCAATCTTCCTCCAACATTTTTCAATTCTGTAAACTCCATCGTACCTCACACCAGATTCCGGAGCGTATGAGGAACGCTTCTCTTTGTGCGACCTATTGAGAGAACATAGTGCGGAAAAAGTTTAAAGGTTGGAAGATATTAACTAAGATGTAATGTCAACATGCTCAACGACCTCAGTATTGAACAATTCAGGAAAGTGAAATGGACAGGCGAAAGATAACACAGGGGAACACCATTGACATCATTGATCAATCATATCGAAAGGAAAAAAAAAACAGCACTTGACCAGAAGATAGCATCTAGTTGAAGAACAACATTGCAGTTTAGAGTGTATGCATGGCAAAAGAAGGCATTACCGCACAACCCTGACAGGGTAGCCCCTCAAGCAACTGATGCGTAAAGCAGCATTCAGCTTCTCAAATTTCTGATCAGATGACTGCTCCTTGTTTGTGCGTTTGTTGCCGCTTAGATCCCTCCCACCACTGCAATAGGAAATATAATTTTGCGCACATTTCAATAAGGAGAGGAGAAAACATCTGGGATTGATCATGAACAAAAGAGCAAGAGCAAGTAGCTAGATAAGCAAACCACCTTCCGGTGTAAAGAAACCATTCTCCGTGGTCTTCATCATCTTCGTACCCTCCAGAGAGAGCTACAGATTGCGCACCATACGTAGACTGGCCAGCAATACCAGCTACATGAGGAAAATGGGCGCCCCATTGCCTGCACTCAAGGCGGTCCTCCCATGTTTCCCCAACCCGAACACCCATGTTCCTCCGGGGGTCATTCTCTGCAAGAATGGGCCCAAAATGATCGGGCGCGATGGTGACGAAGATCTGGCCACTTGAAGCGTTGGCTTTTCCGGCCCTCTTAGCCCTCTCGGTTGTGAACGCCTTATCGGGCCTGTCATCATTCCGTATGTAGTGATACTGTGCTGCAGAGGCGGCTGAGTTAGCATTCTTGGAAATCTTGGCCATCCTGATAACCTCGACAAGTGCGGAGTTGATTCTTGGTTGCTGGGCCATCTTGGGTGGGATCTGTGCCCGGCATTTCCCGCACGTCCTTTTGCCGCTCTGGACCCACTTTTGGAAGCATTTCAAGCAGAAATTGTGGCCACAGGGTGTCTGCGATTAGATTAGGAATGGCAGGAGCAATTACTCACACTGTAGCAGGGACGATGCTATGTTTGTGTATATACAAGTTCAAAACGAGCAAGGAAACAGCGGACGGTTTGCTACAGCGCAAAGATTAAGAATATGTCTGAATCTGAGATCTAAAAAGAAAAAGGATATGGAGAATAGACAAGCGAGATGGAGAAAGGGATGCAGTCAATCGGGATCGGGGATCTGAGCAGCTTACAGTCACGGGTCGCTCTGGGAGCTTCATGCAGAAGACGCAGCTGAAGTTCTTGCCGACGATCTCGAGGGCATCGTCGGCCGCGTCGTCGTCGTCGTCAGCGGCGGCGGTGCCCGCGAGGAGGGCCTGTCGGCGGCGCGCCTTCTCCTGGTCGGAGAGGGTCTGGTCGGCCTCGATGGCGCGGATGGCTGCGACGAGGGCGTTGCCGGGGCCCGGCGCGGAGGAGTGGTCGGGGGAGCAGTCGGGGCAGCTCCACTGCGCGGCGTCGGCGAGCGCGGGCGGCTTGGAGAGGCAGGGGGAGTGCCACGGCGTGGCGCAGGTGGTGCAGCGGAGGAGGTCGACCTCGGGCGGGGAGGCGGCGCGGCAGACCATGCAGACGCCATCGCCGTCCAAGGGGAGGTCGGGCATGGTGGCGGCGGCGGCGGAGGAGGTTGGGTTCTCCTGTGGGAGTGGGGGAGGTAGGGTTTTGCGGGAGGAGGAGGGGAACGGACGGGGAATGAAATGGACGAGGAGGAGGAGAATGGTTTGGTTGGTGGGTGGTGTTCAAAATTTGAGTTTGCCGCCGGCAGCAGCGGAGCCGCGCTGCTCTGCTCCAATTCCCTCCTCCGCTCTTCTCTGCTGCTGCCCGGCAAGCAAGCGAGCAAGCAAGGGAAGGGAAGATCTCCTCTACGCCTCTGCACGTTCGCAGGGATCCACTGACATGTGGTCCCCGTTGTACCAAGGACCCACGGGTCAGTGACTGCCAGCTGGGACCTCGGTCCGCTAATTTATTTTTGACAAGGTTTCGGGAAACGGAGCGCCGCCGCCAATGGAAAGGCGCGGAGAAAGTGGGGAAAGTCGTGGGCGGCTTCTATGGAATGACGCATTTGCCCTTTCCTCCGTTCTTTTCCTTTCATCGCTGCTGCTGCAATCGAATCGACTTGATTTGATTTCCTGATCTGACCTCACCTCATCTCACTTGCCGTTTCGAATCCGTCATAACAAATTTTTTTTTAAAAAAAATTCAAATTCAAGAAACCATGTCATACACTGTTTAAAGCTTGCCGATAGCTAACCGTAGATTCGCCGTTTCAACGAGTGTCTAACCGTTGTATTAATGTTTTTTTCAGCTTTTCGAGTAACGGATGAAAACGAAACGGCTATGCTCCCCTTTTTATCGCCTTCCCCACCGTACGGATAGAAGAAGGGAACTTAACAACCCTTAGATTTGCTCCTAAAATAAAGCGCTAAGCCGCCCTTTGTCAGGGATACGTTTGTTTCTAAAAATGAGTATAGCCATGTCGAGAAAGGGTCTCCGTCTTCCCCGTTCCCCATCTGCACCAGAGAGGAGAGCCATTTCAAGGGCAAGCACGACTTTCCTGTGTCGATCCGCCGGCCCCTTCTCCTCCGCTCCCCCTAGCGGCAGCGGAGTCCTTGGCGAGATGGTATTGTATAGTTGTAGTCCTAGGTTTAGTAGCTCTATTATCTCGGCGGCGTCTTCTATATCACCGCCTAGGGTTACTTCTCTCCTTCGAATCTCCGGTGAAGGCAGCGGCTCCGGCATCCTCTCCGGCGGTCATGGAAGGAGGTTAGTTAGTTCTGCTCTTTCTCATGGCGTTTGGGATGGAGCTTTTGGATGCCCCCATGGTTGGGTTGTTCTGCTGCGTCGGTGATTCCATTGTCGGTGGCGGCTTTGGGTTCCTAGCAGCTGTTCGCGGTCAATCCATGGAGGGCTCGCCTGGATCTTGTTGTTCTAGACTTCTGTCTCCGCGCGGAGTGTGGTGGTGCCGGACTTCCTTCCCTGCGGTGGTCGGTGCGGAGGTGGTCGACGGGCGTTCATCGGTGCAGATGCGTCTTTGGAGGTCCTAGGTGCTGGCTGTGACACGTTCCAAGCTTTGGTGCGTCACGTTGCTGCTGTAGTGGATTGGTGGCTGCCACCGGCGATCCGACGAAGAACCGGCGTGCAGATGAAAGGTTGAAGAAGACAAAGGACAATGTTTGTGTTTTCCTTATCTTTCAAGGTCCTAGTTGTAATCAGGGGATGTACTGTTCTTCCATATCAATACATCCATCCTTTTTGCAAAAAAATTAGTATAGCCAAATTGGTCTGTTATTGACTCAATGCACCAATGATTGAATGGGTGATAACCACAAAAGAGAGCGTCCAACCTTAGTAAAGTAAGACCATATTTGATAGAATAGTTTTTTTATTCTCGGTGTGAAGCAATTTTTTTAGAAGTTAGCTGTGGCGGAACCGCCCAGCTTAATCTAGTTTAAACACAAACACGAGTTTGCGCTCAAACCCGGTTAAGCCGGTAGTCCGTCAGGTCCTAAAAAGGCCCTGACTACGCCAAAACAGGATCGATATACACCAAGTGACTCCTAAGAGTCTTGGATTATTCCAACACAAGAAGTTTTAACAAAGACTTTAACAAAACAAAACGGATAAAAACAAGAATTTTTATAAGTTAAAGGACAAAAGTGTAAAAACTTACAGCGGAAGCAAGATCCAAATGATGGAACCCTGCTGGCCCACTGGTGTTGTTTCATTTTAGATGAGTCTAAGAATAGTAAAGAGAGCTTGAGCATCAGGTTCTTTTATTTCTTCAACTTTAAGAGGTATAAGGAAGCCGCTGGGAGAACACTTTGCTTTAATGCTTTCTTGCAGAAGAAAGATAAGCTAAAGACCTTATGCCTAAAAAGAGTCAAAAGCCACAACCCTGAGTACTAATTACTCAGCGAGACTTATCCAACCATTGGGTATAAACCTGACTTTCTAACCAATGGCCGAAACTGGTTAGGTCAACTCACACGCAGCAGGCCTATAATTGAGTCCTTAGCCTTTAGGGTGCTGCTTCTTTTAGTTGTTCCTATTTATAGTAAGTGATACCTATTCTAATAGCAAACGAAGCAAGCACTTGATAATATCATTACTTATCAAAAACATTATTCTTATTAACTACGATGTCGATGATGATTCAGCTCTTACACCTGATAAGCTCAACGATTCGAATTGATTTTATACTCCCGGGAATAGATACTCAAACACCAGTCATATGTGTGTACGACGATCCTACATATGACAACCCAACATCCTCGTTGCCACCTAGTCTGAACTGCCCTTACCGAACCTGAGTGTACTCTGACACTCGCATGTCTCCCACCATCCAGTTGGTCTCACTACAGTTCAACCCTATGTACAAAGGATGAGAGGCTTATCGGAGCCCGTGACGAGGACGGCAAGTGAAAGAGGCGCGTTCGAAAGCCGAAAACATGGCCAAACATCGGACGGCCTTATACGACATAGACAAGATCAGGATCTCAACCATGTTCATTCATTAATCTCTTCATATTCATCATGTCTCAAAAGCATAACTGATCCCGTCCACTGCCTCCAATTAAATAACTCAGGAAACTGTCTTGGATTCGTCTCAAAGTAACAAAGATTAAGATGTATTCTTTTCAAATAAATCGTAACCTATCATTGAGCTTAACTAAGCATCTAATCTATACGTATATGATTTATTATGCTCGAATCAGGATTTCGATATGCACTAGGGTTTCAAGCAATTTCTAACTCTAATGCACACTCATAACTCATTAATTAAGACTTAAAATAACAGGGTAAATGCACCGGGGCTTGCCTGAATTACTCCAAGGGTTGAGGCACGGAAAGTTAGTATGTTGATTAGCAATGCTCCTCCTGGTACTGTTGTCGTATTGTAGAGCTTGACTTTTGGACTTCTAAATGTATGATATGAATGATGCATAAGTACGAGGATGATCAACCTGTAAATAAAAGGACTATAGAAATTTCAAAAAGAGAGAAGGTGGGACACTGAAATCAAGATTCAGGCCATCTTAAAAAATTTAAATAATTTTTCTAGGGTTGAAATAATATTCTAGGATTTTAAAAATATTTTTCTAGGATTTTAAAATAATTCTTGGTATTTTTAAAAGCTTTAAAATAAATTATTAAAATTAAATAAGTATTCTTAATAATAAAATAATTTATAAAGTTTTAGAATAATTTTATAAGTTTTAGAATAAATCCTAAAATTTTAAAAGCCAAGAATGAATTATAAGAATTAAAGCAATTTCAAAATAATAAAGTAAATATTTATTTATTTCTATTAAATAAAATGAAACTTAAATATTTTAAAACTAATTAATAAAATACAATAAAAGGAATATAAAATTCTTTCTTATTTATAGTAATTTGAAATAAGGAAATCATAATTTAGAAAATCAGGATTTAAAAAGAAGCCCAAGGCCCAAAGAGTTACTTTTTTACTAAAGTTCTATTTTGCTCCTCAAATTTACCTTTTTAGACGAATTTCTCTCCCTTTCACTTTTCAACTTGGCCCAAAATCAAATCACGCTGGTCCATCTTCTCCCTCCTTTCTCAAATCGGCCCAGACAAACATGCGGCCTAATCCTTTCTTCTCTTTTTCTTGGCCCAAACAGCTAATTCTTGGCCTGTCTTTTTCATCTTCCTTTACAGCCCATTGGCCTTTGCCCAAGGCATAGCCCGGGTGAGACATGGGGCGCAGGCGCATGACCGGTTGGCTGGCCATGCCTCTGCTCGTCGGGCATGCTCGTCGGAGCATCGCCGGAACGGCATCCTTGGCGCTAATTCATGAACCCAAGAGCACCGGAAGGAGGAGGAGGGCGGTGTGAATCTATTCGTGCGATTTCGGGTACGGGGAGAGGCGCGGAGACAAGGCGTTCATGGGCGCCGGCGGACATAGCCGCGGAAGCTCGGGGAGAGCCTCGCTCGGTTGCTGATAACAGAAATTGGGAGGGGACAATGCTAGAACTGGATGATGTGGTGCTCGCAGTGGAAGGAATTGAGCCAGAATGAACCCTATGTGAGGAATCGCTATGGCGACCCTAAACGCGGGCAAGAACTGAGCACGGGAGAGAAAGAGTGATATTCACGGCGGACGGCGAGGGTTCTCGCCAGGAATGAGCTTGGGCAGGCTTAAATAGGACGATGAGGCGGTGGGGATGAGGATGAGTGAGAGGCGGTGGCGAGCGGCGGTGATGAACGGAGACTACGGCTGTGAGCTTCTCTGCGTGCGGAGATTGAAGACGATGGGCGGAAACGAGGTTCCCGTGGGCTGGGCCTCCAAAAGTGGAACGCGTGGCATAGCCCAACAGAGAACAAGGGGGCGGGCCGCTGCGGTTTGGGCTGCGGTTTGCCCCCGATTCCCCTTTTTATTTTCTATTTCCTTTTTCTAATATTTTGCTAATTTTTACTTTTAACCCCTCAAGCAAATAATTTTATCTCAGGGTCCAAATGCAAAAGTGGAAGGATAAAAATCCAAATTATCAACTTGCACATTTGCTCTTGAACAAAAATGTAATTTTGAAGGATTTGAATTTAATTTTGAATTTAAACAATTTAAATTTTAAACCTAAGAATTAAAAATGCAAATGATGAATGCTTAATTACACTTAAAAATTTGAGGTATCACAGTCGCTATGCCATAAAAGGTGTTTTTTTAGAAACATAGTAAACGCTCACAAACACATACGTCGGCGTGTACATTCATCACTTATGCATGCACACCCTGAACTTATAAAACATCGATAGTTTTACCAATCAGTATCATGGCTGGCCTTTGTTTACTATTTTAAAGATTTAAAGCTATAGCCCAATAAATCGATAAACTCCTCTAAAAACTAGCGACCAATCAGTTCATATCAGAATTCAAAATTTTAAATTCAAGAAACCAAGTCGTACGCTTTTTAAAGCTTAGCCATAGTAGATTTGCCATTTCAATAGGGTACCAGTTAGGTGTCTAACCGTTTTATCAACTTTTTTACCTTTTTCGAGTAATGGAGAAAGACGAAACGTCTATACCTCCCTTTATATCCATTCCTTTTTTCCCTCCCCTTTGTTTATGTTTTTTTTTCTCCCTTCTTCTTTCTTCCACGGTAATAGCATAGGAGAATGTCAAGCGAGCCTTCACTACCGCACTGATAGAAGGATGGTAGACCAAACCCCGATCTGCACCTAAAATAGGGCTATAAGCCTCCCTCTGTTAAGGGTATGTTCGTTTCTAAAAATGAGTAAGTACCGCCATAGCCAAATCAATTTGTTATTGACTTAACGCACCAATGGCTGATGAATGACTGAATGGGTGATAACCACAAAAGAGGGTGCCCAACCTTAGTAAAATAAGAACATATTTGATATAGTTGTTTTTATTCTTCGTGTGAAGCAATTTTTTAGAAGGTAGCTATGCTGAAAGTGTTTTTAGAAACACAGTACGTGTTGGGGGCTGAAGATCCTGGCCCTCGCTTCGTATGTTTCTTGACTGTGAGTTTCAGGCTTTCGTAGAAGGAGTTGGATGAGCACGACGTCTCAAACTATGGAGAAGTGCGCTGGCGGCGGCATCCGAAGATGGCTTCGGATCTTGAGGTGTCCAAAGAGGGCTTCGAATCTCAAGAGGAACTGCAAAGAAGCATCAGACCAAGTCGGAGATTCGACGTGCAAGGCGTCCGGGCCGGAAGACAATTCGAAGCTGGTGTTCCGAAGTTGTATAACAGTAGCTTGCGTGAACAATCTGGCTACATGTGTGAAATTACCAGCTGTAGATCGTACAAGTAATAAACGCCTGAGTGGTGTGCATGAGGGTAAGACTGAGTCCAGCGTGGATGTTAAATGGCCGTGTACAGCACAAATGACACTGTAGTGACACTGTTTACAGATAGAGGTATAGTTGGAACAGTGGATAGAAGGGTGGATATCCTAGCTGCTGGACTCAGTCTAATTATGTGAAATTATTCCCATATAGGTTGCTGGTTGATCCCTATAAATAACTGGGAGATCAACTGGTAAGGGGGCGGGCTTGAGACCAACCGGCAAAGGGGCATGCTTTTGTCAGGGATATTTGCACACTTTATTCAGAACGTGGCGTCAGCCCTAACGGTTTAAGTTCGAAGGTATAACGAGTTTGCCCGCGGTTCCACTGCTTCGTCATTTTATTATGTTTTTCAACGTTAAGTTGTTACGTGTGGTTTTCAGGGCAAAGAGTCCCTTGAGTTATTAATTGTATCCGATGAATCCTCTCAGGGGCTCCAAAGAGTGAAATCATTTGTATTTGATGTTACCTTGTTATTATGTTGTGATATAATGGCAGGTCTCCAACAGTATGTATGCAAACGCTCACAAACATACACATTGGTGTGCCATGTGACTTATGAATGCTAAGCATACACACTCTGCACTTATAAAACATATTTAGTACTAGGCTGACAGATGTTGAGATTAAAAAAATCACCGCAAGCACAGAAATTAATCCTACCTATAGACGGTGTCTAATGCTGGATTCAATTCACCTTTTATATATTTTAGTTGGTATATAATCTCACCCGTAATAAGACTTGTCTTTTTTATCTCCCCTTATATAAAGTTCACTTTAGCTTGATTTGTGAGATAGTAGAGAATATTACAAGTTAGGCTAGAAAAATAGATTATAAATGTTATCATTTGTTTTTAACAGGCCCAAAATCTAATAACAATTAGCTTTATTGATACAATATTGAAAAAATATGATGAAAAAAATTATAATGTGTTTCTACTACCACTACCCCATGAAAATCTAAAGTTTCAGTCAACTTGTACGCGGAGAAAAGATCTTATTAAGGGATAGGTTGGACCAATAAACATATAGAGAGGCAAACTGAGCCCAATTACTTTTGGGGCTGTTCGTATATCGCTGATAGGTTGAGGGAGTAATTTGAATTTTTTTCTTTACAATAAACTTTATTGAGAATTTGATTATGTATTAGAATTTAGAAGCGAGCTCAAAAGTTGTGTTTGTAGCTTCCAACCCCTTAGAATACCACTTTATAGGATTCACTCTATCAATGATTCTCTAGACACTATCATTTAGCAGAGGTCATTCTGCATTTAGTCTAAAGATTGCCGTGTGATGACTATTAGATGCCGGCCTAAAGCTACCGTCCGACCTCTCTTTGCGTTTAGAATTCAAACCTCTTCTTGTGATGCACTTTTTGACCAAGTTTGTTCGCTTGTATAACTAGCCTAACATTTTTTTCCACACCATAGATAGATGCTACCTCTATCCAACATTTTGTCACAATACAACTATTTTATGAGTCGTGAGGGTGTCTAAAAGCGCGAACGGAAAAGTTTGTGAGGTGTCTACGAGCGTGAATGGGAAAAGAACTTTTGCACGCGTGAATCTACTCTTTTCCCATGTATAAACATACACAAATGGTAGTCAGCTGAAGCATACGCTCATGCGTTTAATCTGCTCTAGCTCAGACGATTAACATTTAACCGTCACGTATGCACAAATAAGCCCAAAGCTTAGCTTCTTTGAGAGAAACACCGTTTGTTTTCCCTGCATCGCCTTCACAATATGGAAGGCTTTATATAATAGGGTGGAGGGCAGGAAAAGCCACTGATTGGCGTAGTTTTGGAGCACAAACCCAAATATGCTAGCACGTATGGCACACGCATTTCTTCGTTGATTAAATAACTTGGTTCTTAGTTTGGCATCTCCTAAAGCGCGGGGTAGTTACAAAGATATCTGGATCATTTTTTTTTATCACAGGAGAGAAATAGTAGAAAAAACTAAAAATCAGTGTAGTCATAGTTGACTTTATTCCATTTATTCTTACCTGCCCCTTTTGGCAAGGTTAATCGAAAAGGAGGACACCGCCGATGCGGCTGGTGGAGTCTGACGTGCGGGCCACCACCTCACCCCGTCTGCTATCCCCTTCCCCCCCTCCTCCGCTCCATCGCCGGCCTCCCGCCGATCCCATTCCATTTCCACTCCCACTTCCTTTCTCGACTAGTACTAGTGCAGCTAGATCCGAAGATCACCCGCTCAGATTCATCACCGGCAACACCACAAGGGACGGGCCGACGACGATGCGCGACGCCGCTGCGTTGGTGCTGGGCTAGGGTTCCAGGAGCAGCAAGAGGAGGAGGAGGCGCTGAGCTGGCCGGAGATCTCTGCCCCCACACCGGATCTGCTGCTGGTGAGGCACCCGCCCTCTGCCCTTCCCCGCCCGGATCCCCCGACAACGATCACATCTTCCTGCGGCCCTCACCACCAGATCTGCACTGCTTTACAAATCTATGGTTGCCTCACCATCACCAACCTGGTGCTGCTGGTGTGCTGCTCTGTTTCAGGACGGGAATCCGCGAGGGCAGAGATGGAGCACTGCATGATGAGGCTCGGCGCGGGAGGAGGAGGCGGCGGCGGCGGCAGCGGCAGCGGCAGCGGCCACCACTCCAGGCTAGAACCAACGCCTGACCGAAGGTCAAGGTTTTGCCAGATGGATGTGCACCAGCCTCAGCCTGGGCATCGCATAGATCTCATCTGCCCTCAGCCTCGCCGCCCGAGACCCACCCCCAACCCTAATGGGTTAGTTCCTTTCTTGTCTCCTCTGTCTGTCCACCGATTACTGACATGTAATTAAGTCGTTCAGTTTTGCTTATGCTGAGCATGAGCTCTAATCGCTAGTCTGCCAGCTTCGTATGCTCCTAGTCCTAATGGCTGAGGACAGCACATGCGGCATTAAGATTCATACATATGGAAGCTTGCTCCAAATTTACGACGCAGCATAACGTACGTACATGATAAATGTTGAGCGAGAGTTTGTTCACATAAGCGGATTTTGCTACATGCTGCCACAAAAAAAAAAAAGTGTTCATCGAGGCAGGGTGATTTTGCACGTACCGGACCGTCACAAGCCTCCGTCAGCTGCATGCCTGACAAAAGGAGGCAATAGACGTTGTATAGCGTTACACGTTGCACCGTTAAACTAGGTCGATGTCCGTTGCAATCGCAATCATGCACGTCTGTTACCATGGACATGCAACAGCGTTGGCGACCGTTACATGCAGTAGGTAAATATCACCGGATAGGATTGTGTTTTGCTACGCCGCGATACGAAACGCTCCATAATGGTTTTCTTGCCAATGCTAGATTGCTTCGTAATAATAGCAGCAGCCAAGCAAAAACCTGGCACTTTTACTGACACCGTTTATGTGTCCTTGCAAATTGCAATCATGAACATCTATTGGCAAGCAAGCAACGTTGGAGGCCGTTGCATGTATTGCAGTAGTTGGTAATTATCACTGAATATATATATAGGATTGTGTTTTTTTTTTGCCATGTCACGCTATATACAGATCACTTGATACTGTTTTCTTTTCCGCCAATGCTTAACTGCTTGGCAATTGCAGTAGCCAATCATGAATCTTGTCCTTTTGTTCTCTCAAACAAAAACAAAAAAAATCTTGTCCTTTTGCTGACACCGTTTCTGTGCTGTGATTGCAGGGCACTCCCAGTGTATATAGGGGACTCCGCTTGTTGTGATATCCTTGATCTCATCCTTAGCAAGGTATGCCATATGAACGTGATTTCTTGTTATTGAAAATTGCAGGGTTGTGTTCTTCTACACATCTGATGATATGTCCGATTCTTTCAGAATGACCCTGATGTGCATACTGATTCGAGCAGCCAGGTGGGCTTTTTCTGTGGCTCGCCTCCTGTACGCACTAACAACCCTGTTATCCATGACCCACAGTTTGGTAAGAAAACACCATCCTTTTCTCCTATAGGGAGCTCTTTTGGCAAGATGGCAGCTGGAAGAGTTGAGGTAGGTTCTCCATCCTGCGGGGCGAGCAGCCCAAAAGTAAGAATCCAAGGTTTTGCTTGTGGGAACAAGGAGGCCCCCAACCGTGCAGTGACCTTTGTCTGAGCGTTTTGTGACCCTCGCTGACCCTAACTCTATTCTGCGACCCCACACAACCTGTACATTTTCTGGCCCGCCCTGAGGATATAGCTAGCGTCTTTTGTTAAGCTGGTAGCTGCTCATGAATTGAAGAGTTTATTATGCTCGAGTGGAGCACTTGATGCTCTTGTGATTGTGGCTTTTGGAACTGCACAATCCCACGGAGCAGAGCTTTTCGTTGGGTGTACATAGATTGAGGTGCCCTGTGTATATATATGTCTACTAGAGATGGTCGGTATGTGTGTTTGCTAAATGTAGTAAGTTTGTGTCCATTGGTGTCGGCATGTGTCTGTAAATACAATTGTGCATCCGGATGCAAGTTAAAATTTATCTCATTTCTGTTGGCATGCATATGCCTGCAGTTCATTGTCACCTGGGAATTGTACGAGCTTTTGGATGTTTGATGCCATGGCAGCAGAATATTGTTTACAGTACGCGATCGACCTACTTGCTGAACGAATTGATTAGATCATGACTCATGACAGAACATGCATGTAACACGTGAATGAATTGCGTGTTATGTTTGGACTTGATCACACACAACATCGATACAAGAGCAACAACGTGCAGCAACTAAATACTGGAGCATAACTATCTTCTGAGTCAAACTAACTAGCTTGCACGAATGAAAGACAACAACGACATATATACAGGCAACAGCTGCTGCTGCTGCTGCTGCGTTGAGGTTCGGGGACGCATGCGTATGAAATCGATCAATTAGTTATACCATGATCGATCTGTACAAATGGAATGGAATGAAATGAAATGAATCGAATGGAATGGAATTGAATCCAGTTAGCCATTTCCGATGGATATATGGACGGACGGATCAGGTTGATCAATAATGTTGGATTCTGTATGATCATGCATCATCTGAGGATGGTCCTGGAGTGCCTGAGGATCATGTGGAAGGGCGTGGTGGTGGTGGTCACCGCCGCGCGCCGGCTGCTTGTTGCCAATGCTGCTGCTGGCGCTTGCCGTTGCTGTTGCTTATTGTTGTTGGCACCAGGGGCTCTCACGACCAGCTTGCCCAGGCTATCCCTCTTGCCGCCTGCAGTAGCTGCTGACGATGCAGGGGTGAAGGGCAGCTTGGTCTGCTGCGACGTGCTGCGATGGTGGTGGTGGTGCTGTACTACTGCATGCTTGGTTGCGGTCGTCGTGGTGGCGGTGGTGGCTGCTGTCGCCGCCGCTTGATGATGGGCCGCCACTGCGGCGGCCCTCCTCCTAGTGACGACGACGGCGTCATCGTGGTGAGCAGCAGCAGCATAGGAAGAAGAAGGAGGCGCAGACTGCTGCGCGGCGAGCACATGCGGTGGCATGCTGGACTCGAGCAGCAGGACGGTGGCGCAGTGCTTGAGCACCTCGAGGTTCATCCTGGCGTCGTCCAGGCTCCTGTGCTTCTGCGTGCCGATGCCGAAGTAGTTGGCGAGCGTGGCCATCTTGAGGTCCCCCGCGCGTCGCCCGAAGTCGGCGGCCAGGACGTTGAGGGAGTCGATGACGCCGGCGGGCTCCGGCGCGGCGCGGCCGATGTCGGCGAAGGCCTCCCGGATGCGCGGGCAGTCGAAGCGGCGGATGTTGTGGCCGGCCCAGACGCGGCCGTGGAGGAGGTCGTAGATCTTGTCGGCCACGTCCTGGAACGCGGGGGCCGCCTCCACGTGGTCCGCCGTGAAGCGCCTGTTGACGACGTCGCCTCCGGGCGGCGGGCGGATGAGGGTGTCGTAGCTGCCCACCTCCACCAGCTTCCGCGGGCACACCAGGATGGCGCCGAACTCCAGCAGCCACCACCGACCCGCGGACGAGCAGGTCTCCACGTCGAAGAAGACGATCTCTCTTCGCGTCATCATCGTCATGCGCGCTGCTGCTGATAATGGATGAATTCGTGGATCGATCTCTTGTAGGAGTAGTAGCTAGGTAGCTAGCTTAACTAATTCCGATGCTGCTGGCAGCTAGCTTGATGGATGGCTATACAATTGGTTGATGAAGATCGGGAGCAATGAAAATTATATCTCAGGTTAGCTGCTGGCCGGGCGGATTCACTCGGCATATATATGCACGGTACGATTAATGGTCGTGTGCACTGCATGCATATAAATAGAGACATATATGATGGGTCGGTCGACCGATCGATGGGAAAGAATGAAGCTGGAAGGCATATGCATCAAGTTATGCTGCCGCCCTCTAACAGTACTAGTAGCTGCAGGGAGGAGGAAGAAGAAGAAAGAAGGCCAGGAATCTTTGGTTTGTTTGTTGGTGGCAGCAACGTACGTAACCTTAGCGAGCTAGCTTCTTGTGTGGGTCGACCGTCTGCATTGTTAGTTAATCAGTTGCCGTTGAATGGACGGAACGGAACGGAGAAGAGCGAGCATGCAGAGAGTTGTGTGGTTGGGGGTTAGTTTGCATGCAGCGCTCCTAAGCTTGGCTTTGCTTCCATTGGTTTATTTCCCATGCATGCATTAGTTGGCATTGCAGTGCAGCAACCACGCACGTCGTCGTGTCCTTGCTTGCTACCATAGTACCAGGCCAATGCAATTCAGAGATTAGCTAGAGGAGATCCATTGTCGTTCCAAGTTTCCCAATCAAGCAAGAAAAGCATCATCCCTATAGCTATTAGTCATATTCCGATCCGATTCCGTGCGTGTGTCAAGAATCCAAGTCTTGTCTTGTTGCCGCACGTCTTTGGTTTTTGCTTGCTTCTGTTCCTTGTCGTACGTTCAAATGCAAACCCGTACCTCTCACGTTAAATCTTCACTTACCAAGCTTTTAACGGATTAAAAAGGAAATTTTATAGGGGCATATATATTGGTCCTACCATTTTTAATACAAATTCTATTTTGTCAACCGTTGGATCTTGCTCAATGAACAACTGTTATTTTGATTCATACTATGTTAATGCACGCGGTTGGAATGAATGAATGAGAAATTTATGGATCCAGCATTTCTCTGGAAAAAAAAAAAAGGAACCAGCATGCATGCGTGCTTTTGGTTGACGTGGACTTTGTTGCTGACATGTGTGGCCAGAGGATCGATCACACACACGTGTGTGTACTCCATTTTAATCAGGTCGTAGGTATATGGATTTTTTTTTGGTTCTTTGTAGCATGGCTCTCGTACGTCTCTCTTCGATTCCTTGGTTTCCATTTGTTTGTTTGTGCATCCTTTAGCATGTGTTTGGTTGGAGGGTCCGAGAGAGAGGATGGAATGATCCCTGTTTTAGAGGTGTTTGGTTGGAGCTTAGGTGAAATAAAACTATACATATCCATACTGGGCCGGCCCGCGGCACGGCATGGTGAAGCTCGACACAAGCACGGCACGGCCCGGTAGACACCGTGCCCGTGCCGGCCGGGCATGACGGCCGTGCCATGTTTGGGCTCATGAACCAGCCCATGGTGCAAGCACGGGCACGATCCATGTAAGAAACCGGCCCGGCATCGCCCGTCTAAAAGATTGGCCCAACAGTGCTAGTATAAAACACAAGAAAAACCCTAACCTTCTATTCCTTTTCTCGCGCCACCACCGCCGCCTGCCTTCCTCCAATACCGCCGCTCCCGACTCCGCTCGCTCAGGCCACCTGTGAGTCTGCCGCTCCCCACTCGCGTCGCCACTTCGCCGCTCGCGCCCGCCCGCTCCTGACTCCAACTCGCCTCGCCACTCCGCCGCTCGCGCCCGCCTGCTCGTTCTTGACTCCGACTCGCGACTCCGCTGCTCGCTCCTGACGCGAACCTGCGACAACGGCGGCGTGCGAGTCTGCGATGACGGCGGCGTGCTAAAGTCAGTGACAACAACGGCGCAGTGGCACGCTCGAGTCGGAGATGGCGGCGGTGCGGTGACACGCTCGGCGGCGACGCAGAAGTCTCGGCAATGGCAACTGCGTCGCACGCTCGAGTCGACGACAGCGCCAACGACACGGGCCCAACATGGCACTGCTGTGCTCGTCGTGCCTCCGGCACGACACAGCCCCTGTGGCCGTAGCTGTGCTGTGCCTGGGCAGCACCGGCGGCTCACGTGCCGGCACGGCACGGCACACCGACTTCACCGTGCCATGTCGTGCCCAGCCGTGTTCGTGCCGGGCCGGGCCGGCACGTCCAGACGGACTTGTATAAATGAAACCATCATCCACATGGAATGTTCCCTTGAAACGAGGGATGTCCCCATCCCCTCAAATTGAGCGGACGAGGATGTCCCATTTGGCTGCCTATCTTAGTCCGTCTCCCTTTGTGAGGAGCGGTGGGCACCGGCGCGGTGCAAGGGAGGCACGAGGAGGAGCGGTGGCAGCGGCCAGCAGCGAGGTGCGGGGAGGGTCCGGACATCATGGGGAGGGGCGGCGTCGGCCGGCATGAGCCGGCGCAAGCAGGGACGACGATGACCGGCGCGAGGAGGGCCGACGACCGACACAGGAGTCGTGGAGGCCAACACGAGGTGGGGCGGTGCGCGGTCGTCGTGGTGAGGGGAGGCAGCGGCCGGCGCAGGGATGTGTGGTGACAGCCGGCTAGAGGAGGGGCAGCAGCGACGCGGGAGTCGGGGAGGCCGGCGCGGCCGCAAGATGCAAGATGGAGAGAGAAATAGTGGATGACATGTAGGCCCAGCTAACAGTGTCTAACAGTGTGCAAACGGCTTTTTACCACAAAACCCAAATCCCTTCCCGCCTTGTCTTAGAACCAAACACATGCTTAATTTCCTAACTAGGGGAGAGAGCCGGATATACCTTGGTGCTGGATTTAATTATTCATAACAGTAGTAACACCATATCTATATTAGTTAGCACGCCAGTCCGATGCGCAACACTGATAGTATTATACTATTAATATGAAACATACGATAAACACTAGAAAATTAAACAGATGTAAGATCGACAATTAACTAAAATTATTGTTATTCAATATCTCTCGTACATAGTTTAATAGAACATCCAAATACCTATTTTTTACCATTTATAACATGCTCTAGTTAATATTTGAATTTTGCAGTGGCATAGTGAATACTTACTTTATATATAAAAGAGTTTAACTTTAAATAATCTTTCATAACGACACATGATGTAATTTATTGGTAACTTAGATATTGCTTTAATTCATGTTTCATGATGGTATGATGTGCAATTTATATGTAAATTTAGAGAGATATTTTAATTCATATTTTATAATGCCATGACAGGTAATTTATATGCAAATTTAAATTTTCATAATGACATGAGGGCTATGCAAATTTACAGGGTTATTTTAGTTAATATTTTATAATGGTATGGTGGGTAATTTTTTTAAAATATAATAGATCTAATAGCTATTATTATTAGAGGTACCTAACGAATGCTTAAATATTTTGTTTTTTTTAGAATTTTTATCTTTTACATGAGGATTAACAAGTCTTCAATTAATAATATTTAGATAAGGCTATGGCCAATGGCGTGCCTCAAACGGTTCCTCAAAACGCTGTTTGACATAAATGCTGCACACAGAGAGAAGGGTAGTTAGAATAGTAATATGGAATGGGATTTGAGGAGTCCTGTTGGAGAGAGGCTAAGTGAAGTGAGAGTTTGACACTCATATCTAAGGAACAAGTGATGTGATGACATGTGATGATGACACAACTAGCTTATAGAAAATACTCCATCCGTATTTGAATAAGTCGTGGTTGACATTTTTTCCATGAAACTTCAATCATTGGTCTTATTCAAAAAATTTATGTTAACAAATAAGAAAACAAATTATGTTCAAATTCTCTATTATCATAAAACAAATCACAAGAAAATAAATAATAAATTATACATTTTTTGAATAATACGAGGGATTAAAATTTTAGAAAAAAGTCAATCGTAACCTATATTTAAATAGGGAGGGAGTATACACTAGTAATTAAGAAAATCTCACCTGTCACGTCTCAGGGTTACATAGGGAGGCATGCAGCAATAGTTCAAACCGCCCCGCACTCCTTCCTCTGCCATCCCTGGCATGGACGATAGCAGAAGGATTTGCGTAAAAAAGCCTGCAGCCACTTCCGCTACTGCTTCTGCTATGCGAGGAGGAAAGCTCCTGTTCCGACATCTGTGGAGATTGGAGAAAGAGCAAGGCTTTCGCTATGGCTTTGCCGTGCGGGCCCCAACAACCACCGCTTACTTGCGCGCTCGGACAGAGAGGAGAGAGGAGCATGGAGGTCGAGGGCGGAGCAGAGCAACCGGTGGCGGATCCATCCGTGGAGGAGGAGGACGGCAAGTGGGCGGCCGGCGGTGGTGGAAAAAGAGGCGAGCGGGACCGGCGGCGACAACGGGGACGCAGAGGAGGCTTTGGCCGCCACATGCCTACTCTTGCACACGCAGACGTCGTCGTTGCCTGCCGCCATGCATGCGGCCGTCATCGTCGCCCGTCGGCATCGAAGGAGCCGGACCCGGCCGTCGCGACGGCTGATCTAGAGAGGCATGGCTGTCGGTGTGCTGTGCAGCGTAGGCTGGGAGAGGGGTCTGGTCGAGACGAGGAGGAGGAGGAGGGCGAGCGGGTTGGCCAGCGCCGGTGGAGGAGAAAGAGGCGAGTGGGCGGCAGGAGGGAGAAGAGGTGGAGAGCGGTGCGGGAGGAAGAGAGAGGACTGCGGGATGAAGAGGGCTAGTGCCCAGTGGGCCATCGGGTTCTTTGGGGTTTTTATTTTTTAGTCAAATGATTTGTAATTTTTTATATTATATTAATATTTTTCAATATTTTATAATGTTCATAATATTTTCCGGTGTTTTGATACTATTTATTAGTACTATGTATGTTAATTTAGTGTAGAGATAAAGGAGATGGTAGTTGGGGTTGGATAAATAAAATAGTAGGCAGTTGCACGTGGGAAAAAATATACAGAGAAATAGGAGCGTGAGAGAAATTGGTTTAAGGGAAATAATCTTGCTGACTTGATTAGAATATTCTTTTTAAGAAAAAATTGTGAAAGGACGGGAGTGCAGATAGCCTTACTCCTATACCCCTCCGACATTAAGACATGTGCATGTTTTCTACGTGAAAATTGTGAAAAATTCTGCATATGTCGTATTCGGTTCTGATGGAGACTTGATGAGCTCGCTCGCTGGCTGATTGCCAAACACGTACTACTCCATTTATCGTTTGTGGACGCAGATACAAATAATATTAATTGCAGTACTGTGTCCTACAGACCCGATTCCTGGTATTACTCGCTGCCATCCTGCCTTGCATGCAAGCTACTTAGCAGCTTGTTTTCAACGAGTTTATTATGTGTGTGGTGGTGGGGGGTAGTAATGAGTTCTTTTAATATCATTTTCACACAATAAAACATACTTATCTCTTATAGTATCTTTAATTTGAAAGAGCAGGAAATGGTTACGATAGAAGGGGAAAAAGCATTTTCACCCTTTTATCTTTTAACGAAAAAGAATGACGTCAATCAAGCAACTTTAATTTCTTTTTTAATTTTTCTCCTTTGATTTCGTGGACTGCTGGCTCCTTCCTTTCAACGTATTTCGATCTTCACGCGATCATCATAGACCCTCTGAAATATGCAGGACCGAGTTATAGTTCACGCAAGGTCTTAAGTATACTGATGGAAGTGAAACATGATTCACGGTGTACGTGTCACATATGCATCTTCACCACTAAAATGTAAATAGTGACAGGTGGTGCGTCCGTCACTTTTAATTACTTTTATCATCAGTGAGTTACAAGTCCAGAGTGATGCATGCATGTTGCTCGTTAATATTAGTACTTTTGTTACCGGTCACGGTTTATTTTGTCTGTGTTCAACCATCGTGCACAATGTAATATAATAAGGTAAGAGTATCTTCTTAATACTATAAATAGTTCCTCT
Organism: Paspalum vaginatum; assembly: GCA_030272315.1. Classification (NCBI taxonomy): domain Eukaryota; kingdom Viridiplantae; phylum Streptophyta; class Magnoliopsida; order Poales; family Poaceae; genus Paspalum; species Paspalum vaginatum. The sequence continues at coordinate 94,478 of CM059020.1, read as the reverse complement.
GCATCCCAAATTTCAACAGGGTTCCACTCTCTTTTCTCGGTCTATATACCCAATTAAAATCTAGCTGGATACATCTATCTATCTATCTACCCTATAAAAAAACGAGTTGAAATAAAAACTGCTATTTACTCAAAGATTTTATACCCACCCTATTTTCCACCCTTATATTTAAAGAGTGGCCCCACCGTGTATGTCATCGAGCAATCCGAATTTTCTACCCATCTTAGATCTCAACTATTAGATTAAATCGTGTCCCCGGCAGCTGTTCATCAAACGGAACACAATTTCGCCCCCTTTGTACACGTCAACCAACTGTATACGTTATCAACTATTACGTAACTAGGCAGAAACGCGTTTCTGCCATGCAAACCATCCCGCGCCTCCTGTTTTTTGTCACTGGGAAAATTTCATACCCGCCCAGATCAAACCACACGGCGCCGACGAATCAGGCCAGGACTCCAGCTCAGGCCCCATGGGGCCTCTTAACCCGCATGGATCAAATTTCATAAGGGCCCAAGAATAAAGACCATAATACGACATCAATGAAATACAACAACACATTTATCAACTACAATGTACACAACAATAGCCCCAAATCGCCTTTACTACTCTGGATAAATCTGTTTATAATCATTGTCCAACAAGTTCATCCACAAGTTCATGTGAGCACCGCAACAAGAACCCAATCGCCTGGATCAACTCTAGCCTCGGAACGGCAGAGAGGAGTGGAATCCACGGAGAGGGGAGAGAGAGAGCAGAGAGGATCAGGCCAAGCCAAGCAAAGAACAGACAGACCAATAGTGCAAGAACACAAGCAGAAAGAGCGTCATCCATGATGTGAGCCGGCCTCTCCCGAACGGGGACGGGTATACCGCGATACGGCGCGCGGCCTCCTCTGAGAGGACGACGGCGGCGGACTTGAGGATGAGGCGAGACCGCCGGAGAGGCGATGCGCGTTGACGAATGGATACGGCAGGTCTGGACTTCGGACGCCTAGACTCTTTTGGGCGCTGGTAAGATTAAGGTAGATTTTAAATTATTTTTACATTCTTTTCATGTTCCACCCGGCTGACACATACAATAAAATTTATTTTTTATTAATTAGTCACTAGATAGTAGTCCGTCTGGCTGCTCTCCTTTAAATCACTGCTCTTCATTCTCCATGCTCTAGCAATTGCGCTCTCTAGACCACTGCCATTCAGTTATGGTAGGGACAATCAATCTAGCAATTGCGCTCCCTAGACAACTACCATTCAGTTAGGTAGGGACAATCAATCCATAGTTATGGGAATAACGGAGGATAAAAAAATAGAAAAATAATATTTTTTTCGGTTACCTATATCTTTGAATGACAAAATGCCCGTTGCTCCAATCGATACCTAGTACCATTGTATTGCCTATTCCTCTGACAGATGGCTCATATTTTTTCCAATAAATAAATCAAGGACAAATCAGACAAGATCTCCATAGCACCTCAGCGCTTGGCGTGCGGCACATATGGCCGGCGTAGGCATGCGGCTAGGGACGTGCTCTTCGTTGCTGATGCCGTGTGCGCACGCATGGCGCCAGCAGAGCTGCCCCGGCGTAGGCGTGCAACGCCAAGCGCCTCGGCTGGGTTGAACGCCAGTCGTCCCACGGCGGGGGAGCTCCCGCATGGCGGTGTTGGCGCCGGTCTTGGAGGAGGCTGATCTGGGGCTGCCACGTAGGAGGTTGGTGTGGAAGCGTGCGACGGCCATAGGTGGGGCTGGTAGGGTGGTGGAGGAAGGAGGAGCTGCGGCTTCCATGGTGGGGCTGGCGAGGCTGGTGGGGCAGAGGTGGGAGGAGGAGAGCTGCGACGGCCAAGGAAGAGGAGGAGGTGGCGAGGAAGGGCGTGGTGGCCGCAACGTACGAAGCCGGGAGGAGCCGAAGGCCGTGGCCGCGGCCGCCGGGCATGAGAGGACGAGGAGTCGAGTGAAGGAGAGTGTAGAAAAGTGTTCTTCATGGACGTTAAATTTCTCACGGTCCTTTTTCATTTCATAGTCTGGCAAATCCGCCGCTCCCTCAGGTCCTCCAAGTGGATAAAAAAACATCAAAAGGCTTGAGGCTAGATGCGGGGTGATCCAAGGTGTGCGCACTTTGTATAGAGTGTTTAATCAATTTCACCGATCTTTGGAACACACAATTCTCAAAACAGAAAACCGATCTTTGGAGAACATGATTTTCAAAACCTAGAAATAGAAAAATACATGATTATCCACATACAATTGAAATTTTACCAGAATTTAGAACACTAGGAAAGTCAGAAAACATTTGTTTGGTTCATGCATAGGAAAAACAGAGGAATACATGATACGGAAAGAAAATACGAGGTTCAACCTCATATTTATTTTCCTTCAAAATTGCTATGGAGGATGTCATTTAAAAGAAATTGGTAGCATTCAATCCGTTGTTCTAGAGACTTCTATAAAAAAAATTTCTATATAGGAATCGAATACTCCAGAGTTCCTTTGTTTTCCCTACATTCCAAAGGAAGCATGATTGCCGTTATGTGTGCATGTGTATTTTAAATAATTGATTGAGTTTGGACTCTCTTGTTTTTTTATAAACCAATTGTATAGAAATAGGAGTCTCAAACTTACTTCATCGCTACAGTTGGTCCACAAAATGCACAAATCAAGTTTAATATTTATATAGTTTTAAAATATGTCAATAACCAAAACTAAACCAAAACTTATTTCGTCACGTGCTACTAGTACGTATAAAAGCACATGTAAGAAATAATGAATAAATCGATACCTATAATAATAAAAGAATGAATGTGCTTTTTGTGGCAAAAGTTTCCATTCACATTCCCCTTATTTGATACTACAAGTATAATCCTAATCTGAATTAAATTTAAATTTATTCACGAGTGTGGTTCGAATTGTAGAGTAGGCGCAAACTGATGCCTGAGTTGCATAAGGACTCTATTTTCGACGTTTTAGGTAAAAAGATATGCTTCCCAACTCAATTAGCATAACCCAAAAATCTGTTCCGAATAACGGGAATCTATGAATAATCTATCAAAGGTGCCAGAGCCAAGTCGGCATAATTTAAGACCCTATACAAAATTCTAAAGTGGGGCCTATGGCACAGTTTATTTATGATTTTACGTACATAGGGATAGAAAATATTAAATTAATGAACTTTATACAAAGGGTCTTAAGAATAATAAAAATATAGAATTAAATAAAAAATATATTATGTTAAGACAAGGATGGAGTGGTAGGGCGTTGTGTGTCACGCCAGTAGTTACACAATGAAGATTGAGCTTTGAAAAACTACTGACTCCATCTCTGTGCGCAACTCGCGAGAAACGACGCAAGATACTTGTGCCGCGTCTCCAGGCACTCAAGTCTTGGCCCTCAACAGATCACATCTATTTGCAGGTTACAGGTCCATTTGGAATGTTGGAATAGGAAAAATACATGAACCAGGCACTTGAACTTTCTACAATACTTATTTTAAGTTGCACTAGATAAACTACCAGTCTGGAAATCGGAGGCCCCTAGAGAATGGAGGCCCTGTTCATGCAGACCGGTTGCACGTGCGCCCGCCCAGGCCTGCAAGGTGCCACTGATAGAAGGTCACACAAAACGACTGCCCAAGTTACATACTACCTCCAATTTGGACATTCCACGTATCAACTGAAATTAGCTAAAGAAATAAACTTTCTAACTCAACTAACACCACCCCAAAATCATCGATACAAGACGGTGTCATAAGAAAGGAATGATTTTCTTTTGGCACAGACTTTGTGTATCACTCTCTATCCTCGTCCGTTATGACTTTGTTCTATTTGGAAATAATTAATATGACTAAACCGGCCATCGTTACTGTATATCAAAATCAGTGAAACATATTGAACCAAACCCATGATGGAAATACGGCGATGCATTGATTAATTTGTGGAGCTAGATTATACACATAGCAATGCACGTATTCCAACTTCATTCTGAGTAATATCGTCGTTTCTATTATTGGCATTGTGTCCCATATCTTTACCTAATATAATAATATTAAAAGCAAATAAGCATTCTTGGTCCGTCCTGACGGGTGGACCCACCTGTCATTGTCCCAACTACTGCATCGGGTCTTTCAGTCCATCGCCCCAGCATCTCCGCGTCGAGTCCATATCGGTCGACGGCCCAACCACAAAACTGTAAATCATAGGCCCAACCAAGAGCATGTACCACATTGCCTATTTACCTTTGGATTGGTAGACACATAGCTGGTCAATATGCGCATCGAAACCAAAAGCGTGTCAAGCTCAGTGAATATTAAATCACTGCGCGCAAGGAAAAGGAAATCAAATCACAATTCGGGCTTTGATCTGCAGCAAGACGCAAGAATATTGGAGACGCGAGTGGGAGGGGGGGGGGAAGCTGATCGGCAAGGAAAAAAAGAAGAGGAGGATTATGAGACTCGAGGCACACGATCAACACGCAAAGAAAAAAAAATCTAATGCTGCCGCCTGTACTGACCGACCACCACCGCGACAATCCGCCTGCGAGTCTTCCTCTCGATCCGGGGCGGTCTCGATCTTGCTCTGCGCTGGGCCTAGCCCAGATCTTGCAGGTGCCCATGCGCCATGTGGGTTTGTGGGGGTGGGTGGGAGCGAGTTCAATGGGGAAAGCCTGTTGTTGCCGCCGCCGCTAAAAAATGTGGCCAAGTTTGCGCGTCGCTGCTCAGGAAGGGAACTTGGGGGAGAAGGGAGGAGTGAGAAAGGCTCGAAACCCTAGCCTGCCACTCTTATATCTAACCAAGCTTGATCGAGATCCAACGGCCAGGCGACTAGCTGCGGCACTGGTATTTAGAAAAAAAAGCCGTGTTGACAATGCACTGGAGATTTTTTTTCTATTGCTCACAATAAGTTTTTTCAGGCAAAAATATTTCAATCTATCCACCTCGAAATTGATGTTACCGGCATAATCCGAATTGAAATAAAAAAGTATTCTCAAGACCCAATTCATCGAAAAATATTCGATAGAGAAGCAGACTACACGAAAACAAACGCTCAGGTCACGAAAAGGGAAAGGTTTTTTCTGTCAAAAAAAATTCCATCCACCCACCCCTAAATTGATGTTAAGTAGGTTCGGACTACAAAAGTATGCCTAATTTCCACATTAAAAACAGACGCCCAAATCACATACAAACTCTATATCTATGACGGAAAGCTAAAAAATTAATCTTGCCAATCCAACTAACACCACTCAAAATTTGCTCGGAGTGGGCGAAGATCGTTAGAATAAGACGACTGGAATAATCTAGCAGCGTGCTGCAACATAGAAAACACGAAAATTTGTGCATCGGTTGTATACTATCTCCGTTTTAGGCATTATACATATCGAGAAAAAAGCTTAAGGAAATATACTTTTCAACTCAACTGACATCACCCAAAAATTCATTCGCAACTAACATCACCCTAGCTGGAGTCGACAAGAATTAGACCTGATCATTGGCCATCCAACTCGACCTGATCTGACTTGAGCAACCCAAGGGGTGGGCTCGGGTTATAGCGTTTGATCCGCAACAATCGTGAGCCAAGGCACGGACCATGATTCTTCCTAGAACTCGACCCGACCCAGAAAATGACTCAACCAAAAACAGCCCAACCCGACACGCCTGTTGGGAGTGCATCGTGACTAACCCGACCCAACCTAGCATTAGCCTTGTTAAATGCGACCTGACCTTGACATGACCCAAACTGATGCTTTAATAGTTCTACCGAGAATCAACTTTCTAACCTAAGATTAACTAAGAATCAACTTTCCAACCTAACTAGCACCACATTCTAAAATTTACTGCCAATTGAAATCACCTCAAAATTCGCTGAAGTGTTTTTCTTTGACAAAGGTTTGGTGTGTCATCTCACTCCATGTATATAGCATATCTATCCTTATGCGGTATGACTTCTATTTCAATCAAAGCATAGTCATCATGTTGCATTAAAATCAGTAATACACATTGAGCTAAACACAAACCGGATAAAATTGTGATATACCGCTAAACGGAAGGCATGTGAGTTGTTGATATAGCGCTGAACGCAAGTCATGTGCATCATATAACATGGCTAAATTATATCCGTAGCAACGCATGGCATTTCTGCTAGTATATACCAAACAAACAAAGAAAAAAACGTGCCTGGACCGCGTATATATGCATGCCTATGGGTTTTGAGTGGCCAGAAATCAATTAAGTAATTTACAATAATTATTAGTTCCTGAGGCTGAGGTGATTGATCGGATGATCATCGAATGCTGGTTCCACATGTCCACAAGTAGAGAGAAAAAAAAGAATGCACGTACGTACTGCATTGCATGCAGTGTGTTTCACATGCTGCCTACCTAGCCATTGTAAGCTTGCAGGCTGCACAACAAATCTTGTACGGTAGTGACATAGACATGGACGCACGCGCACAACATGACAACAACTGGTAGATGATGCATGGTACCCTCTTTTATGCAATTCATGGGAATTCATAAAAGCGTGCGTTCATTTGTCCTAAATGGTAAGGGTGCAAAGCGTTCATTCATGGGAATTTATTTTGACTCTAATCATCCTTCTAAACGATCTATATCCTCAATATCTGCCATTTAAGATTTAACAAATACGAAGATTAATCATCGGCCACTAATGAAGAAAACCGATCGACAATCTCTCACACCATTTAAGACAGGGCTACACACATACGTACGTCTTTTGCAAGCAATCATAGTAATCTATCATGTTACTCGTATAGAAATAAAAATATCTTATATATCAGGACTAGTCCATTTCAGAACGGAGAGAGAGAGAGAGACCACAGACTGTGCAGGAGCAGGTCTAGACCGTACCGGCCCATGAAGCCTCTCTTCTAAAATCCTTCCACAGGTGAACTAGTATAATAGAGAAGGGGCTAATTATTAAGCTGTGTTCTGAGCAAGTCTCTCAAATCATTTTAAAAAAAAGTTGGATCAAGGGAATTTACATTAACTCATCGAAAGGATAAAATGAGTATAGCTTTTGGTAATTTTGTTAGGCGCTAAAAGTTATAATATTTGTTACGTTTAAAAGATGTTTAGTAAAAGGTTTGGCATAACATTATTTTCTTATTTTTGCTTTTTCAGTGGCATTCATATAATTGAGCTATATATACGGAGGAGTATAATAAATAGATAGACATGGCACGGCCATTTTCATCCAATTTATGAAGAATTAGCCTCGGGCGGATGTTCATGACAGTAGTACAGTCCGGACCTGGCCCTGGCCTGCTATAAATAAATTGTGACGACGACGGATCATGCAATAAACCAGCAAGCAAAGGGAAGCTGCCTCGCTCTCTGCATCTGCATCTGCATCTGCATCTGCATGGAGGAGGAGGCCGGAGTAGTAGATGCAACGTCAACGAGCTGGCCGCAAGCAGCAGCACCGCCAGCGGTTGTGCTGCCGCGCATGAACAGCAGCCGCGATGGCAAGACGAGCTACGCCCGCAACTCCGACTTCCAGCGGGCCATCGCCTCCATCACCAAGAAGGTGAGGCAGGACATGGCGGCGGCGCTGTACCGAGCCCGGGGCCTGCCCCGCCTCCATGGCCATCGCCGACCTGGGCTGCGCCACGGGGCCCAACGCGCTGCTCATGGTGTCCGACGCCGTCGAGGCCGTGCTGGCGGAGAACAGCAACGGCGGCCATCCGCCCCAACTGCACGTCTTCCTCAACGACCTCCCCGGTAACGACTTCGACGCCGTGTTCCGGCTGCTGCCCTCGTCGCCGCTCGCGGCCACCGGCGGCTGCTGCCTCGTGTCCGCCTGGCCGGGCTCCTTCTACGGCCGCGTCTTCCCGGACGCAAGCCTGGACTACGTCGTCTCCTCCAGCAGCCTCCACTTCCTGTCCAAGTCCCCCACCATGACCCCGGAGCACCCCAATCGGGGGCGCGTCTACGTGTCGCCCGCCGGCCCCGCCGCCGTGCTCGACGCCTACCGCGCGAAGTTCCACGACGACTTCCTCGCCTTCCTCTGCTGCCGCGCCGCCGAGACGCGGCCCCGCGGCATCCTCCTCCTCACCTTCGTCGCCAGGAGGACCGCCCGCCCCACGCCCCACGACTGCTTCCTCTGGGACCTCCTCGCCGACGCGCTCATGCACATGGCAGCAGCCGGCCTCGTCGACGAGGACCAGGTGCACGCCTTCAACGTGCCATTCTACAGCCCCTGCCCCGACGAGCTCGCCAAGGTCATCGCCAAGGAAGGCTCCTTCACCCTCAGGACCATGAAGCTTTTCGACACCACACGCCGCCGCCTCCTTCGCCCGCCGCCAGCTGCCTCCAAGCAGGACGACGGCGAGCTACCAAGGTGGCTAGCCGTGGAGACGGCCAGCACCGTCAGGGCGGTCGTGGAGCCTATGCTGCGGACGCACTTGATGATGGGCAGCGCCGCCATGGACGGGCTCTTCTGCAGATACCGCCTCCTGCTCGAGGCGTACTACCGCAGCAGCAACACCAGAAACAAGGACGACATCACAAACGTTTTCCTCGTCTTGGAGAAGAAACAGTAGCGAATTAACTCGCGCGATCTACTAGTTTGTACTCCGTAGTCCTCCACACACCCTTATTAGATGCATGCTACCTACGCCATTTTCTTCGTATTTACTGTAATTTGTCCTTTCTAGACCTTGCTCCTTTACGTGGTCTGCATGCGGTCCTCCTGGTACTGTCTGTATACATAAGTAGTATTCATGATCTGAATACGTGCCGGTATCCGAAACCATATATATTTTTTACAACAACAGATAGACTCTGAGCAATCTTGGCGTCCACGTGGTCGTAGAAAATAGCTAGTTGGTGTAGAGTTGAGAGAAAAATAAAAATGATTGATTTAGCCCCACACGTAATACTCTCAGTTTTTAAAAATAAGTGAATCCCGTGTTTAGTTGGTCATCGCTAGCCATTATGTTCTCTTTTTCTCCATCTTTTGTATCCACGTAGAAAACAGAACGGATCTAACTAGTGAAATAGCCGGCCATGGAAGACGTCCTAATTGACTATATATGGACCTGCAGGAGGAGTTGTCGTCAACCACTCGAGTAAGATAAGAGAATGTAAAAAAAAAAAGGCTACTAACCTATCCATCCTCCCCGAGAGTGCCACAAGCCTACAAGTATATCTAACTATGAGAGTAGGGATCTATTTTAATTTGTGGAGTCTACAAAAAAAAAAGGAATTTTCTTAGTTAAATCGATGTATGCACCCCTTGTTGATATATAATAGAGTTATAGTTACACAAAAAAAAAGGGGGGGGGTATGAAGGTACTTCTAATAATAACAAATCATATACTACTTAAAAAGAGGTGTTAACTTACTGATTAACGAAGGATAATTTATCTAAGAGGAATTGTGTGGGCAGCAAGTGTTGTTGTTTTTGCAACAAGAACAGAACTATCTATCATTTTTTTCTGAATGTCGTCATTATGCTAAATTTCTATAGTGTGCTAGTTATTTTTTGTTTAGCATACCTTCTCCACAAAATTTAGACAACTTTTTTGGTTCTTGGTCTAAAGTGGGTCGAAGTAAATGTAGCAATATGTTGGTTAATATGCTCGCTGGTGTGTGCATAGTGGTCGGTCACCGCTCATTCATCGATATGTGCCTAATAAAAATTTAAAAGATGGCTCTCTTAAATACATGCATTAATTTGCAATGGGTTATAAGAGATTATTAATCTTTTTTTTTACCTAATAATAATAAAAAATGGAAGGATTCCGCGGTCTAATCTCACATTTATAACATGTGGGTCCCTATTGTCCTTTTGAACTCAGATTCATTCGGCGACTAGACTTCCTGAAAGCTCATCACCTTGTTCAGCTACTTTCAGTTTCTCTGCAGTCGTAGAACAGTATTTTTCTCTCACAATCATTCAGCCAGAATAGTGAAAACAGCCGCAGCTGCAGCGAACAGAGCTCATGATTGAATAAGAGGAATATTGGAAGAGAATCCAAATGGACCAGGACAAAGACACAATATTGGAAATCAACCAAGATAAATCAAACTCCAAACCGACAAGAACACAACTGAAGCAAATATAAATAAGAAACCAAGCCAAACCAAGATCAAAAGAAGAGGACAAGGTGGAAGAAGCTCCACGGTCTCGGCGACAGCTGCCTAGCTAGAGCATGACACGAAGAGCACCGTAGGCCTGAGAAGCCGAGGGAGGGGTCACCGTCGTCATGGTCTTGCTGCATCTATGTCCACGCCCATGGTGCACTGGATGTGCCTGTGGTTCACCTCGGCCGCCATGCATGTTCTCATCGTTCATTGGAGCCGACTCCCATGCGGCCACGATGAAGAATTGAAGGTCGTCTCTGACTTCTCCCTAGCGTGGCAGGAAATCTGACAACAGACAAGCTGTGGTTGAATCCATGGGGGAAAAGGGAACAAGAGCCGGAAGTTGAACAGAGAGTACATGAGGCTTGGGCGCTCATCGGTGCTCCGCAGAGCTCCATGTCCTGGCCGTGCTACTCCTCCGTGTGCCTCGACACCGGCGGCTGCAAGCATGTCCAGAGACACAATGCAAGCACTCATGCCGGCGATAGGCCCACTGGCCTAGACTCACGATAATGATGTGCGCTGCCAGACCGTACTCATGACGCATATATATCCACTGTCTAGGGCCACGCCTGCCTCCTTGGAAGGAGAAGCAAGAGCTTCATCGATCCGTAGGGGATATAGCTCTTCAAGAGTGAGATGCAGGAAAGAGCTCATGACAGAATTTAATTATCTACATTTCATATAATTGGAGTTACTTTGAAATCTACCATTTGGAGCTCCAAAAATCTCGAAAATAGTGAGCTAGTTTCAATGGTCAAGGGTTTTCTTTTCTTTTTATTTTTTCTCTGCGGGTCCCACACGTCAGCTTCCGAAACTCGAACCCCCGCCCACGGTTTTCAACTGACAGCGGAGGGGATTTGGGCTCGGGCTCTGCTATCCGGTTTCTAGATATTAAAAAAGAAGAATACTTATCACCATTCAAGAAGCCACCTGTGGTCTAGTGGTAGATGCTTTGTTTTCTAACCTGCAGGTCTTGATGTCGATTCTTGAAGATGGGCTATTTTTTTTTGTTGACCACAGCGTGCTGCAAAATAAATAATAACTTCAAATATTAATGGGACCCACTGGATTTATTTAAAATAAATATTAATGGGACCCGCTAGTATTTAAAAACACACAAAATTATATCAAAACACATATGACGATTTAATTTTGTCATAAACCAATTGATTGTGGTTCATGACAATTGCATTTGTCATTACGCAGATATAAAAACGTCACAAAGGACATATGGAACCATCCCATGACGAAATTTGTGACAAGTGTTCTATTTTTGTCACAAAAAAATATCGTCTTCGAAAAAACGTCATAGATAGAGTGGTTTAGTGACAATTTGCTCTAGTGTCGTAAAGTAATTGTCATAGAAGTCTAAGTTTCTTGTAGTGTAAATCAGGGGTGCACATGCGTTATATTCCACCCCTCCCCAATGCTACAAACCTTAAAAAATCTAAAACATTAACATTATGGGACGAAAGAAGTACGTAATAAAAGAGTACTCCATCCGTTCGTTTTTATCTGTTGTATTTTAGTTAAAAAAAAAGAACTAACGGAGAACAAATATTTAAAATGGTGATAGCACTACATCGCACGCTACTTTTTGCTCTCTGCTCTCCACTTTGCTATTTCAAAGCACCAAGCATTAATTCGCCAAGGCAGCACTGAAGGCAACAGATCAACTTCTTGAGGTGTGCTTGCTTGTTGTCTCCTCTCCTTTGCTTGTGTTGTCCCGTGGACTCTCGGTTTTCCACGATGGACAAGAAAACCAGAGATTGCACTAGAATGTTTGGTTAATTTCCTTTGGAATAATAAGCATCTTCCAGAGGAAAGGAATCAGCTCCTCCAGTGTTTCAAACCCTCTCTCAGAGTTCCATTCCTCTGACCCATTCTATTATTCCTATGAGTTTACTTTAAAGTTCCTTCAACCCAAACATGGCCTCATAAGATATAGTGGTTCAATTGTTGTGTGTAGGGCCTTTTTTGTCAAAATTTTATGTTTTTTTAACATTACTTGATTAGTATAACAATAATGTTCATATGTAAGCTTGAAACCATCATTCAATAGAGTTGACCTAGCAACATTTTTTGTTGCCTAACCTCTGAAGAAGGATGATGTAGGCATCCTTTGTATAGAGAGGTTATTTATACTCTCATCTATCTATTTCTATGTTTCACATAATTAATCGATTAATTAAACATGTACATGACATTTATGGCTACAATAAACGGATACATAAGTAACTAAAATACGTCGCTAATATGGTGTCTGTCTAATTTATAGACAATGAGATAACAAATTTGTTTAGAAAAACTCAAAAAAAAGATAACACAACAGAAGGAAGGATGATACAATTAATGAAGGACGCGCAATCAAACAAAGCCAGCTAGTGCGCATGCAGAAAATATCTTGCTTGTGAGGCTGGCAGCAGACATCATGTGCTATGGCTCTTTGGCAGTGCTCTCTACTAGGTTTTGGTGAAACAATGCTTTGGGAGAGCTTCTCCCGGCTCCGGCTCTGGCACCATAGCACGGAAGAGCCGGAGCCGGAGAACTCCATCAGCTCTGATTGTCATTGACAACAGAGAGAGAGAGGCGGAGCTGCACAGAGCAGCGCGGAGCCCCGGGCACTGTCGGGCGGAGTGGGAGCCGCTCAGATCGGCTGCCAAACAGGGTCTAAATAATTAAAATAAAATAAAATAAATTAAAAATAAATGGCTTCACACACAAAGCTTCTTAAAGATAGCAGATGGAACTATTCAGATCGCTTCTCATATCTCCCATATGTATTCGGTGTCTCTAAATTACAATGTTGCAATTCAGAATCTATTTTGGCACGCGTTGTTTTCCTAAGAGATTTTAGCTCCCTAGCTATTTCACCAGACAAAAGACTAATTAATAAGCCGGAGATGTTGATATTTTAGGAGGATCGGAGGTAGCCAAAGCCCTGCGCCCCTGCTAAATTAAAAGAGATGATCATCCCTGTACGTAATAATTAAGTGGTAGGACGAATGGTGGAGTACGTGACGAATGATGCGCGCTTTTTTTCCCCGGCCGGCCGCCACTCGATCTGCAGAGATGCACGCGAGATCACGAGAGATGATCGGAACAGCCGTCTAGTTATAGCCATGGGGCCATGCATGTCTGCCGATGATCTATGATATGGATGGCGGATCGATCGATCTAGCTCTAGCCCGTGATCTCGAGTGCGCATCATCTAGCAGCTAGTCCAGAGATTGATCATCGATCAGCTAGGTTGATTGGGTGGTGCTTGCTGTATATATCGGCATCCAGCAAGCAAGCACTAGCAGCTAGTGCTGCTCACTGCTGCAGCTGCAGCTGCTTGCACAAATAAACAGGTCGAGTCGATAGATATGACACCGATGATCGATCATGCACGCCGCGCGCATGATCAACACGGGCCAGCAGAGCAGGCCAATTATCTACCTGCTGACCTGAGCACTCACCACCACCACGCATGCATGACGACGCCACTGCTACTACTGCTACTAGTGTTACTGTCTGCCCATTGCTCGATCTGCTTACTCTTCTCTTCCAATTCCATTTTCCATCCATGGGCGCCGACATGCTGCATCGATCAATTCCAGGCCGCGCGCAGCAGAAGCAGCTTCAGCAGCAGCATGCCCAAGCCCAAATCTTGTTCCTAATTCTCCTCCAGCTGGTTCTAATAGCCGTCGTCGTCCTTACTGCGTCTCCTTGACGTTGACCCGTTGGGTGGCAATCCAACTATGCCGCCGGTGCGCTCAGGCCACCGCATGCAGAAACATTGAAGAATTAATGTTATACATCTAAAAATACAGCTTGCAGCATAAAAAAATCATCATGTCAAAATAGAATGAACCTCATTTCAAACATCAAAATATATCGACTGAAAAAATTCGAAGAATTAAAGTTATGAAAAAACACAGCTTGGAACATAAAAAACCATCATGACATGAAAAACATTTAGAAATTGCTATTACAACATCTCAACCTAGATGCTGTAAAAATTGAAGAAAAAACATCGTGTGTAAGATGAGATTTGTTCTGCTACACATCTCAAATATGTTGTTGCAACGTAAAGATGGTGAGCTTGCAGTGGAGCATAGAGCTTGACGTTCATGACAGCGGCAGAGCAGAACGCTGGACGCTAGAGAAGATGGCGAGCTCGTGGCAGAGCAGAGCGCTGGATGCTAGGAAATGGCAAAGTCGCAGCAGATCAAAGCGCTGGACAATGCGCACACAACAAATCGTTGGCCACTAGGAGACGGAAACATGACTGAACTGGACGACAAAAGCCTCACTGGTGGCAAAGCGAATCGATAAAGAGCAAAAGAAGGTGAGGAGAAAAATAAATTAGAATACACAGAATGCATTGGCAGATGTAGATTGCGTCCGATTTTTTCTATCTGGCATCAGACGCGCGACTCATAGCCTTCCCGTTCTCGATAACATCTTAAGGCTCATCATTGCCAGTACGGTATATATGTTTATCATTTGCTTATCGATTGTATAATAATACGCGTAACTAATTAACTAACTACGTACACACACTAGAGGCCAGGTTACAACCGCAACCGCAATTACATGGATGGTCAAGTACCTGGCAAACATCAGAGAATTACATACTGGCACTGACAAAAAATTACATATCCAGTTATGCACATGTCCAAAAATTACAAAATAAATTTTGTTAGCTTCGTTTTGATGAGATTTACATAGTGGAACTGATTTAATATTTAAAATGACCACTTTCCCATGTTTATGATAAATAAATGTTTAGCCACTTTTTTCTCATATCTACTGTTTTGTAGATCTAAAAACCTTGCAAAAATGTCATTGTCCATGTTATGCTCTATATGTATATGTATAGATTTATCATGGTTAGTGATTGTTGTTTTTCTTAAAGAAATGATATCTTTATGAATTGTGCTCTTTTAAATAGAAAGAATTGTGTGGCTTATTGTACTACTCAATAAATGTGAAAAAAAAATCATATTGAAGTGAAGAGTTGACAATGTTCCTCTGTTTGAACAAGTTAGTTTTGTGGATCTTGCTAGATCTGAGAGGATAAAAAATCTGGCTCTGTCGGAGTGTAAGTAAAAGAAGCCCAAAGCATCAATAAATCTTTCTCTGCATTGGCTGATGTGATTAATGCATTATCTTCTGATGCACTCCATGTACCTTACCACAACCATAAGTAAACAATGCTTATGAGTGATTCTTTTGGAGGCAATGCTAAGACATTGATGTTTGTTAATGTTTCACTAGCAGATTCTAATTTGGAGAAAATAAACAATTCACTAATGTATGTAGTTCCATTGCTCAATTTCCCTTTTATCATTCAACTACATTTCTTTGCTCATTCAACTACAATTGGTTTGTTGTCAATGTGGTTTTGATATATTACATTTTTTTTCCAATGAGTTAGATCATTTCAGTTGATCCTATTTTCTATTGAGTAGGACCATTTTAGTTGCTCCTATCAAACATATATGATTGCTAGGTTAATGCTGTTTCCAATAATTGAGTTTTCAATTTTTTAAGTTTATTTTCCTGCTCTTTTGTGTAACTAAAATTTATGTAACTTTTGGAACCCTCATAGGTATGCTTCACAGGTCCGTTGTGTTGTTAATAGAAACATCACCGTACATCACATGGACGATTATGAGAGCTTCTGACTATGACAGACCTAGAGAATCCAAGCACCATTCATACAAGCCTAAATTTCCGCATAAGTGAAGACTTTGTAGCTAAAGAAAAGGTAGTCGTTTGCATCTTTTTTTAAGCCACACCTTCCAAATTTCATTTCTTTGTTGATTACCCTGTGGTAGTTTCCCCACCCTGTGGTAGTTTGCCCATGCAATCAATTAGACTTCATATGTATTTTCTGTGATCATGCATTACAGCAAACTGATGGTCGCACAATTCTTGTCGTGGAAGGACCCTACTTTACGGAGTACAACTCTATATTCGCTTTCATGACTGAACATATGTGCTTGTAATGTAGAAACACACAAAGGTTCTCAACAATGAGAAGGCATATGAAGGTTTATTAGGAAGAACATTTGTAAGAGAACTTTTTTGTTAGATGTTGTTGCCGAAAATGCAACAGAGACGAAGTCCTTCAGAGTGGACCTTCAAGAAAAGGTACCTTAGGAGAAGAAATAGTGCTAGAGTCATCTCCATTCCCCTGCCCAAGACTGCTTATATAGTAGGGGAGGTTATATAGTAGGGGATGTGGTTGTTTGTACGTGTTCCACTGGTCTTTTGACTATTACATGTAGGTCTCTATTTCTTACAAGGAGGCTCTTGTTAGGCCTATTTCTCCAATAGTAGTCTCTCAGCTGCTTTGGCTTGACTGGTACAACAAGACGAAGTAGCTAAAACATAGCAAAAGCCAAGCTACTACTATGACTTTGGCAGTGAGGAATTCCCTCACTCCCGCCCCTGCGCGTACGTCTCACTCAAACCTCCACCTCAAAAACCTCGTGGGAAGAAAAGGAAATGTAGAAAAAATCACGTACACCTACCAAGTCTATACATATGAGAAGTGTACAGTCTAAAATGCTCCTCATCTCTTTTTGCACTTAGAGAGTGTCGCTGATAACAATGTGGGGTAAAAACTTCGCTGCTTGGTTCCGCTTCTTTGAAATGCTTCACTGCTTGCTTGGCTCTGCTTCTCTGATTCGCTTCAGTCTTCACTGTGTGCTTTCTTTTTCCCTTGCCTCGCTCTCTCGCCTGAAACTTGTGGGTCTTCACAGTTGATCACGGTTCGTAGTAGTAGTTATGGTCAGAGTTGAGGATGCCGAAGTTATCAGTGAGCCCCTCTTGCTGTAGCATACTGGTGTGGGCGAAGAGGCCGACAAAGCTGCTCTCAGCAAAGTCATAGTCGTTGAAGGTGCAGGCGAGCCCCTCGAACCGAAACGTGTCGGCGGAGGTGGTATCCCTCGAGCTGAAGCGTGTCTGTGGAGGTGAAATGCTTGACATTGCCTCATCTTTATAGCTTGCGACTACTAGGCAATATTTGAATTTTGTAGACAAATTGATTCTTCAATGGGTCCCTCCCTACCCCTGGTTATTGCATCATATTGTTTGTTTGGTACTTGAAAAATCGTGGCAACTCCGTCAGTTTAAGCGTCCTAGTACCTTCGTTTTTTTAATCCGTTTTTTAGTTGTTGTAATATGGAGGGAGTGACAACTAAATCGAATCGAACTCCTGAGTCTCATGACTTCTCTTCCGCCTCATGCTTTCGCAGAAGTAGCCACTTCCCTTGCCGGCAATAATCACTACAAGAGAAAGGTATTTTTTTCATGAGCCAAAAACTGATGAAAAATATTGAAAACTGACGAAAAAGACGAAAAAGTGTGACGAAAAAAAATCCCACGAAAAAATGCAAATTTTTTTGTCGGCTTTTTCGTGGGCTGCTGCGGCTCACGAAAAAGGTTTTTTCGTCGGCCACAGATGCCCATGAAAAAAGGCCTTTTTCGTGGCCCCCTGGCCGAAGAAAAAGCTGCCCCGCCCCAAGCTTTTACGTGGGCTGCCCACGGCTGACGAAAAACCCTGGACGCCTCTCAAATTAGGGTCTTTTTTCTGTATTCCAACCAAACACACAAATCACAGTATACAAATACAACAGAAAGCTCTCACAGTATATATCAAACCACATCATTCATCAGTCCTCTCAAAAAATCACAATCAAACCATATCATTCATCGGTCCTTAAATTTATAAAATCTATAACAAAACCGCACACAAGTCCATCATCATTCCTCAAATCCCATCACATACATACATGGACTAGTCCAACATAGTTCAAACATACGTGACCAAATGTCATTGCCCTCAACTGTTTCAACACGCTTACGGTTGTGGATTGTTAGAGTTGTGACCGATTCTGAATCCTCTGTCTGAATTGCGCAGATACTCGTTGAAGTCGACCTCTGTCTCAGGAGTCCCATTGCCGGGACGTGAGTCTGATACCTGCAAATAAACGAAAACAGATGAAATTGGCCAAATATATTTGAAATAACATGTCTCATATTGAACGAGACTCAATTCAAGGTACCGTTCTTCCTTAAGGTATATCCTATTGGCTCTTTTCTTCTCGGTCATTTTCTCTCCTTTCACAAACTTATAGTAGTGGCAGACAGTCGTGATCCTTGCATTGTACAATGAATCATTAATGACTTTTTTTGACAGCTTTGCAAAAGAGCCTCTTCAGCGCTTTCATAGCTTCACGATCGTCTTGGTCCGTATCCGTGTAGAACCGGATCTGCATATGAAACAAAACAAACTCAGATGAATTATATTTGTGCAATGTACACGTACCAATGAAAATTACAATGTAAGGCAACTCACCCAAAACTCGTCCCAGACAACGTTCTATAAACTCCTACCCTTGACACCATTTTCTCCAACTTCTCTCTTAAGGCCTTAGTGTGCCCAACGATAAGCCGTCTGAACATCTGTAAAATTCAAAAGTTGAGAAAAGCTAAACGGCACCTGGTTTTTGGATGCCTCCCGACACGCGATTTTCTGTTCGTCGGATTGAGTCAAAGCTGCAGTGATGGCCGTGCGACGCATCTGACTAGCCGATGCATCTGTAAGCATGTGGCTCAAAGCTTGCATTATTTGGTTTCGATTCATTCTGGTTTTAGAGGAATTTTGGGGAAACGATCTATAGTTTTTTTTCTCTGTTCTCCGTTTTATCTCTATCTGCTCAGTTTGCACTGTCAGCAGTATCCCTTGGCTTTTTTTGTGAAGGTGTGTTCATGTGTTCTGATCTGTTTGATTCCAACACCTGCGAAGTTGTGCTTGTTGTCTTCTATTTGGTGGCATTGCTCTTCAGCGTTTCAGTTCAATTTGGTGCAGCAGCTTTTTTTTTCATTTGGATCAGCAAAAGCTGTCTTGTTTCTGTAGCATCGGACTTTCATTTCCTTTTAAGTTATCTCCGGTGCAGCAAAGCTTCTAGTTGATCTATATGCTTGCAGTTTTGCTAGCTAGTTCAGATTAGTAGCAGGGGAGGTTGTTTTTTGTTATAGTCGTGTGCTATTCAATTTGTCTCTCAGTATATTTCATCTGCAAGTGACAGCAGCAGCGTGTGGATTTGGTCATCATCAGGTAGAATGAAGCCTATATCATCATCTTGCGTAGTGTAGAAGCATCACCATATCAGGAGCACAAGGTCATATTGTAAGTGGTGTGTGTGCATGTTCACGTGAATTACTTGAGAAGGCTATTGCATAATATGTGTGTACCCTGCAGCTTGTTTATTGCTCTATCAAAAATCAGCAGCTATAGCCCTATTAGGCCATCTTGTTTGCAAGTGCTCTGTTACTTTTGCATGTTATGTGCACTGCTATATATCTGATTCTTTTCGGTGTTCAGATATTTTTATCTGATTTTTCTAGGGCTGATTCATTCGCTTAGTGTGTGTTTTACCTACGACGAGACCTTGTATAATTGCTGTATCTGGCTCAGTCTGATTCAGTCAGAAGTAAATACAAAATTAGACGTTAGATTGAAATTTGAGGGCTTGGAAATTCGTGTGCTGGAGCTGGATGAAACACTCGATTTTTATGAAAGGCAAAATCATGTGTTTTGACATCTTCAAACAACCGGTTGTTACTTTGGACACAAACAACCGATAAATAAGTAGACAGACTCTAAAAATTAGGCTAGTACACATTTCGAATAAGACACGATAGAAACAACAATCCATACCTCCGCTCGTTCCGGCGTCGGGAGGCAGGACAGCAGCTGGGGGCGTCCGGTGGCTCGCGCGAGCGGGCCAGCGGCCGGGGTGGCGCCGCAGAGGAGCTAGGCGGCACCGGCGGAAGCGCTGCGGGTCACGCGCAGCTGCGTCGGCCGGCCTGCACGCAGGCTCGGAGGACAGCGGCGCCGGCGGCGCGCAGGGCCGGAGGGCGACGGCGCCGGCGGCTGGGCGGCGGTGACCGGGCAGCGGCGCGGGGCCGGGCGACGGCGTCCGGGGTGCGCGGCCGGGAGCGCAGCGGGCGGCCGGCGGTGGAAGGCGCCGGGTCGGCGGCGGCCGGGCGGTGCGGGCTGGGGAGCGCAGCGGGTGGCGGCGCAGGGAGCGGCGAGCGAGTTTTTGATTTGGCAGAGAGGCGGCGGCTTAATGCGCACACTTTTTCGTCGGCCAAAAGGGGACCCACAAAAAACGCTCTTTTTCATCGGCCGACCCACGAAAAAGGAAGGTTTCTCGTTGGCTGCGACTCACGAAAAAGATGTGAGTTTAGGTTCCACTGTGGAGCAGATTTTTCCGTCGGCCGCGTCGTGGCCTACGAAAAAGACGCGTTTTTTCGTGGACTAGGTGACAAGCTCACGAAAATATTGTAACTTTTTCATCGGACCAGTCCTCTACGAAAATATTGTAACTATTTCGTGGGCCGTCAACGTAAAAGTTTGGGCCCACCAAAATATATCATTTTCCTGTAGTGAGTCTTTAGGACGTACAAGCAGCGTAACTATCTACTCCATTTGTCATTAAAAAATATCAACGTTTAACCTTTTAAGGGTCTCTCGTTTCGACAGTCGACTGAGCGGCTGCTAGCCGTCAGTCACCCGTAAACCTGTTCTGTTTGCGGCATGATCCCGCTGCCCGATTGTCCCCGCTCTCTAGCTGTCGGTCTCTTTTTTCAGTCTGGCTTACATAACATAGCACGCTCGATCTCTAGCTAAAGACACAACCTTAACAAACACAGCCCTGCCCGAGCTACTTTGACTTAAATACCAATAAGCTAAATAAACATACAAACGGCTAGTAGCCCATGCGGGCAGACATCAAAACCTATGAACTATGGTGCTCATATATCTCACATCGGTTTTTTCAGAACATAGGGTGAAATGGCTAAATGATTAAGAGGGGGTTTGGATACACCGAACTAAGTTTTAGCTAGCTAATTTTTAGTTAATAGTTTGTAGCTAATTTTTAGCCAAGACACATTCTAGCTAACTTTTAGCTAGTAGCTTGTACCTAAGTTTTAGCTAAGACAGAATCTACCTAATTAGTTAGAGGTGTTTAGACACTTTAGAGCTAATTTTTAATAGCTAATTTTTACCCAAACAACCCCCTAACTCAACAAGTGCTTCCCTAGCCAAATCCTTAAGGCGGCACGTCCTCGATGTACACCAAATGTAATGAAAAAGACTTAGGACTAGTTTGTGCATTTGTTAGAGAGAAAAAGACGCACAAATCAATAATTGACCGTAGGGTCAGGAAAAAGAGCGCGCAAAGCTGTTTAGAAAATTCTATCAAGCTCTTCATTCCTCTACCGATGTTAATTCTTCATACCTGCATGAAAGTTCCACTAGTAGGTAAGGATGCCAAATTACTTTCTTACGGTTAGCAAATAAAAAATTTCCAATATCGCTAGTTCATTCACATTTCCGTCACACATTATATGAAAGGTGAGAAAATAAGGTATTTTGGCTAGAAAAAAAATCTAAAATTGAGGCCAAGTAAGGCACATCAGGTTACCACGAAAAATCACCAACAAATAGCTTTAAAATCTTATTTCCATTTCTCGGCTGCAAGCAAATTCAACCCAAAAATATACTAACAAATAATATGTTATATCCTAAAAAAATCATATAATCATCACAGATCATAGTCCATAGGTGCCAATCACAACAAATAAGATGGACATATAATACAGCTACAGAGATTATAGTGTGCTAAGACTCGTAAACTGATTGCGTTTAACAGACAGATACACACGTGTGCACAGACACACACAGACAAAAAGACAAACACACCAATAACACACAGATACAGAGATCGTCTAACAGACAAACGCGTGCACACAGACACACATATAGAAAGATATACACATACACAAAAAGACACAACTGTCATTACTGAAAATTTTACTACATAACAGAGACACATACACAACTACCATCATGTGACAAATTTGCTACAAACAGACAAAAAAAAAAAGAAAAAAAAGTCAACCACATACACAAAGAAACACACAGGCACACGCTAGACAAACAAGAACACATAAACACACACAGAGAGAGTCCATTCAGGTTTAATATTAGACAGAACAAATCAAAATAATAAACTAACAACCCTACATGAGCATGGAGAGTGATTGAAAACAAACAGAAAATCAAAGCCACCGAATTACAAAGACTGGAGACTACGGTGGAGTTGTTTGGGGACTAGACAGACACACGATGACGGTAGCGAAGGGGCCAGACCCAGACGGCTTCACAAGCCGCTGCCCAGTGCCCACACAGCCTGACAGCCAGACGACTTCACGCCGCTGCCCACACGGCCGGATCCAAACGCATTGACGTAAAATTCGGTTAATCCTTGCACGTCCACTGCTGGATCGACGACGGGAGATGTCGACTGACGAGAGCACAAAGCCTCAGTCAGCTGACGCGGAGGAAATCTGTTTAAATATATTATAAATTTAATTTAATTGCAGTTGCGACGATCCGACAGGCGACAACCGGTCTCGTTTAGATTTCTCGGTCATATTGACCAACCCAGAATCAACGTGTGTCCACTGTGTAAATCTCATCGAAACAATCCTAACAAAATTTATTTTGTAATTTTTGGACATGCGCATGACTGAATATGCCAAGGGCCAAGTACCTGGCAGACAACCGATCATGCATGGGAATGGCATGCCGCGCGCACGATCAACACGGGCCAATTAATCAATTATCTACCTGCTGACCTGAGCACTCACCACGCATCATGACGCCACTACTGGTGCTGTCTGCCCAGCCAGAGTCCAAACTACTCCTACAGAGCAGAGAGCACACAGCTGAGTGAGTCTTCTCTTTCTTCCGATTAAAGTTCCACTTCAATTCCAACCATGGGCGACTGCGACGACAACGACATGCTGCTGCATCAATTCCAAGCCGCCGCCGCAGGTGATGCTGCCGCTGGTTCTAATAGCCGTCCTTACTGCTTCTTCCTCGGCGTCTCCTTATTGGCGTCGTCCCCGGCCATGTTGTTAGCAGCAGCAGCAGCTACGTGTGCCATGATGATCTACATCGTCGTCTTGATCAAAGGCCGCCGGAAGAGAAGCAACCAGCAGCAGGCGCCCGTATTATTACCCCCGCCCCCGGGAAGGGGGAGCAGCAGCTGCTGGTGGTGGTACTGGTCCGTCGTCGTCGAGACGCTGGCCTTCGTGGCCGCCAACAGCAGCGGCAGGGGCTTCTACCACTTCGTCGAGGCGCGGCACCGCAGGTACGGGCGCCCCGGCTTCCGCACCGCCCTCTTCGGCCACACCCACGTCTTCGTCTCCTCCGCCGACGCCGCCAGGTCGCTGCTCGCCTCCGAGCACAGAGGCTTCTCCAAGCGCTACGTGCGCACCGTCGCGGACCTCCTCGGCGAGCACAGCCTCCTGTGCGCCTCCCACGACGCCCACCGCTCCCTGCGCCGCGCCATCGCGCCGCTCTTCAACGCCCAGGCCACGGCGTCCCTGGCCGCCAGCTTCGACGCCCTCACACGCCACCTCATCATGCGGGACTGGTCGTCCTCCTCCGGCTCCGCCGTCGTCGTGCTGGACGCCGCTCTCGGGATCACGTTCGACGCCATCTGCGACATGCTCATCGCCACGCTGCAGCCCGACGCCAAGAGGCAGCTGCAGAGCGACGTGCTGGCCGTCACGCAGGCCATGCTGGCCGTCCCGCTCAGGCTGCCGGGGACAAGGTTCTACGCGGGCCTGCAGGCGAGGAGGAGGATCATGGAGGTGCTGAGGAAAGAGATAGACAACAGGAGGCGGTCGAAGCAGCAGCAGCAGCAGGACGGTGACTTCCTGCAGAGCCTCCTTGTTCTCACGTCGGAAACGGACGACCAG
This sequence comes from Paspalum vaginatum, assembly GCA_030272315.1. Classification (NCBI taxonomy): domain Eukaryota; kingdom Viridiplantae; phylum Streptophyta; class Magnoliopsida; order Poales; family Poaceae; genus Paspalum; species Paspalum vaginatum. The sequence continues at coordinate 70,539 of CM059020.1, read as the reverse complement.
CTGATCCTCGACAACATCTTGACGCTCATCATTGCCGGTACTGTCTATTTGCTTATTCTAATTATTCCTGTATAAGGTTGTAACTACATATATATATATATATATATACACGTACGACAGGCCAGGTTACAACCGCGACCGCAATTACATGGATGGTCAAGTACTTGGCAGACAACAGAGACTTCCAAGAAACCTTAAGGGTCAGTCATCAGTGCATGCAGAGTCCCGATCTCTGATCGATCTATTCGCCTAGCTACTACATACCCTGCAGGCCGGGAGAGCTTTATATATATTTCTTTGTTCTTGATGCATGCAGTCGGTCCAGTTGGAGAAGCACCAGGACGATTCCCCCATTACGCTTCAACATCTCAACACCATGGAGCTCGCATACATGGTAATTATTAAGCATGCATATCGTCTTCAGCTATATAGCACCAGTTAGCCTCAACATATACAGTCGATCGTTGCAAATCTATCTGATATGATGACCAGTACTACCTCTGATCTCTGGAATCTATACATATACATATATAACATAATTTGGGTTATTATTGGCATTATTATATACGTATACGACTCACCATCATATATTAATGGGGTAGGCGGTGAAAGAATCACTGAGGATGGCCAGCATAGTTTCCTGGTTTCCAAGGGTCGCGCTCGAGGACTGCCAGGTTGCAGGTACGTATTCCATTCCATTCCCCATTCCATCTGCAGATCTGCTCCTTCCATTTCTCGACTGAATGGCATCTATATATATTGTTACTCCAACCAACAAATACTAGTAACATTACAACGAACAGGGTTTCACATCAGCAAGGGCTGGATTGTAAACGTTGATGCGAGGTCCCTACACTATGATCCAACAGTTTACGACAATCCCACCATGTTTGATCCTTCAAGATTCAAGGTATATTTCCACAAGTCGATTAATAAAAAGGAGGAGACTGCATACCGTATTCGTCTACAAGGGCCACTGTTTTTTTCTGTTCGCCTTTGCATTGAAATATATATTTTGTTTTTTCATCTAAACATATTTTGGAACTGACCAACATTCATCTCCTCCTATATATGTGCATTGGATTGAACAGCAGGGGGAGGACACGAAGCCAGTACAGCTTCCTGGTGTTCGGAGCAGGCGGAAGAACCTGCTTAGGAATGAACCTCGCCAAAATCATGATGCTCATTTTCCTGCACCGGCTTGTTACAACTTTCAGGTTCAAGTTAACTGCTGAGCTCATGAACAATATGTGTTTAACTGCTGATCAAAGTCCAAGACAATTAAGGCAGTAGTACGTACTGTTTTATTGCTAATTACTACAGTAGATAGAAGGAACTGATTGATATATATATTTTTACAGATGGGAGATGGCAGATGATGACCCAAGCCTTGAGAAGTGGGCGATGTTTCCCAGGCTCAAGAACGGATGCCCCATTCACGTCACACCCATATGATAAATTAAAGCATAAATCCAATCGGAAAAATGCAACGACAAGGTGATCATGCGTGTCATGTTGTTGGTGGTGTACATAGGATTAGGATGGATCTTCTGTAAGGCTTTTATGATACATGATCAAAGTCGAGCACAGGAACGAAACTATGCATGTGGGAAGATGTTTATTTATTGTGCACACATGTACATAAATATATAATCCCCTTCAAGAATACAGGGCATATCTCATTTTGACCTGGTCTTCAAAGCAGATGTTTTGTTATCACTTTTTCCACATGGAGCGTCTATAGTAGGGGCACCGATACGACAGTACCAAAATTCATGGTTGGGATCAAAGGAGATTATAAAACTACTACTCGCGAGTACCATATAGTGTGGGTACTTGTACATTATTCATGTAGGGATAAAAACATCAGGATTCACGCTTACGAGCCCACCAGATATAGGAGTATGAGTACCCAATGATCAAATCTTAAAAAGGTATATGAAGGCCATGGCAAGCTAAGCTTGAGGTAATTCTTGCACAGCCCCAAGGTGAAGAGGGGCTTGTAAGAAGAGGTTTTATTCAACACCTTCCATTGGAGAGAGTGGTGGTGGTGCTCTCCATGGTTCCTCTTCTGCTCCATGCCTTCACCTTCAAATGCTTGGGGGGGGGGGCGGGGGATATGGGATGTAAGAAGAGGTGGGTGATGAGGAATGTCGCTCTGGTGAGTTCTCTCCAGGAAATTAAACTCTGTGGTATCCATGGAGATGGAGAGGTTAAGGCCTCCTCTATGGGGGGCACTCTCTTTCTCCCTCTCGCTCTTGCTGGAAGAGGGAGAAGGAACACAATGGACTTGAGGTAGAAGATGAGATGATTAGGGAAATGTGAGTTAAGATATAGTGAGCGGGCAAATTAAAGAAAAGGCCTTGGCTAGGTAGGAGTTCTTTTGCTAACATGTGGGCCCAATAGGGGCCTCACTAAGGCACTTGTTCATGCAAAGTTGACATTGGCGGACTGGATAGAGTGATATCGCAGTTCAACGGCCAGTAATCCACTTATTGACGTGTGATGAATTTGACTCGAACATGCATCTTTCACAAGGCGATAGCGGCACAGGCATTGACTGTGTTTTATTCTCATGAATAATTCCATCCAGAGACCATGCTTATTTTAACGAATTATTCGTCTATCACTGAGAGATCTACATCATCTTTATCCAAACCTGATGATTATCTACGTAGTGTTTTTCTTGGAATGAATATTTTGGATCCATGGTTTACACATTTATAGTGATAACTATTATTCATGGTTAATTTTGGTTATACACAAGATAATAGAGTCTTAGACATTGGCTGCGGTATGTTCTTATGTGAATATATCAGCCTAGAGACTATGTCTATAGCAGCAATTTAATTGACTATTACTGAGAGATCTAATCTACGTTTCAGACATAGAGATTATCTACAAAAGTATGTACCATTATTGATAATGATAGATTTGTGAAGTCGACATTTTATGTAAGGCTTCTAATGATACAAAATACATTGACAAGATATGAAGACTCGATGAGTTTTACATTTAAGATTATTGCAAAATTTCCATTAAATATGGTTTTTTTACCATGTTTTGGATAATAGATACGAAGTTCTATGAACTCGCTCTATGGTCATATTTAATCCCCATGGATAATTGACATTAATATAAGTCTTATCCTATGAACTGTTGGAAGCATATACTGAAACTCCATCAAGAATAACTTTCAAAACAGATCAAATAAATTGGTATTTTTGCTATCGCTAAGAAACCATATGATGCCATAGAAATATTCGACAATAGTATTTCATGGTGCAACTTTTATGCATTTTGGGCTTATTATTCAAATGAAGAAAAGTCAATGCGCAAAAGTGGAACAATGGCAACACCGAATCCAGGAATGACAATTAATTGTTATGATTATGGTTTCGGTTTAGCATTTTTTGCTTAACAATGTCTTACTCATATAGTTTCAATTTGATCTTTACCAAAAAGTTTAAGGTTGGCATAAGATAGAGGTTGGTTGTTTGTCACAGGATCTTATATATTGTGTGACAATTTTCTTTTTTAAAATAAGAGAACCACACAAGAATGGACAAAACGCTCATCGAATGTATTTTAGATCCGTTTTGAGATTTCTAATAATCTCGATGTCTATTCACACAAAAATGTCCAATAAAAAGAATGTTGTAATATTTAAAAATTATCAAGGCAGGTTTGTTGTATATCTCATACTTATGTATTTGAGACTCAACAATATGTCACAAATTAATATATATTTGATGGGAGTTTTCCTAAACTCTTTCTTATATATAGATGTGTAAAGACACCATTACAATGGTAAATGAATGCCACGTACTATAATTTGGGCTACACAAAACTCCCAAATTCTATTGAATTGAAGATGAGTTTTGGCAATCACTCAATGTGATATGATAGCTGGTCGTACCACTATCATGCCCCTTGGATAATGAGTGACGCTCATATCTTATTGAATTATAGAGATATCCATAAATTGTGTTTCCTATGGAAATATAAGATGACAACAACGGATATGGCATATACATCCAGCCCACACAACATATTGCAAATAAGATAATTTTTTAGACTCTTGATTCATTCCAAAATTGGTATGTTTCGACTTGTCCGTCCCTAGGATGTTGTGAAAATTATCTAGCAAAGTTATTGGTCATAATTTTTTCCTCTTCTGGGTACTTTAAAGTGCCACAAGAAGATGATTTTAAGACTATCATATCTTAAAATCTGGTTATATGTCTAAGATTCCCAGCACATTTTTATTGGAGATATGTGTTGCATGACACAAATAATTGTGTATGGACAGTTCAGGTATTCTTCATGATTCTAAAGATACATTTTCAGATGATCTTATGAGTACATGAAAATGATGACCCAAATTTTGAGGACATCATTCTGAACGTTAATGAATTCACGGCTTGTGCCTCCAATGATGATTGTATGGTTTCTGAAATTCATATATCTCATCAAGATAATTGGAATCTTTGAACAATATCATGGCATGACCAGTAGATTGCTTATTTTCCCTAGCCTTGTGTTGGGGGGCCAGGTAGTTCTACACACTCTTGGTTTGTGTGATTAACTGCATATTCCCCTATACATAATGTGATCCCATAGATTTTCCAATCTACGATCTGGCTATACATAATATACCCTGATCTTACCACCTCAACGTACATCTATGGGCTCTCTCAAAAAATTGGGATCTTTCTGGGACTTGAATCTCCGTCAATCATTCAATATTTGAATCCTTATAATAAGGATCCATATATGGCCCATACGTTGTTTATAATAATGAGCATTTTCCAGACATTAGGGAGAGAATTCATGTACCAAAATAATGTCAGGAAATTAATTGAAATTATTTTCAGATTTGGGATCACATACTAAATGTTCTGAAATTCGAGTTCAGGAATTATTGCAAATAATCTGCCAGATGCATTTAGTAGTTACAAAATTGTAATAGAAGTCTTTTATTTCTGCAGGGAAGTGGAGGTACCAAATAAAACCACTCAACCCCTGATTAACAATAAGAGAGGGAGAAATATATCTTCCAAATAGGATTAATCTGTTTTTGAGCAGAGAAAGACGGTGAATGCACATCAACCTAGTGTTAACCTAGTGTTGATGATTTGTGAACTTGATCCACAACCTTCTTCGAATGCGCGCATAGTCGAACTTGGAATATCGGAAAACCTTAAATTCTCATGATTTGGAAATCTATGTGAATTAAAGGTATGCATATAAATCAATATGTATTGGAGAACAATATAATTATGTTACATGTGTCGACATAAACTCTTCTGATTGAATTGAATACAACATTCCATCCAGAGAATAAGACCATTGCAGGGTGCTTCCAGCATTTGTTTTGGATTTTTCGGAATGATGCAATACAACAGAGATGCTTTGTTCACCAAGAGTTGTTTTAGGCTTTTATGCCGATACCTCGTCATATTTCCACCCAAAATTGGCTTTCAGAAAAGGTGGTGAGACGTGAACAAGGCATGTAGCACAAGGTTCATATGCAGAAAGCCAACCAATTCTCCACATGGAATAGGGATTCCTGATAATTTGCGGCAGAATAAAATCATCTATCTATGCAATTAATAGATGTGGTGATGACATATATTTCATGAGTAACTGGGTTTCAAACCCTCATACACAAATTCACATTATATAAAGTGTAGTGTTTACAAAGTCATTAATTTGGCTTAAAAAACACATAAATTGAATAAGGGATTCCTTTCTTAGAAGGGATACACGAGGATTGTGATTACATGTGAGTGTTTGTCTAGAAATTCTTAATTGAATTTCATGCTCCCCCAATGATCGTCGATGCGGTTGACATCATTGGTGATGAACACTATAAACAACACAAAGTAATCTAAAAACGGAGTATATAATGGGGCATATGGATCTATGGTCCAATATTGTCTATGGACAATTCTCTACATCTACATATAGAACATATTGACGAATCGTAATATAGATAAATCATATCCATCTTAATCCCTCTGGTAGTCAAATCTTTAGACAAAGAGAGACTCGAGGAGACGAAGAAGAGATATAGGAATCTATATTCCATATATCAATGCCTCATGTATGCTTACATATCTTGTAATCAATATCTGGCTAGACATTGCAATTGCAGTGAACTTGTTACAAGGTATAACATTACCCCCACCAAATAACATTGGTTAGGGTTAAGGGATATCTTTTCGATATCTCGAGGCATAAAACATCTTGGTATCAAAGATACTGAGATGTTGACTTTGACTGGATATATCTTGGCATCTTTTAAAAAAGAAACCGAGATCTTGGTATTTATCCGACCCCTCAAATGCCACGCCACAGACAATTTATACATATAGCGTGGAAAAAATCTCAAAATTTATGAATGTCTTTGATAAAGATATCTAGGACGATTTCTACCGACCATTCTGATAAATAGTCATATTGATTTTATGAAGTCTCCCAAGAATGATATTGGTTTCTCAGAATGATGTACCATATACTTTAGTAATATGATATTGGTTCTATTGGATCCCCAACCTTGTGTTGTTTAGGTGTGAACAAGTTATACATGGTGTAATTTTGCTATGCATTTTTGCCCAAGACTGTTTTTCTCTTAGCAATGGGAAGGTAAACAAGTTGCAAAGTAAGTCTCATGAAAGTCTCATGGAGATATTCACATAGTCTGTTACCACACTTCACATTTTATAAATGTGTTGAGAGAATCGGTATAGGACGACTTAAGTTTTACAGAAATCAGAGAGAGTTTCTCTTTGATTCATAAACTTGTTTAAAACAAAATATTGTACTCTTTTCTTTGTATGATTTTCCCTCTTCTGAGGTTTCTCATATAAAGTTTTTAATGAGGCAATATCAACACTAGGATAAATGTCGTATCATCTTTTTTTTTTCTCAAAGGGGGTTTTTAGAGGATGATATGAGACATGTAAGATTCATGGACAATTAATAATTCTTCTCTTCCTTCGGGAACTTAGGGGAATTATCAAATATGTTTTATCATCTATTTTTTCCCCACATGGGTTTTTAGAGGATGATATTAGCCATATCGGATTCATATCGTGATGTATCCTTTATTTTTTTCCACTAGATTTTCTAAGGATTTTCATGATATATAGATATTTCTTCTCTTCCTACGGGAACTGCAGGAGAATTATCTACTTTATTAGATGATCATGTGATGGTTTCGAGGTGCAAATTGATCGAGGGGGAGTGTTAAAAAATATTGGTTAATGATCAATTAATCAATTAGTGATGTCATTAACGGTTGCTTTTGGTGAAGAGACACCCTTTCAGGAGTCCTTCCGAAATGACATGTAACCACCCTTTGGTCACCTATATATGTACTTGTAACCATCCTATGAGATCAATGATAATCATTTATTCTTCACAATTTATCTCGCTTTCTACTTTTCAGTCGTAACAAGGGCAATGGCCACCGTTAGCCGGCCACGAGGAGGCGATGATGGAAGGGTTTCGGAATAAGCATGCAAACGAGCATGGTGAGTGGGCAAGCAGCAAGGATTGGTGGGTGATGGTGACTAGCGGCCAACCATCCATGCAGGTGAGCATGGAGCTAGAGCGAGGTATGGTGTCATGTTTTAGTTCAGGTGCATAGAACACCAAACCGAAGAAGACGCTGAAACGGTCTGGTTTTGCTTCGGTCGGTTCTTTGTTTTTAATGACACTGAATGTTTCTCAAATCAAATACTAATTCAAAGAATCCATAGCCTTATTGTTTATTATACAGAGGAGCAGTTATTCATGATGAGCTAGTTTTTTTTCTCACATTGGTTAGTGTTTTATAGACCAAAAATTACACCTCCAATTACCCTTTTTCTCTTTGAAGAGAACATTTGCTTTTGACAATGTGTAAAAGTTACTCTTTCCGTTTTTTTTATTTTTCAGCAATTTTTAGTTAACTAGTGAAGTGATAATTTAATATAGTTCTTGTTTTTATTGAAGTGGACGCGACACGTATGTCCGTATGTGTGTCCTAGTACACCAATTGGCAGCCGAGCATGACGTACACGTGGGGAAGATTCAGACCAGGACCAGGTGGTAGTGGCGGGTCCCACTCCTACCCTCCACTGTCCGCTCCACTGCCCCTCCTCCTTCCTCTCCGCCGTCGCCCCTGTCGCTTCCATGGAGATGGAGGGGAGTGGCGCGAGGCCGCTGACACAGCCACCTCCGGCCAAGGAGATCGACGAGGTGGCTGCGGCTCTGGTCGTCACCAAGCGCGCGCGCAAGAGGAGCAGGTACCTCTGCCCTCCCTACACCGACACAGATGTCCAAGAGAAGGAGGAAGAGGAGGAGGAGGAGGAGGCGCCGCCCGATGTCTCCACCGCGGAGGTGCTGTCCGCTCTCCGAGCCGCCGCGCTCAGGCAGGTGCAGGGGCCCGGACACGGACAGGGGGCGGATGCAGCTCCCCTCCGTTTCCTGGCCCTGTACAGGAGGAGGACCATCGACAACCATCCTCCTGATCCCAATGCCACCGCCGACGGTGGCTCACACGACGATGGTAGCAACAAGCCCCCATCAGCTGCTTCTGGTGGTGCTATGCTCAGCCTCAATGCAGGTCCTGCAATAATGCCCACGGCTGGCGATGGATCAGCCCTGCTGGCCAAGAAGAAGAGGAAGAAGAATCCCCAACCTCCTGTCTTTGCTGCTGTCAAGCAACAGAATGTCCATGAACATGATGCTCATGGGAACATTTGGGCATTTCAATCGCCTGGTTTTGCTGCTGCTAGTGCGGCGTATGGCGTTGCTAATCCCGTGGCGCTCCCCAAGAAAAAGAAGAAGTACAGGAAAAGGATGAAGACGAGCCCTGATGGGCAGCACTATTATTTCGGAAACCCGGTGGCACTTGTCCTGGACTTCGCAGAGGGAACTCCCCTGCCTTCCAAAGAGGACCTCATCTCCACATTCCGCAGGTTTGGCTTTGTGATCGACTCCGAGACCGCCGTCGCCCATGGCAACCGAAGTGCGCGTGTGGCGTTCGCCGCCAGGGCTCAAGCAGAGGCCGCCTACAGCTGCGCTGAACCTCTTGGCACGTTTGGACCGCCATTTGCGGCAGCAAGCCTCCAGGATCTCCCTCCCATCACGCTCAGCACTCCAGCTGCACCTGTTCCGAAGCTCCCACTCATGGACATTAGGAACAACCTTGAAAAGATGATCTTGTCCTTGACCTGCAGTTCCTCATCCTTCGAGGCCACGGAAGGAGCAGCAAACTCACACCCAGGGCCAGAAGCAAGGCTGGCCTCGGCCAATCTTGCTGGAGAAATGCAAAGTCTTCTGGCCAAGGTTAACAAGAAGCTGCAGAGCGCTTCTGCTACTGCTCCTCATCGCCGTCATTAGGATCTCAGCAGCTCAGCAGTATGTATGGTTAGCATGCATCCCTTTGCTAGGATCTGATGACGCTGGCCCTTCTTCTTTCTAGCGGCGGATCGCCAGCCTTTAATTGTAGTGCTGATCGTCAGTCTTCAGTAGCTGTAGTTCTGGTTCCGCATCTCATGTAGTCAGTCGTGTTAATGGTAGACCTGCATGCGCCGCTGCTTATGTACTGGTACTTTCATAACAGATTGTGCTATATATGCAGAATCCTTTATCATCCAGTAACCAGTATCAGTGTAATAGACCTTTGCTTTAAAACAATCTGCTGGTTTAGTTAATTAGCCAGCAGCTGCACTCCTAGTTCGCGTCCCTTTGACCTGAGACAACAACAATCGCAACCATGTCATAAGTCTCCATCTTGTACTCCAAAATACTAAGAGACAAGAATCGAGTAAAACATGTTGTTTGTCATCCTTTCAGCAGGCTGCAAGTAGCTATCGGGCAATTGGATCCATCAGACCAATTTGCACTGAAATACCCTTCCTATCCCTAAGTTCCTGCCCCCAGAACATGATGCGCGCACAACAGAAATATCCAACTGAACCTGAAAGGACGAGGGTCCGAGAGCATGACAATCCACCAGTACGTCACTCTCATCATTGGCAGACCCAGTAACAACGGCTGGGAAACACCTGAATGGGATAAAGTGGAGCGACAGACAAGCAAGCATTTACATTTTGTCCATTATGATTGCTAGCCTTTACAAGTTCAAGACATAAAGAGAACACAATTTATGAGCACATTCTGTGAGCACCCCCAAATGCACAACGATAGAAATCTTATTGATATGTTTTCCTGTGTACAAGGTAGCATTTTTAATCTAAATATAGATACTATCTGCAACTTATTGAATTACAGGTATCCATCTTTCACTGCAGTGCGGCTGTTCTGATACAGATACTATTTAGAAATCCCAGACGTACTCGGAAACTTAGATTGATTCTCGGTTCTTGGCTGCTATCGGCTTTTACTTGGAGTCTTAGATGGCATCTGATTGTTCCTCGATCTCACTACGTCCAGCATCACTTGCAGCAGCACCATTAACAGGAACTTCGGTGACAACAGCGGATGTACTTGAAGCACCATTCACCTGCATCTCACCAGTTGCCTCAGAGGTGTCACTTGAGGGCTGCTTTGCAAGCGTCTTTGGTTGACGTATGGCAGCAGCTGCTTCTGGCATCAAAACACCTGGAGGTTGAGGGGGCACCCAGCGGCGCGGAGGCGGTGGCCTTTCCTCAACCCCAGTGTTGTGGGTCAAAGGCCTAGGCTCATCTGCTTGAAAATCAAGGGCCTTTCCATTCTGGTGATAGGAAGGAGCATAGCTGTCCTGGGCATCAGAATATGATCCATCATCACTCAACAGGGAGTTGGATCCATAACCAGGCCTCTGCTGTGAATATTGCTGCATCTCCCATGGCTGTAAATTTCAAGGGAAAAAATATATGACGTGAAAGCCAGTTCAACTCAGACATCATTGTGTCATTAAATGCATCAGAAAAGGGGCACCATCTCACCTTACTGCCAGAAGATCTATCCCCTCGCTGTGCAGTGGACAATGTCTGCTCAAAGCACACAGATACAATCAGGGTAGTGGTTCAAGTTATAGTAGGGCACAAGCTTTTAGTAACAACAGATAAGTTAAATAGACCACAACAAAATAGCTGCTATTATGAATTGCAGTAATGGATGTGAGAATGGCCGAACTGAAATATGTGAGGCATTCATCAACAATGCAGGTTCATATGTTCTGCTAAGTGTTCCACAATATTATAGAAACTGATAACACCATGATAGAGCTAAATAGATTTCCACTGATCAATTAAGAACATGATAGAACAAAATATGTTAACCTGCAATCTCACAAATAAATGTATCTGGAGATTGCGGAACATGTATATTGAGAAGATGTAGTGAACAATACATACTAAAAGGATTATCTTTGTCAAGAACAGTAGCCTCTATATAGCTAGCTTTGAAAGGAATGGCATATCTTTATAATTTCAGTTATCCAATCTTATTTTAAAAAACTATTTTAGATCTCAGAGGCAATATATATGCATATAATATATATAGAAGCAAGGATCTGTGTGTGGCGGATTGCAAACAATTCCCTTCGGTACACAGCCATATCTAGCTGATTTGCAAAATTTAATATTTCCAGAGCTGATCAACACAGATGTAAACTGTCCAGAAACTTGAAACTTGAAAGAACGCTGTCTGCCAGCAAATACTAGCCGTCCCAGAGAGTTGGTTAAAGTGGATGTGCAACCTCAGATTGTGCACCATGTCAATCCAAGTAATTTGACAGGTGTTGTATGGATGCCGATTAGTTTTCTTCTTTTGACTAGGTTTGTTTATATCCACTGGGGATCAACTGAGGTCTCATGAGTCCACACAACTTTGTGCTAACCAGCTGAATTTATCCATGGTTGCAGAGTATGTCAAATATAAACCAATCAAGCTCCTTACCTCAGCATAGGGTCTTGAAAATGACCCAGATGTAGGTTCAGTAGGTGCTGGCACAAATGAAGACCTCCCTGCTGAAGAACAGCAATGGGTTATAAAGAAGCAAGGGAACAACAGACTCTGTAAGGCCAAAAAAGAAGAAGTACCAACCGGAGCCAAAGTCGCCGTTCGATGTGCCATACATGTTAGTTTGCTACAAAAGGGAAAGTTGTCAGAAATACAACTACAATTCAAAGCATGAGCATGAGGAACAGGTTGGGCATAAGTGCACACCTGAGAAGCTCTCCATGAAGTGTTAATTGGCCCTGAAAGTGAAATCACAATCAAACAAACACTAGCGTTGTGAGATCCTCATAGATACCAGGGTCAACTATTATATTGAGGCAAGGAAGCAAAATTTCCTGATATAGGGCATGTATGCAGATGCCACATAAATTGTTGACACTTACCATTCCTTATAGCGGGAGGGGCATGCTCTTCTAGTGGACGGTACTGAGAAAACCTATCCTCTCTGGTAATGTTTATGGATTCCCTGCTGTGATTGAGTGACTCACTCAGTGATTTTAATTCCTTGGCTTGGGAGTCTAGAGCTTGCGTTAACGTCACGAGTATCTTCTTCTCTGCCAACAAGAATATAACATCATTGGAGTAAATAAGATTATTGGCAACAAAGATGAAGCAAATCATGAACCAGGTAGAGTGAAACCTTCATCCTTTGAAGCAAGCAGTTGTTGGTTTGTTTTGGCAATAGCAGAAACAGCTGATGCAGAAGCCTTCACAGCCTCTGCCGTTTCCTCATCAATCTTAGCCTTAATTTGTTTGCCTTCTTGGGTTTCATCGCCTTCTGCTACGACACTGCGTATCCAGGACTTGAGCCTAGGAAGGAACAATTTCTACATGCAAATATGCCTCAGTTATAGCGAGGAGTCGGAGAGTATGCCAACAATTAGAGGTGAGAAGCATATACCTTGATAAATACAGCAGCACTAGCACCAAAACCAAGCAAGAGCCCCGCAGCAAGGAATGCTCGGTACCAGCTGAACTTGGGTTGTGTATGGAGGACGACAGGGCCAGTGGCTGCTGGGTGCACAGATTGCACTGGCGCATAGGTCTGCCCTCCAGTGGTTTGACCCTGGGTGCTGACTGTAAGGAAGCAAAAGCTAGTTAGTGAAATCAGCAGGATCAGATGAGATGAGACAAGCACATCCAATTCAGATGATTTACCCTGCTGCTGTGAAGCAGTAGTAGTTGTAGAACTGGGTTGAGGATCCTGCAAACAGCAGAGAGACGGTGAGGAGAGGGCACGGCAATTGGAAATTGGCATCGATAAAGATGGTGGGCGGGCGGGTGGGATACAGGGACTCTTCGGAAGGCCTCGTCGATCTCCTGGGTGGTGAGGCCCTTCTTCTCGAGGAAGGATCGCCTGTAGACGACGGGCGAGCCCTTCACCTTGGGGTGGGAGAGGAACTTGACGGCGTTCTGGACGTAGTCCTCCCTCATGGGCTGCGGCGGCGCCTCGAACACGAGCTTATCGCCGCCAGCCCCCGGGTCAGCATCCGCTGCTGCTGCCGATGATAGGGCAAGGTAAGGATCCAATCGCATCGCATCGAGGCAGGCATCATGAGAAGAAAATTGAATCCCAATCTCTTGTAAAAACAGCTGGGGGAGTCGAATCTAATCGCTTGTTCTTTTTGGTAAAAAAAAAAAGAAGATTTTTGGAATCTAACCGAGCAGAGAGAGAGAGAGAGAGAGAGAGAGAGAGAGAGAGAGAGAGAGAGAGAGAGTTGAAGGAGACAGTTACCTGGGCTGGGGGATTGCTGCTGGCCGGAGCCGGAGCTGGAGCTGGAGGCCATGGCGTCGACTCTCACGGGAGGGAGTCGTCGGGGACGAGAACCCCTCTCCCCACGAAAGGGGAGGGAAGAAGAGGAGCGGCACTTGCAGCAGTCCAACTCCGATCCAACAACCAGGGCAGGGGAGTCCAAAACGGAAACTGCCTAGTACCATTCGCAGCATTATCTCTGTGTGTATGTTTTGCGTTAAATTTCTCTTTTCACGCAGCAAAATAGTAGCAGATCGTTCTACTTCTTACCTATATGCTGGAAAAATGTCCGGACATTGCAACGTGTACGTTGTTTTAACGTGAATTTGTGCATTCCTTTCCGTGTTTCCCGAAAATAATTATTCTTCTTTTTCTCGATAATAATGCGAAGCCAGGCCAAGAGAATTCTGCTCCCACCTGCCAGACCAAACGAGACAGACCCACCCAAGCCAGAGTACCAGTCCATCCAGTGAGACAGTGTGAGTCTCCAGCTTGGGCGACGGTGAGCCGCCCGCCCGGTGAGGCCTGCCGTCCGTTCCCTCCGCTCCGCTCTCCTCCCGTGATCCCGTCCCCTCCAAATCCTAGTCCTAGGGCAAGGGCGAGGGCTGGGCAAGGGCCCGCATCCGCCATGGCCGATCCCGACGAGCTCGGCCGGCGGCTCGCCGCGGTTGGCGTCTCCGAGTCTCCTACCGCTGCGGCCGCGCTGGAGAGCAGCAACAACAACCTGTTCCAGGTGATGCGCGCGGTGGAGGACGCCGAGGCCACCATCCGTCAGCAGGTACCGTCTCCTCACCTCTCCTGTCCACTCTCCTTTAATTTCATTCGAATTCATACCATCCGTCAGCTGGATGGATTCAGTTGATTCACGCCTCTCCTCTCCTCTCCTCTCCTTGTTGTCTTCAGCTGGAGGAGAACACCCGGTTGAAGGACGAGCTGATGCTCAAGACGCAGGAGCTCCACAGAATTGTAAGCACTTCTACTTCTACTTCTCTACTTCCTTTCCCGATCCAAATCCCCTCTTCCACCCCCTCCCTCCAAATTCTCTTGCAAAGGAAAGTTTTTTTTTTTTTTTACTGTCTATGCTGCCTGCTCAAACGACACACAAACCAAACCATGCGTCTGATAGATTTCATCTGTGCCCAAACCAAACCAGAGGTCAGAAGCCACAAACCAAACCTCTTCTCGTGGAATCCATCAGGATCGCACTCTCGACGCCCACACAACAAACACCTTCCCTGGTGCTCCGCCTCCACCTCGGAGTACCACAGAAGCCTTCAAATGGGGAGCTGCCGAGCCCATGCTGCAGGAGGACATGAAGCACAAGTACCTCGAGGCCACCCAGGCTAATGGAATCCCCAGGAAACTATCTGGGGACCAGAGTGCTTCAGAAAGTGCTTTCCCATCTCAGCTATCTACTCCGTCGTCTCGATCACTTTCGCCTACTAGGTACATTCTAAACACAACCTCTTTCTCTTAGCAGCATGATTAGTATGTTCTCTTCTCTCACCTTGACCAAGCTTTTCCTTGCAGGCACCGCAAAGAACCTGACTACGATTCTAGGTTCAACTTATCTGGACAGGAAGGACTGCCTGTTTCAGAGCTCAACTCAAGCATCATCTTGAAGCAGGTATCTGCTGTTTACCTTGTCTGTCATTGCCATGTTCTTCAGTTGCTCTTCTTCGTGAGCCTATTTCCTTCCACAGGATCTCCTTTCTAAGGTTAAAGAACACGAGGAAGAGATTGCACAATTGAGAAGGCATCTTTCTGATTACTCTGTGAAGGTGGGATCTTTTCCCCATATGTTTTTTTCTCCTCCAATCTGTAATATCTGACTCGCATGCCTTTTATCAGGAAGCCCAAATACTTAATGAGAAACATGTCCTGGAAAAACGCATTGCTTATATGCGCATGGTAAATATTTTTCTTATCAGGCATCAACTACCATCATGGAGTCCCACGGGTATATGCATTTACCATTTCTTTCTCTGTTCTTTCCTTGGCAGGCGTTTGATCAGCAGCAGCAAGATTTGGTTGATGCCGCATCGAAAGCTTTGTCCTACCGACAAGATATTATTGAAGAAAATATCCGTCTGACATATGCATTGCAGGTAACTTTTTCCCCAGGCCATCGCATCATGCTCTTACCCCAAGATACACTTGCAATCTATTCATTTTTCATTGCATTTGCTTTTTGTATACCTTTAGTTTCTGTAGTAAGCTGTAGCATACTAGCATCCATGTTACTGATTGAATGTCCTTTATGATTTACGAAGCAATTAATTCTGCACAGGAATGTTAAAAAATGATTTCTGGTAACTTCACTTCATTATTTGTGAGATTCTTACTTATTCTATTTTGGTATAAGCTAGATGTGCATGATCCAACTAGTTCTCTTTATTTTCTTCAAACCTCGTTGTCTGGATTTGGTGAAGTAAAATGAACAATGCTGAATTCTACTTTATTTTATATAGGCAGCGCATCAAGAGAGATCAACATTCGTATCTTCTTTATTGCCTCTTCTATCAGAATATAACCTCCAGCCAGCTGTCCTTGATGCTCAATCCATTGTTAGCAATCTGAAGGTATGTGGTTGCTTGTTTGCCGTTGATTAAATACCCTCTTTTGCACCAAGTGCGCTTTGGTGAACTGGGGACCTTGTTGTGTTTTGTATTGTTGTACGCGGTAAAATTAAATTGGCTCATCGGGATATGCCAGACATGACGAGAAGAAATTAAACTACCTGCTTAGTGAGGCTTATTCTATGTTTACTGGGAATGTCATCCCTACAGAAGATAAATGATTAACACAATACTTATGAAACAATCAAAACAAAATTAGACAAGTCCATTGATTTTTCTTTAAGCCTTGTTTGGTTGAAGCCGACCCTCATAGTTAACCTTTCATTTTTCATCTTGTAGGTTCTGTTTAAGCACTTGCAAGAAAAACTTATTATTACTGAGGTAAGTCACATTCATCCTTGCGAGTATGCATTTTGTGAAAGAAGAGCTAGTACAAACTCGCTGCCCTGCCATTAGTGAGCTTGCTCTGCTTGCCAAGTGTATCAATGAGAAATTTGTGTGTTGCAGGAGAAACTGAAGGAATCACAATACCAGATCACTCCATGGCGTGCTGAATCTTCGAATAATACAAGTGCTGCTGCACAGTCACCGTCTCATCCTCCTGGAAATGCATTGGTTTCTTCTATTTGGCACTATGATTTTCATCATATACTCTCGGACTGCACCAATGATTGCATATTCTAACTTTATCACATTTTCCAGATCAAAGCCAACCTTGACATTGTGCCCCAGCAAGCATATTCTCATGTACAGTCTCCAGCTTCTTCTCCTGTTCAAGCTAGGCGTGACTGGGATTTGTTAGGGAATGAAAACCGCCAGGTCATTCGAAGTGAGGTTGCCACAACAAGTGCAGAGCACGATAATGTGGGAAGGACCTCTCCTTCAGCCAGGTTGCCAGTGGTTATTTCAAGGATTCAAAAGGATGGCTTTTTAGATATTTTCTGCCATTTGACAATTACAATTATTTCATTATGTACTTTCCATTTTTGCTACATTATGAAAATCTTCATAATAATGTAGTTACTCCCCTATTTTTTGTTTTGACTTTGTCGACTTTTCAACAGTCTTCAAGACATGACTTAAACATTACCCATAACTTTATATCGATATACAACAGCAAAGCAAAGTTTTTATGAAACCATTTCTCAAATTATGATTGTTAACATGACTAGTACTGTATATACCATTTTATTTTGCTGCTATATTTTACTTTCTTTCTTGCTCTTTGGTACACCTTACACGTGACCCTTGTTGGGTTTGGGAACCTGAAGGCTTTGTTGTCGTATTAATGGTTAACCTTTTGAAAACTTTTCTACAGCACAGACTCTAATATGGCAAATAAAGAAGAATGGAGTGTGTAACCAAGTTGTTTAGGAAAATAAAATGCTCTACTTCTTAATTTTTGAGCAGCGAAATAGCAAAGGCAGAGTTATTCTAGCGGAAAAGTAGAAAGCCGTATAGCCCTCAGAGTTTGATTAAGCCCATGGCCCCATATTTACAAAGAAACATAATGTTCTTGTCTTCGAAGAAACAGAATGTTCTAGAAGTTATTGTGTATCATTGTGCTACCCCCTTCCTTTTCTTCTGAGCTGTGTTCTGGGATTTCTGCACAGGAACATCAAGGATGAAATTTGGATGTTTCTTACTTGCTTGTAATGTTCTGCAGCCACAAAAACACGAAGGATGTCTCTCAAGGAACCGAACATGATTCTCGTGTTGTTCGATTTAACATTGAATCCAAAGATCAAAACCCATCATTCAAGGATCTTGTTAGGAGTGATGCCTCAGAAAATCCGGAGGGAGCTGAAGCCCAAAATCCACAAGATCCTTCTGCACAATGGGATTCTGGAGGCTCACCTAATTTGGCATCTGGCCTTGATGACGCCAATCCGCCATATCCTTATCTTCCTACTGTCCTTGAGGAGCCCAGTTCTTCTTTTTCTGAAGGTTTTGCGTCTTTAAATCCCTGCATCTGCCTACCATGTTACCTCAGCTATGATGGTAAACAACATTTTTATGAATGGGCAGTGGCAGATGATGATCCGCTGCCAGCCATAGAAGGACTGCGAATCACAGGCGAAGCTTTTCCTGGAAGAGAACTTCAAGCAAGTGGCTACTCCATCAATGGGACTACAAGTTGTAATTTTGAGGTGTGCTCTATCACATTTGTTATCCATGTTCAGAATATTCCACTAAATTCTTCTTTATTCATGAACCTCCTCAGTTTTGTATTTTTATCATAATCTTTGTTTTGCAAATTCTTTTTGTGCTCACAGTGGGTACGCCATTTGGACGATGGATCAGTAAATTTCATAGAAGGTAACTTTTCTTGCTCGATAACTTGTGTACTTTTTTTCCATTTTGGATATACTATGAAAAATTGAAACTTTTCTTGCTCGATAACTTGTGTACTTTTTTTCCATTTTGGATATACTATTAAAAATTGAAACTGACATTCTTGTTTGCTAGCGCAGGTGCACGGCAGCCGACCTATTTAGTAACTGCTGATGATGTGGATTGTGTACTAGCGATTGAAGTCCAGCCTCTAGATGACAGAAAAAGAAAGGTATATCTTCATATTATTTGCCGGCCATTCTTAATTGGCATTCTGTTTTTTACATTTCTTTGAATTCAATAGCTTGGTCAAATTTTGCCTACCTATATATTAGATGGCAGGTACCTGCCTGCAGTGATATTGGCTTCACACATCAGAGTAGTAACTTCTACTATGTAATTATGTATAATGTATACTGAGAAGCAAATGGCTAAAAATAACCTGTCCATTTACTGAAAACCTGAGAGGCAGTTTTTTTCCTTATTACTCTGAGTTGGATGATGGAAACACTTGATTTGATCAAAAATCTTTTCTCTTGTCGTAGGGGGAGATTGTGAAGGTTTATGCTAATGACCAAACAAAGATTACATGCGGTGAGTTTTCTGAGAGGGTCTGTTCTTTTAGTAGGGGGCACAATATTTTTTTCTTTCACTTACACCTCATGTTCTAAAAAAATGATTTGGCATCTGAGCTCCATTTCTTCTTGAAAGGATTGCGAGAAAAACATGAGCTCCTTGATGGTCCTTTGTAATGACAGTGAGACAGATGATTCATGTTGTACTGTAGAGGGGTTTCTTTTGACATATTAGGTATATTTCAGTATTTGAATAACACTTATTTGTGCAGATCCTGAAACCAAGGAGCTTATTAAGAAAGTTCTTTCTACGGGGCATGTGTCTTATGAAGTTTTATTACCTGTATGTTCCCTATTCTTCTCAAATGGTCCCAAAAGCACTCTTGATACACCTTTTCAGTGTCATATAATTATGCAAACACCAAACTACTGTGCAGGTTAGATTTTTAGATATGTGGGAACCAGCTGTCTTGGCAATAAAGAGGGAAGGATACAGCATTAAGTGTAATGGACAGCGTGGTGTCGTCATTACAGAGAAATTCCAGCAAGCCATGACTGTATGGTTTCTAAAATCATTATCCTTAAAATTAGTCTGTTTGTGTGATATTCATTTTGTGTAAAAAGAACTGTATTGGAATTGGATATCTAACCAACCCTATTTTTCTTTACCACCATTACCTTTGCCAATGTATAAATTAGTTGCATGAAATTATACCAGTATATGTGTCATCTCAAGCTTAAGTTGTAGTGAACTTGGTAGGTTTAGCAATATCTTATACTGAAAAGGTGGTCTAAGGTGTGTCCCACTTTTTGGGAAATGTGAGCAGAGACCATGCATTATAACTTACGTCTTTTTGTGATCGGAAATGGTATTTGTTAGTTCCTCTTTATATGTTTAGTAATTCAGGTTATGTGTTCTCTAGGGTTGAAAGGGTTTTGTGCCCCATTCTTTCCCTCTTTTTTAAACATGTATAGTGTTCTAGAACTAATCTTGTACACTTTTTGTAGATCAATATCCCATATGGGCGCCCTACTGAATTTTCGATTGTGTCTGCTGATGGTGCTGAGTACAATCTAAAGCCTGCAGAAAATGCCCCGTGAGTTTCATCCTAATCACTATCACTATTTGTTGTGGCAGAAGCATATATCAATCTTTGTCCTTCGGTGCATCAAGTTACTCCGAAAGCATGTCAAAATCATTTGGTGTGATTTCTATTGATTCCAAATGTGCAGCCTCGACAACTTAAATCCAGCATTTTTGTATCAAACGCATGCCCCTAGCCCTAGTAGTCATTTGCCTCTGATTGGATGGCGGCATGACATCTGTTATCCTTTTTAGCATTTGGGTATTCATCTGTTTTGAAAGTTTTTGAGTAGTTCATTTAGAGTGATGGCCTAGGTTGTAAAAACATGGAGTTGCTAACTGTTTTTTTTAAACAACTTCAGATCACGAGATGCCATTGTTCTAATGCTAAGGCTGTTCAAAATGAAGGTACAGAACCATTTCTCAGTGAAATCTTAGCCTTAAAATTTTTATTTGTAATGCATCGATGGTGAGTCAGGAGTGTCTGATTGCAGGCTGTTGAGAAGAGCAAGGGAAGAAGAAAGGGCATATTCTTCAAGTAGTTTGTAGTAATATTAGGTAGTTGTGGATTCCAGGTTGTGTGTTTGTATTTATCAAAGTTTTTTGTGATTCTTGTATGTAGAAGGGGAGTGGGAGTGGTTTGCATTGCGTGCTTCTCTGTGTGCCGGTATCTGTAAAGGTTCAATTCAATTCAATTCAATTGGCACCGTATGCAACCTATCTTGCTGCAAAGAGAGGGATATGATGAATTCAATTTTGAACCTATGTATGCATCCCGTTTCATCTGCCTCCTCGCCAGTGGCAAACACTGCCGACTTTAAACTTGATGGGTGTTGCCGTAAAGCTGAAGCAATACAAATATCCGCCGAGCAGATTAAGATTACCCCAGCTAAACTGCTGCCCCATGACACTACTAGATTCCTAAGCAAAGTAGCGATTCATCATTGTGTCTGGCTGCGTGCATCCATGCAATGATCCAATCACTCGCTCTCGTAGCAATTCACACCCACTGGTGATTTGGGGGGAATCTTAAAATTTTTATACCATATGGTTTGCTGGTGTGATTTTAGTCTTATCTAGCTTAAAGGTTCTCCGCCAGAGGCTGCCTATCAAATACTAGCAACCTGGACTGCCAAAAGGTTTGGCGAATGATGGACTGCCAAACTGGTGGCCAATATTTGGAATTGCGAAACCTTGGATAGGGTATGTATTTTGCTTTTTTTTTGTTGTGTGTGAAGATTTTAACCAAACAAAACAGCCCTCTTGTAGTGGTTGAAAGGCAACCCTCATGTAGTGCCGGCAGCTAATTAGCGTGCGCCGGGCCAAGCCAGAGTGGAAAGCACAACAGATTATCCTGTTGGCTTTGAATGACACGAATCGGCCTCGCAAGCAAAAGTACATGATGCATGACGCCAGCTACATTTACACACGATTCAAGTTTTTAGCGTAGATTTAGACGCTAGCTCACGATTCGTGCACCCATGCTACTTTGAGAATTGAAGCCAAAGCTAAATTAATTTTCAAGTTTCACTATCCATCCATATTTAGAATTTTATGTAGATCCAAAGTACAAAATTACTATGTAATTTTATGTCATATATACTCTAGTATCTCATCCAAAGTACAAGAGTACATAACTACATATATTTTTCGCATCTTTTGTGTCATTGTTGGAAATTTCTATATAATTTTAGCAAAAACTGAAACTATTTTCTTACCGTGGAAGTAGCAGTAATAGTACATGCAATCTCTTTGTCTCGCTGGAGAGGAGAGGCAACTAGGCAAGGAGAGCCAGAGGCCAGGTCGCACCACCACAGCGAGCAGTGGTCCAAGCAAGTCCAACGACCCCTCTGAAAGTCTGAAGAGAGGAGAGGAAAAGGGGGGAATCAGAATCATCGTCGACTCCAACTCCTCCCCCTCCCACTGGCGGACGGCCACTTGCTTCTTCAACCTCACTCTCTCTTGCAATCTTTCCCCTTTCTTTCCCTGGTTGGATGGAGGATCGAGAGATTGGAGCTCCTGAAGCTAAGAATTGGAACATCGAATCCACTGCTAGCAGGATCTTCATTTCCGCCATGGAACGGGAATTGAAATGAAGTCTCCATCCCACCAAGACCCTTGAAATCTTTCTGTCCGTTCTTCGATCGTCGTCGTCCCGCTTAGTTTGCTTCCGCACCATTCACCAATTCGATTGCTTTGGAGAGGAGGAGTAGGAGGGGGCGTCCGCAAGTCAAGTCCCTCGTCAAAGCAATCAAAGGCCGGTTGTCGACTCAACTGCCGAGGCAGGCACGCCAGAGCCAAGCAAAGCTTCCATTTTTCCATTCACTGTACAGGATTGGGATCGGGATCGGGATTGGGTTAGTCCCCCACTCCCTTCCCCCCTCGCAGCAGCAGCAGCCGCCGCCGGCCTTCTCAATCTCTGCCATGTCCGAGTCCGACACCGCCACCGCCACCGCCACCGCCACTGCCACCGGGACAGCGACGCACACCAGTCCCAACCACCACCTCTCAGACTCAGACTCAAAGGGCGCCTGATTCATGGCCGCCTCCGCCCCCGCCGCTTCCCCGGCGCCCGCGTCCTCACGGCCCACTGCCACACCGGCCGACGCCGCTACTGCCAGGCCACCGGCCGCGCGTCCGCCCCTCTCCTCGCCGCCGCCTGCCGCGCCACCACCACCCTCTCACTCCCACTCCCACGTGCAGGCTCCGCCACCTACTGCCCCCCCGCCGCCGCCGCGGACAGTTGCTCCTCCTCCAAGTCCAAGGCCACCGCTTCTCTCGCCGCCTCCAACGTCCCCGCCGCCGTCTGCCCCTCCGACGCCCTCGCCCTCTCCCCCAACAACGCCGCATCCACCAGCGTCCCCGGCCCCTGCATCGCCTCCTGCCACCGCCCCGCCGCCCGTGCCGGCACCATCAGCGCCGCCGGCTAGCGGCCACAAGCATTTGCCTACGCCTGCCACCGCAGCTGACCCGGCGCGCTCCAGCGCGGGCAGGAGCCCGAGTTCCAATAAGTCGTCGAGCCCCGGTGCGCCACCGGGAGGCCCGCCCGCCCACCTTGTCAGCAATGGTGTCATCGTGCCCGTCGCCGCTGCGGTGCTTGCCGTTCTTGTGCTTAGCCTCGTTGTCACAGGAGCAGTTTGGTTCGCCAACAAACGCAAGAGGAAGCGAATGGATGGCTACAAACCTGGTTTCATGTCACCTACCTCGCCTTTTTCTTCCCAGCAGCAACCTTCAGCTTCAGGTAATCTCAATCTTCTGCATTTCGCTTGTGCAACTCTGCTGACCCGATGGCCACTAATATGTAATCTGTCTACCCACTTCCTTCAGGTTCAGGTGCCTCGGCCCATGTAGGGTCGTCTATCGATCCTTCTGTACACACCAACTATAGTGCCGGGAGCCCCAGGCTGAACCAATGCTTGTCCGATATCAGCATGGGCAACTCTAGGTTCTTCTCATATGACGAGCTGTATCAGATCACTGATGGTTTCTCAGCTCAGAAGCTGCTGGGGGAAGGAGGCTTTGGGTCTGTATACAAGGGCAGCCTGCCAGATGGTAAAGATGTCGCCATTAAACGACTAAAGGATGGTGGCGGACAAGGAGAACGTGAGTTCCAGGCTGAAGTGGAGATAATTAGTCGTGTGCATCATCGTCATTTGGTTTCGCTTGTCGGATATTGCATTTCCAATGACCAAAGATTACTTGTATACGATTATGTGCCTAATGACACGCTACATTATCATCTTCATGGTATGTTATAGCCTCTTTCTTTCTCTACATTTTCGCAAGAGCTTTTACATCTTCTGCTAGTAAAAACTGAATTCAATTGCAATCACAGGACATGGAATGCCTGTCCTAGAATGGTCCACCAGGATTAAAATCGCTGCTGGTGCTGCTCGTGGAATCGCGTACCTACATGAAGATTGTAACGTTCCTTACTACCTGTCATCTTTGCAGCCTTGAGTTCCATCTTTTTTGTGCGTGTGTGTTAATTGTTAAGCACTTCCCTTTTTATCTTTCTGCAGGCCATCCAAGGATAATTCATCGAGACATCAAGTCCTCAAACATTTTGTTGGATAGCAACTTTGAGGCAAAGGTAACTGCATTCCCTAAACGAGCCTATATTTTTCTGGCAGTATAAAGAGCCTATTTTTTTCTGGCAACATAGTAACTGTATCTGTTCACTGATTGAATCCTATCCATGAATTCTAGGTGGCTGATTTTGGCCTTGCAAGGTTGGCTTTAGATGCTGTAACGCATGTAACAACCCGTGTTATGGGCACATTTGGGTGAGTGAGAGAGTGAGGGCTTCATATTTCAAAAGGGGACATCAATATTTGACATAATCATACAGAATTCATGGCTGGAACTTTTTTTTCTCTCTTTCAGGTACATGGCTCCAGAGTATGCATCAAGTGGCAAATTGACAGAGAGATCAGACGTGTTCTCTTTTGGTGTAGTTCTTTTGGAGCTTATTACTGGCCGGAAACCTGTTGATGCATCGAGACCGCTGGGTGACGAGAGCCTCGTGGAGTGGGTGAGTTTAGCAATGAAACTTATTGCATGAATCCTGGCGATGTTCCTAGAGCACGTTCTAGAATTTATTTGGAGTTCCTATTCTTTGGCAGCATAAGCTTGTTTGGTTTTGGACTGCAGCAGGCTCATCATACATACACGAATGATGTAGGCACAGGCATTTCTTGAGGATAGAGAATCGATGCCTTAACAGCATAGTAGCTAGAGCTTGTCTATTCTTGAAGATTTTAGATTTGCTACGCTATGAATATTGTGCATGCCTGCACCATTAATGTTCCCAATTATTCGCAGGCTAGGCCATTGCTTTCTCGAGCTCTTGATACAGGCGATCTGGAAGGGTTGGTTGACCCTAGGCTTGAGAAGAAGCTGAATGAGGGGGAGATGTTTCGTATGATTGAGGCTGCCGCAGCCTGCATTCGGCACTCGGCATCAAGGAGACCCAGAATGAGCCAGGTACTACTTGAAAGCAAGCAGTGTTGTGTTGTGTACTTGTGTTGGGTCCATTCCATTCATCATTCATGGAGCCAAAGATGACATTTAATTGTGTGGTTTGAAACTCAATTCAGGTGGTGCGGGTTCTTGAGAGATCTGTGGACATTGACCTAACAAATGGTGTTCAGCCTGGGCAAAGCCAGCTCTTCAACGTGGCCAACACGGCGGAGATAAGGATGTTCCGGCGGATGGTGGCCGGCGCGCAAGATGATGACACCTCCGACTTGAGCCAATACGATTGGAGCGACACCCACCCAAGTTACAGGATCCTCTGATATGTAGTCTGTGTTTCTTCAGTGACCGACTAGGGAATTCAGATTCAGGTGGCTGTATCGAGCGAAAGTGGTTCCCTGACCGACTTTATTCTTTAGGAAAGATCAAAGTGATTAAAGTGTTTGGTCTTTTCCTTTCTTTTTTTCCCTGTACGAAGGAAGAGATTGATTGCAGATTTTTGTGACACGGAAGGAGGGCTTGGGAACAAACTAACTGAAAGGAAAGCATTGTTGAAACAGATGACAGGCAGGCATATTTCAACTTCCTTGTTTAATTGTCTGTTTCTGTGGCCTAGACAAGGACGTTGTTTTCTTTCTCGAGTCAGTCAGTCTGAACCCACCAGAACAAACCAAAGGTGACTGTACTGTGAGACAGACAGACAAATTTCTTCCGTTGATGGCGCTGCTGGTACCGTCCGAACCCAAGCCGCCTAACAAAAGAGGATTAGATGGCCATCATATGGTCTCTCTGAGTCTCTCTTTCCTGGTCTTTTCCTTCCTTCTCGAAGCACAAGTTGGGTCACAGAAATAACCAAAGAAAGAGACCCAAGAAATACGGAAATGACCCTTGAATTCAGTTAGACATCAGGTTTGACCGTGTACTATCTGGAAAGGACGACTTGTCAAGTCAATTTAGGAAGCGCACGCGGTACGTTTCTAGCGTGTCCATTCGTTCATTTGCCTCGTGATCCATGTGATTCTGTTCTAGTGACATATGTTTTTCATTTCACTTGCCTGTGTGAATAGTACTATGAATCGTCATTTTCTCTTCCTATAAACACAAGTGCTATTATATTTTATGGTTTAAAACTTACTAGTACTAATCAGTTGTTTCTTTAGCCTCCATGCCAATTCTTACAACACACGCTAAGAAAACCAGGCAAATTCTAGTACAGAAATTTCTCTTTTTAATAATGATCCACCTCTACCATTATGAAAACAATGTACAGTAATTTCTCAATCTATCGTCTAAGTTGCACACATCTATCATTACAAAAAGATGACATATAATAACCCCTAGAATTGCATCTAAATCAACCTTAGCTATTTGATAGATAGTTTAAAATATCTGCTTTAATATGTGTGTTGTACTGTTGTGGATCCAACGAAATATTCTGTGTGCTGACTTTGATTTGCATATTCTAAGGTATAAGTTATCGATGTGTTTTGCACTTGCTTCTATACAGTTTTTGTTGTATATACTTGTATACAGAGATACGCCTTGTATTTTTAAACTTGTCAGATACTGCGAACTTTATAAAACGTCCTAACTCCTAAGTGGCAATTTCGACTTAGGCACCAACTAATTCATGAATGAATCCATCAAGGGGGGAAAAAAAGGAGAAGATGCTTCTCTTATTGCCTACCTTTGAGGTATATATAGATTGTTGTTAAGAACAAAGGAAATTAAACAAATTAAATGAATAATGGGACTAGCTAATTTATCCTTCCATCCATCCAAATGTACACCATTTCTACTAGCCGATCCAAAAAAAATTGGCCCCCTACTAGCTAGACACTCCGATCCTCCTCATGTACACTTGCTGAATTGACCTGATCTTGACCCCTATCTAGCTGCTCTTTCATTTTATTTCTAGCACATGCTCTTGCTCCAATAAATTTAACCAGCTGCTTTTGCTCGATATCTAGTTTCTTGTATTTACACTCTAGTAATAATCTCGTGTAACTATATATGTACTTTGTCTGTTGTCATGAAACCGGCACCGGCACCTGGGGCTGGGGTGCAGGTGCATCCGCCGCATGGTGAACCTGCGTGCTGTTGAGGCCAAGAAGCGTCGCCGCGTCACGGCGAGCCGACACACCAACGCCAGTTGAGCGCACGGAGAACTGGCGCAGGGCCTGGCCGACGACCTCGACGTCGTCGTTGGCGTTCTCATCAGGGTGAGTGTTTTGGTGCACCCTGTCCCTGTGGCGCAGCCACTGGATCTGATTGTGGTAGTCCGGGAAGAACCAGGTCTTGATCACGGCGTAGATGAAGTAGGGGACGAGGGCGGCGGTGGACACTAGTAGGGTCACCACCCAGTAGGACGGCGCGCCCGCCAGTGCGTCCACGAACACCATGTAGTAGGTCGTCGAGAAGGACGGCGTGATGGCGCCGTAGGCCAGGAGGAACACATACCAGAGGGCGATGCCGGCCCAGATGCACACGTGTTGCACCAGGGTGAAGTAGCTCACCGTGATCAGCATCTGGAGGTTGACGGCCCAGACGATGCACGTGTACGCGGTGGCGCCAAGGGTTGCCATGTCCACCACCTCTCCGCCCCGGCGGAACGCCTGGTGCTGTAGTGACGCTGTGGTGAGGAAGAAGATGATCACAGCGCTGGCTGCGCCGTACTGCCATCCACCCGATGATCCTGCGCCATCGGAACAGCAGGTTCTGAGGGCCCTCCTGGTACAGCATCGGGAACTTGAGGCAGAAGCGGGCAGACACGTCCTGGTCGAACACGCCCATGGCGATCACAGGGAGCGACGTGAAGAAGATGTTGTAGCACGATATTGCCCAGTCGTTGTAGAAAGGCTGGCCTGAAAATGACGTGTACGCCTCATACAGGAACAGGGTCGCACCAAACGTGATGTTCTTGTAGAAGAAGTAGCAGATCTGTGGATTAATTCAGACAAGTACAATGCGTTAGCCATTCAGTATGTTCAAGGATAGATAATGGATATGCAACCGCCAACAGTACAGCTAGCATTATTCACAGTGCATACCATTGATGAAATCCTGCTATAGCACCAATGCCCATGGACAAGTAGCAGACGCTCCAGGAACCGGAACTGGGCGATGGAAACATCGCTCGCCATCACAGCCTAAGCAAATACCATATGCATATCAAATCAGCGCTGATGATTACAACACAATGCGATGTCAGGTTCCTTTATTTTAGAGCTAGATGAGACAGTACAAGCAAGCAACAAACCTGCATTCCTTCAGCACCACTGATCCCAACCCCAATATCTGCTTCTTGAATCATGCCGACATCGTTCGCACCATCACCGATTGCCAACGTGACTTTACCAGTGCCGGCTTTGACAAGCCTTGTCACCTGCATCACCAATGGCAGCTTAGAATGGAAATCCTTTTCACGCGAGGAAATTCAATAAGAAATAGATTTGCTTACAAGAGCTTTCTGCTTGGGTGAAGAACGGCAGCAAATGACTGATCCACAACCGACTGCTAGATCAAGAAACATGTCCTTGGTGTCGTCCTCCAGGGCATATGTAAGCGACTTCCCATCAATAATCAAAGCGAAGGTTTCACCCGAAGATGCATTTGCAAGTTTCCTTTCCCTCGTTTATTTGCTGCACCACGCTATCCTTTGACGCCTGCAATACAGCAGAAGACCGATTGCTGAGTGATGATTCTCAAACGTACTCCATAACAAAAATAGGAAATGCACCAATACATGGTAAGAACTGAAATTTGTAGCATCAACACAGGAGGCTACCATTCTGGTGTTTCTTTTTTAATGACTGTAATCGATGAACGTTCCCTACCTTGGTTATGGCAGCCTTGTCACCACTTTTCTCCAATGCAATGATATCTGTTGTCTCCAGAGTGATGGTTATTTGCTTCATTCCTTGTCTCAGTAGACTGCAGGCATATCTGTGAAGAGAAAAATGTTGCATTTTAAGTTTGTGAAATTTACCCAAGTCTTTCCATTACTACCAAAACTGTCAGGAGAGATGGCAATATACCCAATGTTGATGGCAGTCTCCATCTTGTCACCTGTTAGTACCCATATCTTGATGCCAGCTTGAGCAAGTTTGTCAACACATTCAGGCACCTAGAGAATGGAAATCATATGAGCAAACTGAACAGAGTTGGTAGATCACCACATGCATGGTCCGGACGACGAAGATCTTTTTTTTTTTTTGCTCACCCCCTTTTGTAGTTTATCCTCAACGGCAGTAGCACCAAGAAGGATAAGATCCCTCTCCAGCAAATTTGCAGCCTCTTCGATCTGTTCATCTCTATCAGCGCTGATAGAATTCTTAGCTGCTGTGAACTTCCTGTCGAAATATGCATACTCATCCTCCTCAAGCTCACGGTATGCAAGAACTAGCGTTCTCAAGCCGGCATCAGCGTATTCATTTATGTGCTGTTGGGTTACTTCTCTGTACGGACTCTCAGAGCCTGATAGCCTTTCAAACATCACACTGCATACAAACCGTGATCAAATCAAGAGAGAGCCATAAATTGAGCAAGGAAGGAGACCAAAAGGGATCCCTTTTAACAGAGAATGCTTTTGACACTGGCTGTCATCCCAGAAGATCAGTGAAGAGCAAATAGGACATACCTGTCAGCGCCTTTACTAAGCAGAAATATTTTCCCCTCCTCATTCTGAACTATCACAGACATCCGCTTCCGTGCGCTGTTGAACTCAAGGACATTCAAGATCCTATATGATCTGCCAAAAGAAGAACAAAAAGAGAAACCAGGTGACTGGTGGTTTTTCCCCCCTCTGATGGAAACAAGGAAATAAATGTGTGTTGCTCCTAAACTTTCCAGGAAAGAAAATAAATTGAAGGCCCGCCATACATACCTGTCAACTTGTTTCCCAGACAAGGGATCCAACTCATGCAGATAAACGGCTGTCTGCGTCCGTTGGTAAAACGTGAAACCCAGCTCCCGTGCAGCAACAACAAAGGCCGCCTCATCGGGTGACTCTGCTTCGTATGAGATCTTCCCTGATTCTTCGTCGACTTCAGGTATGCAGGTGTGACAGACGGCCAGCAGCCGGAAGAACATCTCGATGACATGGGCGTGGGGTTGGTTAACCCAGTTACCATCCATGACGCGCTCATCGGCGAAATTGAATCCTTTGACTGCAGCTTTCCCCTCTGCCGGCTGATGAAAGCCGTCCGTCGTCAGCGGGGCACCTCCTTTCCTCTTTGCCATTGCTCTCTCGACCTCCGTGACACCACGGCCGTACGCAGTCCCGGCGACAGAGCATTTGATGAACTCCATGGAGTTGCAGGTGAGGGTGCCCGTTTTATCGGTGAGGATCGTGTGGACCTGTCCCAGCTCCTCGTTGAGGTTGGACGTTCTGGCGTGAGCCGGCGTGTCTGTGTCCTTGTGGTACATGTGGACGTCCTGGTTGATGAAGAGCGCCTGCAGGAGCTTGACGATCTCGATGGAGATGTAGAGTGAGATTGGAATGAAGTTGCCGTAGAGCATCATGGCCGTGAGGAAGTGGAGCAGCGCGGCGGCCGCCGGCTTGTTGGGGTCGAAGTAGATGGTGGTGTTGTCAGGCCTCAGGTACCATCTCTTCATGACGGTGCCGTCGTCCCGCAGGTCCTCCCCGGTCGCGATGCCAAAGAAGATGGAGCCGATGAGGGAGAGGAGGACGAGCAAGGCCAGGAGTAGGTAGATGATGCGGTCCATCTTCCTCTCGATGTTGCTTCTCTTGGAGGGGGCTCTCATGGCGTTCTGCATGACCTTGGTGTCATGGCCGGTGAAGACGACGGCGCCGTAGACGTAGTCGGTGTTGCGGAGCTTGGAGTCTCTGAGGAGGAGCTGCTGAGGCGAGAGAGGGTGCTGGTCCTGCTGCTGGAGTAGCTGGATGTTGCCGACGAAGGAGTAGAGATGCGGGTTTGGGTCCTCGCATCTGATGACGGCCCCAAAGCTGCGGAGGCTGTGGTCGTCCGGCAGAGCGGCAGAGGTGAGGTCTAGTGACTGCTTGAGCTTGAGGTTTGTCTCTCCGTCGAGGTTCATGGTCTCGACATAGCAGATGGCGTCTTCGTAGCTGGAGGAGAGCAGGACGAGGTCAGCGGGGAAGAACTCGTCCTTATGAACCTTGACGATGTCGCCGACGCGGACGTCCTTCCATCTGGCGTCACGGAAGATTAATCCCTCCTCCCCCTCTTGCTGTTGGTGGTGGAGGACTTTGGTGCTCCGGTTGTTCACCTCGGAGTCCTGTACATTATTAGTTGTTGTTCATCATCATCCCCCAATTAACAAGGGAAGGAATTTGTTCAGTAGCCATTCAATGAAGAGAATCGATCGGCCGGGATGGGGGGATGGAAAAAATTACCTGCTGGTTCCTCCTCCAGTCCTC
Organism: Paspalum vaginatum; assembly: GCA_030272315.1. Taxonomy (NCBI): domain Eukaryota; kingdom Viridiplantae; phylum Streptophyta; class Magnoliopsida; order Poales; family Poaceae; genus Paspalum; species Paspalum vaginatum. The sequence continues at coordinate 38,873 of CM059020.1, read as the reverse complement.
GATTGCCTCCTTGATCATGGTGGCGAGTATGACGACGACGAGCGGGCCGATGGCGCTGGAGGAGCTGTAGGGCGCGAGCGGGGTGGCGAAGAGTATGGCGGTGACGAGGAAGTAGATGTTGGCGACGCGGCGGAACTGCTCGAAGAGGGACTTGGGCAGGAAGGTGAAGAGGTTGTACTTGGTGGTGGAGATGGAGTTGCCGCTGAAGGTGGGCTGCTGGTGGTGGAGATGGAGGGGCTCTGCTGCTGCTGCTGCTGCTGCTGCATCCTGCCCCTGCTGCTGCTGCTGCTGCTGCAGGGGAAGGGGAAGGGGAAGGGGAAGAGGAAGAGGAAGAGGAAGAGGAGCCCCCGCGTTGACCACCCGCGAGAAGCCCGGTCCTCCGATCCTGGACTCGTCGTCGGCCACGCTGGGGCGGCGGCCGCACGCGAAGCTGTAGAGCTTGCTGAGGCGCACGCCGGCCCTCCTCCGGCTCCGGCGGCGGCGCCTGTTGTTGGGGTTGCCGTCGTCTGCTTGGTCGCCGCCGGCCATTGTCCCTACTACCTATCTACCGTAGCTCTTATTTACTACTACTGTCCGTATTACAGTAGTGTTCAAAAGAAGCTCTACCGAGGTAGGCAGGTAGGTAATAGCACGGGTGGCGGCACGGAAGGAGTAAAAAGAAGAAGAAACTAGTGCTGCTGGCAAGCCTGCTAGCAGCGCAGAAGAAGCATGGATCGGAGGTGGTAGTTGTTGATGTGATGGATTGAAGAATAATGAAACAGGTGGAGCTAGCTAGGACTGGAATTGAAGGAGGGGAGGGCCAGATGGAATGGATGACAGTTAACCCAAATATAGACGAACGAACGAGAGATGCGTGGCCGGGCAGGGGCAGGGCTGCTGCTGCTTCCTTGGAAATGGAGGATTGGGAGACCGAATCAAAGGAGGAGGCTTTGACCTGACCTGACCTGACGGAGTTGTAGATGGAGGGAGGAGGTGCAGTGCAGGCGGCAGCAGGCCCAGGGCGGCCAAGGGGATGGCTGACGATGACGAGTGACGAGACGACCAGGCAGGGTGGGTGGGAGCGTGCCGGGCGTGGGATGGAATCTCCTTGCTGTTCCTCCTGTTCGTCAGTCATCAGTCGTCGCCTTCCCCTGCCCTGCCGCGTTCTTTTCTTTCTTTTACACACAAATCACTCACAAATGCTACTGCAGCTGGTACTAATACAGACAGACAGAGGATCCCTAACACCGTCTCGAGCGGGTCGTGGGTTGTCCATATGCATAACACTGTAATGTTATTATAATTAAAATAAAAATAAAAGTGGTTAGAATATTGTCATAGCTAGCCTAGCTTGCCAAGAAATTCCTCGTCTTCGCCCGCCACCTGACGTCTCAATCAACGGGAGAGGAGGGGAGGGGAGGGGAGGGGAGGGGAGGGGGAGGCCGAGAAAAAAAATCCCAATCCGTGACACCGACGCGCGCACAGGATGCAATTTCTGTAACAAAACCCGGGCGTCAAGCGTGGCGACTGCTACCTAGCTACGCACGCTACAGACAATTGCATCATTTGCATATACGCGTCCCCCTCCCCTTCCACTGTTTCCTTCCCCACCGGTACGTCAATTCTGTTAACTTACGTGTTGTGGATTAGTCCATACTATGTACCCACTTATAATAATAATTATTATTAATATATCTACTACAGTATAATCTTTGTATCGTACGTCATCCATCACAAAGTATGCGTATATACGTAGGTACACGGAAATCCATCCATTACAACCTTATTTATTGTACACACAATAATATATCTTCTCCTTGATGCATATTCCATTTTGCACACAAGACAATAAATAATGATAACATGCACCACTCTTATTTATTGCATTGGACTATTAATTCCATCCCCCTTCTGTATAATCATCTGACACTACTGTTGGATTTTTACTAGCCTATACAAATAAACCATTAAGCGAATTTAAAAAAAAAAATTATATGCATACGGCCGGTCTCATCTTTTTTAAAAATACCGGTACCTTTTATTGACTCTTTCTTGTTATCTACTATTTTCAGATCATGATCTCAATCGACGAGCAGCTTTTTTTTTCAATCACCGTGAAACACACAAGTACGTGTGCTTCTAGAAACCAAGAAAGAGAAAACAGGCAACAAAGTCTGCCAACCTATACAGACTTTATTTGCCACATGCACGTACCTCCTGCGACCAAAACTTTTCAGCATCTCGCCTCATCACCACTAATCAACACGCTATTTCATGCATACACGACTCAACCTGCACATGTATTTATTGCGCCGGATACTCCGCAAATAATCGATCCCTTTGTTTAATTATTATTAGTATTACCTACTATACTACTAAGCTCCCTTTTTAAAAAAAAAGAGTAGAAAGAATGAAATACTGTATAATACAACATACGGAGTCTACAACTACATCTAACTAGTCCATGTATATGAATCTATATATGCATTTTGAACAGTCAAATAATTAATGTAGTACAACGTGTGCAACTTATGAATAATAGTGTAAAATAAGGAGGATGATATAAGGCTAGATAACCGCTAAAAACAAACAAACAAACCCAGTGGGATTTTATTTTCTACATATGCTTCCCTGGGAACCAGAGCTGCCCTCACATGGTCCGTGTCACAGCTTTCGATTCCGATCTCCTGCTAGTCTGCTACTTTTCTTGTGTGTGCGGGGGCATATGAAAAATCTGGGTTAAAAAAAACTTTTCTCACACCCACTTTTCTTTTCTTCCTCTCCGTCATATTTCTTGTTCATAAGTAGGATGTGCCTCTCAGATTTTTATGCCACACCTGTGCGGAAAAAAAAAACCTTCCCTCACACCTGATTTTTTTTCTTTCCTTTCTCTCATCCTACTCCCTCCATCCTATAAAATAAGGCGCGCATGTTTTCAGAAAAGTCAACGTTTTAAATTTTTAACTAATAATTCAGTCTAAAATATATGTACTTATTGTATGCATGTTATATAGATTTATATTCAAAAGTAAGAGTAGTTTTGTGTTTATTGATGACATATTTTAAAATATATGAATGATTAAAGTTTCGCTTTTAAAGACCGTGTTAAAAATTTATATGCCCTAAATTATGGGATAGAGGGAGTACTATTTTTTTTCCTAAGTAGGAATCCTAAGTCGGTTTTTTCGGACATGTCGGATCATGATATTTTGTAATTTTTAGATGGACAGAATAGGTTCAACAGGAAAAAAACTATTGTGAAACTCTTACAAATACCTGATTTTTACTGCATCTTTAATTAGAACCATACATAAAAATTACAATGCATGTCCAGAATTTTTGGGTGCGGTAGATTTTTTTTTCACCAAGTGCAGAGTGGACGTTCCATTTCTATATTCTACGTAGTATAATTAACATTCGCGTTCCTTGCAGCTTCTAGAATGCTTCACGTGCATATCCTTCCTTGTCTGATCCTTTTATTTCCTATGTATATATATGTACACTTAATGATAATCATATCTCTATCAAAGCTGCTCAGCACCTAGCTGATAATAACATTGAGATGCCAGAACCCTAAATCTGTCTTTCAAGCATTGCGATTGCACAAATTAATCAAAGCTGCTCAGCACCTAGCTGATAATAACATTGAGATGCCAGAACCCTAAATCTGTCTTTCAAGCATTTCGATTGCACAAAGAGTCAATCGCTTGCTAGCTGTCCCATCTTCTTACTCTTCTAGTTGAACCAATTCTATTGCGCCCTCGTGCCCAACTAATTAATACAAGTCTGCTTGCTTCTAGATTGTAGGAATTCCATGACATGCACCACAAAGCGATTCAATTTGCACAGCATGCAGGTGCTTAGCTACAGGTTTTAATTTTTTTTTAGACCAAATAATGCTCGAATATTGTGCTAGCTCCATGTGATTCCTTGTAGCCGAGGGTTGATAATAATTCCAGGAAAAACTGAGGTCAAACAGGATGCGATCAGTACTATACTAGCAAATACAGGATCATTGACACTGCTAATAATAATCAAGTTATATTATTGTATAATAAACCAGTAGAGGATCCAGTGATGCATGGCTACTGGCATATCAGCTATATGTATAGATGAGCTATGAGTACGGCCACATGGAAGAGCTGGTTGGCATTGAATCCCAATCCCAACAGCTTCGCCTTTGCCCTGCATAAGCGCTGACGCAACATGTATATATCTGCGTCGTCACAGACAGTTAGGGATTTCAAGTTTTTCTTAATATTATTCTATGCTTGGGAGGTTGGGTACTGGTGCCTACTATTCCTTCATCATCCAGTATATATGTTTAGAGAAAAGGTCATCATCGATGCGGAGCAGAGTTGTTTTCCCCTTGTCAAGATGTACAAGAGAGAGAAAGTCAAAAGTGTGTTGAGTAGTCAGCACTCAGCAGTTGGGTTAGTTAAATCCCCTCAAATGGCATCAGCAGCCACACTTGATGGATTCAGCCGGAGTTTGACCAGGAAATAAGACCAATTTCCTAAGAAATTTCTTCCAACCTTTTCCGCTGCTAGCGTAATTTTTTTATATTTAAGACTCCTTAGATCATCATTCTCAAATAGATCAGTCAAAACTTTGGTCGCCATCATCCACAAACTTTGGTCACCATCCTAGCAGATTTGTCTTGGAATATACTACTTTCATACCATGATGGCATGCATTTCTAGTTTTTTTTACAGAAGTGACTCAAATGGCTGAATGCATTCAGACATAGATGCATAAAGTTGAGAGAAGGGGCGAGATGAACTTTGCTCCCAATAACATATACTTCACTGAGGACCGTGGGAAGCACACACCACGAAACTTAACAGACTACTAAGAGCTGTTACAAGTGAAAGAAAAAAAAAGCTTAATCCTGCCTGTCGAAAACATTCTACCACATGAATCCAACTGTTCAGCAAATAGCTTATGTACACAGGTTAAAACGTCAAAACTGGTTCAGGACACTTGGTCGTTAGCAAATACATGTCCTACACAAGTTGCTTCACGCTTCCCTATACTTGGTCAGGTCGAAGGTGAGAGTTCTCGAGCAACTGCATATCCAATCTAATAGTTACGTAACGCGCAGAGAAAAGAAGCCTAGTACAGTAATATACGCCCAATTTACCTTCGTTCTGAATCCCTATAAACACCAACAAGTGCTTCAGCTTTGTCATAAAAACTATCCTTCAGCGAGATGACTATACTCTGAAACCCACATTCTCCATTGCTACCTTGCTCGCCAGCAACGCACCCACACGACTTTGATCCGATAAACCCAGCAACCTTGGCCACATTTAAATTGTCCAGAGCAGCATCTACTTCATCCAATATGAAGAATGGTGATGGCCTGAAACTGAAATTGCCACAACTTTAGGAGACTTGATTGAGACAGAAGGTGAAGGCGTGAAGCAAGATAGGTTGTCTGACTGAGTCTCTGAGATACATGTGCAGCCAGAAATAACCCAGCTACAGGCCTACAGCATACCATCCAAAATAGATCCCAAGGCCAGTAAATACTCGATTCTAAATACTTCCAGTTTCACTTTAGAAAACAAGTGAACTTAAGTGATTGGAGATTGTCTGCAGATGGGTCATGGGTTTATTTCATTTCATGCTGACAAGACCATTAAGAATGGAGGAACCTGACATCTCTGGACGAGTCTTGAAGGAAATTTACAAGAAATGTTTTACCTGTGAATGGCAAAAAGTGATTGGAGATTGTCTGCAGATGGGTCATGGGTTTATTTCATTTCATGCTGACAAGACCATTAAGAATGGAGGAACCTGACATCTCTGGACGAGTCTTGAAGGAAATTTACAAGAAATGTTTTACCTGTGAATGGCAAAAAGCAAAGCCAGTGCTGCGACAGTTTTCTCTCCACTGGATAACTGTTCCATATCTCTAAACCGTTTGGTAGGTGGCATAGCTGTGTACTTGATTCCATGTAGAAATGGTTCATCTTCATTCTCTAGATTTAAATATGCTGTTCCTCCAAGTGGATGTGTATGACTTTTTGTCAACTGCTTATAGATTTTGTCTATGCCTTTAGATATGTGATCAAAGGCCTCCATGAACAGCTCATACCTAGGCATCAACAGAAATAACAATGAGCAGGAGATAATCCTCCAAGAACCTAAAACCACAGTATCATATATAAGACAAAATGCAACGGGTGGGAACAGCTATGTATCTGTCATATAAAAAGTTAATATATAATTAATAACCCCTTAATATAATTTGTTGTCTTGTTTTATTTCTTATGCCAGTCCAGCATCCAAGTTATCACATCGTACTGATGCTTGTATGGCAAGGATGAAAGTGGAATGTAGCTTCTTCTGTTCTTAAAAAGCTTTGATGATTGCTGGTCCTGGTAAGATGAGATGACAGTGATAGTTATCAAGACTTGCTGATTATTTGTTAGATTTACTTGTCCTTTTCTCTGTTTGCAAGTACCCAGGCATCCGGCAAGATTTCAAAAGGTACTTGATACACTAGTTGGAATCGAATAATGACACTGACAAAATTCATGACTAAAATAAAACTGCCAAAACTCAAAACTATCACAAATCCACACTTTCAAACAATACTTTCAGAGAATCACCTTCCATCTACATGATATTGTTAAAAAATTTCATATATCAACAGTTTCAGAGAACACTCTATTTGCATAATGTTTCACAGAACTACAGTTTTAAACGCTGCTCTCGTTTCACCTTCGAGACCAATAATGAAGCCAATGCTTAAAGTGAGTCTAGTGAAACATTATGCAAAAGGAATACCATTCTACAATATTACTGCTTAGAAGTGCAGTTTGTGATTAATTGAACCAAGGCACTGTAGTTCTGTGGAATTTACTCAGAAACCAGATCAATTAGTGAGCGACTGGGTCGATACAACTAAAAAAACTGCTTCATTATACCACGACATGGGACAAAATTTAGGAATCCGCTTATGTAATAAGGCCGATCCACTAAGGGATTAAGCAGCGGTGTCGTATCAGATCCCAGAGATAGTAAGTTCTTTTTTCTTTCTTATGGGAAAAAGTCCTTTTCGAGGATTCTATAGAAATTTCATATATGAAAGAAACGAAACCGAGATAGTTACCTTTCAGAAAATTTGAACGAAGCATATAGGTCTTAGTGCTTTCCTAAGTTTCTGCCACTACAATCCTACTATCTAGGACACAACTCTTATCAGACTCACCGACCTGATCAACAACCTGGACCAAGTCCTACTGACGAAACTGAATGAGCTAGACTCTGAACTAAGCTACTGAAAATTGAGTGATGTGCAGGGATTACTAACAGTCATGAGCCCTCCAAAGTGCAATGGCAGAAATCTTGCTGGTCCCTACGAGCATCCTAGAAAATAATTTGGAATTCTATGTCAACAACTTCATATGGTGATTAGAAAATGCTTGGGCAATACCTCCGTTGCTTGACAGTGTTATATCTATCAGATATCTCTCGCTCTTCTTTCCTAGCTGCTTCAAACTTTTCAGTAACCTCATTTTCCTTTCTTTGGAGTGCGTCATATTGATCCAGTGCTTTTAGATTAGGAGCAGTGCGCTCGATCTCAGCCACAAGCTCACCTGTTCTTTGTTTGAAATCTGCCTCGTATTTTTCACGTCGCATATCCTGCAGATAGATTTTGCTAAGCTGGCTGTAATCAAGGACTGGTTCTTGTGAGGATGATCCCGTATCCATTGGATCATTTACTGTAGGAAGCTTCAACTGCTCAAGTTCACACTTCTCATGAATCTCCCTTTGGCATGATATTAGCTGCACGAGTTGCCCCTCCTACAAGTCCATGTGAAAGAGAGTATGGCTCGGAAAGATTGATTAGATTAGGATCAAGGGTACAGTACATATATATACACTAGGTCTATTGCCCGTGCTTCGCCATGCGGGCAACGATTATTAACACATATGTGATTTTTTAGATGTCATACAAGATGGTAACAATGCCACTACTTCTACATGACAATAATTTTACTTTTTAGATGTACAATAAAAAACCAACACAACTATTAATCAACTTCATCCGTCTTGCTACTTGCTATATTGATACCATCAAATATCAAATTGCAAAGGGAAAAGTCACTTGCAAATATGCGGCCTCTTTTGCTCAGATTTTTCATAAACCTCTTTCCTAGATCCATCCTGTGCTTAGATGTGCTCAGATTATATGCTTTTTTAACTCTATTGCTCTACTATCCTAGGCCTCCCAAAGAATAAACGGAAAATAATGATGAAGTGAGAACAGCTCAATTCTGAAAATTCTAGCAGTCAGGACACTATAGTTCTTTAAATATGCTGCAGCAGATGTCCATTTGCCTTATGAGCCTCTTCTCCGTTGATACATCAATAATTTGTTTCAGGTACAAAGAAAAACCGTGCATTTATATACATTTGAAATGCACAGTATATAATGATATGTCCTGAATTAGCATTTATAGTATTGTCTACGTTAGCACGGGACAAATGTACCCAAAGGCAGTGTATATATCTTCTTTAAGCCTTGCCTGTGTTAGAACCCATTCTGTCAAGGTGAGATATATCATGTGGTCCATAAAATGAATAATGCGAGCAAACAGTTCATTAGAAAAAAAATCATTGTATGCATAAATGCTTGAGATTCATTTTGTTGTCAAGTTATGCATTAAGATGCTATTGAACTTCACGCAACAAACTTACAATATTCTTTGATCTTGGCTTAATACTGTATTTGATTTTTAAGACACAATTTGTGCTTCTAGTTTCAATGCAACATGGCCTTGATCCAATAACACTACCGCTTATTGGTACAGCCAGAATTTTATTATCTTCAAATGAAGAGATGTATTTTATCATCCAGATGTATGGTATTTTTAATCAATCTGTAGCACCTGTGGTATCTAACAATACATCCGGTGAAATATTTTTCTTCCACAAAATGTCTAGTTTTAACCCTGTGCTGTTTAAAAAGCTAGTTCCTCTCGCCTTCAGCAACATCAACAACAGACCACAGCCGACGGTAAAAGTGACATCAGCTTTAGGAGGGAGTTGATGCCAACCAACCTATTGCATGATGAACACCAATATGACATATTAGGGGCAAAGTGTCACTGATAAACACAAAATTGAACTGAATCTGTAAGGGAAACTGCAGGTGTGCAGAGTCAAAAAAAAAAAAAGGGAATGAGGATGCTTGAAAAGACAGGAGGGAGATGGCATCAATCAGCAGCCTGAAACAGGGAAAGGAGAAAATAATTTGAATGGTAGATAAAATGATCCAACGCCAATGACTTGGTAAAAAAAATCTTGATTTTTCCATCAGATCATCCATGGATGTTTGTATTTCTACTTTTTGCAGATTCAGTGCAAAAAAATGAGCATGAAAACTATGGTGCTTAAGATAACCAGACATTATAAAATATGCCTAGTAGAGTAAGTAGTATATATATATATTCTTGAGTCATATGAGAACATGACCAGGTCAAGAAGGCAACAATCGGAATCTTATGTGTTTCAACAATGGAAGGAAGCATTAGCACAACTTTCCTCCCTCGTACTTCCATTTGATAGCAAAGGATAATTTACTATTTATTAATAATGCATAGGAGCTTTCACTTCTCAGCCACTATTTCTACTTCCCAACCTGTCAAGGACCTCGGGGCCCAAGGTAGCAGGACCTCGACTACGAAGATCGTAGTTGCGGTCCGTGGTCGCCGGCAGGGTTATACCCCCACGCCGTCGCTCTTCGTCGGCCGGGTTCTACCCCCTGCCGCCGGCTTAGGTGAGAAGGGAGGAGGTAATAGATATGTAATATTCTTGTTGCCCTTCTCAACGTTCGGTACAGGGTATAAATGGCCCTTGGCCCAACCATCCTTCCTAACTTAAAGCACTAATAATAGAAAGCGACGACAAATCTCCTAATTTCTCTCCTAGCCACTTTTGGCGGCCCTTTCCTGATCCAAGCGCATGGCGCGCTCAGCAGCCCGGCGCACGTCACGCGCCCTACTGGCGTCTAGTGTACGTGCGCCCCCACATGACATCTCTCCCCTCCTCGAGAGGCAGATCGTCCTCGAGCTGGAACTGAGGGTGACGCGCGGTGAAGGTGTCGACGTCCTCCCAAGTGGACGAAGCCGGCGAGGCTCCCTTCCAGTGAATGAGCACCTGGCGCACCCCTCGGGCCAAGCGTGTCTTGATAGCCCGCTCTGGTTCAGGCACCACGGCGCCATGGTGGATCCGCGGTAGGGCCGGTGGAGCCTGCGGTGGCGAGCCGTGGAACTTCTTGAGGAGGCCGACGTGGAAGACGTCATGCAGGCGAGCTTGGGGCGGCAGATGAAGGCGAACAGCAACGTCGTTGATGAGCTCGGCGACGCGGTACGGCCCGTAGAATCGACGCTGCAACTTGCCGGCAGCGGACTGGGGCATGGACGCCGTGGGGCGCTGCCGCAGGCGGAGAAGGACCCAATCGCCTACTTGGTAGACGACCTGGCGGTGGCGTCGATCATAGTGGCGCTTCTGGAACGCCTGAGCCTGCAGTAGTCGGGCGCGGATGTCGTCCAGGAACTCCTCGCGTTCCTCCATGGTCTTGGCCACCGCAGCCACCCGCGTCTCGCCCGGCTCATAAGACCGGATGGATGGAGGGTCACGGCCGTAGACGACGCGGAACGGCGTGTCCCGCAGCGATGATTGGTAGGCTGTGTTGAAGACGTACTCCGCCCACGGGAGCCAGCGCAGCCAATCGCGTGGCCGATCACCTGTAAGACACCGCAGGTACATGAGGATGACCCGGTTAGCGGACTCCGACTGGCCATCGGACTGGGGGTGGAACGCCGTCGTCATCTGCAGCTTGGTGCCGCTCAAGCGCATCAACTCGCGCCAGAAGTTGGAGGTGAACACCGTGTCGCGATCCGACACGATGGACTGCGGCACGCCGTGGAGGCGCACGACGTCGACGAAGAAGGCGTGAGCCACACTCCCGGCAGAGTACGGGTGCGCCAGAGGAATGAAGTGACAGTACTTGCTGAATCTGTCGACCACCGTCAAGATGACAGACTTGCCCCGAACGCGCGGCAGCGCCTCGACGAAGTCCATGGCGATGTCCGTCCAAACTCCTTGCGGTACAGGCAGCGGTAGAAGGAGGCCGGCCGGGTGCAGGTGTTCGGATTTGTAGCGCTGGCACGTGGGGCATGCGCGAACCATATCCTGCACCAACTTCTTCATGTTAGGAAAATGGAAATCGCGCCGCAGCCGGTGTAGGGTACGCTGCACGCCTTCGTGCCCCTCCTCGTGGACGGCCACCATGATCTCCTAAAGGAGGGCGGACGATGGCGGAATGTACAGCCGCCCGCTGTACTGCACCATGCCATCCACCACCGCCCAGGGGAGCCCCCGCGAGCCCGCTTGGATCTCCTCTCGCAAGGAGACGAGAGCCGGATCAGACTCCTGGTGCTGACGAAGCCGGTCAATGAAGTCGAATTGAGGAGCGGACAACACCAGGACCGCGCCTTCCTCGGGTGTGTCTCGGCGCGACAGGGCAGTCAGCCACTCCGTTGGTGTGCCCTGGCTTGTACTCGACGACGAAGTCGAAGCCCAGAAGCTTCCCCACCCAATGGTGTTGGGGAATCGTGGAGAGGCGCTGGTCAAGAAGGTACTTGAGGCTGTAGTGATCCGTCTTGACGGTGAAGCGGCGCCCCCATAAGTACGGCCTCCAGTAGCGCACCGCGTGCACGAGGCCGATCAGTTCGCGCTCATACGCGGCGAGCGCACGATGCCGAGGCGCCACCGGGCGGCTGAAGAAGGCTATAGGGTGGCTGTCCTGTACCAGCACCGCCCCAAAGCCATGTGACGAGGCGTCACACTCGACGATGAACGACTTTGAAAAGTCCGGCATGGCGAGGACCGGGGCCGAGGTCACCGCAGCCTTGAGGGCGTCGAACGCGACGGCGGCCTCGTCCGACCAGGAGAACCCCTCCTTCTTGAGGAGGACGGTGAGCGGGGCGGCGATGGTGCCGTAGTTGTGCACAAACTTGCGGTAGTAGCCTGCCAAGCCGAGGAAGCTCCGAACTGCGCGCGCGGAGCGTGGGCGCGGCCAGTCCCGCACGGCCTGCACCTTGGTCGGGTCCATGGCGACGCCTACGGCGGAGACAACGTGCCCCAGGTACGCGACGGACGAGGTGGCGAACGCACACTTGGTGCGCTTGAGGAAGAGCTGGTGGCGCCGCAGTTCGCCAAAGACCGCCCGGACGTGCCGCAGATGGTCCGCCCATGAGTGGCTGTAGATCAAAATGTCGTCAAAAAAGACGAGGACAAATCGGCGAAGAAACGGTCGGAGGATGTCGTTCATCAGCGCCTGGAATGTGGCTGGCGCGTTGCATAGCCCGAACGCCATGACCAGGAACTCATAGAGGCCGTCATGTGTCCGGAAGGCGGTCTTGTGGATGTCGGCCGGTCGCATGCGGACTTGGTGGTAGCCGGAACGGAGGTCGAGCTTGGTGAAGAAGCGTGCCCCATGGAGCTCGTCCAGCAGCTCGTCGACCACCTGGGATGGGGAAGGCGTCCTTGACCGTGAGCGCATTGAGCGCCCTGTAGCCGACGCAGAAGCGCCACGAACCATCCGGTTTCTTGACGAGGAGGACCGGGGAAGAGAACGCGGAGTCGCTGCGTCGAACGATGCCTTGCTCGATCATGGCGGCACATTGCCGCTCCAGCTCGTCCTTGTGGGCCGCCGGATACCGGTACGGGCGGACAGCCACCGGCAGCGCGCCCGGCTTGAGGACGATGCTGTGGTCGCGTGCGCGCTGCGGTGGTAGTCCCTTCGGCTCGGCGAAGATGTCGGTGAAGGCAGATAGCAACTCCTCCAGGAGGGCGGCTGGGGACGCTGATGGATGATATGAGCGGCTCCCGGCGCGCGGTGATGTCCGTCCAGCGGACCTCCCTGTCCTGGCGGGTGAACACCAAGGTCCGGGAAGTGAAGTCCCAGACTACGGCACCGAGGGTGGCCAGCCACTGCGTGCCAAGAACCAGATCATATCCGGCCAAGTGGCATGATGTAGAGGTCGACGCGGAAGTCCTCCCCCGCGATGGAGATGGGCGCCTGACGGAGCACGCCGGGGCATGAGATGCGTTCGCCATTGGCCACCGTGGCGGTCAGGCGCGGGCTGAGGTGGACCACCAGACCGGTGCGGCGCGCGGCGTCCGCGTCGATGAAGTTGTGGGTGGAGCCGGTGTCGAGGAGTGCGGTGAAGGTGGCAGCACCCACGACCACGCGGACCTGCATCGTGTCACAGATGGGCATACCAGTAACGACCCGTAGGGAGAAGACCGGAGCATCTTGATCCGTGGCGGCGACGGCGTCGCCTTCGTCCCCGATCTCCACGCCGCCGATGTAGAAGATACGGCGGCACACACGGTTGTGACCCCGGGCATAGGGCTCGTTGCAATTGTAGCACAACCCGAGGCGCCGCCTTTCTGCCTGCTCCTCTGGAGAGAGACGCTTTGCCTGCTGACCCCCGCCCCTGGCCGGCGGAGCTGGGAGGGTCGGAGGCGGTGCCGGCAGCGCCGGGAGCGCGGGAGCCTGTAGAGCCGGGCGCGGTGCTGGGGGTGGTAGTAGCGAGCGCGGCGCGGCCGCCACCCGGTCGAGCTCCATCAGCTCCACCTGGCGTGCAAGACTCATGGCCGCCGCCAACGTTGCCGGGTTATGGATCCGGACGGCATGGCTCAGCGGTGGCAGGAGCCCTCCTGTGAAGAGCTGGACGCGCTGGTGCTCCGCCAGGCGGCCTGCGCATGGAAGGAGGGCTTGGAAGCGATTGGCGTACTCCTCCACCGTGCCGGTGCGCCGGCACTCCGCCAGCTCGAACAGGGGGGCAGAGCGTAACGGCGGCCCGAACCGCAAGCTCAGAAGGTCCTTGAAACGACCCCACGGCGGCGTGCCCTCGTCCTCCTGCAGTTGATCGAACCAGAGCTGGGCGACGTCCTCGAGATGGTACGACGCCATCCAGACGCGCTCTTCGGCCATGGTGCGCTGCTGGCGGAAGTACGATTCACATCTGTTGATGAAGAGCATGGGGTCGGACTTGCCGTCGAAGCGGGGGAAGTTGAGTTTCTGGAATTTGGGGGGGCGATCCAATTCGCGCGGCCCCGTCGGGCGGCCTCCCGCGCCGGTGTCGGACGTCGAAGCCGACTGCTCCTTCAGAACAGCCATGTCGGCCTTCATGTTAGATATCTCCGTGGTTATGGATTTGAGCATCTCCATTACGTCCTTCATGGTGGGATCGGCCATGGCTAGCGGCTGTGGAGCAGAGGAAGCGGATGACGGCGGCGATGGTGGCGGGCTATAGTGGGGCGTGGTGGCTGTGGAGGACTGGGTGGAAGAGGACCGACGTGACCGTGATACCAGGTTGTCAAGGACCTCGGGGCCCAAGGTAGCAGGACCTCGACTACGAAGATCGTAGTTGCGGTCCGTGGTCGCCGGCAGGGTTATACCCCCACGCCGTCGCTCTTCGTCGGCCGGGTTCTACCCCCTGCCGCCGGCTTAGGTGAGAAGGGAGGAGGTAATAGATAGGTAATATTCTTGTTGCCCTTCTCAACGTTCGGTATAGGGTATAAATGGCCCTTGGCCCAACCATCCTTCCTAACTTAAAGCACTAATAATAGAAAGCGACGACAAATCTCCTAACTTCTCTCCTAGCCACTTTTGGCGGCCCTTTCCTGATCCAAGCGCATGGCGCGCTCAGCAGCCCGGCGCACGTCACGCGCCCTACGGCGTCTAGTGTACATGCGCCCCCACATGACACAACCTGAAACAAGGAACAATACTGGACTCACAACCTGGTAATTGGTATGAGCAAACAATGTACTCCTTCTGGTCATTAATTGAACTAAAAACGTTGCTAATGGGGACGAGGTAGTACTTGAATCAAGAGGCTAAAACATACAGGAGACAAAGTAGACCACGGTCAAAAAATCAAATCACAATCTCCTACGAGTGACAAATGGTGGGTCTGTTGTAATTTGTAGGAAACCAGCAATTTTGCATTACATCCTCAAATATGAAATACACTACTTCATTTCGAGCTGGCAGGGAGGGATGTGGTACTTCGATACATGCTCTGCTAATTGTAGCATAGATTGTGCCGATCAGAAAAATTCAGAATGTATATATAGCATAGCTTGCTTGGTCGGTGGATGACAACCCAATCTTAGAAGACAATAGTTCTTCTGAATAATAGGTTAAAGTAAAAAAATTGATAAGACATACAAACAAATTATGTGGCAATGACTGTACCATATTTTAGATGCAGCAGGAGTCATGGCAAAAAAACTTGCATTCAGGTTTGAGCATGCCAAAAAAACACTTTGCCTGTTATCACTCTCAAAGATTAACTATATTTCCAAAAGGATTAACACCACAGATTAGCAAAGCGCAGAGGTATATGGTATTCTTGAACATGGAGATCAATCAATTTGCATGCTAGTTCTGCCAGATGGGATTGGGGGAAGCGCTTGGGCGGATGGGATCGCCTTTACCTGTCAGACTCGCTGCCGTAGGGGCACGGTGACGGGCGGCCGCGGGGACTGACGAGGCCGGTCGGGGTCCCCGGGTGCCGTGGCTAGCTGACGGGGTCAGGGCCGGGGAGAATCGGCAACGTCGGGCGGCGAGAGGGCGTCTGCAGGATAGGGGGCACGGGGGCGACGGCGTTGCGGCACCGGGCGCCGCGGCTGGGTGGCGTCCGTCTCCGGGAGAGGGGGGCACGGGGCGACGGCCGCCGTGTCCTCGTCAGGATGGGCAGCCTCGGCTGGGCAGGGGCGCAGGGCGGGTCGGCTGGGCGGCGGTGTGGCGGATGGCGGGGCGACGGCGTCCTCGTGAGGCCGGGCGGACTCAGCTGGGCAGGGGCGCAGGGAGGCACGACGGCGGATCAGCGGACGGAGGACGGGGGCGCCACGGCGGTCGGGCTCGGGCGACAGGGGAGGGGGCGCAACGGAGCGGTGGTTGGGAGCCTCGAGGTCTGGCAACGCCGGGAGGTTGCCGCGAGTGCCGTGGGGCAGGGGGAAGGATTTGCGGCGGTTTTGGTACGTAAGGCTGAGTCGAACGGTTGCTGTAAAACGAGGGTTTGTGTACTGCAGAGGGGCAGTGACAGAGAAGACAGGGACTCCTTTGAACTTAGCCTAGAGGAGAAAAGACTGTAGTGCTATTTTTTTTAAATAGAGATAAGTAGTTGAAATAGTGGAGGATCATTAGATAAGCACAATGGATTGGGGATGGTCTTACGTACTTAGGCTGAGTCCAGGGGAGCCCCATTTCCCCATCCCTTATTCACTGTTTTAACTACCATCTCTCGCATCTACAGTACGTAACAGTGTTGTAACAATACAGCATTAAATTTTAGGAGTCCAATATAGGAGCTCCATTGGACTTAGCGTTAATAAGTTATAGAGAAGAGAAGAGATGTGAGGCGCCTAAGGGCGCCGTGATCCTAATCTAATATGGCGCAGGCGTGGCTTGACATACAAGCAAGCCACTGCCGCAGCCAGTCCTAATGGGCTCAACGAGCCGGGCTAATAGCCCATTAATACAACTTATTAACACGCCTCCGCAGTCTTATCGTCTGCACCGCATACGCTGAGACTGGACTTAAACTCCAAAAACACTGATGAAGGGAGTCCTTTGGTGAAGATGTCGGCGTACTGTGATGAGGTTGGCACTTGAAGGACGCGTAGATCGCCGAAAGACACCCGTTCCCGGATGAAGTGGAGATCAATCTCAATATGTTTGGTGCGCTGATGTTGAACTGGGTTCGGATGACGTGTAGACGGCACTGATGTTGTCGCAGTAAACAAGGGTGGCACACCTAGGAGGAGAGTGCAGCTCTTGCAGTAGTTAGCGCAGCCATGAAGCTTCAGCCACATCATTAGCAACAGCACGATATTCAGCCTCGGCACTGGAGCGAGAGACCGTGTTCTGCCGCTTGGACGACCAAGACACCAGGTTGTCGCCGAGGGACACAGCATAGCCTAAGTTGGACTTGCGTGTGTCAGGACAACCCGCCCAGTTAGCATCCGAGTAGACCACAAGATCACACTGAGAAGAGGGCCGTAGATGGAGTCCCAAGTGTAGAGTCCCGCGAATGTACCGAAGAATGCGCTTCAGAGCTGCAAGGTAAGGTTCCCGCGGGCCATGCATATGGAGACAGATCTGCTGGACAGCATACGAGATGTCGGGCCGTGTGAAGGTGAGGTACTGCAAGGCACCAGTAAGACTGCGAAAATCCGTGGCATCCTGCACAGGATCACCTGAGAGGCCAGAGAGCTTCGGACTTGTGTCAACCGATGTCGAACAAGGATTACACTCGGACATACCAGCACGTTCCAGAATATCCAGCATGTACTGGCGCTGCGTCAGAAGGAGTCCACCATTAGTGCGCTGAACCTCCATACCCAGAAAGAGGTGAAGCTCGCCGAGGTCTTTCATGGCAAATTCTCGCTGCAACAATCAATGGTGCGACGAAGAAGCCGCTGTGAAGAGCGGTGAGCACAATGTCATCCACATAGAGAAGGAGGTAGACAGTATCTGCACCACGATGGAACACGAACAGGGATGTGTCTGACTTAGCTTCCTAGAATCCAAGAGACAGCAGGTGAGAAGCAAACCGGCTGTACCACACCCTGGGGGCCTGCTTCAATCCATAAAGTGACTTGTTGAGCCGGCAAACGAATCCAGGGTGAGAAGTATCCTCGAAGCCAGAGGGTTGCTCACAGTACATAGTTTCAAACAAAGTGCCATGGAGGAATGCGTTCTTGATGTCCAGCTGGTGAATGGACCAGCCACGAGACAATGCCAGGGAGAGGACTGTCCGAACTGTGGGTGGTTTGACAACCGGACTGAACATCTTATCATAGTCAATGCCAGGACGCTTTGTGAAGCCCGAAGAACCCAGCGAGCCTTGTAACGATCGAGAGAGCCATCAGCCTTGAATTTGAGCTTGCAACAGTAATCGGTGATGGAGAGGTCGCCTTGCTCAAAGTTGCGGAACTCGGTGTTGAGGTACAGGGCCCCGGTTTCGCGATTGCCCAAGAATTGGGTTTCAACAGGGAGTTAGGTGCGTCCCGCCGTCGCGTCGCGCTCCATGATCGCATTGACCAGCTCCTAGGCAATGGTGCTGTAGAGCCAGGACTGGGCGACGCAGTCCATGCGGATCCAATCCTCGGTGACACTAGTAGGAGGATCTGCGAGAACATGGGAGGCAAGGGAGTACTTGCCCAGGGTGAGAAGAAAGTGCTCGCGCCAACGAAGATAATTGTCGGAGGCGAGGTCCAGGATGATTGGGACGAGAGTCCGGATGTTCTAGATGGCGACGGCTTGAGAGTGCAAGTTGATGAGGGCGGTGGCCTCATTGAACTGCAGGACGTGGTTTCCGTCATCAGCATCGTCAGCGTCTTCGAGCTTGAGGGATGCGTCGGCTGCAGTGCGGGCGGCGGCGGCGCACTCAAGGGCATTGCGCTTACGTTCCGCGGCAGCGGTGTGCTCCTTGGCGGCAGCGATGCCTCCTGTTCGGCTTCGAGGGTAGCGCTGGAGGGCATCGTTGCGGGCTTTGAGAGCGGCATCGGCGGCGTCCTTCAGGTGCTTCTCCTCGGCGGCGGTGCGCTCGCGGGCAGCGGTGGCATCGTGCTCGGCGGCAGCAGTGGCATCGCGCTTGCGCTCGGTTGCAGCGGCAGCAGCTGCATCGCACGCGGTGGGGGAGGCATTGGAGGGAGGGGTGGATCCGGCCATGACGCACAAGGGCAGCGACGACAGAGGTGTCGCGCTCAATGCAGCGGGAGGGAGACTAGAGCAGCGGAAGGTCTCGTGATACCATGAAAGAGAGTATGGCTTGGAAAGATTGATTAGATTAGGATCAAGGGTACAAGTACATGTATATACATGTGAGGCGCCTAAGGGCGTCGTGATCCTAATCTAATACGGCACAGGCGTGGCTTGAGATACAAGCAAGCCAGTGCCGCAGCCAGCCCTAATGGGGTCAACGAGCTGGGCTAATAGCCCACTAATACAACTTGTTAACACCATGGATGGTTTCTTGATAATGGCAGTCTTAAGCATATGTGTTACACTTCTATAGAAAATAGCAAGCAATCTTCAAATAGACTTCATCCAAGAATATGCTAAAAGTACGTAAAAACACTCTTGATGAAAGAGGAAGCTGTTAGAAAATAAAACATTTGATTTCACTTGGCAATCTAGCTTTGCCAATGTAGATCAAACATTAGCATTGCGCTCCTTTAATTCATCAATAGCTTTCTCATTCATCAAAGTTGGCTTTCCAGTCTGTACATGAAATCACTAGAAATACAAGGAGATGTATGAAGATGATTCTGGATTTTGGCAAGTCTATCATCAACTACAATAACAGAGGTTTTTAGTCCCAAGCAAGTTGGATAGGCTAGAGTTGAAACTCAACAAAACTACAAAGAGAAGTAAAGGATAAATAAAGAGAAGAAAACAATTAAAAGCCTATTCATGGTCCAAGCATGTGAATAGCTGCTTTCCATTTGAAAGTTTATCATCATTTTTGACATAAATGTAAAGGAAGCATTTGAGTCCTAAGACTGTCTCTAACAACCTACTCATCCCACTCCTCATTCAAAATCCACACATACTATAGTGATGCTACAATGCATAATTGCACATGCACCGCCATTTGCACAGGCTCTGCTGCGGATAGCCTAAAAGCATAGCAGTGTCACACAACAAAAGAATCAAAGTAACAATTGATGTAGTTGATAAAATCCACGCTCATCTTGAAGAAACACATTCTAAGCTTCTAAGAGTTGCAAGAGCTCGCTGAACCAAGGGTTCTGAAGCATAGCTCAACAGCCGTATTGCATTTGAAGAATTAAGTTTAATAGTTATAAACCACAATGAGACTTGTATGCACAGAACTAATGGCTAGTTAACCAAAAACTATCAAGAAAATAGAAAAGATGCTTCAAATATGCACCTTCAGCCTTAGCTTTCAGTTCATCCATCTGAGTCAAAATTTGTTCCGCTTCAGCCTCAGCACCAAACTCTCTCTCCTGTAAGCCCTTCAGCTCCTTCTCTAGAGACTCATGTGTGTCCTTTAACTGCACAATTGGTGCCTGTATATCCCTCTTTTCTTCATATTCAAGCCTGCAGAAAAAGATGCCGTTCATACTTGAAATTTATGCGCAATCAAAGCAAAATTTAATTGGTGCTGCTAGAATGAGTGATTGGATTGATTATTTCCAACCCTAGAAAGGTGGTAGAAGTATAGAGTACCTTGGCCTCATACATGGGCCTGATACATGGGCTAACACACATACTCCAACACCCCCGCCCCCGCAGTCTGAACTACTGGCACAACAGAGTTCGAGACTGGACAAGAAAGAAAGCACACACAGGGCCAGTACCCCCCCCCCCGCAGCCGTAACTAGCCACGGCTGATGTTGAGGCTAGAACGGAACTCAGAGAAGGTCGAGGAGGGTAGACCCTTGGTGAAGATATCAGCAAACTGGGAGGTGGTCGGAACGTGGAGAACCTGAACATCGCCGATGGCGACCCGATCGCGAACGAAGTGCAAGTCGATCTCCACATGCTTGGTCCGCTGGTGCTGAATCGGGTTGGTGGAGAGGTACACCGCACTGACGTTGTCATAGTAGATGAGAGTGCTCTTGGCGAGCGGGCTGTGAAGCTCAGCCAAGAGCTGTCGGAGCCTGGAAGCCTCCACCATGCCGTTGGCGATAGCCCGGTACTCCCGCTCAGCACTGGAGCGGGAGACAACCGGCTGCTGCTTGGACGACTAGGAGACAAGGTTGCCGCCCAGGAAGGACAGCATAGCCGGAAGTGGACCGACGAGTGTCCGGACAACCAGCCCAGTCAGCTTCAGTGTAGACGATGAGCTCAGCGAAGGAAGACCGGTGGAGAAGCAGGCCGTGGTCAACAGTGTCATGGAGGTAGCGAAGGAGGTGCTTTAGAGTAGTGAGATGTGGCTCTCAGGGATCATGCGTATGTAGGAAGACCTGCTAAACGGCATATGTGATGTTCGGCTGGGTGAAGGTGGGATACTGCAGGGCACCAGCAAGACTCCAGTAGGCAGTAGGATCAGCAACTGGGGTGCCTGCATCCTCTGATAGCTTGGCCTAGGTGTCAATAGAGGTGGAACAGGGGTTGTAGTCAGTCATCGCCGCCCGCTCCAGGATATTGAGAGCATACTGCCGCTGGTGGAGCAGAAGGCCAAAAGGATGGGGCTCAACACCCAAGAAGTGATGGAACACACCAAGGTCCTTCATAGCAAACTCCTGCTGCAGGGATGTGATGATGCACTGAAGCAAGTGCTGACTGGAGGCTGTGAGAACAATATCATCAACATAGAGCAGCAGATATGCAGTCTCATCCCCACAGCGGTAGACAAATAGAGAAGTGTCTGACTTGGCCTCAGTGAAACCCACAAGTCACCAGGTACGTAGCAAACCGAGAGTACCAAGCTCGAGGTGCCTGCTTCAGACCTTAGAGGGACTTGTTGAGCCTGCAGACCATCTCAGGGCGAGAAGGGATCCACAAATCCCTTCGGCTGGCAGCAGTAGACTGTCTCTGTCAGAGTGCCATAGAGAAAGGCATTCTTCACATCTAGCTGGTGCACAAGCCATGAGCGGGAGAGAGCCAATGAGAGAACTGTGCGCAGTGTAGCAGGCTTCACCAGTGGGCTGAAAGTCTCATCATAGTCCACACCGGGCTGTTGGGTGAAACCCCAGAGAACCCAGTGGGCGTTGTAGCGATCCAAGGTACCATCAGCGCGCCGCTTATGGGTCCAGATCCACTTGCCAGTGACCACATTGCAACCAGACTGGACGTGGCACCAGGTCCCACATCTGGTTAGCAAGGAGGGTCGTGTACTCCTCTTCCATCGCACGATGCCAATGAGGATTCGCCAGGGCGTCACGAATGAAAGAGGGTACAGGAGAGATCTGCGTCTTGGTGGCGGTAGTGGAGAGGATCTTGGGCCGAAAAACACCAGCCGCCTGCCGCGTCACCATGGGGTGAACGTGATGAGGGTCCCTGGTGGAGGACAAGCGGGTGGTACACCGATGGCTCGGCGCGAGAGTGGGTCGGGGCACGGCAAGGCGGCTCTGGCGAAGGAGGCACTGCCGGCGGTGTTGGTGTCGATGGCGGCGTTGGACGGCACTGGTAGGCGTGCACGGGTTGCGCGTAGCGCGCGAGAGGCGCCGGGGACGGCGGTGTCGGTGGCGAGGCCGGCACCGAAGACGCCAGAGACAGCGGTGCCGGCGCCGGGGGCGGCACCAACCGGCGCTGGTAGATGCGCATAGGCTGGGCGTAGCGTGTGGGAGGCATCGGGGACGGCGCCACTGGGGCTACCTACGGTGCGGCGGGGGGCTGCAAGCATCTAGGCCCCGAGGTAAGTTTTGGCGATTGAATGACAAGATTAATTTGTTATCTAATGAGCTATTGAGTGCAGGTGTCATAAGGAATTATTATTGCTCGTTGATGACCGCTAAGCGACCCCTTAATTCAAGTTTAATTCTATGGAAGCGGACATGGTTTTCATCCGTACCCTGAAGGCTAAGGACTCTCCTAGAGTCAAGGATAGGGTTTATAGCTTTCTAGTATCCACACTATAAAGAGGGGTCAACGGTTGGTAGCTTGATCACGAGATACTCCAAGGTTTAGATGCACACACAAGCCAAAAAGACTCTATTCTTACAAAAGTGCAAGCCAAAGGTACTCAAGGTCCAAGAACATTGAAGCTTGAATCAATGCCTCATCAAAGGATCAAAATCAGAGAAAAATCAATAAACTGTATAGTACGGTTTGGGAAATCTATAATGGAGCGTACCATCCCAATAAAAATTGGTCCGGTATGATGGCCATGCAAATCCGAGCCTCTGGGAGGTCCGGTCCAATGTAACCGTCCTATCTCACGGACCAAGATACTCAAGCACCTTGAATTTGAAGAGGAACCAAAAATGCACTAACCATATAGTATGGTCCTTATGACCGTTTAGCGACCGTCCTAAGAAACCCGAAGGTATGCATTTGGTATGGAAATCTAGATTCCTATGGACTGTATAATACGGTCTTCAAAGGCCGTTCGAGGAACGTGCAATCTTTCCCGAAGCTATGGTTTTGGAGCTGAAAGTTGGAATGAGTGGACCGTATGGTACGGTCCTAATAACCGTATCAAGCTACGGACTAAAGTATGGTACAGTGACGTAAGGTGCCTAGTGACTGTTGGAAAAGTGTGAGGACCGTATGGTTCGGTCTAGCCAAAAGGTAAAGACCGTATAGTACGGTCTCCTCTGCGTCTGCCCTCCTTTTTTGCAACGGCTCTATCTCCTTGGAGGGCTATATATATGGGTTCCTTCGGTTCATTTACTGCTCTTTGACACTCCTACTGCTACAGAAACTCAGAGCCATTGTGCTTCACACTTTGCATCAAATACTCACATTCACACCACTTGAGAGTAAGATCAAGGTCTAGAGGCTTGTGTGCATCCACTTGGTGAGGATCAATATCAAGTGAAGACTAGAGACTTGTTACTCTTGGTGTTTGGCAGCACCTAGGCGGACTTGGTGACTGGGGCGCGTTCTCAGAGCTTGCCAAGGAGTTTGTGGAAGCCCAAAGAACAAAGGTGTACAACGCTTGAGCTCCACCTTGCCGGGATGGCAAACGAAGACTCTTAGTGAGTGCCCACAAGCATGGGAGGTGGCAAAACACTCTAGGGTGTGCTGCAACGTGGACTAGAGGAGGGTGCCAAAAATTCGCTTGTCTCTTCCCCTTGTCTTTCTACTTGGTGCTATTGCTTATCTTGCTCCTTTTCATGAATTGCATCTAGTAGTCACCATGCCTAGCTTTCCTCTTGGCTAGCATGTCTCTTGGTTGCTTGATCATTATTGTTGCTAGTCTACGTTTTCTTCGTTGTCTTCTTTCCACTAGCATGTGTAGGGCTATTTTATTTTGTTGAGTAGAGTAGATCTCGTGTAGAGGGTGAAGTGGGCTAATTTGTAGCTCCGTTAGGCTAAGGATTTTCAATTAGAGTTTAAATTAGCCAAATTCACCCCCCTCTTGGGGCATCTGATCCTTACAGGGGCATTGGTGCCGCGCGTGGCACTGCAGGGAACTCCAGGGCCGCACATGGCGCAGCAGAGACCGCCGAAAGCGGGGTCCAGCGCATTAGGGAAACACGCCAGGTGAAGGACCTGCAGGATACTTAGACAAGGGTGGCTGAATCACCGGGTCAGTGGTAAACAAGGACTCCAACTCAGGGTCGGAGGCGGGGGTTGGGGTGGTGTAGAAAGGGAAATCTGACTCATCAAACACAACGTGTCCGGAGATATGGATCCTGCGAGAATTGAGGTCAAAGCAGCGGTACCCCTTGTGGTCTGGGGAGTAACCAAGAAACACACAACGAGTCAAATGGGGCGCCTGCTTGTGGGGAGCAGTGGCAGAGGTGTTAGGGTAACACTCACACCCGAAGACATGTCGGTGATCATAGAGAGGAGGGGTACCGAAAAGAGCGTGGTGAGGAGTGGGAGCTGGGGAAGCAGTGGAAAGTAGGCGGTTGAGTAAATAGGTGGCAGTGTGGAGACTCTCTGCCCAGAAGCGAGCAGGAAGGGAAGCCTGGAACAGAAGGGTGCGCATGACATCGTTAGTGGTGCGAATCATCCACTCAGTCTTGCTGTTCTAAGGGGAGGTACAGGGACAAGACATGCGCAACTGGACACCACGAGAGAGGAAGAAAGAGCAGGAGGTGTTGTTATCGAACTCACGACCGTTGTCACACTGGACGGCCTTAATGGTGAGGCTGAACTGAGTGGACACCCAGGCAAAGAAGTGGAGGATTGTGGAGAACGCCTCAGACTTAGTGCGCAAAGGAAATGTCCAAGAATAATGAGAGAAATCATCAACCACCACCAGATAGTATTTATAGCCAGAAATGCTGAGTACAGGAGAGGTCCATAGGTCACAGTGTACAAGATCAAAAATATGAGCCGCATGTGAAGAAGTAGGAAAAGGAAGTCTAACATGATGACCCAACTGGCACGCATGACAAAGGTGCTCATCAAGAGCCCTAGTACAAGGAACATCTGCACTACGACTAAGCTGAGCCAAAACGTCGCGGCCGGGGTGACCAAGGCGGCGGTGCCAAGTAGTGGAAGAAGGAGTGGTGGCGAAGGTAGCTGACGAAGAAGGCGAAGGAGAAGTCAGAGGCAGTGCAGCGGAAGTGGGAAGGCGAAGGGTGTAAAGGGGCCCCGTGTTGTCACATTGGAGAAGTGGATGCCGGTAAGACGAATCCTTCCCAGTAAGACCAAGGGGAGTCAAATTCGACAGAACAGGAATTGTCAGCTGTAAATTGGTGAATGGAAAGAAGATTATGAACCATGTTGGGTGCAACAAGAACATTGGGAAGATGAAAAGAACCATGAGTACCCGCATTACCCACGGAGGTGTCAGGAAGACAAGAACTATTTCCGACCATGATGGAAGAAGGGCAAGAAGGATGGGGAGGTTAGACAGAAGAAAGAATACCAGCATCTGGCATAGTGTGGAATGAAGCGCCCGAGTCAACGATCCAGTCAGTGCTGATTGGCGGTGTCAGCCCCATGGTGCTAAAGGACTGGGCAAGTGCAGCCTGGTCCCATCTGGTAGGCCAAGTTAGAGGAGGACGAGGCTGTGCGAGTGGAGCCCAGGTCGGTGTAAATGGAGGAGGAGCAGTGCCAGTGAACATGGCCGCCGGCTGGTGCTGAGGGCGAGAACCCTCCCTGTGGCCTGGAACGGCCACATCGAGATGCGCTCGGACCATGGGTTGCTGAGGGATGGCCAGGGGGCAACAAAAGCAGCAGGGGGAGGTGGCGTGGTGGTACTCCCACGACTGGCTCCACCACCCCCCGTCGACGACATCCGCCGCAGCCCTCTCTACCACTGCTTGGCCTGGGGGAAGGAGCGCCGAGGAGGAAGGTGGCAGGAGGAGCACCGAGTAGAGAGGCGGCATGCGGGGTGAAGGAGCTCGGTGGAGTGGCGACGAGGGTTGTAGAGGAGGAGGACCCTGGCGTGTGGCCCTTAGTGATCTCCTCCAGGACAAGGTCATCTCGAACCTGCAGGAAGGAGGGAAAGGGCCGCTGCCAGGTGATCCATGTCCGCAAGTGGCCGTAGCTATCGTTGAGACCCCACAGGACATTGAGAACCAATATCCGGTCCTCCACCGGCCAGCCGAGGTCATGAAGAGCATCTACCATGCCCTTCATCCGCCGGCAGTACTCGCCAATGGAGAGGTCCCCCTGCGCGAAGTTGTGGAATGTCACATCGAGCTAGAGAGCATGGGCCTCGGTGTTGCCAAGGAGCTGACCCTCGAGCGCCAGCCAGGCCTGACGCACGGTGCCACCGTGAGCTGGATGATGTCCATGCTCCTGAGCCGCCGCAGCCTCAGTCTTGGCGGGAGGAGGGCTGCGGCAAGGGTGGCACCGGTGGGTGGTTGGTAGATGGCGTGGCCACCGGGAAGGAGGAAGAGGCCACTGAACCCCCGGGGGAAACCATCGGCGGCAAGAGCCGCATCACCGGCAGCGGCACCCACGACCGCAGTAAGCAGTGCCAGCTGCAGGTGGGGTGGCCGAGGGTGGGTCCAGGACGGCGGGGTCGCGACGGCTGGTAGGACAGCCGGGGCAGCCCACAGCGGCGTGTCGGTGGTGCCGGGAGGAGGTGCGACGATGACGGCGTGGCCGGCGGCAGCTCCTGGTGCCAGAGGAGCCCCGCCCTTGCCGCAGCAGGGTCCACGACGGCGGTAGCACGGTCGCCGGCGGTAGTAGAGGCGGCCACGGCAGCTGGAGTGGCGCTCGCGAGTGACACGCAATTACATTAGTGTTAATTAAGGATTTGGATTTAATCATGCTTAGAGGATAACAACAACTAGGCCAGAAAATCACTAAGACAAAAATTTTCAAGTTGGATATGCAAAACTCTCCGTTATTTGGTTGAGTAGTTAGACATTTACACATTTTCATGCTAGACATCAAATATAAAAGTTTTAGTTCAAGATGTTGCCTTCAAATATGCTAATTTTACCGTTTTCAAAATCAGGTGTCAAGGGGCCCAAAAGTTCAACCAAACCCAGATAGCCTACACTCATGAAATTTTTGCCAAGTCTAGGATTGACACTCTTTTCCAAATTTCATCCGAAATTATTTTCGATTTGACCATACAACTTCAAAGTCTTCCTTTGTAAAATGAAACTAAACTTACTGCCTTTCAAATGCAGCTGGCCTTGAATCAATTGGACTTCATTTGGAGGTTCAAAAGTTGAAAACAAGAAATACTCCGCATGATTTCAAACTGCAGTTTTACCGAACCTTTGAATACAAATGTGATTGTAGTTTAAAATATAGCATGATCTAGCCAATACTTTTTATACCAAACCTGTAGTTCATGATGTGATGAACAACTTTGTTAATTGGAGCTTAGATAGAAAATTGACTTAGCATAGGGTAAAGGGTCTTTTACTGTCAGTCAAGAAACACAACCAAAACCTGAACTGTTTAGAAATCTTCATTTTTCTATAACCTACAATCATTTTCATGCAAAGGTCCAATTGATAAAGTTTTAGGTCTTGAATTTGTAAACAACATTTTCAAGAAGACTTTTGGGTTAAAATGGTTAGAAATAGGACTTTTGAATTCTCTTAAAAAATAGTTCTATGTCCAAACTTAGGGCTGCTAGATAAATTCGAATTTAAATCATACTTAGACTCAGAATTTGGACTTGGGCCTTTTTACAATATTATAGATCACAAAGAGAGTAACATTTCATCCAATTGGGTCCTTTTCAAATTCGGCTTGCAAATTCACCAAAACCACGATTTTCAGAGTCTAAACAAAAACGTAATAGTTGAACTTTCCATTTTTGGACCTCCCGAGTCGCTGACAGGTGGGGCCACGAATCCAGGGCGACCACGCTGCCTGGCCGGCGAACACCGCGTGGCCGGCGGCGTACGGGCAGCGGCCCTAGCCCATGGATCGCGCCCCGACCGGTGGCCTTAGGTGGAGAGCGCAACCTTCCCTCCGTTCCTCTCCTCACTTGCCTCCCCGACCACTCCCTGCTCGCTCCACCGCCCGCGCCGTTCACGAACGCCATTGGCGACCCGAGCTCGGAGCTCGAGCTCACGTCAACGATACGCCACCTCTCGAGCCCCGAGAGCCACACCACTGAGCTCGCCACTCCATCGCGCACCTCCTCCCCTAGACGTCGTCTCCATCCGCCCCTCGGACGCGGAGATCGAGCGTCGCCGCACCGCCGGTTCATGCCGACACCGCGCGAGTTCACGCTTGGTTCACCGCGCCATCCGCCTCGTCCACGCCTTCCCCGTCGACGACGTCACCGTAATGTAGAAGCCCCGGCCCGGGAACACCTTCCGCGCCTCGCGTCGTGGCCGCGACGAGCCGGAGCTCATCGGCGTGCGCGCGCGTTCCTGCGCGGCCGCCACTGGCGCGAGGAGGAAGAAGGGGGCCGGTATATTTTAGATTCGGCCCCTGAGTTTCTTCATTTCACGTATAGGTCCTATGAACTGTGCGCTGTGCCTTGTGAATCTTCCGATCTAGCCCCCGAAGTCTATGCATAATCCCATTTAAGTTCTGGATCTGTTGTTTTTCGAAATATTTGGTATTATTTGAACTGTGAACTTTGAAAAATCATAAAAAAATCAAATAAAAATTCTAAAAATACAAAACCAGTTGCATTGTATTCCTTTTGAATAGATCTATCTGGTGAATATGATGGTTGAGTAGGAAAGTACAAGTTTGCCCCTGGATCTAGTGTTTTTGAGATTTTATTTTTCATATTTAGCTAAAACTTTGGAAAAATCATAT